>JALAZF010000083.1:1200000-1935000 GCA_022829125.1 Lathyrus tuberosus
TTCGAAATTTACTTAGCACTGTCCCACTGGACGTGCCAATTTGTTTACCGTGAAAATTGGTAAACAATCACTAGTCTACCAAATCAATGAGAAATTGGGTAACTTGCAGAATCGGCCATACAGAATCGTAGGACATGTGCTAAATAATTTAAAATGACATCTGGAAAAAGATGAACACTTCGACAGTATCCATGGTTTAAATATAGTTTGCTTCAAAAATACTGAATATAAATGTAATGCAGTGAAATAATCGAAAGTGGGTTGGAAATAAATTGCGAAAGTAAAAGATAAACTTCTGGGCAAAACTAACTGAATTGCATTGAATGAAAAGTATGGTGTTACATCAAACGTACATTTCTCACACACTCGTTTCTCTACACGCGGGTACTTTGAGTAATTGATGAATCTGTACAAACTTGAACACACACAAATCCTAACATTAAGACTTGCTATTTATATTAGTCGAAAATAACTACCACTAACGGCCTAAAAACTAGAGCAAGACAAATAGCATTTTGTATGTCTTTGTCTTCTAAACGCGCTCCATGTGTCTCCTGCCAGCAATAGGATAAGAACAAAATTCCCTCCCTTATTTGAATTCAAATCTTGAATTGAACGTCATCAGTAATGCTTCCGTCGAACAATATTTCCAAATTTGTTAGAAATATTTCTAAGTCCATAAAATACTCATTTCTTACACAAGGACACTTTCGACTAGAACTTCAGAAAACACTATTTTAGTCAAAGTCTTCCAAGTCTTCTCTGAAATTCTATTTCCTTGATTAATTCTCTTAATCCAATACTACGCGGCGAAATTAGGAGCTAGCACCACCTCACTAATCTGATCCTAATTTGTTGTTTTTGAAATTCTCTTTTGACATTCACTATTGCATCACCTGAGGACAGGTAATAGTTCAAGTTTGGGGGAGTGATAACACTATTTTAGTGTGTCATTATGATCCATTTTTCTTATAGTTTTAGTTTAGATTTAATTAGGATTTATTTAAATTTACTTGTTTTAGTATGTTTTTACCTTATGTGCACTAGGTGCACCGTTTATGGTTTATTTGTATGATTTTGTTTTCAAGAAAATATGATAAAGGCAAGCTGAGGCATGACACCTCAAGACAGCGTCTGGAGTAGAAAGAAGATTAAAGAAAAGAAGATGTTGATTCTCATTATCAGCAATTCACTAAAAGTTTGGAAGGATTTTATCATTAGGGCACACGGGATTTGTGTGAAGAAAGAGCTAGAGCATAAAGATAAGATCAAAGGAGCTTGAAGACCAAAGGTAGTACGGTGGGGACCACGCCTGCAAAAGCGAATCCTTCACCTAGCCATCTGCCATCTACTCTGTGCCATTACCTGCTACAGTAGCCTGCCAAAGACACCTTGTCTCCCATTGTTGTCTATACTGGATAACTTGCTCACGAAGGGAGATTGAACAGCTGGATATTTTAGTGATTTGATATGGGCTAAACCTTATTTCTACCAAAATCCCATGATCCAAGACTCACCAACTTCTACTCTCACACTCAAGTCTATAAAAGCAAGCCTTGCACATTGAAGAAAGAGAGCCAGAGATTTTCACACACTTATATTTAATTCCAGTCTAGTTTTATTTCATTTTTTAGGGTTAGGAAAGAATTAGAGAGTTTTCTTCTTCTCATCTAATCCTGTATTCACTGCTTGGAGCTGTCGTGACTGAAGAGATCTGTTGCTGTTTATCCAACACGAGAGATCTTCAAGTTACTACTAGGTTTCCAGTTCTTTTACATAACTTTGCTAAGAGTATGTCTTCCTGTAGTTTCATTCCAGTAGTTTGTACTCAGCTCATTGTGAGCTAAACTCGTGTTTTATGAGCAAAGTCAAGTTAATATAAAGATGTTTTTTATGTTGATATAATGTGTTGATTATTGTCTTATTTTGTTATGTGTTTTTATTCTATACACCTGCTTCTTAGAATGATCAACTTAGAAAAAAGTGCAAGCTTGTCGTTGAGAGAGATCCGACAACAAGTGGGTTTCATAACAAAAGTGGTTAATAAAGTAGGATAGAGATATTCACTTAATTTAGCTTTCTTAGAGATAAGAAGCTAAGGCCATAAAGATTTTCAGAATTAAAACCAGACGTATTTTAGGGTTATAAGTGAGGCTTAGAGATTTGTTCCCTTGCCCTAGTTATGCATGCTTTGATGTTGTAGAAATACACCACTAGATCACGTTCTATTCTTTTGAGGCACGACACTTCACATCATGAATACATATCAGCAATAATATATTAAGAGATCTTAGCTCATCAATCATTCTCTCTGATATTTTATTCCCTTTTTATTTAGTGTTTTAAGTTGTTGTGTGAACCTCTTGCTGCTTATTACCATTAGTATTTGTTACCTTGCTCATACTTCTTTTAAACAAAGATTGAATACGTATAGTTCAAATCTAAATCAATTTCACTCCCTGTGGGTACGATCTCTTTACTTTATTACTTACTGCAATCAAACATACATGTATACTTACATGTGATATCTTTGCTTTAATCTACATCAAAAAGAAAAGACGTAAGAAAGCAGAACCAACACCCCTCTCATCGGTTTCTACAAAACCGCATGGATCTGGCACTCTCAAGATCGAGAGAGCGGGGTAGCAATGGCTCTAAATTCTTCAGCTTATCATCAAGGCCAATCGCACAGGCTAATGAGGTAACCAACCCTCCATAAAGGATATGACCTTTAGATGATTTCATGTTAGAACATTTCTGAAGGCATTCTAAAGGTATTCTGAAGGTATTCACCGGTCGGCCATTAAAGGCATTCTGAAGATAGAACATTTCTTTAGCATTAGTTTTGTTGTTGTATTTCCGGCCAAATATAGTGTCTGCCAACATTTGGCGAAAATAGCGGATGGCTGGCTTGTGTATTGCAGAGGCAAGGTTGCCCTTGAAAGAATCAGTCATAAGACCCGTAATATCTCTCCAGAATTCAAAGGCCTCCCTTCCCCATTCTGACTCAAGTGGGGCCTCACAGTGAAATCCCTCCCCGTAGGGAAGGTCCAACATCTCAGCAATTTGGTCAGTGGAAAACGTATACTCAGTATTAAACATCCGGAATTGAACAGTGCCTAATGTGCTAGCAGTGTCGGGTCTAACTTTATAAATTAAAGAACTCAGGAATTCACGGGTTAATAGTTCATAGGTAGAATCCCTCTGCTCAAACAAACTCGGTAATCCTAAGTTGCCAATCATAAAATAAACATGGTTGTAAATACCTAAAGTTTGGAGACAAGAGACATTGAAATACCTTGTGGGACTTATATCCCGGTTCAGAAGTGTTTCGAATTTTTCTCTCTGTCGTTCTCCGGCGGCTCCTGCTCGGAAGCTACTCTCTATTCCTCCTGCCATTGTTGTGGGTATGAAGGTTTTTGTTGAATTTGGGTTTTTTTCAAGATGGAAGGGTTTATGTGTTTATGGGTTTAGAGAGAAATTTTATGGGTGGAAGATAGAGTGTATAATGGAGGGTTAAGAGGTTTTGAAGATTGTTGGAAGTTATGTGAGTGGGTGGAGTAATGGTGGGTGTTAGTGGAGGAAGAAAATGGGTTTTGGAGGAAGAATGAGGGACAAAGGTTCTGTCCCATAACTGCTCTATATTTTTCTATTACCTGATTCCATGGCGACCGCCATGGGGTGTGTCGCGACCGCCACGCTTCACAGCTCCAAGTCTGGGCTCAAAGTTGGTTGTTGGGGCTGGTCTTGGGTTGTTTGGAGTGTATACTCCCCTTTTTGCTTTTGCCTAGGCACCATACATATATTTTTAGAATAAAGGAATTATTCAAATAAATAGTTAGCCGATAAATAAATATTTATAACCAAGAGTAAGCAAAAAATTACTGAGTAAAATAAATCCCAAAAAAAAATTGATAGTGCGCGAAGGAGTTTTTGTGGGGAAAAAGCTGGCGAAAATAATAAGAAAACCATAACGGTGAAATAAATCTAGTAAAAGTCTAAGTGGAATGATAAACAGGATCCGGCATCTGCTGTGAATAGGGATTATGAGCCTTTGAGAGCTGGCGTCGAAGGTTGAAAATCTCTCGGGAGAGATAGTCTTCTGCTTTAGTATGAATTGCGCTCTCGATCTCTGACTTCTGCCTCAGATTGATGATTTATCCTCAGAGTGCAGCAATCTCCTGGTGTAATATAGTAAGCTCGTCATCTCTGCCTCGTTTCCTGATGGGACCAGAAGAAGAAATCGCAACAGTCCTATCCGAAGAAGGTGCGGGTAATGGGTGATACTCTGGTGTAGGAGGTGTAGCAGGTCTGAAGGGTGTCTCATCTTGAACCTCTAAATCATAGGTCCAATACTCCCTATTTTAGATGTTGGTTCTTTCTGGGTTAGGCAGGTAAAAATGGTGAATGACTTCATCATCAATGAGGAGTTTGTATTCATTAATCTTAAAATATGTTCTACGTATCAATCCTTTTTCAAGGCAATGGTCCATATCCAAAAGTGTATAACCACAGTAAGGAATTAGGTGGGACAACTTGTTTTGTAACTGAAGTTCATAGGCTATACGGGTGACTATCCCCTCTACATGAATAGGTCTTATTGAAGATCGGGCTACACCTGCTAGGTTTTGGATGAGGAGGGCACCAGAAGCAACAGAATCATCTTCGGTGATGCAGTAAAGAATGAATAGCTCTTCCGCACTTACTGGCTCACAGGTTTCACTCCTACCAAAGAATGTTTAGGCCAAGATCATTTGGAAATACCTAAGTGTTGGGTTAGGGATTCGGTTCAAAAACTGGGTGGCTGGGTTGGGGTCTGCATTATTTGTGATTTCCTTCCAAAAATTTTCTAGAGTATTGTCTTGGTAAAAACAAAGTGGAATTTTTGGATAGGCATTCGGACTAGTTTGGAATTCTAAAAGGCATCCGAATCCTCAGTGGGTTAGATCATACTCTTGTCCAAACAACCTAAAGGATATGCGGCCACGGTGGGGTCCACGTCCTCGACAGGGATCATAGATAAGTGAACTGAGGAACTTGAGGGTGAGCTTTCTATAGGTCTCATGCTTAAATTCTGAGAACTCCTTGCAATCAATTCGGCTAACCATATAACTGATACTTCTTTCAATTCCTAGGTATATCATGCAGGTTGTGTCAGGATATCTGGTTGGTAGCATGGGTCTTTCAGATAGGACTGCGTAACGTCTTCTCTGGTCATCATCTCTGGACATGATCTCCATGTCATCAATGTTATGCATTCTGAAAATATGGTTAGAATAGGCTATGTAGAATGTTGAGCCCTGAAACATTAGAAATCAAATAAGTTAGCCTTGTTAGAGGAGATAATTCACCTTTTAAGAAAAATAATAAAAAAGACAAAATCATGGGTTGCCTCCCATGCAGCGCTTCGTTTAATTTTGGTAGCTCGACTTATTAAAACTACAGAGTCAAAGTCCAATCAAAGGGTTATTTCCAAGGCCACTTATCGAGCTATCTCTCATATCCTTCCCCCTTTCTTTTCTTTCCATTATAAAGCGGTTCATATCTTAAGTAGGGTGGGATTAGATCTAACTCGTTCTTTGGTGTTGAGGAATCTGGTTTGCTGTTAATTCCTTCTCTAGTTTTATGATTCCTCGGTTTTCTCTTTTAGTTGTAGCAACATGCCCTTTTGACCTGGATTTTAAAGAATTTAGCGGAAAATAATTTCTAAACTTATCTTAATTATAACTTCCCTTGATCAATTTATTGATTCCCTTGGGTTTTCCTATGGGGTCAGCCTCATAGATTGTTGTGCCAATACGTATTTGTGTAGGCGATGCTACTTTTGTCCTTAACTCCTCATTATTGAGTACTAAGGATTTGATAGAATTATTTAGTCACTCAAGGGTTTCATTAGCGAGAAGAGCATGGTCTCTAAATTTTCTATTATAGGCAATTTGAGTTGCTATAAACCTTCGCACCATGGATTCTAACCTAGAGATAGCTTGTGAACTAACAAAGTTTTCTACCAATATTTCAAGGTTTGATTTATAGGAACATTGCGGGCCCTTGAAATATTTAGGTTGGTGATCGAAAAAATAATTTGGGTAATCTATCTAAAATGCCTTAATCTAAACGAAGTGACAACTAGTTTACGATATTTTGACGTAATTGGTCCCCGGCAACGGCGCCAAAAACTTGATCGGGTGTAAACCAACTAACTGCAAGTGCACATACTATCGTGTAGTTTTAAAAGATATCGATCCCACAGAGACCAATAGCTAAAAGTCTACCATCACTGATTGCTCCGGTTGTTTATTTAAGGTGAGCAAAAGAAGTTAAATGCGGTGATAAAAATTGTGCTAAAATAAGAACTATATAAAATTGAGCAAGTAGTGTTGATATGCGGGGGATTTATTAATTAATTATACTCTTATTCTCTTTAAAAGGGATTTCCAACGGGGCAGTATTCTCTAGTCAGTAATGGATTAATTTAACGGGAACCATTGCTTTCACGCATACGGAACCGAACTTACTCTCTAATTTATACCTTCCATCGTCACTCATGGTCGGCGCCTAATACGTTAAAGTAGTAAGCCTATTTTTAAGAAATTAAACTCTTTACTAAATAGAAAAGTGATTTTTGATCGGAAAGTTTAAGTTAAAAAGGGTCCTTAAGCTTTCGCTTAAGCACCAGATCTTAAACCTATAAACGCGCGCGTTCGTAAATAGTTTTAAAACCAACTTGCTAGATACCTTAGACTTCCCTGGTTAATTAATAAATGAGCTTTCACGGAATTCATTAACTAAGAACTAAGAAATTTAAAATAAGACGCATAAAAAATTGTTTAAAACCAAAACATCCTCAATGGTAATTCTATAAGAACAATAAGGGTCCGTTTAATAAAAATCCTCACATCTCAACACCAATAAAATTAACTTGACATGATAATGTAAGTAAATGCGATTAATTTGACAACGGGGTAAAACATGGCAATTGTAATTGAAAAGTGTGGTTTAAACGAAAGTAGACGATAAACGAGAAAATAAAGGCAACGAAGGTAAATAAAGTAATTAAATAAAAAAACTGCTCTGCTCGGAGTCTTGAATCTGATACAATAAATGTTGAAATAATCTTGATGGAAATAAAACTTGTATAGGGACGATCTAAATTTGATACAAACTCAATTCGTGACGCGATAACTCTTCGGTGTGAAGGGTTACACTTACAATTGGACAGAATATGGCCTAAGTGTGCTCAAAACTTGGATGCCCCAAAGTGGAGGCATCAGGGGGTATTTATAGGAGTCTAAAACCCTAGGAATCACCCCTGAACTGCTTCCAAGTCGTGGAGAAAAAATAGGACTGGTTGTGGAGACTTGGAGACCAAGGGAAACCCTTTTGTGGCTACTTGGCTTCTAGAACGTGTGGCGACCGCCACACCCTCAGGGCGAGTACCGTGCTCCCAAAATGGATTTGACTTGGTCTTTTGACCGTTAATGCGTGGACCACTCATGGCCACCTCATGGTGAACGCCATGGTGGTCGCCATCAGTATAAACCAAGTCTCGTTTCTTCCGTTTTTCGTCCGTTTCTTCGCAAAAGGCTCCTAAATGACTAAATACCTGAAAACATAGAAAATAACAGCATAACAACACAAATACAAATCAAAATAACTCTAAGACATGCACTAATCAAGTCAAATAAACAGTAAAATCTCATGTCATCAGGGACTCAGACCAAAAAGAATAAACTACAGAGACTAAACTAAAAAATTTGCTAACTTATAGGGACCAAAAGTGTATTTTAGCCAAAAGTAAAATATGTAAATGAGTGAACATCAAAATTATAAAAATGAAATGAAGTTATTAACTTTACAGATTTTTATAAAGTAAAATCTGAAGGAGTGAACATCAGAATTATCCGCAGTAATATTTGAAAAAGGAGTGAACCTCGATATTATCAACATAGAAGTTAAGAAATTGGTATAAATTCAAAGACATTGTTGTAATAAACACATGTTTTATTTGATTCAGCTTGCGTTTGCAATAACATAAACAAATAATTATTTTTTAAAAACATAAACAAATTTTTTAGCGCAACAGTATGTAATTTACTTTTGTAAAAATTTGAGTTATAATGTTTTTATGTTATTTATGGTAAAATTTTATTTTTAGGTATATTATTTCTTCATACCTTCCTACAAAACCCAATGTTGTAATTGCTCCAATGTGTAGCAGCCTCTACATGATTCAAAGCCTTTCATGTATGTGATCATCCCCTGAAAATATCATTTCTTGAAAGATCATATCGTTGCCTTTTGTGAAAAACCTCTTTGTTGTTGTAGTAAGGTTGTCGATTGCCATGTAAATGTCAGACCTGTACTTCTAGTGTATCTTCTGAAGTTTGCTGCCTGTATTTCTCCCTGTCGTCCGTTGCCCATAAAACTGTCCTGACCCCTTGATTCCAGTCAAAATAATTTCCGTTTCTCCCTTTCCCTCCCCATTTGTGCCACACTAACTGAGATCCCCCATCCCTAATTTTATAGTCCTTTTCCCTCCCTGTTTGAGAATTTAATCTCTTATGTTAATTCCAGGTTTGCATTTGTAACATATTAAGGATATTTAAAGACATATTTATTTAAACTAAACATTATGTAAATCTTTTTTTTAATAATTGAGTTAAAATATTATTTTAAGGTGTATAAATGTGAAATAAATAAATTCAATGAAATTACTAAGATAAAAACATCTTATGTTAGTCTATGATAATGTGGATAAAAACGAAATGAAGTTACTTACTTTACGGATTTATAAAAAGTACAATCTGTAAAGGAGTGAATCTCAAAATTATAAAAATGAAATGAACTCATTAACTTTACGGATATTTATAAAGAAAAATCTCAAAGGAGTGAACCTCGGGAAGGAGTGAACCTCGTTATTATTAACATAGAAGTTAAAAAAATGGTATAAATTAAAATATTAAATTCAAAGACATTGTTGTAATAAACACATTTTTATTTGATTCAGCTTGCGTTTGTAATAACATAAACAAATAATTATTTTTGAAAAACATTAATAAATTATTTAGTGCAACCATTATGTAATTTGTTTTTGTAAATATTTGAGTTATAATTTTTTATGCTTTTCATGGTAAAATTTTATTTTAAGGTATATTATTCCTTCCTACATCCTTCTTACAAAACTGAATGTCGTAATTGCTCCAATGTGTAACAGCCTCTACATGAGTCAAAGCCTTGCATTTACATGATCGTCACCTGAAAATATCATTCCTTGAAAGATCATATTATCCCCCTCTGTGAAAAACCTCTTCCATGTTGTCGTAATCATAGTCGACTGCCATGAAACTGTCGTTGTACTTCTGAGTGTTCCTTTTAAAGTTCGCCGCGTGTATTCCTCCCTATCGTTTGCTGCCCATAAATATGTCCTGACCCCTTGATTCCAATCAAAATGATTTCCTTGTCCTAGTCTTAAACTCATTCCAATCCTCCCTTTCCCTCCCCGTTTGTGCCACCTGACTGAGATCCCCCATCCCTAATGTCATAGTCCTTTTCCCTTCTAGTTTGTTAGAATTAATCTCTTATGTTGATTCCAAGTTTGCATTTGTAACATATTAAGGAGTTTAATAACATATTTATTTAAACTAAACATTATGTAGTTATTTTTTTAAAAATATATATTTGAGTTAAAAAGTAAAATCTCTAAAGGAGTGAACCTAAAATTTTTACGGATTTTTATAAAGTAAAATCTGAAAGAAGTGAACCTCGGGATTATCAGCAGTAAAATCTGAAAAAGGAGTGAACCTTAATATTATCAACATAGAAGTTAAAAATTGGTGAAAATTAAAAGAATAAATTCAAAGACATTGTTGTAATAAAAACATTTTTCATTTGATGTAATTTGTTTTTGTAAATATTCGAGTTATAATGTTGGCTTAAATGCACTTTTGGTCCCTGTATGTTGATTGAAGAAGAGAACTTGAGGTATGTGAAATTTCGATTGATGTTTTTGTTTCTCGAAACAGAAACTCAGGGGGACAATTATTTGGATTTGCTCGGTTTTCAAATGTGAAGGACGTGTAAAATTCAATAAAATCTTTAAATAATGTCTATTTTGGAGATTATAAAATGTATGCGAACGCGACTCATCATGATAGTTTTGAGAAGTTTGATATGAGTAAACTGGGGTTGAGCGAGGGAGAAAAATTATAACTTGTAAGGTAAGAAATTATTCGAGGGAGTTTGGGAGAAGGAGGAAGAAGGAGTTGGAGAGGGTGAAGGAGGAGACAATTATCAACGAAAAAGAAAAGGAAAAATTAAAGAGGATAATGGTGAGGGAGAGGAAATTACAATGCAGAAGAAGAGGGTAAATGATCATGAGGTTTATTCAAAGAGGAATGTTAAGGCGATTTTGTACGTAGAGGTAGTGGAGGGGATCAATAAGAAGATAAATAGAGAAGATTAGGGGAAGGAAGACAAGGTACCAGTGGAAAAAAGATATGAGTCTATTCCTAAAGACATTGATTGGGCTTGTAATAGAGTGGTGGCTAGGATTCATAATGGAGTTACAGTTTTGATCATTCAATAAACTATATCTGATGCTGGGTTTCTTGATTTTATGGTGTCTGTTGCGGTGAGAATCGGATATCAAGCTATTAATTAACTTGAATCACAAAACATGAAATTCACCACCGAGCTTTGATTTATCCAAAGGCGAAAAACCCTAAGTGCGCTATGCGGGAACACAGCTAGAGATCTAAGGTTTGGGGTTGATTATACCTAGGGAAGGTGTTAGCATCCTAGATATCTGTAGTACTCTACAGGAACCTCTTGTAAGTATTTGTGTTATGTTATGTTTGTTTGCTAAGGGAAAGTGCTAAGGTAAAGACCTAGGGTTATATACACCAAGTATGCTCGCCAAGACATCGCATCTGGTGCCTATGTATCCTGACGAGAATGGAATCAGAGCATTCATAGTTCCCCTTAATGAGGGAAGAACTCTTGACTATGGTCAAGGTTCCAAGGGAAAGTAGGGTTTGACGGCAAAACACCTACGTGGAGTGCGGCGACTCCAAACCTAAGGCTAGGTAAAACGGGGAAGAAGTGTCCACGGGAAAGTAGGGTCTGACAGCAAGACACCTACGTGGAGTGCGACGACTCCAAACCTAAGTCTAGGTTAACAGGGAGAAGTTATTTATGACTATGAGGTCAAATGTGGCAATGAGCTTTCTATGACTTTGAGGTCAATAGAGAGACTTTCCTTTGGAAGGAGAGGAGAATAGCAACTTCTTATGAACGGGAATATTACAAAGGGATTGAGATTAAATGAATAATATGAGTTCAAAAAATTAAAGGGAATGTACAATAACCAAGCAAGATTAATCTCAAAAGTATGATTCAAACATTCATGCATGGCATAAGATAACGAGATAATTCACAACAAAGAGCACACATACATATTGCAAAGAGAACATTCAAGTGTGAAATCAAAGACAAAGATATTCAAGGTAAGAGACTTAACAACAAAGTTTAAAAGACACAGACCAAACCCTAATGAAATAACTTTTATCCAAGTTCAAAACAATCTCAAACCACCCTCTCATGTACCAAGAAATCTCACAAAAAACTCTCAAGGATCAAGTGATTTCAAGATTAAGTTAAAATAGTTTAAACATGTTTTTGTAAATTTTGAATTTAATATAAAAATAAAATGAAAGATTATGGAAAATTAAAATAAATATCAAATGATATTTATGAATTTTTTGGGAATTTTTGGTTAAAGAAAAAATATTTTTAATAATCACAATTGAAATAAAAATTAAAAAAAAAAAGAAATAAATAGAGGGAAATAAAGTGGGGGTGCAATAGAAATTGAAAAGAGCTGGATTTATATTGCAGCGTTTGGGCCTGATTGGAGGGGGGTGTTATTAGAAAAGTGGCCCAAAATGTGAAAGGAAAGAAAAGCTGAAAAAAAGGAATAAAATACAAAATGGCGTCTGGGGCGAGGGGGATTCGAACCCCAGACCCTAAGGCTGCACGGGCAAAGTTCCTGCCACTGGGGTGGCTATACATCCAATGTATAAGCCAACCCCAGTAATAATTAATCTTAACCAAGCGAAATAAAAAGCTAGTTAAAAAAAACACATGAGAAAATGTTACATGATGGTAACTACATCAACCAGTCACGTTATTTTTAAAGTCACTACCGGAAAAAAACATGATCCCACCGCTCTCACCTTGCCACACACACACTGCACCTCATGCACCATGCAACATAACCATCGTAAACCAGGAAAGAAAAGCAATGGTAAGTGACCAACTTGTTCAATCAATATCAAACTAAATCTCTACCAAAAATCCAGAAACAAAACATCACTTTGCAGTGCCCAAAATAATGGACCCCATTAAACCCTGAGCAAGTCATATAATGGTATAAACAGAAAGAAAAACAACATGAAACTCGTGGGCTCATAAATGAAACTTCAATCTCACTATATCAAAATACCAGTATAGATTCCAAAGCCAACTTAAACTCATGTGCACCTATGACATCAATGTGTGTTCGTGCCTATAGCCATGGATTTAGAGAGCAAGTATAAGACCAAATACTCATCATTCCAGCACGAGTCCAAACAAAATCCCCGTGTTATTTAACTTAGACTATCACATAACATACAACTGAGAATGACCTTCAAATTCCCATACTTCAGAATGAAAACATGAACCTTATAGGTTCTAAACTATCAGCAAAGCATGGTAACATCACAATATATCAAAACTCACACATTATCTTTTGACTTCAATGCAAAACAAACACATCATAACAGTAGGAATGCTCATGATATTTTGAACATAGAGTGAAAAAGAGAAGGTTACCTAGTGGAATAAGTCCACTGTACCTTCTTAATCCAAGAACCTGGAAATCCACTAGAACTGAGCTTCCTACTCTTTAAAGCAGTCGTGCTTCAACTCTCCATGAGCTCCCTCACTCAAGTGGTGTTTTTATTCAGAAATGTTCTGAGATATGTGTTGATTGTTGGTGTCTAATGAATGAGAGACCTTCTCCTTTTATAGGCAGTAAGTTGGTTAATGGCCTTGATGATACAAAGGATATTAGTTTTGCATGAGAGAAAAATCCTGAAGAGAGATTCTACGCATGGTGTAGTCTGGACCTTCTCCCTTGCGCCAAGTGAAATTGTTTTTGGTTTCTTGTTGTTTGCTTATCCTTAGTTCATGTCAGCAGAAAAAACTGAAGCAAGGACCAAGGAAAAGTGCCCTGAAGCCTTACACGAAGGTTTCTTGTTTTGACTTTTAGGTGGTCATTTGTGAAGTACCAGGTAGGTTGTACTTGGAACCTTCTTATGCACGGGTTTGTGGCAAAAGAACATTGGGAAGTGGTGGAAAATAGGGTCAGTACAATGTACTTGCTGATGGTTCTGCACTTGGTTCCAAATGAAACATAGTTGGTGTGGAACAAACAAGCTCAAAGTCCTCTAGTTGGTACACGACAACTGACAACCAATGGGCCAAAAGATACCACTCTTGATCCTCTTGAATAATGGAATGGGACATTTGTTTCTTTTTTTTTTAAGATTAACTAAATTAAATTAGACAAAAATGAAAAGTAAAAACCATAATTAAAATTAAAATGGAAATAGAATTAAACTAAATTAATAAAACTAAATTAAGACTAAAATAAAAATAATCTAAATTAAAAATATACACTAAATTAAAATTATAAACTAAAAAGTTATAAATTGAAATAAAAATCTAAATGACATGGAACGATAAAATTGGATAAAAATGGTATGGTTGATGATCAACGAAAAAGTTTAACTAAAATGAAAAAATGTTGACCTAGAATGACATGCAAAAGATCAAAGAATCTAAGGGTAAAATTTGGGGTATGACAGTTGGCCCTATTTAAATAGTTTCACCGGATGGCATGGGTGGTGATAATTCTCGAGAGATCAAGGTGAAAGGTATTTAAATATAGCAAACTGAAAATTATGCCCTTAGATGAAATGCAGATGCTAAGGACAGCTAACAGACATGCAAATGCAGACATGCCATGAACGTCTAGTATGATGATAATGATAGAAAGGTAAATTCCAAAATGCAAACAACAAAAGCATACAGGTGTAGCGAGCGATTTTTGTCGGTGATGCGACCACCTTATCGCTGGTTTTTGGGTTTCTCCCCACAATGAGGAAGGGGTGCTACTTTCTGATTTCTTATTTATCCCATGAGCTGGAAGGGAAAGGGAAGCTATCTAAAACTAACCTTGCACACGATTGTTTAATTGAACAAACGCTTTTAAGGAGATTGGGGGGTCTGGGGTCAGGGTATACAATGGGGAGTTGTCAATTACCCATCCTATATGTGGTTATCCACGGGATATTAGCTTTAGGTTTCGCTTTGTACTTGATGGTGTTTATCCGTTAATGGGTTGGGAAAGTTTCTTGGGAAGTATGAGTGAGTGAGTGAGTTTTTTGTTGATTTTCAGGTTTTCCTGATGTTTTTGGTAAGGTACTGGACCTAAGTTTTGATTGATGTATGAAGGTACTGGACCTAGAGATTTTAATTAGTATGCTCGCTAAGATTTCGCAATCTTATGCCTACGTATTCCCGTTTAAACGAAACAGGGAAATCAGAGCAATCATAGTTCCTCCTATTTCTATGGGAGGAAAAAGATGTTTGGTATCTTGTTCAAAGCCCAAGATTGAAACTAAAAGGTTGAGTATTTGTGTCTTGTTCAAAGCCCAAGATTGAAGCTAAAAGGTTTTGACTGAGAGAGAATTTTTCATCTCTAAAGAGGGATTGGACTTCCTCTGAGGGGATTGTTGATTTTTGTGTGCCTTGATCAAAGGCCAAGGTTGAAGCTAAGAGGTTGATTGACTCCACTAGGGAAGTCCTTATACAAAGCCTAAGAGGAGGCTGGATAAGACTGACTCAACAAGAGAGTGTATATATTGGTGTCATGTACAAAGCCCAAGATGGAGGCAAAAAAGAGAATGACTCTTTGGGGATATCATTATACAAAGCCTAAGAGGAGGCTAGAAGTTTGACTTTTCCGGGGAAAATGTTCTATCTGTCTTGTACAAAGCCCAAGATTGAGGCTAAAAAGGGATTTGGACTCTGCCGGGGAGGTTTATATATGTCTTGTACAAAGCCCAAGATTGAGGCTGAAATGAGTAATTTGACTCTACTGGAGAGTATTTCTCAAAGCTTAAAAGAAGGCTGGGAGGAATTAACTCTACTGGGGAAGATGTTTGCCCCCAGCTTAAGAGAAGGTTATGAAGATTTATGTCTTGTACAAAGCCCAATATTGGGGCTAAAAGGGTTTGACTCAACAAGAGAGTGCTTTTATCTGTCTTGTACAAAGCCCAAGATTGAGGCTAAAAAAGGTTGACTCAACAAGAGAACCTGAAAAGGTGATTGACTCAACAAGAGAGTCTTGAAAGTTTATTTACTCAACGAGAGAGTCTAAAAAGTGATTGACTCAACAAGAGAGTCTGAAAAGGTTAGCTCCGCTGGGGAGAATCATTGTACAAAGCCCAAGAGGAGGCTGGCTTCTGCCGGGGATTATTGAGATCCCGAGGCAAGTCCAAATGGGGAATCAACTCTCGCTGAGGGTTACAGAAGAGTTGAGATATCAGATGCCTTGAGGTTCTGATTTGGGATAGTGTAATACTGACGATAAACTGACCCTGGCTTGGAAAAATTTTAGGAGAGAGACTGGTTTTAGAACCCATGTGTTTTATCTCTACTGGAGATTTATCCAAAGTGACCGGGGTTTTTCCTATGTTTGTAAGGAACTTGAGAATGTCTTCGAGACTCAAGGTTAGACTATCCAAGTCTACTGGTGTGGAAGAGTTTTATCTTTTGTATGATGCCTAAGAGGAGGCGGGTGTTTTAAGGGATGAGAATCAACCCTAAATTGGTCTGAGATTTGACACTGGAAAGACTGCTCTAGCAAAGGATGACTAAGTTATATCTTATACCTTTAAGAGGTCTTCAGGGTCCTTGTATTAATCCCAAGAGAAGGCATGAGAACTTCTAAGAAGACGGAGGGTCCTTGTACAAAGCCCAAGAGGAGGCGGGGATGCTTTTAGGAAGCCCGTGGGTCCTAAACCAAGAAAATTTCAAGAAATGCTATTCACCGAGAATAGATCATTTAGTGAAAGTTTTGAGGTTTGAAGAAATTCAAGAGATGTTATTCACCGAGAATACATCACCTCTGGGGATTAGAATTTCTTTGACAATTTCTAACAGTGACAGTCTGAGAAAAGGTTCACGAAGAATACTGCCTTTCTCTTTGTTCCATATTGTTTAAGCCCAAGAGAAGGCAAGACTGTATCTGGAAATCCTATAGGGGATCTAGTTTTGACTGTATTTAAGAGTGGCCAAACTGGCTTTACCTAGTTCTAGACCTAGTTGTCGGGGAAAACTCTAAATAACTATACTAGTATATATACCGTTGATATATGACAAGTATTTAAAAGGATATGAAAAAAGGACTTACAGTGCACAGCTTCCCATAATACAGTTATATATATTAAAGCATGTAAATGAAAGCAGATAAAACTTACAGGTGAGCAAGCTTCCATGCTGTATTGTTAGTTGTTCAAAGAAATTAAAGAAAGTTTTGATAACAACATGTATATTTGAATTTAAATCAAAAGAGAAGTTGTTTTTGAAAATATTGTTGGGGCTTATACTCAAGGAGAGGCCCAAGGTTCAACAGTGATCGCACTGTTGTTTTGAAGATCGTATCGGGACTTATACAATGACTGAGGCCCAAAGAGGTTTTATGTACAAAGGGATGGGTCTTACAACTCAAGGAGAGGCCCAAAGATGTTTTGGAAAAGAAAGATGGGACATACAACACGAGGGGAGGCCCAAAGGATTTCTGTTTAAAAAAACGGCGATCGTGCCGAGATTTTTTATCGTATCGGGACTTATACAATATCTGAGGCCCAAAAATGGTTTATGTATAACAAGGGTTGGGTCTTACACTCTATTAGAGACCCAACGTGTTTTAAAAGGTTTGATAAAGATCAAGAACCAAAGAAACCCTAATTTCATTTTCTTTTAAAAGTAATCCTTTTAATAAAATGAATAAAAATGACAAAATAACCAAATAAGTCTAAATAAACTACTTGTGATTTTTTATTAAGGTTTGAAAAATGAGGTTTTTAATCACAAGATGATTTAGGACTCATTTGATTTTGATTTTCAGGATGAATATTCATTTTTGAAATGTTTAAAAACAATAAAATGAATTTATTTACAAAAATATCAACTATATTAAATAAATAATATAAATTTGATTTTTTTGTGAAATAAAATATTTTAACATTTTTGTGGTTTTTTGCAAGAAGAACCAATCAAAAATAATTAAAATTGAGAGAGAAATTAATTTTCCAAATCATTTAAAATAATATGACAAATATTAAAAAAATGAAAAAAAAAATGGTAAAAAAAGGGTCTGGGGCAAAGGGGATTCGAACCCCAGACCTCCTAACCAAACAAATGAGCGCGCAACCACTGGGATGTTGATACATCCGTGTATCAAAACCACCCCATAAATATATAAGGGTTGCCTTGTTTTAGGCCTAGCCAAGGCAAGGCAAGGCAAGTTCTTGGGCCAAAAACGTAAAGGCTGTAAATTTCTCATTTCTCCATGGATTGGGACAAAATTTAGGTATATCCTGCCTAGAATTTCACAAGGAATCCAATGGTGCCCTTGGTTTTTTCATATGAGGTCTCCATTTTAAAACCCGATGGTGGTTTTGAAATAGGCCATGATTTGCATTTTCTATGCTTCCTCATGGTATAGGCCATAATTGTATGATGAATTGATTCAAACACAACATATACAACATGTATGAGATGTTTATGAGCAGTGAACTTCAAAGCAATGCATAATTCAAAGAGTTCAAGTTGTGATGCTTACCTCTTTAGGAGCTTTTTGTGCTATCTGCCAAGTTTCTTGTGCCAGAAGTAATTTGATGCTTTCGACACTCTCAATTGATCCCTTAGAAGCTTTTAGAATGATCACCACCAGCTGGAATCTTCAGGAACAAGTTTTAGCTCTTTCTTGCAAAAGGGGCAAAAGTGACCAATATGGCAACTCTCTCAAATGGTGTTCCAGATGTGGGGAACCATTTGGGATAGTTCAAGGGTGATATTTGGATTGTGTTTGAAGTTTTATCTGGTTTTGAAAGTGACTGAATCAAGACATGGCTTAAAAAATACAAAAAAGTCCAATTTTGAGGTTTTGGAAGTGGTCTTTGAGATTTTGGTGTTACAGGTCACATGTTAGTGTTTGAACAGCTTAGATACAACATATTATAGGTGTTTGGATCATGAGCTGTGATGGAATTGCTCTCTAACTCAAAAACTCAGAGATACCTTGCAAAAGAAGGCATTTTGGCCTAAAGAGAGGGATTTTGAGGAAAGCTTCAGTTTGGGTGCTTTGGTGTACTCAAACTGATCACGATTGATGTCTATTTATAGTGCACCAAGTTTGTTTTGGCATCAATAGTGAATGGAGGCTGCAGCAGGCCTTTGGCCAATGTTATGCAAAAGGAATCTCAAGTCTCCTCTTGTCATTGACTTGAGATTAGAGCACAGGCTTTGTAGCTTTGGTTCAGAGATAAGTTTGGACTGAATTCAGTTGGAATAGGCTCAGTTCATGCCACCTTGATCCATTCATTAAAGGCTTGGAAACAAAATTGGAGTCTTGGCACTTTTAGCTCTTTTAGGTTTGGCATGGCTACTTGTAGATTCTTGGACTTTGGAGGTTTGGGGATCAGATCACTCCCTTCTTGTTTTATCCTCATATGTGTCCAAATGGATGACAAGGCTTGGATTTATCAGATTTGGACAAATCGAGCAAAATGCACAAATTCTGCCTTGTAAAAACCAGTTCTTGATGCCATGTTCCAAGGGTTGTATCTCCTTGCTCAAATGGAATTTGGAGATGATCTGGTACTTGTTGGAAAGTCCTCATGGCATACTTTAACTTTGATGTCCATCCCTAGACCTGGTTTGACTTGGATCAAGGTGAAAAATGTCCCTACATTTTGGAAAAAGTAAGGCAGATTCTGACTTAGTGAAAATTTCACTAAGTGTTGGAAAAATGTCAGTTTCATGTTTTTAGCCATTTTGATCACTCCATAACTAAAAATCCATAAGGAATTGGAGTTTGATGTAGTTGAAGCTTTTTTAGAGTGTAGCAAGATCTACAAATCCAGCTTTGGATCACCCAAAATGGTTGCTTGGATCTCAAGTTATGGTCCATGGAAGTTGGTACCCTAGCCACTTTGTTCCATAACTTATAAAAATTCTAAGTTTTTTATGGTTACCCCTTTTACAAGTTAACTTACTTTCTTTGATTTTTTCTTGATGAATGATTATTCGAATCACATATTAACATTGTTTTAGGGTTAAGGAACCATAATTGTGAAAAATTCCAAAAAGTCAAACTTGATTTTGTGCACAGTTGATTTTTTATCGGATGAAATCCAAACTGTGCGATCCTTTGTGAAATCAAGTCCTTGACCTAAATCAAACCTAATGGATATATTATATAGGTGTTATAGGGTGTATTCAATCATGTCCCAAGGTTTGGGAGCAAGTCTTGGTCAAAAGTCAAAGGTACAGTTGACTTTTCCCTCGAAACCCTAATTGTGGTCCTGATGAAATTAAAACTTATGGATCAAGCTTCTTGGATCAATCCATTGTTGCAAATTAATCAATGTAGTGTATTGGAGACCCTCAAATCATGTCTTGAGGTCTTGGCTCATGCCTTGTCCCAAAAGTCAACTTAGGGGTGAATTAGGTCAAGAAACCCTAATTCCTGATTTTTGGGTAAATGCATCCCTTGAGGTTAAATTGACTTGATGATTGGATCCACGAGGTCACTTGGAGTATCTTGGGTTGTGCCTTGAAGCATTGGCTCATGCCCAGAGGAAACTTTCCAACTGGAGGCCTTGGTCGACCAAAACCCTAATTTGGTGACACTGGCGATCTTGAGGCTTGATCTACTTGGAATGTAGCAACCTTGTGCTTGATCCTTGATGTGGGAGCCCTCTTGATCCTTTATGGATGTTTTGAGAGGTTAGACAAGTTTAAGATTGTGTCATTTCTTGATTGATCCTTTGTCTAAGTGCTCTGAGAGGGACTTGAAACCCTAATTCTTGTTTGTGGTGGATGCTCAAACATCTCTGAGGATATTGATGAGGCATGGTGGTTCATCCATATTGTGGTAATGATTTGCACAATGATGGGAAATCTTGGTGGTCAAAATTTGGGGTATGAGCCAATGCTTCAAGGCAATGATGCCTTGTCATTTCTTGGCGAAGGTATTTGGGCATTCAGGGTGCAAGAGGATTAAATATCGGAATACCCAAAATTTTAATGGTGGTTATGAATGGTAGTTTGCTCATCCATCTTCTTTTGCTAAGCAATGATACTTAGAAAAGGTAAAACTTCCCCTCGATCCTAGTCTTCCGCCATGGAACTGGTCTCAGTTTCTGAAATAAACCTCCCATCGATCCTGGTTTTCAGCCAAGGAATTGGTCTCAATTTCTGAAATAAACCTCCCCTCGATCCTAGTTTTCAGCAAAGGAACTGGTCTCAGTTTCTTTTGTCAATAAACTTTCTTGACAAGGAACGCTATTTGTAGAGGTTTCCATCAAACTTCTCGCCGGATTTTCCTGGGGAAATGCCATTTGATGGGAAAAAGTTTCGGTGTCAGACTTACTGGGGAAACCCATTTGCCTGAGCTATAGAGGTGTACAAACTTCTCTATTGGAGACACCATTTGTTGACTCTACTGGGGAAAACGTGTCTTTTGAGAGACTATTTCCTGCTTAGGGATATTACATCATACTTTTCCTCGAGATCTTCTCGGAGAAATGCCATGTGATGCAATCCAACTTGGAGGTGCTGATGACCTTTTCGTCAGCGAATTTTTCAGAGAAAAACTGCTGTATTGTCGAATCTTTGATTAAGAGGATTTCTCTGGGGATTTTCCTTAATCCGGGAAAGTAGAGATATCATCTTCAATGGTGAAGAGTGACGTTCGTCGAAAGTTTTCTTGCTTTTCATAGGTTCAAGTTATCAAAGTGGTCGAAGACCGTCTCCATCCCAGAAATAAACTGGGGAAAGATTGCTTAGATAATTCTCTTCCTGGCAAGGAAAGAATCGACAACTCGAGTGAGAGGACTTTTATCACTTGGGAACAAGACCGACTAGAGTGATAGTGATGCAATATGAATATGAGTATGAATCAATAATGCATGATGTATGTATGTCTATGCTAACAAAACTGACGCGACATACAGACTATTGGATGAACCCGACTAGATACTCGACCACTGCAGGGGACGAAGAAGTATCTTCAGTTCAAGATAGTAATTCTGCCTTGCTTAGGAGAAATAGTTCCTGTGGGGAACAACGTTGGTCGGGCTTAAGAGATAAGAACTCTTTCGAGGATCTCAGATGAAACATGGCATCTGAAACAGTTGATCCTTCATTCAGATGCACTAGTTTAGAAGGAGTATTTTGATTCTGCACTTTGAGGTTCAATCACCTTTGGAGAAACAATCGATGTTCTTTTTGAATTTCACAGTCAAAAGGATTTGCCATCTTTATTTTAAAAGAAGGAAATTTTTTACAATTAAATTCATTTTCGTTTTATTTCAAGAATCGTTGATCATGTTAAAATGGCATTCTGTAAGGCTAAAACAAATAAGAATTGCAAACAAAAGCACTAGGGCTCAAATTTTATTGATAGGATGGAAATCAGTTAAACGCGTGATTCCATAGAGTATTTACAAAGTTTAGAAAATGGTAATTTAAGGGAAAAAGGCTACATTGAAACATAACGACCGCTATCCTTCTACCAACTTTGAATTCTATGCATCCTGAGCTTCCATCGAAGATGACCTTGACTGGAGTTTTCCTAATGGATGGCATGACTGCTGCTGGGGGATTTGCCCCTTTGCTGGACGTAGTTACTTGCCATGAATCCCTAACTTTTGCCTGGATTGTACTTTGAGATTTCCAATCCATCGGGATGATTTTTTATTATGTCTCTAACTTTTGCCTGGACCGCCCTTTCGGGTTTTTAATCCACCGAGACGTTTTTTTTATTTAGGAGAAGTAGTTCTTGACTACATCAACATTTGTGGGGTAGGAAAATTCCTCTCCATCCATGGTTGCGAGTCTCAAGGCGCCGCCTGAGAAAGCTCTCTTGACCACATAGGGGCCGTCATAATTCGGAGTCCATTTGCTCCGGGAATCAGTGAGAAATGATTGTATCTTCTTGAGCACAAGGTCTCCTTTTCTGAAGACGCGAGGCCGGACCTTTTTGTCAAACGCCTTCTTCATTCTTTGTTGATACAACTGACCGTGGCATAGAGTCGTTATTCGCTTTTGTTTGATCAGATTCAGTTTGTTGTGTCGACTTTGACACCATTCAGGCTCTGTTAACTTAGCTTCCATCAATACCCGGATTGATGGGATCTCTACTTCTATGGGAAGCACTGCCTCCATGTCATATACTAGAGAGAAAGGGGTTGTCCCTGTTGAAGTGCGGACAGATGTGCGATAACTGTGAAGAGCAAAGGGTAGCATCTCGTGCCAGTCTTTGTAGGTTACAACCATCTTCTGAACAATCTTCTTGATGTTCATGTTAGCTGCTTCTACTGCTCCGTTCATCTTAGTTCGGTAGGGAGATGAGTTATGGTGTTCGATCTTAAACTCAGCGTATAACTCTTTCATCATCTTGATGTTCAAGTTGGATCTATTATCAGTAATGATCTGGCTTGGAACACCATAACGGCAGATGAGATTGTTTTTGATGAAGCGGACTACCACTTGTCGGGTTACATTAGCGTATGATGCTGCTTCGACCCACTTGGTGAAGTAGTCAATGGCTACCAGGATGAACCGATGTTCGTTTGAAGCTTTGGGTTCAATCATGCCAATCATGTCGATTCCCCATTGTAGCACCCCAAAATTTGCCCTCTTGTTTCTAACTCTAATTGGCTTATGTTTCATTTCATTTGCATCGTCATTTCTGCATTTGCATGGTTCTTTTGGGCATGGGATCAAGGTATTTTCCAGCAGCTCATGGTGTTATCAGTTCCAGTATCATTTACAATAATGTTCAGAGCCAAACAGATAGCTTTCAAAGTCTTTTCGAGTGTTTATTTTGCTTATTAGATGATTTGATGATCAGAAACTCCGACAGTCAATCTTTGATCAGTCATTCAGCACCAGACAGTTGTCTTCAACAGTTTATTCCAAGCGCAAAACACATTTCACAGCATATTTTAAGTGTGTTCTAGTGGTGATATCTAATGGCAAGTTTCAGAGGTCTATTGTGGCTCAGAACAGGTGAAATCAGGCGAATATCCAAGTTTCCCTCCTTTTGGCGCAAAATTTTCAAATTTCCCTTGTGTTAATCGGTTAACACATTGGTTAACCGATAAACCAAGGTGAATTTTTCCCAAATACCCTTTTTTCAGCGTTGCATCTTTTTTATTCCCATTTTAATCACCATTTTGATTCTACACATCAGTAGAAGGATCTAGAGAGTTGATTTTCCATTCAAAAATTCAAATTCTTTCCACTCAATTCCACATTTCCTTTCCTAATTCACCTTTCACTTCCAATTCCACCCACTTAACCTCACTCCAAACCCAAACTTAACTCCTAACCTAGGGGTAATTTAATATAATCCACTCCAAACCTCTCAAAGAACCTTGATCATTTTTCACTCTCAATTTTCAGAATTCCCTCAATTCTCTCTCACTATTTCATTCTCCATCTTCATCTTCAACCTTTCACCAAAGCTCCATAGTCCTAGATTCACAAATTCTTCATTGGAATTTGTGAATTCTTGAGCTAAACCTCCATCACATCCTCATTCTTGGTTCAATTCTGCAGTGGCTACTGGTTTAGATCTTGGATTAAGCTTTTGGAATCACTTTTGGAGGAGCTTTTGCTTATTTGAAGTGTTCTTGCTTGGATCTTCAAGTTTTCTTGATAAAGCTTCATAGATCTCTAGATTTCTTGCCTTGATTCATCAATTTTCGTTTTCAACAATTACCAAAGCTAATCTCAGCTTTATAGGTTGGTTAATTTCAGATCCATACTTGATTTAGCTTAATTTCAACTTATACAATGGTAGACTTTGGTGCAATGTAAGTTACGAACTAACTTCAATCCACTTCTGTCTAAAAAACACAAAATAAACTCAAACCTTTTTCATCCTTCGGGATCGTTAAGTTTCAATCTATTTTCATAAAAAGAGCACGTTACTTCCGTCTCGTCGCAAACAGGCCTCGACCCTAACTGTCGGATGCGAACCTAACGTCGCTCATAAAAAAACATTAACCGACCTTGTTAAGTCGAACTACGACTGCTCTGATTTCTGCTCTCTCGTCCGATTAAGGATACGTAGGCACAATACGGCGATGTCTTGGCGAGCAACCTCCCCCTTAGTTCGTGTCCGAACTACGTTGACTCTGACTTTCCCATTACACGAGGGAATACGTAGGCATAGGACGAGTGATATCCTTTCGAGTCACTTCTTTTCTTTTCTTCTTCGTTTCTTCATTCTCTTCCGTTCCCGTTCCTTCTCCTTTTCAGTAGCAGTGGAGCTCCAGATGCGAGACAACAAGCGTGGATCCCATCGAGTACGATGGACGCATGGGGGTGCTAATACCTTCCCCTCGCGTAACCAACTCCCTTACCCGTTTCTCTTGGTCGAGAGACCATGCTCTTTCCTTTCCCTCAGGTTTACGCAGTGTTTCCTTTCCCCCCCTTGGGATAAACACACATTGCTGGCGACTCTGTTTCCGCGCCACTTTCGCGTTTGTACTTGGATGAAAATCCCGGGAGCGACAGCCATATGGAAAAAGGCCACGGGGAAAAGAGAACTTTGAGATGCGTTGGCGACACATGGATTTTACCTGAGTATATCTGACACTTGTGACATCTCCTCATGTACTTGTAGCAGTCGGATTCCACGGTCAACCAATAGTACCCTGTTCTTAGAATTTTTCTCGCCATTGTGTGTCCGTTGGCATGAGTGCCAAAGGATCCTTCGTGAATTTCTTTTATCAACATGTTTGCTTCTGGTCTGTCTACACATCGAAGCAAGACCATGTCAAAGTTTCTCTTATAGAGTGTATCACCGCTTAGGAAAAAGTTGCCATCCATCCTTCTGAGAGTCTTTCTATCTTTTCTGGATGCCCCGGGTGGATACTCTTGTTTCTGAAGGAAGCATTTGATATCGTGATACCAAGGTTTGTCGTCTAGGATTGCTTCAATCGCAAATATGTAAGTGGGCCGCTCAAGGCACATTATGTCAATCTTAGGTACGTCATTCCATTGACCTACACTAATCATGGAAGAGAGAGTGGCTAATGCATCAGCCATGTGATTTTCTTCACGAGGGATATGATGAAACTCAATTCTGTTGGAGAATGGTAACAACCTTCTCGTGTAGTCTTTGTAAGGAATCAGTCCTGATTGGTATGTGTTCCAATCTCCTTTGATCTGATTGATAACCAGGGTTGAGTCGCCATATACATCCAGGTTCTTGATCCTTAAGTCGATCGCTTCTTCGAGACCCATGGTACAAGCTTCGTATTCGGCCTCGTTGTTGGTACACTTGAATGTCAGCCGGGCTGTGAAAGGAATGTGGGTACCCTGAGGTGTTATGATGATTGCCCCAATTTCGTTTCAAAAATGATTGATAGCTCCGTCAAAGGTAAGTCCCCATTGGGAACCCGGTTCTGGCCCTTCACTGGGTAGTGGTTCATCGCAATCTTACATTTTCAGATACATGACATCTTCGTGTGGGAAGTCAAACCCGACTGATTCCTGATCGTCAATCGGTTGATGAGCCAAATGATCCACTAAAACACTTCCTTTAACAGCTTTCTGAGCATGGTACTCGATGTCGTATTCTGATAACAACATCTGCCAACGGTCGATCCTTCTCTTGAGAGTAGGCTTTTCAAAGACATACTTGATTAGATCTATTTCGGAGATTAACTAAGTAGTGTGACAAATCATATACTGGCGAAGACGTTTGGCTGCCCAAACCAGAGCACAGCAGGTTTTCTCAAGCATTGTGTACCGAGTCTCGCAGTCGGTGAATTTCTTGCTTAAATAGTAAATGGCAGATTCTTTTCTTTTTGTTTCGTCCTGTTGGCCAAGTACACAACCCATGGAGTCTTCCAAGACTGTTAGGTATATGATCAGTGGTCTTCCCTCCACTGGAGGTGATAGAATCGGTGGATTCAACAGATATTCCTTGATACTCTCGAAGGCGGTTTGGCAGTCTTCTGTCCAAACGCAGTCCTGATTCTTTTTGAGTAATTTGAAGATCGGCGCACATGTCGCGGTCACGAGGAATATAAATCAGGAAATGTAATTCAAATGTCCCAGGAATCCCCTGACTAGTTTTTCAGTCTTTGGAGAAGGCTTTTCTTGAATAGCCTTGACTTTGTTAGGATCAACCTCAATTCCTTTCTGGCTGACGATGAACCCTAGCAGTTTTCCTGAACAGACACCAAATGTGCATTTGTTGATATTCAAGTGGAGTTTGTACTTCCTCAGACGCTCAAATAATTTTGACAGGTGAGTCACATGCTCCTCTTCTATTTTAGATTTGGCAATCATATCATCGACATACACTTCTATTTCTTTGTGTATCATGTCGTGAAACAGAGTAGTCATGGCCCTTTGATAGGTTGCCCCGGCGTTCTTCAAACTGAACGGCATTACCTTGTAACAAAAGGTACCCCATGGGGTGATGAACGAAGTTTTCTCCATGTCTTTCGGCGTTATTTTTATCTGATTATAGCCCGAGAATCCATCCATGAAGGAGAATACTTTGAACTTTGATGTACTGTCTACCAGCATGTCAATGTGTGGTAAGGGAAAGTCATCCTTTGGACTTGCTTTGTTCAGATCCCTGTAGTCTACACACATTCTAACTTTTCCGTCCTTTTTCGAAACGGGCACTATGTTGGCTAGCCATTGAGGATATTCTGATGTGGTGAGGAAACCCGCGTCAATCTGTTTCTGTACTTCCTCTTTGATTTTGGTGGCCATGTCTGGATGAGTTCGTCTTAGTCTTTATTTTACCGGCGGGCATTCTCATCTTAATGGTAGATGATGTTCCACGATGCTTGTATCCAACCCTGGCATGTTCTGATATGACCAAGCGAATACATTGGGAAATTCTTTGAGAAGCTTTATCAAACTTTCTTTGACAGTTGGACTGAGTAGTGCCCCAATCTTGACTTCTCTTCTCTTTTCTTCTGAACCCAAGTTGACCGTTTCCAACGGCTCTTTGTGAGGTTCAATGGACCTTTCCTCTTGTCTGAGTAATCGGGAGATCTCTTCTGGAATTTCTGCGTCCTCTTCTTCTTCAGCCTCAAATACCTGGAATTCAAGGTTGGGAGAAGGCATTGGATCATATGTTTCAATGGGGTTTAAAACAAGCAATCTGCATGACGTGATGATTCATTTTTAGAAGAGATGGAGAGAAATTCAAGAGTGTGTGTGTGTATTTTCTTAAAAATGCTTGTTTTTATTATTTGAGTTGTTTTTAGGATTACCATTTTCTGAAAAAGCAAAAAGAGAAAATAGCAATAAATGCAGAAATCACAAAACGACGTTATTTTATTTATGATCTTGTCGCTTCTTGAAGCTACAGCCCTATAAAACAAAACTCTGTCGCTTTGGGCGAAGCGAAGAGAGACATCTACAGAAAGTGAGCCCTATCAAAACATTCGTTTCACCTGGGCAGGGTGAAAGGTTAAGACAAAGACGACAATTACTTAGACTTATGAACGACTTTCGGAACGTTGCAGCAACCCATTGGCGGCGAACTCCTTGGTGAATCACAAAGCCTGGTACCTTCCTTCTTGGCTTGTCTTCAGAAATGACACTGATTTCTGGTGGAGCAGGATCGTTGGAATTTGTCTCCCAGGCAGAGTTGTCGTAGGAGGTTTCTTCAGCTGTATGTTGCACAGCGTTTGCACTCTCAGATGGATCTCCCCATCCAGTGGGCTGGATGTCTTCGAGCCTAATACGAACGCTTTCGGGAGTAGTGTACTTGACCAGGAAGTCGTACTTGCCACTTGGTTGTCCTAAGGTGTCCCATACTTCGGTGGAACTGGAGGAGTCATCCCTTTCGATGACGTTGACCTCAGAAAAAGTATAGTTAAGGAGCTCTTGTCCTGCAATCTTTGCAAATTCATCGTTGTACTGGATATTTTCTGAATGCCCTGAGTAATGATCCCATGATTCTGCGGGAACGCAGGTATTCTTTTCAATGATGCTCAGTTGATATGCATCATTCGACTGACTCTTTTGCCCCGAGTCTCCTAGGTATGGCTGCCAGATAGGCAGGCCATCCATTGGGCCATAATTGACGTGGTCAAAGTTGTCTTTCATCAGAGTGTCCTCCTCTAATGAATTTGGTGGAGCACGGCATCCTTCCGGATCACAATCTCCGTATATCATCTTGACATTTAACCTCGGTATATATCTCGGACTCTATGCGGGATAGAAAAGTGGTGTAGGCACCTCTTCCTGAGATATATAACCGGCTTCATTAAGATAGGACTTCCACTCTTCATCTGTATCAGAGGAGTCACCCTTGTTAATGGTATGTACTCCTTGAGATACTGGGTGAAGGAAACCTCCACAGTGGAAGAAGTCCTGAATGGGATAAAGGCTTTCATTGTTAGTAGCTGTCTGGGCACAGCTTGAAGAAAAACTAAGACCCTTCTTTGTTTTGTTATCAGTATGAATGACAAGCTGTCCCCATCCTTTTGTATTGTTACTTTTAATTACTTCGAGAGCATCTTTGTATGAGGAAATCGACATTCCTCTTTCTGATTGGTTGTCATTGCTCACCAAAAGTAATTGGAACTGAGTTCCAACAACCTCCTCTGCTTATACACAAGTGGATGATGATAAGTTTCTCACGATCAAGGCTTGCTCTCCACAGACTGTGACTAGTTGGTCGTTCTTGACAAACTTCAGTTTTTGGTGAAGTGTCGAAGTGACTGCCCCAGCCTCGTGTATCCAAGGTCTTCCTAACAAACAGCTGTGTGAGGACCGATAGTTATGGGAAGATCGACTTCGCCGATAACTATTTTTTGGACCCGTCAAATGCTTTGACGATGACCTCACTGCCTCTTATCGGAGATCCTTTAAACGATAGTCGCATTAGAGTGGACTTCGGTATAACATTCAGAGCCAATCCGGTATCTATCGGTACGCTTTCTAAAGCATCATCCTGGCAGTTGAGTGTAATATTAAGTGCCATGTTGTGATTTTGGCCCTCTTCTGGCAGTTCCTCATCATTAAACCCCAAGTTGTTGTAGGAAGTGATGTTGGAGATGATGCAGTCGAATTGTCTTATCGTTACACCCTGTTCCACAAAGGCTTGCTCTAAGACTTTCTGTAGAGCTTCCCTGTGAGCTTCGAAACTGAGTAAAAGAGATAGCACTGAGATTTTTGAAGGAGTTTGCAACAGTTGATCAACAATGTTGTACTCACTTTTCTGGATGAGCTTCAACATCTCATCGTTGTTCTTTGAAATGTCGGGATCATTGGATTGATCAACTGGTTGATTGGGAACTTCTGTTTAAGGTTCCTTTTCTTCGCTGGGCTCTCCAACTCCTCGGTTGAAGATCCGAACGCTCCGTATTACTCGACTGTTGTCTGCAACATTCACGAAGGAGGGTAATGGAGTTTCCTTTCCATTCTCAATTATTGTTGCACCGTATTTGTATGGGATAGCCTTATCGGATTTGTACGGTACTGGTCCCGGCAGATAGATAACTATAGGAGCCTTTTGATTTTTCTGACCATCATAGCCGGCCTCAATTGGTTCGAGGTTGAGAACCTTTCCACCATCAAGAGGAACTCTTGATTCATGGAGTAAAGGGATTATGGCACATACATCTTTGGCCACTTCTCGCTTAGGGATCAAGACAACTTATTTGCCTCGATTAGGATTGTCGCTCCCGGGATTTTCATCCAAGTACAAACGCGAAAGTGGCACAGAAACAGAGTCACCAGCAATGTGTATTTATCCCAAGAGAGGGAAAGGAAACACTGCGTAAACCTGAGAGAAATGAAAGAGCATGGTCTTGTAACCAAGAGAACTGGGTTCGGGAGTCGGTTACGCGAAGGGAAGGTATTAGCACCCCCACTTGTCCATCGTACCCAATGCGATCCACGCTTGCTTGTCTCGATCAAAGGGTGTCATCGACTAGAGCTTCGTTGCTGACTGGAGAACTGGAAAAAGAAAGGAGAGAGAAAGAGAAACAAATGTAGGGAAAATAAAAGAAGTGCTCGAATGGGCCCTACCCCACTGCCTACGTATCTCATCGGGAACATGAGAATCAGAGCGACGTAGTTCCCCTCACCTAGGGAAAATTATTTATGTTTTTTAGTGGAATACATCAACGTTCGCGTCCTAGCAGTTTATGTGTTGCAGCTCGCTGTATGGAGACTTAGGCATTACCTGTTTGCGGTAGAACAGAAATGACGCATCCTTAAGGAAAGAGTGAATGAGATGAGAAGAGAAATTCCCGAAGGAAAGACATTATTGTTTGTTTTTGTCTCTTAAGAAGAAGTGTTTTGATTGTTTTTGTTTTTATAACGCATATTGCATTCAAGTCTATCGTATAAGATCGAATGCATCGCATGGTCATCCTAACAGGCCGTATGCTAAACACTTTAGGAAGGTGGAGAGAAACCCTCCTCCTTCCATTTCCCACACTTTAGGTTTAAGTGTGTAATACCCCAAAATTTGCTCTCCCCTTTTGGCATCATAGCATGGCATTATCATTTATCATATCATATCCATCTCATTAACATTACATTGCATTTAACATAGAAAAATGAAGCATGGCATCCTTCTTACCATCAGGGCATGTGATCAGGTGGAAGGTGGACAATCAAGGAATCATTCAAAGCACAAAAAGGTCAATCAAGTTGCCTCAAGGCGAGCCAAGAGGTCTTTCATGTCTCATACTATCTCAAGGGATCATCCACAACCTCAAGGAAGTGAGATTCAATGGGAGATTGAAGCACTACATCTTTCACTATGCAAGAGGTTCAAAAATTGAAGGAAAACCCTCAAAAGAGATAGCTCATTGATTCAAAATCATTCTCAAGTGGCATTTCTCATCATCCTTTAAGAGGATACACAACATACTCTGAGGAATTTGGATTTGGAAGATGTGCAATTTCCTCCTAACCAGAGAGGGTCAAAATTAGGGTTTCTAATAAAATCAGGATATCTCTGATTTTTTGGACAAAACTTGATGTCATGGTGTTCCATATGTCCTTAAGTGTATGTATGTGGAAGATTGCATCTCAATTGGTTTTAGAAGTGGTTCAATTGGAAGAAAGATCAAGAATCAGAGAAATTTGGGGCCAAGTCAAATAATCAGAGGAAAAAGTCAACTCTTGACTTTTTGAGGCCAAATTCATGAAATTCATGTTACATATGTCCAATGTACAAAATTTGGTCAAGAAACTCCAAAGGAATCATGAAAAAATCAAGATGTGGAAAGTTGCCATTTTTGGATGAAGTAGGGTTACTAAAAATAGCAAGTTTTGGCCATTTTGCATCAGAATTTGAACCAAGGCCATTTAAATTTGGAGCACCAAATGAAAAATCCACTCTGCCTCAATGAAAGATCTTGTTTTAAGCTTCAAATCCATGTGTAGAACATCTCCATTGGATAAAAATTGAGAGAGATATGATTGATCAAAGTTGGAGGAAAGTAGGTTCAAAACTAGGTCATGACCAAGATTTTCAGGTCACGCGCGCAATCATTTTAACAAACAGTTGGTGGGCCAAATGTCCACTCATTTTTCTCATGGTTAAAGGCCTCAAATGAAAAACTTTTCAACATCAAAGTTGTTCCTGGTAGTGTCATCTTCAATGTTGATGTTGTGAAAATTTTGATTTAACCAAGTTATGAGATAGTTTGGAGGGTTCAAAGTCATGTTGTTTGTGCTGAAATTTTGTGTGCTCAGTTGCCATGCCAGCCAACCTCTGGCCATGCCCACCAACCAGTTTTGAACCAATGCATTCATAGCTGTTTTTAGGCATATTTGAGACCTCATTTTACTTCAACTTGCAAACCAATGTTGTTCCCCAATGTACCATCTTTCTAATGACATCAATGTTTCATTGTTTCATTCACTAACCATGGAGAAATTCACCCTCAAACACCCACTGTTACCATGATGATTTGCTGCATAATATTTTGGTTCAAACATATATCAAATACATGACAGAGGTTTTATGTGTGCTGCCTCATTAAGACCAACACATATCTGCACCTCTCACACCCTTGCTCGAATTATACATGAAGAGGGAAAGGTTGGAAGCGTGCTATAGAAGTTTAGCAGCAAGAACATGGTAACACATCATAAACCAGCTGCACCATATCATTGCTCTCCCTAACTAACTTGACTCAGTTAGTTAGGGATGACTCACTTAACTCCACATAACTCAGTTAACTCACTCATTAAACCATGGTTAGAGTTTACTATAAAGCAAAACCTCACTCTCTAATTTCATTTTCAACTTCATTCTTTCACATTCTCTCTAAAGAACTCTCTCTGCTTTACTCTCAACATCACCATTGCCAAGAATTTTCGAGCTCATCTTGCTCATTCCACTTCAACACTTTCCTTGATTCTCTCAATTTCACAACAGTGCATTTGTTCTTGAAGCTTGGATTTCGCTCACTTCCATTGAATCATCATCAAGTTCTACATCTCAGCCTTTATTTGGCCAAGTGAAGATTGTAGAAGAGACAAGACCTCTGGTTTTCTGAAGAACACTTCAAAGTTTCAAAACTTCAGGTACGAATCTCCACCATTATAGGCCTAATGTGAAGTTGTTTCCAGGTTCTTGAAGCTTCTTACAAGCTCAAGAACTTGTCCGGTTAGTTGATAGGCCTTTAGAGGTATAGTGCACAACTTAGGGCTTGCTTTAATCTCCTCTGTTTTCTCTGTGTGTGATTGTTTTGTGGAAAATGATGTTAGATTCACGATGTGCATAGCGTAAGCTTCATTTTGATACCACATTTGTGCATTTTGGTGAGAATTGAGGTTGCAGACGGTGGAGGTGTGACCGGAGAAGGTGACCGGAGGTCATCTCCGGCCGGTGACTGTAATTGCTAGGGTTTCACTATGTTTTAATCGTGGCCTTTGATTGCTCTTAATCCTACGTTCCAAAATGTGCCAACACATAAAAAAAAGCGTGCAAGTCACATGCCAATTTTCTGAACTCACTTGAACTTTGTATGGCACGGTACACGATAGGGAGTGTGGACATTCACGTGTGTTTGTTGATCATGCATACTTTGACTTTGGTTTGACTTGGACTTGATCTGATGGTTGGGAGTGAGTCAAGATTGTTGACTGAGGGTTCATGTTTGTTAGTGTGTTATGCGCGTAGCTGGACCTAAGCCAGATTGATATCCACACCCCCTTGGTTAAGGCCCAATGTAATTTGAACTGAATAGTTACTAGGCATGCACCCCCATTCACATTTACATTCCATTTTATTTTTTCCATTTTGCTACACGTTTGATTTCTAATTTTTAAAAATACCAAAACATATTGGAAAATTCTACAAAAATTCATGTGTATTCTTAAAACATTTAGGAAATTTTCTATGATTTTATTTTCTGATTTTATGACCATTTTGCCCCTGTTCCATTATTTCTTTTGAATTTCCATTTGTATGCATACTTAATGTGACATATGATTTTGTGCATTTTTGTTCTTGATCATAAAAAATGATTTTGATGCCTTTCTTTTTGCATTGTGGTCACAATATGTTGAGGTATGTTTGAGATTTATGAGATGATTTTTAAGTCTTTTTTGGATGACTTTTGATGTGTTGCTTTGAGCATGAATACATGAAACTTCCATGAGACTTTGACCTAATTGTTGAGTGACTTTGGTTCTGATTCATTGCTTGTGGACTTGATATGTTAATGGCATGTGTTTAAGGTGTTTGATTGGTGAAAGTCATAATTTTTGAAGCATGTTTGCTATTTGTTTGAAGCATGAAGTTTAACTTGTTCATTTTGTGAATGCATGCCTCATGTTTGGTTTGCTTGATCATGAAGGCACTTGTGCCATGAGTTGTGGTTTTGTTTGAGGATGTATAGCATGTTAATTGACTTCTGATTGTGACATTTGGGTTTCATCTTTGCATGTTTGATGTTTATCTTGCACCTTAAGTCACTTGTCTCACAAGTATGAACCACATTCACATCACTTCACCTTTTCTTCTTTGCTTCTTGTTGGATTGAGATTTTGTTTGCATGATTTGGTATGCTCATTTAGGATAACATTAGGTTGTGTAAATATGAGTTACATTCTGACTTGGAAGCATGTATAGCATTCCATCTCATTTTACTTTGTTTGTCAACTTGTTTGAATTTGATTTGTTCATTATACTTTCTTACGTTACTTGTAAGTAATTGTGCTAACCATGTAGGGGCTTTGGAAAGTGTCAATTGAGTGTGGACAAGGAATCCACATTCAAATTTCTATCCTTTCTCTTTTACAATTCCATTTGGTGTTTTGCTAAGCACTTATGTGCTTTCTTTTAATAACTCATTACTTTCCCTTTTTGAATTACAATTCATCTTCTACTTTGGAAGTGAATTGTTTAATTCTTTCTTTCTTTAGACTTTAGGTTGAAACCTCACAAACCTTTAGGATCACTCTCTTTAATCTTCAATTAGGATTGAGTCTTAGTCCATATAGGTTTTACCTTTTCTCCTCTCTTGAGTCTCTTTCCTCATCTCAAAGAAAATTCAAAACATATAATAAAGGTAGGCATTTATTGCATTTAGGCCTTTCATATAAAGAAAAGATTATAAGGGGTCTTCTCTTGTAATCTTAGAATGTGTAGCATATAGCCCATCTTGGGTCAATGTGTTAAACATTTGATCTTGTATGAGGGACTTAAATGCAATACTTGTTGAAGGTGCAAATAATAAAAAACACTTCTTCACTTCATAATCAACAAAACATTTAATAAACACAAGTATGCTAGTGTGTTTGAACCTTGATAATTGGAACTAAGTGTGAGGGTCTTCTTCACCCTTAGTGTGCTTTCTTACCCATTCCATCTTGGAATGTGAGAAGGTACACATTCCAATGACTAAGATCCAGATACACTGTCGTATGCAAACAAATCCAAAACACTTCCTTCTAAAAGACAAAAACAAACAATAACGTCTTTCCTTCGGGAATTCTTTTCTCACCTCATTCACTCTTAGCGTACGAACGCGCTTCTACTCGTTCTCTTGCAAGATGGTAACGCACTCGGACCGGCGAGCCTGCAACACCTGAGCTAGGACGTAAGCCGTTCTCTAAAAAACACAAACAATCCATCCCTAGTGAGGGGAACTACGTCGCTCTGATTCTCATGTTCCCGATGAGATACGTAGGCAGTGGGGTAGGGCCCATGCGAGCACTTCTTTTATTTTCCCTACATTTGTTTCCCGTTCCTTTTCTTTTCTTTCTCCTTTCTTTCTTTCAGTTCCTTTTCCAGTATCCTTTCTTTACACCCTTTGATCGAGACAAGCAAGCGTGGATCCCATCGGGTACGATGGACGCGAGGGGGTGCTAATACCTTCCTCTCGCGTAACCGACTCCCGGACCCATTTCTCTTGGTCGTAAGACCATGCTTTTCCTTTCTCTCAGGTTTACGCGGTGTTTCCTTTCCCTCTCTTGGGATAAATACACATTGCTGGCGACTCTGTTTCGGTGCCACTTTCGCGTTTGTACTTGGATGAAAATCCCGGGAGCGACAGCTGGCGACTCTGCTGGGGACAGATTGACCTCCTGCTGGTCCATCCCTAAGCGAGTCAATCCTAGCGCTTGTCTGTTTTTCTTTCATTGGTTGTTTACTGTTGTGCTATATTTACCGTTTTATTGTATGGTTATTTACTGCTTTACTGTACATTGCTGTATTTATCGCATTTACTGCATTACATATCATTATTGTGCTGGACTGTGCTGTTATTTTCTGTTTGGCGGGCAGGGTGTTCTGAGAGATAAGCTCACTACACAGGCTTGAGTACACACATAGGAATTAGAGTGGATAGTCATGACGCTTGCGTGGTGGTGACCACGTATTGTTGTTCATGAGACCCACAACCAGACGAGGTTCTATCAGGAGCTTTCTGCTACTGCATGTTATGCAGGCCAGTGGTTATTCTCTTGAGGAACTGTCGACTCTGGTGACCATTCCCGAGGACTCAGTTGCAGCACTCCTCCCGAGATGTGACAGTGGCAGACCACATTCCGTGGCAAACCCATTGCACATTCTCGATCCGAGGACCCAATGCTGGGAACTTGCTATAGGACATCCCTTTTTGAAAGAGAATCAGCGGAGGCACTCCTCGATTGGCGATAGTACTGTACCCTGAGGGATGAATGTACTATTGCTTCTCGACCTCAGTGCCAGAAGCTGAGGACCTTTTTGTTTTGGAGAATCAGTTGAGGCCTCCTCGATTGATGATGATGCCAAACCAGAAATGGTGAACGTATCATCATTTCTCGACCTGAGAGCCCAGGATACTGAACATCCTAGTACCCACATGTGAGAAGGGCGGGTTGTTTACAGGTTTGCAGGTAACCATGACCTCCTACATACCTGGTTTTCTATCATCATTGCACAGAAAGGAAGTTTCATCCTATTGTATTCAGATGGTTCTTATCTATGGTTCTATATTAGTCTCAGAGCTACACTGACACCGTTCACAGTTCAGCACAGACACCTGATTACCTGATCACATTGCCCTTTGCATTGCATTATCATATCCTAACATACATGTTTATTCATTTCCAGGTGCATATATTACCCTTGATTCCAGTCATCAGGTCCCTGCAAAGATGAACACTAAAGAGAGGAAGAATATCATCAGCTATAAGTTCCTTACGCCTACTTTGGGCCCTATTGTTGTGCTGAAGGGAATGGCGAGCCCTGCAGCACGAGAAGCTTTTGAAGAGAAATATGGGTGGATTTTATCTATGGTTCGTAATGTCAGTGATTATGAAGCCAGAGGTCTCCATACGTTGATGCAGTTCTATGATCCGCCTCCGAGATGTTTTGTATTTCCAGACTATGTGTTGGTTCCTACCCTGGAGGAGTATTCCAGCATGTTGGGGATTGCTATCAAGGAGGAGCCCCCTTTCTTTGGATCGGTGGGGGATCTTGACTTTGGGAAGTTGGCTGGTGCTCTTTATTTGAGCAAATCAGAGCTAAGTGACAATGTCTCCAACAAAGGAAAGATTCGTGGTTACAAGTTGGAATATCTGATTAAGAAGGCCCAGGAAGCAGCTAAAGGCGAGAATTGGCTTGTTTTTAATGCTTTGCTAGCCCTTTGTATATACGGCATAGTGTTGTTTCCCAACGAGCCGGATTTTATTGATACGGACGCTATACGAATATTCATGATGAAGAACCCGGTGCCAACGCTACTGGGAGATCTTCACTACTCGTTGTACAACCGAAATGAAAAGAAAAGAGGAGGGATAATTCGTTGTTGTGCACCCTTGTTCTATAAGTGGTTTGCGGGCCGTTTACCACAATCAGGGGCTTTTGTGGATTCCAAAGATTCTCTAGAGTGGAAACAGCGTTTAATGGGATTGGTGGCCAAGGACATCGTATGGGTAGATCATGGGCTGATTGGTAAGAATATTATCCACAGCTGTGGTAAGTTCCCTAACGTTCCACTGATAGGAAGACTGGGTGGGATTAACTACAATCCTTCTTTGGCCATTCGACAATTTGGGTATGCCCTGACAGGTCCGCCTATTAAGAGAGATGTGGAGGAGTCCCTCTATTTTCATACATCAGAAGGATGGGAAGCAGCACAGAAAGCTTCTGAAAGCTGGGGTAGCATACTGAAAAAGGGGAAAGTTACTCTAGGAAAGCCTAACAACCGGGTTTATCCAGCATATGAAGAGTGGGTGAAGAAAAGAGTTGAAGATTTTCTCTTGCCTTTTGGTAAGGCACCCCTTTTGTATCCGGAGAATGAGAAAGCAAGAAGCACTGCTACGGTGGAAGAAGTTGACAAGTTGCAAGCCTTGGTGAAAAAGCTCCAAGGAGAGAATTCTGAGTTGAGTAGCCGTCTTCAGAATGCTCTACATGCCAACAAAGAGCTGGAGCGGAAAGCCCAAGATGCTGAACAAATCCTAACTGCAAAAGAAAAAGACTTTGCTGGAAGAGCCCAACATTTCCGGAATATTAGTAAAGGTGCTGATGATGCTACTCAAGCCCACAAGCAAACCAAACAGGCGTTAGCACAGACCAAAGAAAAGTTAACAAAGTTTCAGCACGCTTGGGACGAAGTTAGGATAGAGAATGCTGAATTACAGGAACGGTTGCAGATTAAGGACGAAGAGCTTGAAAAGGCGCATGAGCAGAGGAGAAAGTATCGGGAAAGCCTCGGTAAGAGTCAAGAACAGCTAGAAGAAGCTAGAGGTGAGCTGAGGAATACCAAGAAAGAGCTTGAAGAAGTCATGATAGAAAGGGAGATACTCAAGACGCAAGCCGGCATAAAGAGACACAAAGGAGTGTGTGATGACGAGGCTCTGATGCTGCACATGGGTTCTTTAACTGAAGCTCTTGAGAAAAGGGATGTCTTGATCAAAGAAATGATTGAAAAGCCGAATCACCAGCGTACCCGTATACTTTTTGAAGAGATCAAATACTCAAGTGATAAGCTGAAGGATGTGGAATTGTCAGACTGATGTTCTTTTCCTTATATTTTGTTGTTAATGGTTACCATCAGGCTTGTTGATGGATCCATTTTTCCTTGTATTGCATTTGCGGATGAGCCTTTCTTAAATGTACTTGAATACTTTGTTGAATGAGTGAGCAGTTTTATTCAGATTTATTCCTTATCAGATAGCTGCACACAAGCACATGACCACGACACGTCTCTTTATATCACAATTTCTGGTCTTCAGATTTCTGTGGTTGGATTGGAATCAGGGTATAAAGCACCTCGGAAATGACAAACATGGCATTGCATGGCATTGCATATCATTTTGCATTTTTTGTTACTTGCTTTTCAGGTACTCGTTGCGGGGTCTCTAACCTTTATTTGGTTTCAGGCAGTATAGCGGAGAGTCATATTCACCGATATTCGACGCGAAGGAATCAAGTAAGAATCATGGATCAAGTGCAAAGTGATTTGGCGGAAATGAGGGCGCGTATGGACCAGTTCATGACCCTCATGACTGGCATGGCGCAAAATCAGGAGAGACTGAGGCTTCTGGTAGAGCGTCCCGACAATGGGCCCGAAGGTGATCATCATGACAATTCACAGGGACATGGCATTCCTCCTCCCGGTGGCAACCCTCCTCCTGGTGGTAACAATCGGGGTAATGGAAATGGTAGGCATGCTGGTGTTACTCTTGAGGATACTCTGGAAGACCAATTTACTCTACTAGACGCTGATGTGGGTAATCAAGGTGATCGAAGGTATGATGAGTTAGCAGAGAAGATCAGGGCCATAGAATGCAAGAACTCTATGGGTATTGATGTTACCAGCTTGGGGCTGGTCTCAGGAGTCAAAATTCCCCCTAAATTCAAGCCTCCCACTTTTGATAAGTATCACGGCAATGCGTGTCCCCAAACGCATCTTCAAGCTTACTTTGGGAAGATTTCAGCCCATACGGATGACGAGAAGCTATGGATGCACTATTTTCAGGACAGTCTGGCTGGGGCATCCTTGACCTGGTACATGAAGTTGAATAGAGCTGCTGTGAAGAATTGGAAAGATCTGGCAGAAGCGTTCCTGAAGCAATACCAGTATAATATCGACATGGCGCCCAACCGCACCCAATTGCAGGGATTGTCCCAGAATGCCAAGGAGAGTTTCAAAGAATATGCACAGAGGTGGAGGGAAATGGCTGCCCAGGTTCAACCTCCCTTGTCAGACAGAGAAATGGCAGATATGTTCATGGGCACTTTGCAAGGGGCCTATCTTGACAGATTAGCTGCTTGTCCGTCGACTGGATTTGCTGATATTGTGATTGCGGGAGAAAGAATAGAAAGTCTGTTAAAGCTTGGAAAGATCCAGGATGTGAGTGGGGCTGGCTCTTCGGGGACGAAGAAACCGTTTGCTAGTAACCAGAAAAGAAGAGAAGGTGATACGAATGCTGTGTTTAGAGGACGAGGCAGAGGGCGTTCTCGAGCTTATTATCAGGTAGATGCTGTGACAATCCCCACACCGTCTGTTCAGAAACAACAACCCCAACAACAAGTTCAACAGCAACAACCTTTTTTCCAGCAAAGGTCTAGACAGAGGGATCGTAAGATGGATCCTCTCCCTATGACTTATGCCGCGCTGTTGCCCCGGCTACTCGAGTTAAAGTTGGTAGAACTCCGTACTATGAAAGCTCCGGTTGCTGGAAACCTGCCACCTAACTTCGATGCTAATGCTCGTTGTGAGTTCCACTCAGGTGCTCAGGGGCACTCCATTGAAAAATGCTGGGCTTTCCATCATAAAGTACAAGATTTGATTGATGCTAAAGCCATCAATTTCTCTCCCGCTCCTAATATTACTCAGCATCCCATGCCTGATCATAGCGCAGCAAATGTGTACGCTATTGAAGATGGGAGGAGATTGAATTTGGTGTTAGACGTTCATCAAGTGAAAACTTCTTTGTTGGTTGTCAAAGATCGTTTATTAAAGGGACAGGTGTTCCCGGGCTGTAATCAAGATTGCTCTGAGTGTGTGAATCAGGAGAACGGCTGTGATAAGTTGAAGATGGGTTTACAGAATCTGATCGATGAAGGATGTCTACAGTTCGACAGAGTCGTGAAAGACACTGATGAGATATCAACCGTGACCATCTATTACACTCCCGCTGAGATTCAAATGCCGGTCAATGCAGTTCCCGTGGCGAGTGTTGCGCCAGAAGGGCCCAGTCCTGTCACTATCACGGTGCCAGGACCGATTCCGTTCACATCCACGAAAGCTATCCCATGGCACTATGGGGCAGATGTATATTACGAAGGTAAAAAACAGGAAGTTGAGTCATCAGTCAGCCCAAATGTTGATAACGTAGGGGGTGTAGGGGGTTTTACAAGGAGTGGAAGGTTGTTCGCTCCCCCAACCTTGAGAAGTGATAAAGAGGCAGAAGCCGCAGCAAAGGCTAAAGGTAAACAGGTGGTTGAAAGTGCGCCTACACCTGAAGCAGAGACAAAGATTACTTTTGATAAGGAAATGGAAGAATTTATGAAGATAATCAAGAAAAGCGATTATAAGATTGTGGACCAACTGAATCAGACCCCTTCAAAGATTTCAATCTTGTCATTATTGATGTGCTCTGATGCGCACCGGCAGGCGTTGTTGAAAGTGTTGAAGAGTGCGTACGTGCCACAAGAAATTACTGTTAATCAGCTCGAGGGCGTAATCTCCAATGTTAATGTTAGCCATGGCTTAGGCTTTACAAGTAGAGATTTGACTGTTGAAGGAAGAAACCATAATAAGGCTTTGCATATCACGATGGAGTGTAAGGGCGCAGTGTTATCTCATGTACTGGTAGACACTGGTTCATCACTCAATGTCTTGCCCAAGAAGGCATTAATGAAGCTGGAAGTTGACGGTTTGATCTTAAGGCCTAGTGAATTGGTGGTCAGAGCATTCGATGGGACCAGACGATCTGTGTTTGGTGAGGTGGAATTGCCCGTACAAATTGGACCACAGGTATTCAAATCCACGTTCCATGTAATGGACATACAACCTGCATATAGCTGCCTATTGGGACGCCCTTGGATTCACGGAGCCGGGGCTGTTACTTCTACTCTACATCAAAAGCTGAAGTATGAGTTTGAAGGGCAGGTTGTGACAGTGTGTGGGGAGGAAGACATCTTTGTGAGTCACTTGTCCACATTCAAGTACATTGAAATGGATGGGGAAATTCATGAGATGCTGTGCCAATCATTTGAAGCAGTCAATATCGACGATGCACCTGAGTCTTCTTCTGTACCAGTTGGGGCTGGTACCTCCATTTCATCTTACAAACAAGCTGTCGAAGTCGTCAGGGCAGGCAACGCCCAAGGTTGGGGCAGGTTGATAGAGACCCCAATGAAGGAAGACAAATTTGGTATTGGTTATCATCCCTCTACAACTTCAGAGGCGGGGAGCAGGGGACCCATTACTTTCAAAAGTGGGGGAATTATCTACACGGACCAGTCTTGTGCAGCCACAGAGGATAGTGTTGACAGTAATTGTGACCTGGACAACTGGGTACGCCCTCATGTTCCGGGACAACAAGTGCAGAACTGGTTCGTTGAAGAAGTCATCCGGGTTACTCTTCAGACAGAGTAATTTTTCTTTGTTTTTTCTAACCATAATGCATGTCAAAATCTTGCGCTCTGCCCAAGGCGTATAGATTCATTTGTAGGGCCACCATGGTTGCATTTGCAATGTTTAATCATTAATAAAGGACGTTTTGCAATCAAATTTTGTTCTCTGTCTTTCAGTTTTTATTTTTGCACAAAAAATATAAAATGGCAATGTTTCATTTTCTTTTGTTTTGCTTAAAAATAAATTCTAAAATAAGGCATGAACCCGTTCATGCAGACTTGATCCTCCGGATACCACTGATAACGATTTTGATATGGCCATGTATGACTTTGACAATCCGATTTATCAAGCCGAAGAAGGGGATGAGAAAGATTGTGAACTCCCTGAAGAACTGGCCAGATTGTTGAAACAGGAGGAAAGGGTCATCCAGCCTCATCAGGAGACTGTAGAAATCATCAATATTGGTACCAAGGACGCCAAAAAAGAGATCAGGATTGGTGCCAACTTGCAAGCAGATGTGAAGCAAACTTTGACGGAAATGTTGCGCGAGTATGTTGACGTCTTCGCCTGGTCGTATCAAGACATGCCGGGGTTGGATACGGATATTGTCGTGCACAGGCTACCATTGAGAGAAGAATGTCCGCCGGTCAAGCAGAAACTTCGTCGGACTCACCCCGACATGGCCTTAAAGATTAAGGAGGAAGTCCAGAAGCAGTGGGACGCTGGTTTTCTGGCTGTGACAAAGTATCCTCCATGGGTAGCCAACATCGTGCCAGTACCGAAGAAAGATGGAAAAGTGAGAATGTGTGTGGATTATCGAGATCTTAATAAAGCTAGCCCGAAAGATGATTTTCCACTACCTCATATTGATGTGCTGGTCGATAATACAGCTCAGTTTTCAGTGTTCTCATTTATGGACGGTTTCTCCGGGTACAACCAGATCAAGATGGCACCTGAAGATATGGAGAAAACCACGTTCATTACTCCGTGGGGTACATATTGTTATAAAGTAATGCCTTTTGGGTTGAAAAACGCAGGGACAACGTACCAGCGGGCGATGATGACATTGTTTCACGACTTGATTCATAAGGAGATCGAATGTTATGTAGATGATATGATTGCCAAGTCGAGAACCGAAGAGGAACATCTGACTAACCTGAAAAAGCTGTTTGAAAGGTTGAGAAAGTTCCGTCTGAGATTAAATCCAAACAAGTGCACGTTTGGGGTACGTTCTGGAAAGTTACTGGGTTTCATTGTGAGCGAAAAAGGAATCGAGGTTGATCCTGCCAAGGTGAAAGCAATACAAGAAATGCCTGAACCGAGAACAGAAAAAGAGGTTCGTGGTTTCTTGGGTAGATTGAACTACATTGCAAGGTTCATATCTCACCTAACAGCCACTTGTGAACCAATATTTAAATTGTTAAGGAAAGATCAAACGGTCAGGTGGAATGACGATTGCCAATTGGCATTCGATAAGATAAAAGAATACTTGCAGGAACCTCCGATTCTAATGCCTCCAGTTGAAGGGAGACCGCTGATAATGTATCTGACAGTGCTTGAAGGTTCCATGGGTTGTGTTCTCGGTCAACATGACGAGACAGGTAGGAAGGAGCATGCTATTTACTACCTGAGCAAAAAGTTCAATGATTGTGAGTCCCGATACTCAATGCTTGAAAAGACATGCTGTGCGCTTGCATGGGCCGCTAAGCGATTGAGGCAATATATGGTTAGGCACACGACCTTGTTGATTTCAAAAATGGATCCTATCAAGTACATTTTCGAGAAACCAGCATTGACAGGCAGAGTTGCACGGTGGCAAATGGTCTTGACAGAGTATGACATTCTGTACACTTCACAAAAGGCCATCAAAGGAAGTATCTTGTCCGACTATCTTGCGCAACAGCCGATTGATGATTACCAACCCATGAAGTTTGACTTCCCTGATGAAGACATCATGTTTCTCAAAGCTAAAGACTGCGAGGAACCACTTCCGGAGGAGGGGCCAGACCCTGAATCCAAATGGAGTCTGATGTTTGATGGGGCTGTCAATATGAATGGGTGCGGAGTTGGAGCAGTTCTTATCACGCCGGAAGGTGTTCATATGCCGTTCACTGCCCGAATAACTTTCGGATGCACCAACAATGAAGCAGAGTACGAAGCTTGTATAATGGGGATCGAGGAGGCGATTAATCTACGGATTAAGACCCTTGATATATTCGGTGATTCAGCTTTGGTAATCAATCAAGTGAAAGGGAGTTGGTACACGCACCAAGCAAATCTAATGCCGTATAGAGATTATACGAGGAGATTGCTGACATTTTTCACAACAGTGAAACTGTATCATATTCCTCGAGATGAGAATAGGTTCGCTGATGCCTTGGCCACTTTGTCTTCCATGATCAAAGTGCAAGGATGGAACCATGTACCTAAGATTGAGGTATCCCGCCTTGACAGACCAGCATTTGTGTTTGCGGTCGATGCAACGTCTAATGACAAGCCATGGTTTCATGACATTAAGTGTTTCTTGAAAAGTCAAGAGTACCCGTCCGGGGCATCGTCCAAAGACAGGAAGACGTTGAGAAGGTTAGCTGGTAGTTTCTTCCTGAACAAAGATGGCGTGCTGTATAAAAGAAATTTTGACACGGTCCTGCTTAGATGTGTGGATAGACATGAAGCAGACTTGTTGATGATTGAAGTGCACGAAGGCTCTTTCGGTACCCATGCCGGAGGGCAGGCAATGGCTAAAAAGTTGTTAAGGTCGGGATATTACTGGTTGACTATGGAGTCAGATTGTTGCAAATATGCCCGCAAATGCCATAAATGCCAGATCTATGCAGACAAAGTGCATGTACCTCCAAATCCGTTGAGTATCATGTCGTCGCCTTGGCCGTTTGCCATGTGGGGCATTGATATGATCGGAAGGATTGAGCCTACAGCTTCCAATGGTCATCGTTTCATCTTGGTGGCAATTGATTACTTCACCAAATGGGTTGAAGCCTCATCCTATGCCAATGTTACAAAACAAGTGGTCGCTCGTTTCTTAAAACGGGATATTATTTGCCGATATGGAGTCCCCGAAAGAATCATTACTGATAATGGTTCTAATTTGAACAATAAGATGATGGCTGAGTTATGCCGGGACTTCAAAATCGAACATCACAATTCTTCTCCGTACCGCCCAAAGATGAATGGCGCGGTCGAAGCGGCCAACAAAAATATCAAGAAGATTGTACAGAAGATGGTTGTCACGTACAAAGATTGGCATGAGATGTTACCATTTGCTTTGCATGGGTATCGAACGTCGGTACGCACGTCCACTGGGGCAACCCCATTCTCACTTGTATATGGTATGGAGGCAGTACTACCAGTTGAAGTGGAGATTCCGTCCCTCAGAGTTATGATGGATGTTAAGCTAGATGAAGCTGAATGGGTACGAGCCAGATTTGATCAGCTGAGCCTTATTGAGGAAAAGCGATTGGCGGCTGTATGTCATGGGCAACTATATCAGCGCAGAATGAAACAGGCATTTGACCAAAAGGTGCGTCCTCGGGTTTACAAAGTCGGAGATGTGGTACTCAAAAGGATCCTTCCTCCCAATACAGATCACAGGGGCAAATGGACTCCTAATTATGAAGGTCCATTCGTGGTTAAAAAGGTCTTTTCGGGCGGAGCTTTATTGCTTACAACCATGGATGGCGAAGACTTTTCATCCCCTGTCAACTCGGACGTAGTCAAAAAATACTTCGCATGAATAGACCCGCTGGATAATAAGAATAAAAAAATCCAGGCAAAAAAAAGGGCATCCCGGCGAACCAAAAACAGAATAAGGTTCGGGCAAAAATTAGGGATATAATTGAAAAAATTGTACACCCGGTAAGTTGAAAACCCGAAAGGGCAACTTAGGCAAAAAAGGGTATCCTGGTGGATCGAAAACCTGAAAGGGCGGTCCACACAAAAGAGGGATTTAAGCGAATGACTACAGTCTGAGTTATCTGTACCCATTACCGTTTGAACAACTGACGTTCTGAAGAATAGGAATCGGTCTGATCATTCCTCAGAAGGCAAGGTCGGGGAGTTTTGAAGACATACTGGTCATAACAGAATGGAAACTCAGTGGAATTCCGTTTTCACATTGCCATTAGGATAGTTTCTTTTCTCAATTTTCAGCGATCACCTCTTTCCAGGGATTGCTTCCGGATGTAATAGCCTATTCTGGGCTCTCAGTCAATAAATTGAATTTCAGTAAAAAGCTTTCTATTTTTGTTTTATTGCTTTGTTTGCAAAAACGTCCTAATTTTTGATAAAACATTGCATTTGAAAACATGGCAGCCTTGCAGTAACATGCGCAGAAAAAACATTTGAAATTACTTCGAATGTTGAATATTCCCGGATGGTGGATTCTAGCCACGCAATATTCGGGGCATGTGGACATATTCTTTTGTTGCAGGTAGCAGGTGCAGATGATTTTAAGCCCAAGACTAGTAATAAATCACCCCACGCAAAAGACTGGGGCAATTATGGGTAAGGAGATCGGCGTTCATCGTTCGGTCGACGATTGTGCATAACGGGTCGATCTCAGTAAATTAAGTTCAACTGGGTACCGTTGTATCTTATTAAGTCGATTCCCTCATTCAGTACTTCCAACAACTACAAGCTTTTCTGTGTCGATAACGGTCACAGGTTCCCCAAAAGGGTGGTCTCGTCGACACCGAAACTGATGGTCATTATCCCCAGCGAAGTCGCAGGAGTTTGAAGAAGCTAAATCTTCTGTAAGATCCTCTTATGACATCCTCTTCGGGGACAAATTGTTTGGTTCCCCAGCATGAAGTGTTGATCATCCCCAGTAGAGTTTGAGGACAGTTGGTCTTCTGTAAAATCCTCTCAAAAGGCATTCCCCAACACGAGACGCTTTAAAGCAGTTTTCTCCAGCAGAGTTTGTTATAAACCAGTCATCCCTAACGGAATTGTCTAAAGGGAAGCTCGCCTAACATGGGGCATTGTAGTGCTTATCCTAAGCTCGACAGTCACATTCTTCAGCAGACTACTGTGGATTTGCTTTGGGTTTCCCCAACAGATCTCTAAGGACTCTTTCTAGCAAGTTGCAGTGGAATGTTCTAACCAGGATTTGCATATCCCTGGCAGAGTAGCCCTGATACCCAGCAAGATCGTATCTCTGGTCATGGTGTCCCCACAAAGGTCAGCATCGAATCTTGTCAGCAATACTCCCCAGCTGAGTTGTTGTTCTCCCCGCAGAGGTTTATAAGATCGGCAAAATCTATTCCTCAACAAGGATGGTACAGCCTTTCCCCAGCCGGGTCAGAAGGTTGATAATCCCTATAAAGGATTTTGGGTTGAATAAATCCCCAAGCAGAGTTTTAATGGCTCATTTCCCCAGCAGGACGTCATTTAAAAATTCTCATCCCCAGCGGAATCGCTGTGACCAGAATTCATTCCCCAAACAGATGGAATAATTCCTGGCAGAGTCGTCATTCCCTCATATCTTAAAGTCCAATTTATTTTTGGCAAGCTTGACAATTCAAAGCAGACGGATTGTTCATCCATTCGCCAGCAGAGATATTATCCTTTCAGGAGTCTCCGAGATTAAATCATTGATCGTGGTTCCTCAGCAGAGTCGGCAGAGATGTCTGGCGCAGAGGCAGAGAGTAATTCAATTTTAAAATGCTAAAAGTCCAACAGTGGATTGGCGAAAAGTCCATCTAAGGGTGGCAAATTTTAAAAGTCCAACAGTGGATTGGCAAAAGTCCGTCTTCGGGTGGCAAAAGTCCAACAGTGGATTGGCGAAAAGTCCATCTAAGGGTGGCAAATTTTAAAAGTCCAACAGTGGATTGGCAAAAGTCCATCTTCGGGTGGCAAAGCAGCTAAAAGTCCAACAGTGGATTGGCAAAAGTCCGTCTTCGGGTGGCAAATTTTAAAAGTCCAACAGTGGATTGGCAAAAGTCCATCTTCGGGTGGCAAAGCAGCTAAAAGTCCAACAGTGGATTGGCAAAAGTCCGTCTTCGGGTGGCAAAAGTCCAACAGTGGATTGGCAAAAGTCCGTCTTCGGGTGGCAAAAGTCCAACAGTGGATTGGCGAAAGGTCCATCTTCGGGTGGCACGAAGCTGCAAAGTCCACCAGTAGCGTGGCAAGCCAGTAGTCGTCTGGCGTCGTTCAAAAAGACATTATCAAAGTCCACCAGTAGCGTGGCAGGCCAGTAGTCGTCTGGAATTGCATAAAAGACATTATTAAGGTCCACCAGCAGCGTGGCAAGCCAGTAGTCGTCTGGCGTCGTTCAAAAGACAGATCTCTCCGACGTTTCATCGAAGATTCAATCCAGCAGTCTCGTTGGGTTTATATCCCTTTTCTTCTTCATCATCCAGAGCAAATTTTTGGTTATATTTGGTATTCAATCACTATATACCTTGAAAGTCCGAAAGCGATTGCTTTCGGGCATTCAGGTCTACAGCGCTTGAATAGGGGCAGCTGTAATACCCCAAAATTTGCTCTCCCCTTTTGGCATCATAGCATGGCATTATCATTTATCATATCATATCCATCTCATTAACATTACATTGCATTTAACATAGAAAAATGAAGCATGGCATCCTTCTTACCATCAGGGCATGTGATCAGGTGGAAGGTGGACAATCAAGGAATCATTCAAAGCACAAAAAGGTCAATCAAGTTGCCTCAAGGCGAGCCAAGAGGTCTTTCATGTCTCATACTATCTCAAGGGATCATCCACAACCTCAAGGAAGTGAGATTCAATGGGAGATTGAAGCACTACATCTTTCACTATGCAAGAGGTTCAAAAATTGAAGGAAAACCCTCAAAAGAGATAGCTCATTGATTCAAAATCATTCTCAAGTGGCATTTCTCATCATCCTTTAAGAGGATACACAACATACTCTGAGGAATTTGGATTTGGAAGATGTGCAATTTCCTCCTAACCAGAGAGGGTCAAAATTAGGGTTTCTAATAAAATCAGGATATCTCTGATTTTTTGGACAAAACTTGATGTCATGGTGTTCCATATGTCCTTAAGTGTATGTATGTGGAAGATTGCATCTCAATTGGTTTTAGAAGTGGTTCAATTGGAAGAAAGATCAAGAATCAGAGAAATTTGGGGCCAAGTCAAATAATCAGAGGAAAAAGTCAACTCTTGACTTTTTGAGGCCAAATTCATGAAATTCATGTTACATATGTCCAATGTACAAAATTTGGTCAAGAAACTCCAAAGGAATCATGAAAAAATCAAGATGTGGAAAGTTGCCATTTTTGGATGAAGTAGGGTTACTAAAAATAGCAAGTTTTGGCCATTTTGCATCAGAATTTGAACCAAGGCCATTTAAATTTGGAGCACCAAATGAAAAATCCACTCTGCCTCAATGAAAGATCTTGTTTTAAGCTTCAAATCCATGTGTAGAACATCTCCATTGGATAAAAATTGAGAGAGATATGATTGATCAAAGTTGGAGGAAAGTAGGTTCAAAACTAGGTCATGACCAAGATTTTCAGGTCACGCGCGCAATCATTTTAACAAACAGTTGGTGGGCCAAATGTCCACTCATTTTTCTCATGGTTAAAGGCCTCAAATGAAAAACTTTTCAACATCAAAGTTGTTCCTGGTAGTGTCATCTTCAATGTTGATGTTGTGAAAATTTTGATTTAACCAAGTTATGAGATAGTTTGGAGGGTTCAAAGTCATGTTGTTTGTGCTGAAATTTTGTGTGCTCAGTTGCCATGCCAGCCAACCTCTGGCCATGCCCACCAACCAGTTTTGAACCAATGCATTCATAGCTGTTTTTAGGCATATTTGAGACCTCATTTTACTTCAACTTGCAAACCAATGTTGTTCCCCAATGTACCATCTTTCTAATGACATCAATGTTTCATTGTTTCATTCACTAACCATGGAGAAATTCACCCTCAAACACCCACTGTTACCATGATGATTTGCTGCATAATATTTTGGTTCAAACATATATCAAATACATGACAGAGGTTTTATGTGTGCTGCCTCATTAAGACCAACACATATCTGCACCTCTCACACCCTTGCTCGAATTATACATGAAGAGGGAAAGGTTGGAAGCGTGCTATAGAAGTTTAGCAGCAAGAACATGGTAACACATCATAAACCAGCTGCACCATATCATTGCTCTCCCTAACTAACTTGACTCAGTTAGTTAGGGATGACTCACTTAACTCCACATAACTCAGTTAACTCACTCATTAAACCATGGTTAGAGTTTACTATAAAGCAAAACCTCACTCTCTAATTTCATTTTCAACTTCATTCTTTCACATTCTCTCTAAAGAACTCCCTCTGCTTTACTCTCAACATCACCATTGCCAAGAATTTTCGAGCTCATCTTGCTCATTCCACTTCAACACTTTCCTTGATTCTCTCAATTTCACAACAGTGCATTTGTTCTTGAAGCTTGGATTTCGCTCACTTCCATTGAATCATCATCAAGTTCTACATCTCAGCCTTTATTTGGCCAAGTGAAGATTGTAGAAGAGACAAGACCTCTGGTTTTCTGAAGAACACTTCAAAGTTTCAAAACTTCAGGTACGAATCTCCACCATTATAGGCCTAATGTGAAGTTGTTTCCAGGTTCTTGAAGCTTCTTACAAGCTCAAGAACTTGTCCGGTTAGTTGATAGGCCTTTAGAGGTATAGTGCACAACTTAGGGCTTGCTTTAATCTCCTCTGTTTTCTCTGTGTGTGATTGTTTTGTGGAAAATGATGTTAGATTCACGATGTGCATAGCGTAAGCTTCATTTTGATACCACATTTGTGCATTTTGGTGAGAATTGAGGTTGCAGACGGTGGAGGTGTGACCGGAGAAGGTGACCGGAGGTCATCTCCGGCCGGTGACTGTAATTGCTAGGGTTTCACTATGTTTTAATCGTGGCCTTTGATTGCTCTTAATCCTACGTTCCAAAATGTGCCAACACATAAAAAAAAGCGTGCAAGTCACATGCCAATTTTCTGAACTCACTTGAACTTTGTATGGCACGGTACACGATAGGGAGTGTGGACATTCACGTGTGTTTGTTGATCATGCATACTTTGACTTTGGTTTGACTTGGACTTGATCTGATGGTTGGGAGTGAGTCAAGATTGTTGACTGAGGGTTCATGTTTGTTAGTGTGTTATGCGCGTAGCTGGACCTAAGCCAGATTGATATCCACACCCCCTTGGTTAAGGCCCAATGTAATTTGAACTGAATAGTTACTAGGCATGCACCCCCATTCACATTTACATTCCATTTTATTTTTTCCATTTTGCTACACGTTTGATTTCTAATTTTTAAAAATACCAAAACATATTGGAAAATTCTAAAAAAATTCATGTGTATTCTTAAAACATTTAGGAAATTTTCTATGATTTTATTTTCTGATTTTATGACCATTTTGCCCCTGTTCCATTATTTCTTTTGAATTTCCATTTGTATGCATACTTAATGTGACATATGATTTTGTGCATTTTTGTTCTTGATCATAAAAAATGATTTTGATGCCTTTCTTTTTGCATTGTGGTCACAATATGTTGAGGTATGTTTGAGATTTATGAGATGATTTTTAAGTCTTTTTTGGATGACTTTTGATGTGTTGCTTTGAGCATGAATACATGAAACTTCCATGAGACTTTGACCTAATTGTTGAGTGACTTTGGTTCTGATTCATTGCTTGTGGACTTGATATGTTAATGGCATGTGTTTAAGGTGTTTGATTGGTGAAAGTCATAATTTTTGAAGCATGTTTGCTATTTGTTTGAAGCATGAAGTTTAACTTGTTCATTTTGTGAATGCATGCCTCATGTTTGGTTTGCTTGATCATGAAGGCACTTGTGCCATGAGTTGTGGTTTTGTTTGAGGATGTATAGCATGTTAATTGACTTCTGATTGTGACATTTGGGTTTCATCTTTGCATGTTTGATGTTTATCTTGCACCTTAAGTCACTTGTCTCACAAGTATGAACCACATTCACATCACTTCACCTTTTCTTCTTTGCTTCTTGTTGGATTGAGATTTTGTTTGCATGATTTGGTATGCTCATTTAGGATAACATTAGGTTGTGTAAATATGAGTTACATTCTGACTTGGAAGCATGTATAGCATTCCATCTCATTTTACTTTGTTTGTCAACTTGTTTGAATTTGATTTGTTCATTATACTTTCTTACGTTACTTGTAAGTAATTGTGCTAACCATGTAGGGGCTTTGGAAAGTGTCAATTGAGTGTGGACAAGGAATCCACATTCAAATTTCTATCCTTTCTCTTTTACAATTCCATTTGGTGTTTTGCTAAGCACTTATGTGCTTTCTTTTAATAACTCATTACTTTCCCTTTTTGAATTACAATTCATCTTCTACTTTGGAAGTGAATTGTTTAATTCTTTCTTTCTTTAGACTTTAGGTTGAAACCTCACAAACCTTTAGGATCACTCTCTTTAATCTTCAATTAGGATTGAGTCTTAGTCCATATAGGTTTTACCTTTTCTCCTCTCTTGAGTCTCTTTCCTCATCTCAAAGAAAATTCAAAACATATAATAAAGGTAGGCATTTATTGCATTTAGGCCTTTCATATAAAGAAAAGATTATAAGGGGTCTTCTCTTGTAATCTTAGAATGTGTAGCATATAGCCCATCTTGGGTCAATGTGTTAAACATTTGATCTTGTATGAGGGACTTAAATGCAATACTTGTTGAAGGTGCAAATAATAAAAAACACTTCTTCACTTCATAATCAACAAAACATTTAATAAACACAAGTATGCTAGTGTGTTTGAACCTTGATAATTGGAACTAAGTGTGAGGGTCTTCTTCACCCTTAGTGTGCTTTCTTACCCATTCCATCTTGGAATGTGAGAAGGTACACATTCCAATGACTAAGATCCAGATACACTGTCGTATGCAAACAAATCCAAAACACTTCCTTCTAAAAGACAAAAACAAACAATAACGTCTTTCCTTCGGGAATTCTTTTCTCACCTCATTCACTCTTAGCGTACGAACGCGCTTCTACTCGTTCTCTTGCAAGATGGTAACGCACTCGGACCGGCGAGCCTGCAACACCTGAGCTAGGACGTAAGCCGTTCTCTAAAAAACACAAACAATCCATCCCTAGTGAGGGGAACTACGTCGCTCTGATTCTCATGTTCCCGATGAGATACGTAGGCAGTGGGGTAGGGCCCATGCGAGCACTTCTTTTATTTTCCCTACATTTGTTTCCCGTTCCTTTTCTTTTCTTTCTCCTTTCTTTCTTTCAGTTCCTTTTCCAGTATCCTTTCTTTACACCCTTTGATCGAGACAAGCAAGCGGGGATCCCATCGGGTACGATGGACGCGAGGGGGTGCTAATACCTTCCTCTCGCGTAACCGACTCCCGGACCCATTTCTCTTGGTCGTAAGACCATGCTTTTCCTTTCTCTCAGGTTTACGCGGTGTTTCCTTTCCCTCTCTTGGGATAAATACACATTGCTGGCGACTCTGTTTCGGTGCCACTTTCGCGTTTGTACTTGGATGAAAATCCCGGGAGCGACAAAGTGCAATACATGTTATGCCATCATTAAGTGTCTTTTACTTTTGTTTTGAGATGAGAAGAATAGAGACTCAAATGGAAACAAAGGTAAAATCTAATGTGGGGGACTAAGACTCAAACCTTAAAGTTATCATACATGGAGATCCTAAGGTTAATGTGGCTTAAGAAACCTAATCCTAAAAGAAAGGAGAAGAAGAAAGAAAGAAAGCAACTTACTTCCAAGATGGAAGTTAAGTTATCTCTAAGAGGGAAGAAAGAAGATTATGAAAGCAAAGCATCATTAAATGCTTAAACAACACAAATTGAATGATTAAAAGATGAAGGAAAAAAATTAGAATGTGGATGCATATCCACACTCAAGTGACTTACCATTAGCCCCTGAAATGGTTAGTGCAATTATTTACAAGTGAAGAAACAAGTTAAGATGAACAAGTAAGGCTTAAACAAATTCAATAACCAAAATAAAAGAATCTTAAAGGTTACGGAAAGCATAAGGTCAGAATTCACATCATAAGAATGCTCTCTAATGATATGAGAGCAAACACAAATCAAATGTTCACAAACAATGCCTAAAACCACAAAAAAATGCATTATGAAAGAAGTAGATAAAGAATGAGTGGATATGCAAAGTGATCATGCTTTAATGCCCCATGAAAGGTTAAAGTCAGAACCATATATCAATTACCAATGTCTCAACATGCATATGAATCCTCATATAATTCATGGATCAAAGAGTGCAAGTGGAAGAGATAGGATGAAGTGGAAGTGAGCATAAGAGAAACATATTTCAATATAAGCACAAATTGACATATTAAAGATACATAACATGTAAAATGATTAATGCATACATGTGGGCAGTGGCATAACATTGATAAGATGCTAATGGAATGAAAGAACTATCATACAAAATACACTTATTGAATATGCAAAGCATAAGAAGAGAGCAAGAGAAGATAATATGTCAAGCTTTCAAGTTATAGCACATAAACTCACCCCACATGCCAACACAAGTCAAGATGACCTATAATGAAACAAAGATGACCAATAACATCATGCAAATGACCTATAATTGATGTACAAACAAACATCAAATGGTGGCATAAATGCCTCATCAAAACATACAAGAGGGAAGTAAGTGGATATGCATAAGGATCAACTCTAATCATGAAGCATCAAACCACTATTAAAGCACATGAGAAAATTATGGAAATTAGCCAAAACTAACCTAAGTCAGAGGCAAAACACATATTACAAACTCATACCAAAACTCAAGATAAAAGTGTCACAAAGAAATGCACAAAGTCATATTGAAATGCCACAAAAAGAAATGTAAAGATGATCATACAAACATCATAGAAGATGGGTTTAAAAATCAAGAAAAAATATTTTTGGACACTTTAAGATGTTATCTAATCAATACAAAAAGAATAAGTTGAAGATGATGTGTGAATTGAGAGAAAGAAATTATACAAGTTCAAGTGTCAATGAGAAGGATCAATCAAAAAGAAAATAAAAGAAAATCATGGAATAATGTGCAAAAATCCACAAAGTCAGAATTAAAAAAAAAAGAGAAAATTATTTAAATGTGTAAAGATGTTACATTAATTAATTTGGGATTTTTAGAAATGTTTCACTATTTTTAAAATAATAAAACTAAACAAATATGGAAAAGAAATTAAAAAAAAAAAGTAAAAGAAAAGGGGAAGGGGTGCAGACATAGCAATTCTCAGTGTGGGGGTACAAACAACAATTAAGGTCCAATCCAATTAAACATGTGTTGTGTGTGATAGTGCGCATGATAAGTCAAAGTGAGGATGCAATCAGAATCACATGATTAAATCACGATGCCAAGTAAAACAATCCAACGAATACCAAGACACGCCCACCATAATTAATACGCACACACGCACATGTGATCACCAGAGTTAAAAAAAAAAGAGCACGCACAAGTCACATGGGATTTTAATGTGCTGGCATCATAATGAACGTTGGATTAAGTCAAGCTCAGATCAATCAGAAAAGTAAACAATCAAGTGGATGAAATGCCAAGATCATGATAACTATGATGCACACACATACACATAACCAATCAGAGAGAAAAAGAGAACACGTGAGGAGCATGTGAATTTTAATGCGTTGGCACTCTTAGGACCACACGATGTACAAGATCACACAGTTGAGATTAAAACTGAGAAACCCTAGCTGAATTCAAACCACCGGCCGGAGAAGGACCTCCGGTCGTCTTCTCCGGCGAAACGCCACCACCTGCAAACTTTCACATGTCCAGAAATCCACAACTCGCATACCAAAATGAAGAGGAAGTGAAGTACATCATGAATATGCAATTATTTTTCAAAGATCATGCACGTACACAACAAACCGAACCAATACATTTTGCCCTAAAATCACACCTACGCTCCTAAGGAGCCTATCAACTAGCCAGGACTCACGCATAGCTTCTAATAAGCTCTAAACAACAAAAACAACTTAAAATTAATGAGAATCGAATGAGACAAGTTTAAGTGTTATGAAACCTGAAACTTGAAGGTCCTTGAATTCTTGAGAAAACCAGTGAAATGTGCTTCTTCCTTGAGCTTCAATTGGCCAAATAAAGGCTTAAGAACTTTGGAAACGTAGGTAGAGGTGGATCTGCAGTAGAAGTTACTCCAACTCTTCAACGATCTCCAAGTTCAATGTTACTTGATGATGAAGCTTGAAGATGAAGTCCAATGAGAATGATAAAGGAATCGTGTGCAAAAAGAGAGAAAGTTCAGAGAAAGTAGAGAGAGTTTGAGAGTGTTTTTGGAGTGAGAGTGGAAAATGAAAGTTAGAAATGAATTTGAGGGTGAGATTTCAATTTATATGTGTGGTTTAATATGTTAACTCATGGTTAACTGAGTGAGTTTAGTGAGTTGATGTGAGGTTAATTGAGTTGTCCCTAACTAACTGAGTCAAGTTAGTTAGGGCGAGTGGAAAGAGGTAGTGCTATGGTGTAGTGTATTCATGATGTTTATGGTGAGGTTAATTGGAAAAGAGTGGTGGTGATGTGGTTCTGGTGTAGCAGAATGCTAGCTTGTGGTGTAAGCTTTATTTTCTTCTTTCATGTACCAAGCAACATGGGAAAGATAGTGTAAGAGTTTTGCTTGGCCAAATGAAGATAGGAAATGGACTGGTGTATGCGTGTGAATGTTTAACAACATCAATGTTAAACATGCTATTCTTGGCAGCTTGAAACATGGATGTTTGGTAATGAAATTCTCTCACACTGGTGCATGAAATCATGAGATTTATGTGTCATTGAAAAGATGATGGATCATAGAACAAGTTTGGTGTGAGAATTGGATTGAATTGAGGTGTGTAAGATAGTGTAAAATTGCTTGGAATATCAAAGTTTGAAACTGGTTCATGGGAGAGGCAAGGTTGTGGCATGGCATGGCAATGTGGTGCATGGAATTCAGCATAATCACACCAACTTGGGACCACCATAACTATCTCATAACTTGCTCAAATTAAAAAATGTCCAACATGAACATTGAAGAGGGCATGGAAAGGAACAACTTTGATGTTGGAAAGTTTTCCATTTGAAGCTTCCTTGATGGAGAAAAATGGCTTAACTTTTGGCACACCATGTGTTTGTCAAAATTATGGCGCATGGGCCTAGCCTTGCCTTGCCATGACTTGGTTTTTGACCTAGTTTTATCAAACTTTGATTGATCATAACTCCCTCAATTTTGATCCAATGGAAGAGTTCTTTCTATGGATTTGAAGCTTAAAACATGAACTTTAATTGGTTCAACTTGGGCCTGAAGTTTGGAGCTTTTATCTTGGAGAAAGAGAGCCTCAAAGTAGGGTGCAAAATGGTCCAAACTTGCCATTTTTGGAAACCCTAAAGTTTCTATTTTTGGCAGTTTTGTGATTTCTTGATTTTTCATAATTCCTCCATCATTTCTTGATCAAATCTTGTCCAATGAACCTATATAACATGAATTTCATGAATTTGACCTTAAAAAGTCAGGAATTGACTTTTTTCACTGCACATTTGACTTTTTCCCCAATTTCTTGATTATCAAGCAACTGATCAATTGAACCTCTTCTGAAATGAATCAATGGCCAATCTTCCATACTTAGACACTTGATATCATGTAGAAAACATTGAGATCAAGTTTGAATCAAAATTTCATCAGGAGACCACTTGAATCCAAAACCCTAATCTTGGTACCCTCTGGTTAGGAGGAAAAAACACATCCTCCAAATCCAAATTCCTCTGAACCTGATGTATATCCTATCTAACAAAGAGGAGATATGACATTTGGAGGTGATAAAAACCCAAAGAGCTTGCCCATTTGAGAGTCAAATCCCCATTTTAGACTGTTTTGTATAGGAGATGATGCACTGTTCAATCCTCTTGATGATTTCCCTTCTTTCAATGACTTGTGAGATCAAAAGGGGATGATATATAATGTAAGAGACCTTTGATGCTTGTGAGAGACCCTTGGCTCTTATTCTTTTGGTTTGGATGATCAACCCCTTTGAGAAATAACTGATCACATGCCCTTATACAAGATGCAATGCTAAATGCTTAATGTTTTATTTTTCTATGCTTGAATGCAATGCAATGAAATGAAAGCTCATGCTAAATGATATGAAGAAATGAGAGGGAAAATTTTCGGGTATTACAGCAGCCCCTATTCAATCACTGTAGACCTGAATGGATGATAGGGATTGCTGTCAGACTTTCAAGGTATGGAGGGATTGAATACCGAAAATAACCAGAAAATTTGCACTCTGTGGAGAAGAAGAAAAGGGATATAAACCCACTGAAGTGAACTCTGCTTGCATAAAACTCTGATGAGAAGAATAACACATGAGAAATGTCTTTTTGAACAACGCTAGACAACTACTGGCTTGCCACACTGCGGGTGGACTTTAGCAATGTCTTTTAGAATAACGCCAGATGACTACTGGCCTGCCACACTACGGGTGGACTTTAACAACGTCTTTTGTACAACGCCGGACGACTACTGGCCTACCACACTACGGGTGGACTTCAACAACGTCTTTTGTACAACGCCAGACGACTACTGGCTTGCCACACTACGGGTGGACTTCAACAACGTCTTTTGTACAATGCCAGACGACTACTGGCTTGCCACACTGCGGGTGGACTTTAACAATCTCTTTTAGCACAACGCCAGACGACTACTGGCTTGCCACACTATGGGTGGACTTTCGCCAATCTACGGTTGGACTTTAAACTGTCTTTTTGAATGGAGTCAGACGACTACTGACTTGCCACACTACGGGTGGACTTTCGCCAATCTACGGTTGGACTTGCAGCTGAATTGCCACCCTTGGATGGACTTTTGCCAATCTACGGTTGGACTTTGATGCTTTGCCACCCTTGGATGGACTTTTGCCAATCTACGGTTGGACTTAGCTGCTGTCTTTTTAAATTGAGTCATACGACTACTGACTTGCCACACTGCGGGTGGACTTTTGCCAATCTACGGTTGGACTTTGAAGATTTGCCACCCTTGGATGGACTTTTGCCAATCTACGGTTGGACTTTGCCTTGTTTCCAATACTGGATTACACTCTGCATGTATGTCAAACATCCTTGCCGACTCTGCTGAGGAACAATGGTCAATGATTTGATTTTAGAGACTCCTTAAAGGATGGTATCTCTGCTGGAGAATAAATGAACCATCTGTTTGCTTCGAATTGTCACGCTTGCCAAAAATAAATTGGACTTTGAGATACGGAGAATGATGACTCTGCCGGGAACTATTTCATCTGACTGGGGACGAATTCTGGCCATAGAAACTCTGCTGGGGGTGAGAATTTTATAATTTGGCTAGGGAAGAATGTACTAACACTCTGCTGAAGAAGACAAGTCATTAAAACTCTGCTTGGGGATCTATCAAACCCGAGGAGAATATGCTAACACTCTACTGAGGAAAAGATTCTGTTGACCCGCTAAACTACTGCGGGGAAGAACACAACTCAGCTGGGGAGTATTGTTGACAAGATCAATGCTGGACTCTGTGGGGATACAACTGCCAGAGATACGATCTTGCTGGGGACCAGAACTACTCCGTCAGGGATACGCAAATCCTGGCTAGAAGACATTTTGTTGTGATATGCTGGGAAAAAGTCCTTAGAGATCTGCTGGGAGAACACATAGCAAATGCATTGTGATCTGTTGAGGAGCAAAGCTGTCGAGCTTAGAATAAGAGCCACAATGTCCCATGTTAGGCGACTCCACTGGGGAATAATGAGTTTACAACAAACTCTGCTGGGGAAAACCGCTTCAAAGCGTCTCGTGCCGGGGAATGTCTCTTAAGAGGATTTTACAGAAGACCACACATCCTCAAACTCTTAGACAGATGCTGAGACTTAAGAGGTTACTCTACTGGAGATAATAGATCTGGAACACATCTCGCAGGGGAATTTCATGATGCCCCATGTTTGGGAGGTTCAACAGCTTATCTTTTGCCCCAGATCACACAGTAGATCTGAAAAAAATCGTCCCAAGAGGATTTTACAGAAGACTTGGCATCTTCAAACTCCTGGACCCTCGTTGAGACTTGAAGATTAACTGCGAGTCTGCGAAGCAACTCTACTGGGGAATTCGCAACCGTTATCGACACAGAAAAGCTTGTAGCTGTTGGAAGTACTAAATAGGAGAATCGACTTAATAAGATACAACACTACCCAATTGATATTAACTTGTTGATATCTAATCTCCGCGGGCGATCGTCGGCCGAAGATGGACTCAATCAGTAAATTTTGTAACAAAAGGTGACATGGGGACCCTTCTTGAACTTGACTGCCCCGGTATTCTGCATGGGGATAAGTGATTCCTCGTCTAGAAAACATGATCCCTGCTCTTGGAATACTTGTACCTGTTACCTGCAACAAAAGAATATGCACACATGCCCGGTATATTTCGTGGTTTGAATCCACCATCCAGGATTACTCAATATTCAAAGTGATTTTAAATGTTTTTCTGCGCATGTTATTTGTAAGGCCACAGTGTTTTCAAATGCAATGTTTTATCAAAAATTAGGACGTTTTTGCAAACAAAGCAATAAAACAAAATAAGAAGCTTTTGAATGAAATTCAATTTATTGATTGAAAAGCCCAGAATAGGCAAGTACAATTGGGAAGCAAACCCTGGAAAGAGGAGATTGTTGTAAATTGAGAAAAGAAACTATCCTAATGGCAATGTGAAAATGGCATTCCACTGAGTTTCAATTCTGCTATGGCCAATATGTCTTCAAAACTCCCCGACCTTGCCTTCTGAGGAGTGATTAGACTGATTCCTACCCTTTGGAAAGTCAGTTGCTGAAACGGTGATGGAGTACAGATAACTCAGACTGTAGTCGTTCGTTGAAATCCCTCTTTTGCATGGACCGCCCTTTCGGGTTTTCAATCCATCGGGATACCCTTTTTTGCCTGAGTTGTCCTTGCGGATTTTCAACTCACCGGGTGTACCATTTTTTATGTTATATCCCTAATTTTTGCCCGAACCTTTTTATTCTGTTTTTGTGGTTCGCCGGGATGCCCTTTTTTGCCTGGACTTTTCTCTTTTTTTTTTGTCCAGCGGATCTATTTATGCGAAGTATTTTTTGACTACGTCTGAGTTGATAGGGGATGAAAAGTCTTCACCGTCCATGGTTGTAAGTAATAAGGCTCTGCCCGAGAAGACCTTCTTAACCACGAATGGACCTTCATAGTTAGGAGTCCACTTGCCCCTGTGATCTGTACTAGGAGGAAGGATCCTTTTGAGTACCACGTCTCCCACTTTGTAATCCCGAGGACGCACCTTTTGGTCGAATGCCTGCTTCATCCTCCTCTGGTATAACTGCCCATGACACACAGCTGCCAGTCGTTTCTCTTCAATAAGGCTCAACTGATTAAATCTGGCACGAACCCATTCTGCTTCGTCTAACTTGACATCCATCATGACTATGAGGGATGGAATCTCAACTTCAACCGGTAGTACTGCCTCCATACCATATATAAGTGAGAATGGTGTTGCCCCAGTGGACGTGCGTACTGACGTTCGGTACCCATGCAAGGCGAACGGTAGCATCTCATGCCAATCTTTATATGTGACAACCATTTTCTGCACAATCTTCTTAATATTCTTGTTGGCTGCCTCCACAGCGCCATTCATCTTCGGGCGATACGGGGAAGAATTGTGATGCTCAATTTTGAAGTCCCAGCACAGTTTATCCATCATTTTTTTGTTCAGATTAGAACCATTATCAGTAATGATTCTCTCGGGCACTCCATAGCGACAAATGATATCCCATTTCAGGAAACGAGCTACCACTTGCTTAGTGACGTTGGAATAAGATGCTGCTTCAACCCATTTAGTGAAATAATTAATGGCGACCAAGATGAAACGATGACCGTTTGAAGCAGTAGGCTCAATATTTCTGATCATGTCAATGCCCCACATGGCAAAGGGCCAAGGATAGGACATGACACTCAACGGATTTGGAGGCACATGCACCTTGTCTGCATAAATCTGGCATTTGTGACATTTGCGGGCGTACTTGCAATAATCTGCCTCCATCGTCAACCAATAATATCCTGACCTCAATAGTTTCTTAGCCATTGCATGTCCTCCGACATGGGTACCGAAAGAGCCTTCATGTACTTCCTACATTAACATGTCCGCTTCGTGTCTATCCACGCATCTGAGCAGAACCATGTCAAATTTCCGTTTGTACAGCACGTCATCTTGATTCAAGAAACACTTGATGTCATGAAACCATGGCTTGTCATCAGACATTGCATCAATAGCAAACACAAATGCAGGTATGTCAAGACGAGATACTTCGATCTTAGGTACATGGTTCCAACTTTGCACTTTGATCATTGAAGACAATGTGGCCAAGGCATCAGCAAACATATTCTCATCTCGAGGAATATGGCACAGCTTCACCGTTGTGAAAAATGTCAACAATCTCCTTGTATAATCTCTATACGGAACCAGATTCGCTTGGTACGTGTACCAACTCCCTTTCACTTGATTGATTACCAAAGCCGAATCACCGAAGATATAAAGGGTCTTAATTCATAAATTAATCGCCTCCTCAATCCCCATTATACAAGCTTCATACTCTGCTTCATTGTTGGTGCATCCGAAAGTTATTCGGGCAGTGAAAGGCATGTGAACACCTTCCAGCGTGATAAGAACTGCTCCAACTCCACACCCATTCATGTTGACAGCCCCATCAAACATCAAACTCCATTTGGATTCAGGGTCTGGCCCCTCCTCCGGGGGTGGTTCCTCGCAATCTTTAGCGTTGAGAAACATGATGTCCTCATCAGGGAAATCAAATTTCATGAGTTGGTAATCATCAATTGGCTGTTGCGCAAGATAGTCTGACAAGATGCTTCCTTTGATGGCCTTTTGAGAAGTATATTGGATATCATATTCTGTCAAAACCATTTACCACCGTGCAACTCTGCCTGTTAGTACTGGTTTCTCGAAAATGTATTTGATAGGATCCATTTTTGAAATCAACAAAGTTATGTGCCTGCTCATATACTGCCTCAATCTCTTAGCAGCCCATGCAAGTGCGCAGCATGTCTTCTCAAGCATTGAGTACCGGGACTCGCAGTCATTAAACTTTTTGCTCAAGTAGTAGATAGCATGCTCCTTCCTACCTGTCTCGTTGTGTTGACCGAGAACACAACCCATAGAACCTTCAAGCACTGTCAAATACATTATCAAAGGTCTTCCCGAAACTGGAGGCATGAGAATTGGAGGTTCCTGCAAGTATTCTTTTATTTTATCGAAATCCAATTGGCAATCGCCATTCCACCTGACCGTTTGATCTTTTCTTAGCAGTTTGAATATTGGTTCGTACGTGGCTGTTAGGTGAGATATGAACCTTGCAATGTAGTTCAATCTACCCAAAAAACCACGAACCTCTTTTTCTGTTCTTGGTTCAGGCATATCTTGTATTGCTTTCACTTTGGCAGGATCAACCTCAATCCCTTTTTCGCTCACAATGAAACCCAACAGCTTTCCAGAACGCACCCCAAAAGTGCACTTGTTTGGATTCAACCTTAAACGAAACTTCCTCAACCTTTCAAACAACTTTTTCAAGTTAATCAGATGTTCTTCTTCCGTTCGTGACTTGGCAATCATGTCATCCACATAACATTCAATCTCTTTGTGAATCAAGTCGTGGAATAATGTTACCATTGCCCGCTGGTACATTGCCCCTACGTTTTTCAACCCAAAAGGCATCACTTTATAACAATATGTACCCCAGGGAGTAATGAACGTGGTCTTCTCCATATCCTCAGGCGCCATCTTAATCTGGTGGTACCCGGAGAAACCGTCCATAAACGAGAACACTGAAAACTGAGTTGTATTGTCAACCAGCACATCGATGTGGGGTAGTGGAAAATTATCTTTCGGGCTAGCTTTGTTAAGATCTCGATAATCCACACACATTCTCACCTTTTCGTCTTTCTTCGGTACCGGCACGATGTTGGCAACCCAGGGAGGATAATTGGTCACAGCAAGAAACCCTGCGTCCCACTGCTTCTGAACTTCTTCTTTGATCTTTATGGCCATATCGGGATGAGTCCGACGAAGTTTCTGCTTGACTGGTGGGCATTCTTCTCTCAATGGCAGCCTGTGCACAACAATATCAGTATCCAACCCTGGCATGTCTTGATACGACCAGGCGAAGATATCAACATATTCACACAACATTTCAGTCAAAGCTTTCTTCACATCTGCTCGCAGGCTGGCGCCAATCTTGATCTATTTCTTAGCATCCTCAGTACCAATATTGATGATCTCTATGGTCTCTTGATGAGGCTAGATGACCCTTTCCTCTTGTTTTAACAATCTGGCCAGTTCCTCAGGGAGTTCACAGCCCTTCTCATCCCCTTCTTCGGCTTGATAAATCGGTTTGTCAAAGTCATACATAGCCATAGCAGAACCGTTATCCATGGAATCCAGAGGATCAAGTCTGCACGAATGGGTTCATGCTTTATTTTAGAATTTTTATTTTTTAAACAAAAAGAAACGAAACATTGCCATTTTATTATTTTTGTGCAAAAATAAAAAATGAAAGACAAGGAACAAAATTTGAGTGCAAAACGTCCTTTATTAATGATTAAAATTGCAAATGCAAACAGGTGGCCCTACAAATGAATTTGTACGCCTTGGGCAGAGCGCAAGATTTTAACATGCATTATGGTTAGAAAAACAAAGAAAATTACTCTGTTGGAAGAGTAACTCAGATGACTTCTTCAACGGACCAATTCTGCAATGGTTGTCCCGGAGCCCGTGGGCGTACCCAGTTTTCCAAGTCACAGTCACTGTCAATGCCATCTTCTATAGCTGCACAATACTGATCTGGGTAAATGATTCCCCCACTGCTGAAAGTGATGGATCCACTATTCTCTGCAACTGAAGTCATAGAGAGATGATAGCCAATACCAAACTTGTCCTCCTTCATTGGTGTCTCTATCAGCTTGCCCCAGCCTTGGGTATTACCTGCTCTAACAACCTCGACAGCTTGCTTATAGGACGAAATGTATGTACCGGCTCTATCTGGTGCAAGGGAAGATTCAGCCACTTTATCAATATTCACCGCTTAAAACGACTGACACAGTATTTTGTGGATTTCCCCGTCCATCTCAACGTACTTGAACGTGGACAAATGACTGACAAAAATGTCTTCTTCCCCACACACTATCACTACTTGTCCTTCGAACTCGTATTTCAGCTTCTGGTGTAAGGTGGATGTAACAGCGCCGGCCGCATGAATCCAAGGGCGACCTAATAAACAGCTATAAGCAGGCTGTATATCCATCACGTGGAATGTAGATTTAAACACTTGCGTTCCAATTTGCACAGGTAATTCCACTTCACCAAATACAGATCTTTTCATCCCATCGAATGCTCTGACAACCAAATCACTTGGCCTTAAAATCAACCCATCAACCTCCAGCTTCATTAGTGCCTTCTTAGGCAAGACATTGAGCAAGGAACCAATTTCTACCAACACGTGAGACAACACTGCACCCCTACACTCCATTGTAATGTGCAAAGCTTTGTTGTGGTTTCTACCTTCAGACGTCAAATCTCTGCTTGTGAAACCCAATCCATGGTTGACGTTGACATTAGAAATCACACCCTCAAGCTGATTGACAGTAATTTCCTGTGGAACGTAGGCTCGCTTCAACACTTTCAACAAAGCCTCTCGGTGCGCGTCAGAACACATTAACAATGACAAAATTGAAATCTTCGAGGGCGTCTGGTTCAGTTGATCGACAATCTTGTAATCACTTTTCTTTATTATCCTCATGAACTCTTCTACCTCGTTGTCAAAGGTAATCTTTGTCTCTGTTTCAGGCACAAGCACATTCTCAACCACCTGTTTTCCTTTAGCTTTTGCCGCAGCTTCAACTTCTTTATCACTTCGCAAAGTTTGGGGAGCAAACAACCTTCCGCTCCTAGTAAAGCCACCTACACCACCCACATTATCAATATCTGAACTGGCTGATGTCCCGACTTCCTGCTTTTTCCCTTCATAATACACATCTGCCCTATAGTGCCATGGGATTGCTTTCGTAGATGTAAACGGAACTGGTCCTGACACCGTGATGGTAACAGGATTGGATCTTTTTGGCACAACACTTACTATAGGAGCTGTACTTGCAGGCACCTGAATTTCAGCGGGAGTATAATAGATGGTCACAGTTGACACCTCATCAATATCTTTCACAACCAGGTCAAACTGTAGACGACCCTCGTCAATCAGACTCTGCAGACCAATTCTCAACTTATCACAACCATTCTCTTGACCCATACACTCAGAACAATCTTGATCACAACCCGGGAACACCTGTCCCTTCAACAAACGATCCTTCACCACTAGCAATGAAGTCTTCACCTGATTGATGTCTGCCACCAAGTTCAATTTCTTTCCGTCCTCAATAGCGCGCACATCTGCCACACCATGATTAGGCATGGGGTTCTGGATAACATTAGGAGGTAACGAGAAATTGATTGCTTTAGCATCGATCAAGTCTTGCACTTTATTCTGAAATGCCCAACACTTTTCAGTGGTATGCCCCTGAGCACCTGAGTGGAAATCACAGCGAGCGTTGACATCAAAATTAGGTGGCAAGTTGCCAGTGGCAGGAGGTCTCATAGTACGAAGTTCAACCAACTTCAGTTGTAGTAACTGAGGTAACAACGCTGAATAGGTCATAGGGAGAGGGTCAATCTTACGGTCCCTCTGCCTAGACCTTTGTTGGAAAGGAGGTTGCTGTTGTTGCTGCTGAGCTTGCTGTTGTGGTTGTTGTTGCTGAACAGATGGTGTTGGGATTGTCACTGCCCCTACTTGGTGATAAGCCTGAGAACGCCCTCTTCCTCGTCCTCTATACACAGCGTTTGTATCACCTTCTCTTCTTTTCTGGCCACTAGCAAATGGTTTCTTCGTTCCAGAAGAGCCAGCCCCACTTATATCTTGGATCTTCCCAAGCTTCAACAAACTCTCGATCCTTTCTCCAGCAATCACGATATCAGAAAATCCGGTGATGGACACGCAGTCAATCTTTCAAGAAATGCCCCTTGCAGGGTGCCCATAAACATATCTGCCATTTCACTATCCAGCAAAGGGGGTTGAACCTGAGCAGCCATTTCTCTCCACCTTTGAGCGTATTCTTTGAAACTTTCCTTAGCATTCTATGACAACCCTTGCAGTTGAGTGCGGTTGGGCACCATGTCGATATTATACTGGTATTGCTTCAGAAACGCCTCTTCCAGATCCTTCCAGCTTCTCACAGCAGCTCTGTTCAATTTCATATACCAGGTCAAAGAAGCTCCAGCCAAACTGTCTTGAAAGTAATGCCTCCATAACTTCTCATCGTCGGTGTGGGCTGAAATCCTCCCAAAATGAGCCTGAATATGTGTCCAGGGACACGTATTGCCATGATATTTGTCAAAAGTGGGCGGCTTGAACTTCAGAGGAATTCTGACTCCTGGTACCAGACCCAAACTAGTAACGTCAATGCCCATCGAATTCTTACACTCTATAGTCCGGATCTTCTCAGCCAACTCATCATACCTTCTATCACCAGGATTACCCATATCAGCATCCAACAGGGTGAATTGGTCTTCCTGAACATCTTCCTGAACAACACCAGCATTTCTGACATTTCCATTACCCAAATTACCAACAGGAGGAGGATTGCCAACAGGAGGAGGAGTGCCATGAGTCTGTGAATTGTCAACCTGATTACCTCCCGGCGTAGTCTCTGGACGCTCAACCAAAAGTCTTAATCTCTCTTGAGTCTGTGCCATACCAATCATGAGGGTCATAAACTGGTCCATGCGTGCCCTCATTTCAGCCAAATCATTCTGCATTTGATCCATTATCCTTGCTTGATTTCTTCGAGTTGAATATCGGTGCACGTGATTCTCAGCTATAATGCCTGAAACTGAATAAAGATTAGAAAGACCGAAGCAAGTACCTGCAAAGCAAGCAACAAAATGCAAAATGATATGCCATGCAATGCAAATGCCATGTTTATCACCGCCAGGGCATTTTACACCCTGATTCCAGTCTTAATCACAAGAACCTCACTGATAGTCACATAATATTGAGAGAAAAATATCGCGAAGAACTATGCTATGATAACGTTGTGATAATGTGCTGGTGAATAGCGTGATGCCGAAGAAACCCCTTTGAATAATTCATTCATTAAATTCAACAGAAAACTAATAAGTGCCGAAACATTTTACAGTGAGTTCGTAAATGGCAAGTACATCAAGGAAATGACTCCATCAACAAGCCTGATGGTAGCCAGCAACAAAATTACATTAAACAGATGGGAAAGTAATATCAAACATCTAACTCCAAATCTTTCAATTTCTCACTAGAATGCCTGATTTCTTCAAAAAGGATTCTAGTGCGCTGATGACCCGACTTTTCAATCAACTCTTTGATCAAAATGTCTCTCCTATTCAGAGCTTCGGCTAATGAATCTGCGTGCATCAGGAGAGCTTCATCAGTACTCACTTCCTTAAACCTTTTCACCCCAGCTTGTATCTTGAGTCTTCCCATTTCCACCATGGCATCCTCAAGCTTTGCCTTGGACCTCTTCAATTCATCATTAACATTCTCCAGCTGCTCCTGGCTCTTTGCAAAGTCTTCCCGATGTTTTCTGCGTTGTTCACGCGCTCTAAGAAGCTCATCGTCTTTGGCTTTTAACTGCTCTCGCCACTTTGTATTCTCCATTCTGACCTCATCCCAGGCTTGCTGAAGCTTGGCTAACGTGTCTTTAGTTTGGGCTAAAGCCTATTTGGTCTTCTTATGAGCTTGAGTAGCAGCATTGGCACCCTTACTAATCTTCTGGAAATGTTGAGCTCTTTCTGCAAAATTCCTTTCTTTTGCTGCTAAAATTTGTTCGGCATCTTGAGCTTTCTGTTCCAATCTTTTGTTGGTTAATAGTGCTTCTTGAAGACGGCCACTCAGCTCAGAATTCTCCCCTTGAAGCTTTCTCACCGAGGCTTGCAACTTGTCAACTTCTTCCACAGTGGCATTACTTCTTTCTTTCTCCCCCTCAGGATATAGAAGGGGTGCCTTACCAAAAGGCAAATGAAAATCTTCAACCCTTTTCTTCACCCACTCTTCATAGGCTGGATAAGCCCGATTGTTGGGTTTGCCCAGAGCCACTTTCCCTTTCTTTAGTACGCTAACCCAGCTTTCAGAAGCTTTTTGTGCTGTTTCCCAACCATCTGATGCATGAAAGTACAGGGACTCCTCCACATCTCTCTTAATTGGCGGACCTGTCAGAGCGTACCCAAATTTTCGGATAGCCAAAGAAGGGTTGTAATTAATTCCTCCCTTTCTTCCTATCAGTGGAACATTAGGGAACTCACCACAGCTGTGGATAATATTCTTGCCAATCAGCCCATGATCTACCCATTTGATATCCTTGGCAACTAATCCCATTAAGCGCTGACTCCACTCTAGAGAATCTTTAGAATCCACAAAAGCCCCTGATTGCGATAAGCGACTTGCAAACCACCTATAGAACAAAGGTGCACAACAACGAATTACCCCTCCTCTTTTCTTTTCATTTCTATTAAATAGGGCGTAGTGAAGATCTCCCAACAGTGTTGGTACCAGATTTTTCATCATGAATATCCGTATGGCGTCCGTATCAACAAAACCCGGCTCGTTGGGAAACAATACAATGCCGTATACACAAAGGGCAAGCAAAGCATTAAAAACAACCCATTTCTCGCCTTTAGCTGCCTCCTGAGCCTTTTTTATCAGATACTCCAGCTTGTAACCACGAATCTTTCCTTTGTTGGATATATTGGCTTCTAACTCCGATTTGCTCAAATAAAGAGCACCAGCCACTTTTCCAAAGTCAAGATCGCCCATAGACCCAAAGAAAGGAGGCTCCTCCTTGATAGCAATCCCTAACATGTTGGAATATTCCTCCAAAGTAGGTACCAACAAATAGTCTGGAAATACAAAACACCTCAGCGGAAAGTCGTAGAACTGCATCAAAGTATGGAGACCCCTGTATTCGTAGTCACTGACATTGTACACAAAAGATAAGATCCACCCATATTTTTCTTCGAAAGTTGTCCGCACTTCAGGGCTCGCCATTCCTTTCAGGACAATAATAGGGCCTAGAGTAGGCGTGAGGAACTTGTAACTAATAATATTCTTCCTCTCTTTGGTATTCATCCTTGTGATAGCCTGATGACTGGAATCGGGGGTAAAATATGCACCTGGAAATGAATAAACATTTATGTTAGGATATGATAATGCAATGCAAAGGGCATGGTATCAAGGTGCCAAGTGTCTGTGCTGGACTGTGAACGGTGTCAGTGTAGCTCTGAGATCAATATAGAACCATAGATAGGAACCATCTGAATACAATAGGATGAATTCTCCTTTTGTGTAACGACAACAGAAAACCGGGTATGTAGGAGGTTATGGTCACTTGCAACCCTGTAAACAACCCGCCCTTCTCACGTGTGGGTACTAAGATCCTCAGTATCCTGGGCTCTCAGGTCGAAAAATGATGATACGTTCACCATTTCTAGTTTGGCATCATCATCAATCGAGAAGGCCTCAACTGACTCTCCAAAGCGAAAGGTCCTCAGCTTCGGGCACTGAGGTCGAGAAGCAATAGTACATTCATCCCTCGGGGTACAGTACTATCGCCAATCAAGGAGTGCCTCCACTGATTCTCTTTTAAAAAGGACATCCTATAGCAAGTTCCCAGCATTGGGTCCTCGGATCGAGAATATGCAATGGGTTTTCCACATAATGTGGTCTGCCACTGTCACATCTCGGGAGGAGTGCCACAACTGAGTCCTCGGGAATGGTCACCAGAGTCGACAGTCCCTCAGGAGAATAACTACTGGCCTGCATAACATGTAGTAGCAGATAGCTCCTGATAGAACCTCGTCTGGTTGTGGGTCTCATGAACAACAATACGTGGTCACCACCATGCAAGCGTCACGACTATCCACTCTAAAACCTATGTGTGTACTCAAGCCTGGGTAATGGGCTTATCTCTCAGAACACCCTGCCCACTAAACAGAAAAGTCCAACACAGTACAGTATAATAATGATATGTAATGTAGTAAAATGTGATAAATACAGTAAAGTACAGTAATACAGTAAATAACAGTACAGTAAAAATGATAAACAGCAAAACACAGCATCACAGCAAACACCCAATGAAAGAAAAAGCAAACAAGTGCTAGGATTGACTCGCTAAGGAAACCAGAGATTCTGGGTTCGATCCCCAGCAGAGTCGCCAGCTGTCGCTCCCGGGATTTTCATCCAAGTACAAACGCGAAAGTGGCATGGAAACAGAGTCGCCAACAATGTGTATTTATCCCAAGAGAGGAAAAGGAAACATTGCGTAAACCTGAGAGAAAGGAAAGAGCATGGTCTTGCGACCAAGAGAACTGGGTTCGGGAGTCGGTTACGCGAAGGGAAGGTATTAGCACCCCGACGCGTCCATCGTACCCGATGGGATCGACGCTTGCTTGTCTTGATCAAAGGGTGTCGTCGACTAGAGCTTCGCTGCTGACTGGAGAACTGGAAAAAGAAAGGAGAGAGAAAGAGAAACAAATGTAGGGAAAATAAAAGTAGTGCTCGAATGGGCCCTACCCCACTGCCTACGTATCTCATCGGGAACATGAGAATCAGAGCGACGTAGTTCCCCTCACCTAGGGAAAATTGTTTGTGTTTTTTAGTGGAATACATCAACGTTCGCATCCTAGCAGTTTAGGTGTTGCAGCTCGCTGTATGGAGACTTAGGCGTTACCTGTTTACGGTAGAACGGAAATGACGCATCCTTAAGGAAGGAGTGAATGAGATGAGAAGAGAAATTCCCGAAGGAAAGACATTATTGTTTGTTTTTGTCTCTTAAGAAGAAGTGTTTTGATTGTTTTTGTTTTTATAACGCATATTGCATTCAAGTTTATCGTATAAGATCGAATGCATCGCATGGTCGTCCTAACAGGCCGTATGCTAAACACTCTAGGAAGGTGGAGAGAAACCCTCCTCCTTCCATTTCCCACACTTTAGGTTTAAGTGCAATACATGTTATGCCATCATTAAGTGTCTTTTACTTTTGTTTTGAGATGAGAAGAATAGAGACTCAAATGGAAAAAAAGGTAAAACTAATGTGGGGGACTAAGACTCAAACCTTAAAGTTATCATACATGGAGATCCTAAGGTTAATGTGGCTTAAGAAACCTAATCCTAAAAGAAAGGAGAAGAAGAAAGAAAGAAAGCAACTTACTTCCAAGATGGAAGTTAAGTTATTTCTAAGAGGGAAGAAAGAAGATTATGAAAGCAAAGCATCATTAAATGCTTAAACAACACAAATTGAATGATTAAAAGATGAAGGAAAAAAATTAGAATGTGGATGCATATCCACACTAAAGTGACTTACCATTAGCCCCTGAAATGGTTAGTGCAATTATTTACAAGTGAAGAAACAAGTTAAGATGAACAAGTAAGGCTTAAACAAATTCAATAACCAAAATAAAAGCATCTTAAAGGTTAAGGAAAGCATAAGGTCAGAATGCACATCATAAAAATGCTCTCTAATGATATGAGAGAAAACACAAATCAAATGTTCACAAACAATGCCTAAAACCACAAAGAAATGCATTATGAAAGAAGTAGATAAAGAATGAGTGGATATGGAAAGTGATCATGCTTTAATGCCCCATGAAAGGTTAAAGTTAGAACCATATATCAATTACCACTATCTCAATATGCATATGAATCCTCATATAATTCATGGATCAAAGAGTGCAAGTGGAAGAGATAGGATGAAGTGGAAGTGAGCATAAGAGAAACATATTTCAATATAAGCACAAATTGACATATTAAAGATACATAACATGTAAAATGATTAATGCATACATGTGGGAAGTGGCATAACATTGATGAGATGCTAATGGAATGAAAGAACTATCATACAAAATACACTTATTGAATATGCAAAGCATAAGAAGAGAGCAAGAGAAGATAATATGTCAAGCTTTCAAGTTATAGCACATAAACTCACCACACATGCCAACACAAGTCAGGATGACCTATAATGAAACAAAGATGACCAATAACATCATGCAAATTACCTATAATTGATGTACAAACAAACATCAAATGGTGGCATAAATGCCTCATCAAAACATACAAGAGGGAAGTAAGTGGATATGCATAAGGATCAACTCTAATCATGAAGCATCAAACCACTATTAAAGCACTTGAGAAAATTATGGAAATTAGCCACAACTAACCTAAATCAGAGGCAAAACACATATTACAAACTCATACCAAAACTCAAGATAAAAGTGTCACAAAGAAATGCACAAAGTCATATTAAAATGCCACAAAAAGAAATGTAAAGATGATCATACAAACATCATAGAAGATGACTTTAAAAATCAAGAAAAAATATTTTTGGACACTTTAAGATGTTATCTAATCAATACAAAAAGAATGAGTTGAAGATGATGTGTGAATTGAGAGAAAGAAATTATACAAGTATCAATCAAAAAGAAAATAAAAGAAAATCATGGAATAATGTGCAAAAATCCACAAAGTCAGAATTAATAAAAAAAAAAAGAGAAAATTATTTAAATGTGTAAAGATGTTACATGAATTAATTTGGGATTTTTAGAAATGTACCACTATTTTTAAAATAATAAAACTAAACAAATATGGAAAAGAAATTAAAAAAAAAAGTAAAAGAAAAGGGGAGGGGGTGCAGACATAGCAATTCTCACGTTGAAAACACAAAAATGGGCTCAGTGTGGGGGTGCAAACAACAATTAAGGTCCAATCCAATTAAACATGTGTTGTGTGTGATAGTGCGCATGATAAGTCAAAGTGAGGATGCAATCAGAATCACATAATTAAATCATGATGCCAAGTAAAACAATCCAACGAATACCAAGACACGCCCACCATAATTAATACGCACACACGCACATGTGATCACCAGAGTTAAAAAAAAAAGAGCACGCGCAAGTCACATGGGATTTTAATGGGCTGGCATCATAATGAACGTTGGATTAAGTCAAGCTCAGATCAATCAGAAAAGTAAACAATCAAGTGGACGAAATGCCAAGATCGTGATAACTATGATGCACACACATACACATAACCAATCAGAGAAAAAAGTGAACACGTGAGGAGCATGTGAATTTTAATGCGCTGGCACTCTTAGGACCACACGATGCACAAGATCACACGGTTGAGATTAAAATTGAGAAACCCTAGCTGAATTCAAACCACCGGCCGGAGAAGGACCTCCGGTCGTCTTCTCCAGCGAAACGCCACCACCTGCAAACTTTCACATGTCCAGAAATCCACAACTCGCATACCAAAATGAAGAGGAAGTGAAGTACATCATGAATATGCAATTATTTTTCAAAGATCATGCACGTACACAACAAACCGAACCAATACATTTTGCCCTAAAATCACACCTAAGCTCCTAAAGAGCCTATCAACTAGCCAGGACTCACGCATAGCTTCTAATAAGCTCTAAACAACAAAAACAACTTAAAATTAATGAGAATCGAATAAGACAAGCTTAAGTGTTATGAAAACTGAAACTTGAAGGTCCTTGAATTCTTGAGAAAACCAATGAAATGTGCTTCTTCCTTGAGCTTCAATTGGCCAAATAAAGGCTTAATAACTTTGGGAACGTAGGTAGAGGTGGATATGCAGTAGAAGTTACTCCAACTCTTCAATGATCTCCAAGTTCAATGTTACTTGATGATGAAGCTTGAAGATGAAGTCCAATGAGAATGATAAAGGAATCGTGTGCAAAAAGAGAGAAAGTTCAGGCAAAGTAGAGAGAGTTTGAGAGTGTTTTTGGAGTGAGAGTGGAAAATGAAAGTTAGAAATGAAGTTGAGGGTGAGATTTCAATTTATATGTGTGGTTTAATATGTTAACTCATCGTTAACTGAGTGAGTTTAGTGAGTTGATGTGAGGTTAATTGAGTTGTCCCTAACTAACTGAGTCAAGTTAGTTATGGCGAGTGGAAAGGGGTAGTGCTATGGTGTAGTGTATTCATGATGTTTATGGTGAGGTTAATTGGAAAAGAGTGGTGGTGATGTGGTTCTGGTGTAGCAGAATGCTAGCTTGTGGTGTAAGCTTTATTTTCTTCTTTCATGTACCAAGCAACATGGGAAAGATAGTGTAAGAGTTTTGCTTGGCCAAATGAAGAAAGGAAATGGACTGGTGTATGCGTGTGAATGTTTAACAACATCAATGTTAAACATGCTATTCTTGGAAGCTTGAAACATGGATGTTTGGTAATGAAATTCTCTAACACTGGTGCATGAAATCATGAGATTTATGTGTCATTGAAAAGATGATGGATCATAGAACAAGTTTGGTGTGAGAATTGGATTGAATTGAGGTGTGTAAGATAGTGTAAAATTGCTTGGAATATCAAAGTTTGAAACTGGTTCATGGGAGAGGCAAGGTTGTGGCATGGCATGGCAATGTGGTGCATGGAATTGAGCATAATCACACCAACTTGGGACCACCATAACTATCTCATAACTTGCTCAAATTAAAAAATGTCCAACATGAACATTGAAGAGGGCATGGAAAGGAACAACTTTGATGTTGGAAAGTTTTCCATTTAAATCTTCCTTGGTGGAGAAAAATGGCTTGACTTTTGGCACACCATGTGTTTGTCAAAATTCGGGCGCATGGGCCTAGGCTTGCCTTGCCATGACTTGGTTTTTGACCTAGTTTTATCAAACTTTGATTGATCATAACTCCCTCAATTCTGATCCAATGGAAGAGTTCTTTCTATGTATTTGAAGCTTAGAACATGAACTTTAATTGGCTCAACTTGGGCCTGAAGTTTGGAGCTTTTATCTTGGAGAAAGAGAGCCTCAAAGTAGGGTACAAAATGGTCCAAACTTGCCATTTTTGGAAACCCTAAAGTTTCTATTTTTGGCAGTTTTGTGATTTCTTGATTTTTCATAATTCCTCCATCATTTCATGATCAAATCTTGTACAATGAACCTATATAACATGAATTTCATGAATTTGACCTTAAAAATTCAGGAGTTGACTTTTTTCACTGCACATTTGACTTTTTCCCCAATTTCTTGATTATCAAGCAACTGATCAATTGAACCTCTTCTGAAATGAATCAATGGCCAATCTTCCATCCTTAGACACTTGATATCATGTAGAAAACATTGAGATCAAGTTTGAATCAAAATTTCATCAGGAGACCACTTGAATCCAAAACCCTAATCTTGGTACCCTCTGGTTAGGAGGAAAAAGTACATCCTCCAAATCCAAATTCCTCTGAACCTGATGTATATCCTATCTAACAAAGAGGAGATATGACATTTGGAGTTGATAAAAACCCAAAGAGCTTGCCCATTTGAGAGTCAGATCCCCATTTTAGACTTTTTTGTATAGGAGATGATGCACTGTTCAATCCTCTTGATGATTTCCCTTCTTTCAATGACTTGTGAGATCAAGTGGGGATGATATATGATGTAAGAGACCTTTGATGCTTGTGAGAGACCCTTGGCTCTTATTCTTTTGCTTTGGATGATCAACCCCTTTGAGAAACAACTGATCACATGCCCTTATGCAAGATGCAATGCTAAATGCTTAATGTTTTATTTTTCTATGCTTAAATGCAATGCAATGAAATGAAAGCTCATGCTAAATGATATGAAGAAATGAGAGGGCAAATTTTGGGGTATTACAAGGATGATAGCCTGACATTGTGTTAATTGAATCAGAGTTTGAGCACTGTTGAATTTCTTTGTGGTCCAACTGATTTTGAAGGGTTGCGCGTACGAGGTAGCATCCTTGATTATCCTCTGAGCAAATTCTACAGTGCTCATAGTTGTGTGGTGGCACCCGGCCACGTCCTCTTTGTATGCAGTGTAACCTTACTAGATCAGTTTCCATTGATCGAACATCCTGATTTTGATGCCTAGTAGGGTTCCCGTTAATCATGCTGACTTGTTGTGTGTCTTCATCTAGATAGATCGGAAGCCACCAGTGGTTCAACAAGTGTTGCAGTGTTCTTTGAACGAGTGCGCATCATTGGTCACTCTCACGACACACTTTACAATTCTGATATTCATGTGAAGTCAGAAAATCGAGCTGGACTTGTGTAGCATGTAATTCCAGCAAGCTGGTATTCATCAAGCGAATATCAAAGATTTGAATCATATTAACTTGATAATGACTTCTATCGCGGTAATCCTGAATCCATCCAAGATCCATCTGACACTGGAGGGCCTATTGTACAAAAGAGCATCCTTGATTGTTTACCGAGCAGACCCGACAGGAATCGTAATCGTGCCGTGGCAGATCATGATGTTGGCTTTGCCTGGAGTGCATTGCCACCAAGTTGACATTCATCGCACGGATGTCGTAGTTTTGAATGACGTTGGAATTCATATAAGTCATGTTGACCTCACGAATTCGGTGATCTTGGATCCACCCGAGATCTATCTGTTCCTGTAGAGCGGATTGCACCACAGAACATCCTTGATTGTTTTTAGAGTAGATATCACACTGGTGATAATTATGAGATGGTACATGCCCGTATCCGCTCTATCTGCAATGTAGTTTGACCAGGTTGGCTCCCAATAAGAGTACATTGTGAATTTGATAGCTGTGTTTAGACTCTTTCTCTATCAAATTTACCGCAACTTTCTCGTGTTGAGGCAACGGGTTCGTCTAAACATTTGGATTTGTATCCTTGAAGGTTAAGACCCCGCTCCTGGCAAGCTTTTGCACATTGGATTTGAAGCTGAGATAATTTTCTATGTTATGCCCCGGTCCTCCTTGATGGTAAGGGCAAGTCTGATCCGCTGTTAACCAAAAAGGTGGATTTTCCGGTATTGTGAGAGGAGCCCTGGTTTGGACGTACCCCTTGACCAGTAGTAATGGAAACAGTTATGCGTACAACATTGGTATAGGGTCAAACCCTGGTAGTCGCGTTGTACGATTGTTATTGTACTGAGGACGAGCCTGCTGAAGACGTTGTTGTGTCCTTTGCTGATATTGTTGTTGATTCGGTTGGCTCTGAGCAACCTGAGGTTGATACGTAGGAACAGGCGCAGGGTTGATAGCAGGAGTTACAGCTACTACTGGTTGGTACTTTCGCCTTTGCTTTCCGAGAGAGATATTGGCAATATCTTGCTCCTTTTTCTTAGGGAGAGCACTGCCGTATCTTTTGGTACTGCTTGATGGTCTAGCATCTTTGACCAGACATCCTTCTCGGACTGTTTCTTCAAGACGAACTCCCATGCCCACCATTTCAGTAGAGCCGCTGGGCGCACTGGCGACCATTCGGTCATAGTAGAATGAGCTCAAGGTTTTCAAGAAGATCTTTGTCATCTCTTTTTCCTCAAGAGGTGGACAAATTTGAGCGGAAATTTCACGCCATCTCTGAGCATATTCCTTAAAGGTTTCCTTGTCCTTCTGTGACATGACTCTGAGTTGATCTCTATACGGTGCCATGTCCAGGTTATACTTATATTTTTGAACGAAGGTAGCGCCAAGATCTCTGAAAGTGATGATCTTGGTGCAGTTTAAACCCATGTACCATTTGAGTGCGACACCGGTTAAACTATCTTGGAAATAGTGGATCAGTAGCTGTTGGTTCTCTGTTTGAGTTGACATCCTTCGAGCGTACATCACCAAGTGACTTTGAGGGCAAGAGTTACCCTTGTACTTTTCAAATTCGGGCACCTTGAATTTGTGCGGAACTTTCACATTGGGGACCAAACAAAGGTTTGCGGCGTCCTTTCTGGATAGTTCCTGACCGTGAATGGCATGCAGTTCCTTCTGCATCTCCAGGAATTGATCCTGAAACTCATTCATTCTGTCATATTCATTTCCACCAGAAGGTATATGTGGAATCTGCCCTTCCGGGACAGTGTGTACCACGAGTGGTAGTATAGTCATTACGGCAGTGACTCTTGGTGCTTCTCTCTCCCAAAGTTTTTAACCTTCAGGAGTTGCTGTCATGCCCCTTGCATCTTCGCTTTCCGGAAGTTTGTAACCTTCAGGCCCAGCGGCTCCTGCTGCAGTTTTTGGATCTTCTGTGATCGGAGGAATATATCCTTTCGAGATATAGTTAATAGGCATGCCCCGGGGACGATCTTTAGGCATATTATACCGAGGATCATACTTTTCCACTATGGGTGTCGATGTGATCTCTGAGATCACATTCCTTTGTATCTGAGTTACTGCCAAAGCTTGCATGTCATTGTGAAGTTTCCTCAGATCTTCTTTCAGAGCGTCGAGTTTTTCTCTCAACTCTCTGTTCTCTTCCTCGAGATTATCCATCTTTTTTTGTCGATTGGCCCGAGTATTATATGAATGAGACAGCTTGACTCTAGAATCGAGGTACAAACGTAAGATTCATAGATAAGAAGAATGCGTTATGTGAGAATGATGAATGATATGCAATGATTATATTAAAAAAAAATTTAATCAAAAGAAACTTCAACAATTGGATTGCAAATATCATACAATGGGAAAACCCCGTTTTATTGAATTCAAAGATTGCGGAAATGGAAATACAATAATTTACAAAGTGCTGTAAAAGGAAATGTCTAGACTTATGGATCCTGAGTCCTCTATAAGGAGGGCTCAGGTGTTGGTTCTGGTACTTTCCTTTTCATTGACCGAGGCTCTTGAGCCGTTGTCGGGTTGTCATTCCTTTGCCAAGTGAAAGGAGCGAGCAAATTCCTTTGGTCTTCTTGATTTTCTACAGCATGTTGCTCTAAAATCTCGATCAGAGTGTCTTTTTCTTTTAACAGTTGTTGTATTTTTTTACACTCCACATTGAGAATGTGGTACTTGTTCTTCAAAGACTTCTTCTCCTGTTGAAATTTGTTGAGAGTGACCTGAAGTTTTTCCGTATCAGACATAAAATAAAGGACAGATTCCTTTAACAGAAGGACTTCTTGATGAGGATAAGGCATCCTCAGTTTGAGAGCTCTAGTTTGTATCCAGTGGAGATAACGTCCCACAGAGACACAGTCTGGTTTTCCTAGAGACTCTCTTCCTTTCCTATGAACATGTTTTCAGGCATGCACTATTTCTGTCTTTAGTGCCCTGTCATTTTCTCCTTCCTTGAAGAAAAGACCTTCCAGATGAACATTACGCGGGACATGTCTCATCGGGTATCTGAATTGACGGCGAACTAAAACTGGATGATAGTTGATTCCTCCTTTAGTTCCTATGAGGGGTATGTTGTACCCCAAATTTTACCCCTTAGATGTCATAACATCTTGCATTGACATTTAGCTTCAATCATCTATGCATTGTTAACTAACCACTTTATCTTGCTAGTTTGTTCTTTTATATGAAAGACAGGGTTTGCACAGGAAAAAGAAGCAAGATCATCAGAGATCATTCAGTTGTATTCTGAGGTAAATTAGGGTTTTGACATAAGCTTTAACCTTTGAGATTTTGATCCAAGATGAAACCTCCAAGGCCTTAATCCATCATGACATGTCTCATTGGTGATCTAGGGTATGAGAGATCAAGTGCTAAGAAGTTTCTTGCAAAGGAAGAAATATTTGGTTCATGAAACTTTTCAAATGAGGAGATTTCACTACTTGTGCCAAAATTGAAACAGTCATAACTTTCAAACCACACATCCAAATCGAGTGACTCAAAGCTCAAATGGAAGCTCTTTTCATGATCCTCAAAACATAATAGAGGACCCTCTTTCAAAAAGTGCATGGTTTTTAAGTAGACTTGGAAGACAAATCACCCTTGAGGACTTAATGAAATTTCAGCTTTTTCACCTTTATTTGCACACAACTTTAACTAGAGTTTACATATAGTTACAAGCCTCAAATCAAAAATCTTTGAATATGAAAGTTGTAGAGGGTATTGAGGACTTTCCAAAAAGTACTAGAACTCCTCAATCCATTGAGTGAGCTGAGAGATACGAAGCTTCAAAGTTGGGGGTTTCACTTCTTGATTTTCAAGTAACCAATTCTTGTGTAATGATGCAAAACCACTTCTACTCACCAAACCTCCTTTGTTCTGATGCTTAGGGACCAAATTAGTGTGTTTGAAACATATGCCACGAATTTCCTCAAGTTGCACATTAAAATATCATGATTTATTCCACTTGGTACAACTTGGTAGGAGGAAAGAGAAACTTTTCAAAGCAACAACTATTTGTTTATTCATTGAGCCTCTCACCAATCACTTCTCACCAGCTTGTGCTCAATGTTCAGAGATATTTGAAATCTTGGTTCAGCAAACACCACATCTCACATGATGAAAAGGGCAGATTTGGCATAATGTGCAACTTTGGCCATGCTTTGAGTTCTTAACTTTTCCCTATAAATAGCAGGCTATTTTCCTTCATTTGACACCAACACTCTTCACATACACACTCTAAAAGCTCTGAAATCTTAAGCTTGGCAAGGGAAGAGAAAGAGGAACACTTTGGAGGCTGGTGCCGGTTTGGAGGAGAGGAAAGACAATCCACATTTTGAGGGTGCAGTGGACATATTCCACTTGGTAACTTTCTTCTCACACTTCATATTCGTGCTCATACATTGCTTTTGTCATCATGCTTTTATCATAAATGTTATGTAAGGTGTTTTAACACTTAGTTCATCTGTTCATATGTATAAATAATTTGTTCATGTTTAAACTTATTCTTAACTGCCAATCCATGGCATGCCAAAATGAAATAAGGCAAGTGTATGTGTTTTGGCTGATACATTGAGTTAAGTATTTGCATTGCCTTTTGTTCTTGACACTATGCCTGTGATATCATGCAATGGTAATATAGCCAAATCCTCTTAAGCTACTCATTGACTATTTGGTAAGACCTTGCATCATCTTGGTTATATTAGGCCTCCATGATGTTGTGTATGGATACGATGTTGTTCAGATTTCATGGTAAGTATTGAAGGTTTGAACTCAGGTAGACTATCCATGTCAAGCTTTTCTTGCTTAGAATATCACAGAACTTGTGTCTGAGGTCACATTGGTGACAAGTTCTTGCTTCCTTACTTTGTTTCTCAGTTTTCATTAACTCATGATGCCCTAGTCAAGAACAGATTAATTTTATTGATGTTAGGACAAATAACAGTGATGTTTTGTTTTGTGGTAGTTTAGTTCATTTAAGAGCTATCACTTTGCCATGACATGTTAAGATATTTTGGAAATAGTATGCTTGGGGACTGTTAACATGATGCTTGTTTCCCTAAAGTGTTAAAGCTTACTTGTATGTGTACTGGTATTATGAGTTACTTCAGGTCATCCTATGCTTTTCATATTTTAAGCCACACCATGATTATTTTGCTCTGTACCTGCTGCCATGATCCAAAGAGGTTTTATGTTTGGAGATATTCATAGTAGCTAGTTTTGTTCCAAATGACATGAGAGATTTGATTCGATGTCTGTGCTTAGTATGATCATGATTCTTGTTTTAGGTATTCCTAACTGTTATAGTCATATGCATAACTATCATCTTGAGTTTGTTTTGCCTTGCCATGGTTCAAAGTTGTTACTACATGTCTAAATGATTGCTTGGTATGAATGTTAAGACTAATACACTTACCATATGCCTAGGAATGAGGTTGTTAGGCACTGTTATTTGTGGTTTGGAAGCTTTTGCGGCCATGATATTTTGTGTTTTCATGTAACTGTTTTACTGATGTATGAAACTGCTAGCTCCTTGCCTTATGCCCTCACTATACCATGAATATGCAACTGTCTGGTTTGAATGCTAATGCTTGAATAAGTTTTTGTTACCATGTTCTCCCTTCATGTTCATAGGTCTGCTTTGCCTAAAAATGCAGTTGCTTAGTTTGTATGATCCTTGGCCATGAGTGTGTTTCATTTGTTAGTTATCTATTATTTGAAGTGTAATATGCATGTTCTTGTTTAGATTTGTTTACTCACTGCCAGTTGATAATCTACCTTTTTGAAATCATGCTCTTGTTATGTTGCATCCTCACTGCCTCCATTTCATGCCTGCATATAACTTCAAATTGATCACAATACTGCCATTATTCATGTTGCCTAAATTCCATGGTTGTTAAATATGCTTTTGTTGGTAAAAGACTTTTTTATGAGTATACTTGTTTCAATGTTGTCTTGATGTTCATTCATATACTTGCCTCCACTGTTCTAGATTTACCTACTTCTATGTGTATGGATTAGTTGGTGATGGTGAACTTTAACACATGAGTTGGCATGGTTTTCACTGCTTACACTTGTATTGTTCTATGTTTGTTTCTGTCTTACACTCTTACCAGTCTTTGTTACCTTGATGATGTTTTGGTTGGAATCAAGCAGAGATGTTTAGTTGGTTTCCTTTTTGGCTAAAGTGTAGTATCATTCTTGCATCCCAGCCAGTCTCTATTGTTAATGCAATTGGATATGTTATGGAAAATTGTTGAGTGTATGCTGCACATTCTTGCACTGTCAGTTTTGGCACTTTGATGGTTACAATTCAAAATGTGTGAACCTGTTTTAGCATATGCATGGACTTGATATTTTGCTTTTGTTTTATGCCTGCATCATCAATGTTAGGATTGGCATGACCATTTGATCCAAGGTGGTTTATTTCATGATAGCATAGACATTTATTTAGTGGCAGCCATGGCATTGTTTTAACCTTAAGTGTTTGGTAACTTTCAAAATATTGGAGGCTTGTATGATGCTACCAATCAATTGCTTTTTTTTCTTCTTCTGTTGATGATTGTTCTACAGTTTGAATGATTGGTAGTATGGCATAATAATCCTTGCTTAAGCTTGCCTTGTTGTGAATTTGTATCTGGTGGAGGTTGTAACCCAATCATGTGCCAAGCTTGGCCCTATGTTAATCTGCGCAAGACTTAAGTACTTATGGAGTTGTGTTTAATACCAGATGTAAGGGCCACCCCAGTGGCAAGAATACACGCGCACAATACCATAAGGACTGGGGTTCCAATCACCCTCTCCCCAGTCCTTTTGTTTTAATTTTCTGAAGGCGCTTTTGCTTTATATATATTGTATTGTTGCCATGATTTGTTAAGCTGCGCGTGTGGTTGGTTTGGTAAGTGTTTTAGGCTGCAACCCCCAGGGCACGGGTTTAAAACCCATGGGAAGCATTTCCCCTTCTTTTTTATCACTAGTCTTACTTTATTTTATGGTTTGAATGTTGTTTTCAAAAGATCATAACTTGATCAAATTTCACTCTTTTTTGCCCATTCTTTTTGCAAAGTACTCCTTAATGTGTCTACTTTTTTAATATAAAAAGAAATCGATGAAAACAAATACTTTTGAGGTATCTATTAATGATTGGAAGTAAAGGGCCTTTTTAGGGTTTTTCCATGAACATCTTGACTTCTCTTGATTCTTTCATCATATTATTTTGTTCATCTTGATTGAATGATGCCTAATGAATGTGTTTTTAACCTTGTATGGTGTTGTGAGCTTTGTTTGATTATGATATCTTGTTGTTTGATGTTGTATCTTCATGTAAATATCTTTACAAACATTCTGCCCATAAGAATTGTTATTCTCCTCCTCTTCTAAAGGAAAGTCTCCCTATTGACCGCAAGGTCATATGATGACCATGCTCAGTTAAGGCCCTTTGGGATTATTGGTGTCTAATGTGAGTAGTCGCATTGATGTCACTCTTCCTGATTTGAGTGCCCTGATTCTGAGGACCGTAGTTACCTTTACCCCACTTGGCCTTTTTAGGATGTAGTGCGGTGGCTGTGAGGGAGTAGTCCCAAGTAGTTGTTACGCGATACTACACTCAGACGAGTTTATCTTGAGAATATTATTAACCCGCATGAGTAGTTACGTAGGCCGATAATATCCGAAGGATTTACGTAGACTCTGGGAACTTTTAGAACCCTGTTCTACAGTTGATAAACCCTAGTACACACCCTGTGGTTGGTTCTTCACCCAGACTCCATGCTGTGATCTCGAACTCTTGATTCTGTTTCATGTGTTTTGCATCCTGTTTACATTGCATTGCATATCATTTGCATCTTTGCATGGTTCATTGCATACGTCTGTCTGTCCAATGGCTCATTTCCAGCTGTCTCTATCTTCGAGTGTCACCTGTGAGTCGTCAAGCTGATTCCTCGACACAAATACCAGACTAGAGCTAACTACAGACGAAGAATGTCAGAGCAAGAGGCACACAATGCTGAGGTCCGAATGGAAATTGATGGCCTTAAGTCGAGCATGACTAAACTCACTGAGATGCTTCAAGTTTTAATTGCTAGAGGAGAACCTCCCCAAAGAGCTGTCATCCAGGAAGTTTCAAGTGCTGAACCCCCACCGATTCAAATGCCACCGCCAACTTGGCTCGAGTTTGGTTTGCCACACAACTACTCTCCACCGATTGCATCTACTGCTATGGCTGGTCAGACTGCTATGCCTGTATTTCAAACTCCTGTTTTCGCCAAGCCCAGACCTGTGGTCCATGCTGTTTCATAGACTGTTCGAGCTTCTTTTGAGAATCCCCTCTTTGAGTACAATGCTGCCAGTGTTCAGGGTGAAGAGCCTGAAGACTTTGTTGAACCTGAGGTTGTCCGTGAGCAGTTTCAGATCATGGACAAAAGACTTAAAGCCGTGGAGGGTAATGACTTCTTTAATGTGGATGCAGATAACATGTGCTTAGTGTCTGGCCTTGTTATGCCTACTAAGTTCAAAACTCCAAAATTTGTGAAGTATAAGGGGCACTCTTATCCAAGGGCTCATTTGGTCCTGTATCTTCGCAAGATGACTGCTTATACCAGAAATCAGAAGTTGCTTATCCACTATTTTCAAGATATCTTGAGTGGAGCATCACTCCAATGGTATATGGGTCTCGAGCAAAACTCCATTCTTTGCTTCCAAGATCTTGTAAATGCTGTCATGAAGCAGTATAAGTATAACCTTGACATGGCCCCTGATCGTCGCCAGGTGCAAAACATGACTCAGCATGAGAAAGAATCTTTTAAGGAGTATGCTCAGCGCTGGAGGGAGTTGGCTTCCCAAGTTGAACCTCATTTGGCTGAGAAAGAATTGACTGGAATGTTCATGGATACTCTGTCCCCATTCTATTGGGAGAAGATGATTGGAAGTGTTTCCGCCAACTTCACTGATTTGGTTACTATCGGCCAAAGACTCAAGGAAGGACTTAAGAAAGGAAAAGTATCCAAAGCTGTTGAATCTTCCAATTCTGTGAAGAAATCCTATGGGAACTTTTAGAGGAAGAGAGAGGATCAGACTAACGCTGTAATGGTTAAAGTGAGAAGGCCTCGTCCCCAACCTCAGTATGCTGTTCACCCTACTGTTGCCGCTGTCACTCTCGTGATTACTGCTCCACGACCAACTCAAGCTTCCCAACGTCCAACTGCAGGACAGAACCAGTACCGTAATAGGAATCAATTTGATCTTATTCCAGTGAAGTACACTGAACTGTATCCTGGTCTGGTTGAGCAAGGGTTGATTACCACAGGGACTTTACCCCTTCCAAATCCTCTTCCAACTGGATTCATATCTGATCTCCACTGTGCATTCCATGAAGGTGCCACAGGCCACGGCTTGGAAAATTATGCACTGAATGCTAGAGTGCATGATTTGATTAAGACTGGAATTCTTAACTTTCGTGACAATCCCAATGTCCAGAACAACCCTCTTCCAGGGCACACCAAGTGAAGCCTCAGTCGACTACGGCTCAACTACTTCTTAAAGACAGGACAACTCATCCTTGTGTTTGATTAGTCACTAGGCCTTGTTTCTTGTTGTTTGCATATTCCTTATTTTGTAATGGATGTTTGCCTTCAAATTATGTTTGTACTTTCGCAATTAATGAAATGAGAATTGCAACTTTTGATTCAATTCATTTGTGTTTGCTATTTACATCTCTATGCTTTCTTTTTCAATAAAAACTTTAGCTCTTTTCCACTTTCTTTTTTATTATGCAAAGATTGGAGGGAGGATGATGATACATTATACTCATAACTGTTATTGGTAAGCATCCAATTAAACTTTGCTGACGATGTAAGGCATTGTTTCAATCCCTAAACACTGGAGAAATAAGGAAGTTAATCCCTTGTCAAACCCTTCGAGCCTAGAAGTAGGAGTTTTTTCTTTCTTTACAAAAACCCGCAATCTTAACCAGGGGCAGGGTAGTTCTCAGTTAACTTAGTTGTGCGTCCATACAAAATACCTTTCATATAATGGTTGTATTCATAAATTTTCCTTCGCACACAGTAAGCAAGTGTCAAAGATGTCCCTCAAGTCAAATGCCAATGATGGTTCACCGAAATCATTAAGTTGTTTAGTCACTTTCCTTACCCAAAGAATGAGCCGAGTCCCTTTCAAGGAAAAAGCTAAGAAAAATGGGAAGCTCATGACCTTGCCTTAAAAAAAAAAAGTTTGTATGACAACCCAAAAAGTGGAAACCTTTAAATCCTTCATCTTTAAAGTCCTCAATAGCAAACAATTCGGTAAGGAAGTAGTGACTGCCATCTTAAGGTTCCTTTGACTTCTGAACCATCATCGCTATCATCAGTGCAATTCCTAACTCATGGGAATTTGAGTGCATAGTTTGAGTTAACTGAGCATAGGACTGAAGTTCATCACGTAGATTGGGTAGGTCACAAATAAATTTTGAGCCTTTATCCATTGTTTCATAAACCGTGAACCAGGCCACGTTACAACCCTCAAAAGACCTAACTAAAGCAAGGTTATTTTGAAAGCATACTACAACAAGGTTGCGTAAACTGACTCCCAAAGATCTTTGCAGGTCACTACACTTGTGCTTCACCTTTCACTTTTAAATGTCTTGAATCGCCGCGTTCAGACCAATGACTCATTATGCTTTGAATCTTTCCAAAAATGATATTGATTTCAAAAGTTGCATGACTTAGCTTTACAATTACCATGTTTGTACAAATACTTTGCAAACTTGCTTTTCTCTCAAGAAATTTTCAAACAATTAAGAAACTTGGTCGGTGATCTTATCAGGGGCAAGTTCTTTCCAAATCCTGTTGAAGAATTAGTTCAAGGGTTGTTGTTCAGGGGCAAGTCCTTCTCAGAATTGGTTTATCTAGAAGATTTTTCAAGACTCAGACTGGGGCAAGCTTTCCCGTGTACAACAAAACAATCTGTTTCAGACTCACACAAACTGAAGCAATGATTAGTTCTTCTACAACAGTCAGCTAATCTGGGGCAGTTAATTTGAAGAATCCCCAAGCAGCTCTTCATCCTTCTGTAGCGCGATTTTTGTGGTTTCGAATCACTATCGCTTTGGTACTACAGTTCGATTCATTTTTTATCCTATTGAGCTGATTAAGGAAGGGAAATAGATGTCTCCAATTAACCCTGCTTGCATACCGAGGTTAAACAGTCAAAACTGTTGGTTTACAGATGCTATCGAAAGGTGGGCTTTTCTCAGGGTTATGCGCTTAAGAAAGAAAGTATCTTTACTGTATAGGGGTCTTTTTGGTTTAGGATGCTAGACTGGATTTTCCTTTGATTGATGCATGAAGGTACTGGACTCAGAGTGTTTGATTATTATGCTCGCTAAGTTTTTTGCAATCTTATGTCAACGTATTCCCGTTTAACTAAACAGGGAAATCAGAGCGATCGTAGTTCCTCCTATTCTATGGGAGGAAAGAGATGTTTTGGTGTCTTGTTCAAAGCCCAAGATTGAAGCTAAAGGTGATGTGTATCTTGTTCAAAGCCCAAGATATGAAGCTAAAGGGGATTTGTATCTTGTTCAAAGCCCTAGATATGAAGCTAAAGGGGTCCGACTGAGAGGGAATTTGTCATCTCTAAAGAAGAGTTGTTGATGTTTGTATGTTGTGAGCAAAGCATGATTTGATGCTAAAAGGTTGATTGACTCAACCGGGGATTTCTTTATACAAAGCCTAAGAGGAGGCTAGAAGTTTGACTTTTCCGGGGAAAATGTTCTTTCTGTCTTGTACAAAGCCCAAGATTGAAGCTAAAAGGGTTCACTCAACAAGAGATGATTTTCATGTGTCTTGTACAAAGCCCAAGACGGAGGCTAAAAGAGGTTTTGACTCAACAAGAGAGTTTTATTTGTCTTGTACGAAGCCCAAGACGGAGGCTAAAAAAAACTGATTGACTCAACAAGAGAGTCTTTTATACTCAACAAGAGAGTGTTATATATATATATATATATATATATATATATATATATATATATGTCTTGTACAATGCCCAAGACGGGGGCTAAAAGAGTGATTGACTCAACAAGAGAGTCTTTTATACTCAACAAGAGAGTGATTTGATGTCTCGTACGAAGCCCGAGATTAAGGCTAAAAGGAGAATGACTCGACAAGAGAGTCTTTTATACTCAACAAGAAAGTGTTTTATATGTCTTGTACAAAGCCCGAGACGGAGGCTAAAAGGGTTGACTAAACAAGAGAATCTTTTATACTAAACAAGAGAGTGATTTAATGTGTCTTGTACAAAGCCCAAGACGGAGGTAAAAAGGGGATTGACTCAACAAGAGAGTCTAAAAAGGTTAGCTCCACTGGGGAGGATCTTTGTACAAAGCCCAAGAGGAGGCTATCTTATTGCTGAGGATTCTTGAGATCCCGAAGCAGGTCCAAGTGTGGGGAACTCTCATGAGAGAGACTGGGCTTCTGCTTATGTTTCGGAGGAACTTGAGAATGTCTTTGAGACTCAAGAGGTTTAGACTGTCCGAGTCTAGAGTTTTATCTTTTGTACGATGCCCAAGAGGAGGCACAGGCATTAAGGGATGAGGATCAACCCTAAAATGGCCAGAGTTTTTGACGCTGGAAAGACTGCTCTAGCAAAGGATGATTAAGTTCTGTCTTATACCTTTAAGAGGTCACCAGAGTCCTTGTATTAAGCCCAAGAGAATGTATGAGAACTTCTATGAAGCCGGAGGGTCCTTGTACAACGCCCAAGAGGAGGCGGGGATGCTTTTAGGAAGCCTGTGGGTCCCCAAACCAAGAGAAGTTCAACAAATGCAATTCATAGAGAAGAGATCATTCCAGGAAAGTTCGAGGATTTGGAAGAAACTCAAGAGATGCCATTCACAGAGAAAAGATCATCTCTGGGGAGTTAGAGTTTCTTTGACAATTTCTAAGAGTGCCAGTCTGAGAAAGGGTTCACTGAGAATGCTGCCTTTCACGTCTCCATATTGTTTAACCCCAAGAGGAGGGAAGACTGTGTCTGGTAATCCTATGGGGATCTAGTTTTGTTTGCATTTAAGAGTGACCAACAAGGCTTTACCTAGTGCTAGACGTAGTTGCCGAGGAAAAATCTAAATAACTATACTAGTATTACACAGTGGATATGTGACAAGTATATAAAAGGATGTGAAAGAAGACTTACAGTGAAACAGCCCCACAATACAGTTATATACATGTGAAAGCGGTAAAAGAAAGCGAATAAACACTTACCCGTTGTAGAGCTTCCATGCTGTTTGGTTAGTTGTTCAACAAAGAAATTTTTGATAACGACTATATATTTGGATTCAAAATCAAAGGAGAAAGTATTTTGAAAAGGATTGTTGGGGCTTACAGCTCGAGGAGAGGCTCAAATTTCAACGATGATCGTACCGTTGTTTTGAATTTGTACAGGGACTTATACAAGTGACTGAGGCCCAAAAAAGGTTTTCTTTACAAAGAGGTTGGGTCTTACACTCTATTAGAGGCCCAATGATTATTTAAAGAAAAGAAATGGGGCTTATAACACGAGGGTAGGCCCAAGGTTTGATTTTGAACTAGCGATTGCGCCGAGATTTTTCTTTTAACGCAGAGGGACTTATACAATATCTGAGGCCCAAAAATGATTTTGGTTAAAAGGGGATTGGGTCTTACACTCTATTAGAGGTCCAAAGAGTAAAAATGGGTCTTATAGCTCAAAGAGAGGCCCAATTGATTTTGTTTGAAAACGGCGATCGCGCCGAGGTTTTTGAAAACACAGTGGGTCTTATACAATGAATGAGGCCCAAATTATTTTGGTTTTCAAGGGGGTTGGGTCTTACACTCTATTAGAGGCCAAATGGTTCCTTTTTGTACAAGTGATGGTGCTTACAGCTCAAGGAGAGGCCCGAAGGTTATTTTTGAAAAGGGCGACGATCCCGCCGAAATCTCTGACTGTATCGGGACTTAAACAATGCATTGAGGCCCAAAAAAGGTTTTATATACAGAGAGATGGGACTTACACTCTATCAAGAGGCCCAAAGTGTTTGAAAAAGTTTAATGAGGGTTGAATTAATCAAAAGCCTAATTTGTTTTCAAAATATATTTTAATTGAATAAAAATTCAATTAAAATGATCAAAATTGTTAAACATGTGCGAAAACAAATTGTGATCTTGGATCAATGTTTCAAAAATCCTGATTCTATCCACAAAATGATTGGAAGTCAATTAAGTTTGGAAAATCAAGGGAGAAAATATATTTTAAATGTTGAAAAACAAATAAAATATTAATTCTTTGCAAAAATATAAAGTATATGAAATAATTAATATTTTTGGGATTTTTTGGTAAAATAAAATATTTTAACATTTTTGTGAATTATTAAAAAAAGAATCAACTCAAAATCATTAAAAACCAGAGAGAAATTAATTTTTGAATCAATTAAATAAAATCACAAAATTTAAATATTCAAATATTTGAAAAAGGGCGCCAAGAATACGCGCCACCCTCTGTTTCTGCAGATTTGTATTTTCTATCCAATCTCACTGAATACTTGATGATATCATGCAATCTACATATCAATCTGCTCGTTTTCACCTCACGGTCATGTCTATGGTCTTTAATTTCATTTATTTTAAGCATGGAATAAGAAATCAAAGAGAAACCTCAAGAACCCTAAAATTTGCATGAAAGCTCAGAAATTCCATACACGATTCAAACAAAGCAATTGATTGAGGGTAAACACTCTATGCATGATTATGAACATATGGTCAAATTATTGTGCTGCAAAATATGCATGGATCATAGAGTTAGAAGAGCTCAGGCTTACCTCTTGTAGCTGGTGATCGTGTTTTGTGTTAGAGGTGTTGCAAGTTGGTTCCAATGATTTGCACAGCTTCCTTAGGTTCCAAGTGATGTGTCTAAATGCTTGGAGTGGTTTGAAACAAGCTGAAACTTGAGATGGTACCTCAACTGCACCTCTGTGAAGAACTTGAGCAGTTGGCAAGTGATTTTGTGATTTTGGTGTTACAGATGTTATGTGAGTGTTTGGATCACTTCTATATGATGTTTATGAGGTGTGTGTGTGATTGGTTTGGTTGGAATTGCTCTCAAACTCAAAACCCGATAGTGACTTGCTTGGGAAGGCAATTTTGGAGTGAAAGAGGAGATTTTGAGGAAAGCATCTGTTTGATGGCTTTGGTGTACTCAAACTGATCACAATTGAGCTTTATTTATAGTGTGTCAAGTTTGTTTTGGCGGCAATAGTGAATGGCAACTGCTGCAGAAGTTTGGCAAATGTTGATCAATAGGAATCCAAGTCTCCTCTAGCCATTGACTAGAGATTAGAGCACATGCCTATGGTTCCCTAGTTCTTGGATAAGTCTTGACTAAATTCAGTTGGAAGAGGCTCAGTCCATGCCACCTTGGTGCATCCATTAAATGCTCCAAAACAAAATTAGAGTCTTGTCCTTCTTTTAGGCATTTCTAGGTTTGGCATGCTACTTTTGGTTCCAAGGACTTGGGAGGCTGATGGATCAGTGTTTGTCCCTCCTTGGTCTCCCCTTGAGGTGGTCAGATGGATAAACTTGTTTGTCATTTGTAAAAATTGGGCAAATCGAGCAAAATGCACAAATCTGCCTTGCCAAGACAGTTTGCAACAAGGCATATTGCCATTGTCATATCTCTTAGCTCAGGTTGAGTTTGATGGGGTTCTTGGCCATTTTGGAAAGCTCTCATATGATACAACATGTGTCTGATCATAGTTTGTTTTGATACTTTTGGGATCCAAGTTAAAAATGCCCTTACTTTTTGGAAAAAGTGAAACAGATTCTGACTTAGTGAAAATTTCACTAAGTGTTGGAAAAAGTGACATTTCATGTTTTCAGCCATTTTGATCCATCCATAACTCAAAATCTATGATGAATTGGAATGAGGTGCAGTTGAGACTTTTAAAGTATGCCATGAGAGATACAAATTCATCTTTGGATCATCCAAAATGGTTGCTTGGATCACAAGTTATGATCCTTGGAAGTTGGTACCCTAGCCACTTTGTTCCATAACTTAGAAAATTTCTAAGTTTTTTATGGTTACCCCTTTTACAAGTTATCCCACTTTTCTTAATTTTTCTTGATGAATGATGATTCAAATCACACATTAACATCATTTTAGGGTCAAAGAACCAAATTGTGAAAAATCTCAAAAAGTCAAAGTTGACTTTTGTGCACAGTTGACTTTTTGTCAGATGAGCTCCAAACTGCGCGATCCTCTATGAAATCATGTCCTTGACCTAAATAAAACTTGATGGACATGTTCCATGGGTGTTATAGGGTATATTGAATCATGTCCCAAGGTTTGGGAGCATGTTTGGAAAGGCATAGTTGACTTTTCCCGCGAAACCCTAACTGCGGTCCAGATGAAATTGAAACTTTTTTATTAAGCTTCTTGAATCAATCCATTGTTGCAAATGGATCAATATAAGTGTGTTAGAGACCCTCAAATCATGTCTTGAGGCCTTGGCTCATGTTTTGTCCCAAAAGTCATCTTAGGGGTGAATTAGGTCAAGAAACCCTAATTCCTGATTTTTTATGAATGCATCCCCTGAGGCTAAATTGACTTGATGATTGGGTCCATGAGGTCCCTTGGAGTATCTTAGGTTATATTTTGAAGGTTATATTTTGAATGATTGGCTCATGCCCAGAGGAAAAATTCCATCTGGAGGCCTCAGTCGACCAAAACCCTAATTTGGTGACACTGGCGATCTTTAGGCTTGATCCACCTAGAATGTTGCAACCTTGTGCTTGATCCTTGATGTGGGAGTCCTATTGATCCCTTATGGGTGTTTAAAAGGTTAGACAAGTTGAAGATCATGTCCTTTCTTGATTGATCATTTGCCTAAGGGCTCTGAGAGGGCTTGAAACCCTAAGTCTTTGATTGTAGTGAGTGCTCACCCATCTTTGGGGAGACTAATGAGTGTGAACGGTCATTCATATTGTGATGATGATTTTCACAATGATGGGAATCTTAGTGGTCAAAATTTGGGGTATGACAGATGCCCCTATTTAATCTTATTGGACCCGAAGGTGTGAATGACGAAGGTATTCGGGCATTCGGGGTGCAAGAGGATTAAATATCGGAATACCCGAAATTTTGATGGTGGTTATGAATGGCCGTTGGCTCATCCATCTTCTTTATCTAAGCAATGATGCTTACAAAAGGTAAAACTTTCCCTCGATCCTGGTCTTCAGCTAAGGAACTGGTCTAAGTTTCTGAAATAAACTTCCCCTCGATCATGGTTTCCTACCAAGGATCTGGTCTCAGTTTCTGAAATAAACTTCCCCTCGATCCTGGTTTCCTACCAAGGAACTAGTCTCAGTTTCTGAAATAAACTTCCCCTCGATCCTGGTTTCCTACCAAGGAACTGGTCTCAGTTTCTGAAATAAACTTCCCCTCGATCCTGGTTTCCTACCAAGGAACTGGTCTCAGTTTCTGACATAAACTTCCCCTCGATCCTGGTTTCCTACCAAAGAACTGGTCTCAGTTTCTAAAGTAAACTTCCCTTCGATCCTGGTTTCCTACCAATGAATTGGTCTCAGATTCTTTTGTAAACTTCCCCTCGATCTTGGTTTCTTACCAAGGAAGTGGTCTCAGTTTCTTTTGTCAATAAACCTTCTTGACAATGGACGCTATGTGTAGCGGTTTTCATCAAACTTCTCGCCGAGTTTTCTACTGGGGAGACGCCATTTTATAGAAAGAGTTTTAATGTCAGACTTGCTGGGGAACCCAGTCGTCTGAGCTGTAGAGGTGTATAAACTTCTCTGTTGGAGACGCCATTTGTTGACTCTACTGGGGAAAATGAGTTTCTTGAGAGACTGCTTTTCGCTTGGGGATATTACATCATACTTTTCTGCGAGGTCTTCTCAGAGAAATGCCATGTGATGTAATCCAATTTGGAGGTACTGGTGACCTTTTCGATAGCGAATTTTCAGAGAGAAACTGCTATATTACCAAAGCTTTGATTGTGAGGCTTTCTCTGGGGATTTTCCTTAATCCGGGAAAGCGAGGATATCATCTTCAATGGTGACGAGTAATGTTCGTCGATGGTTTTCTTGCCTTTCAGAGGTTCGAGTTATCAAAGTGGTCGAGGACTGGCTTCAATCCATAAATAAACTGGAGGAGAGATTGTTCAGACGCAACATTTCCTGACGAGGAAATAACTGACAACTCAATTGAGATAACTTTTATCACTAGAGGATAAGACTGACTAGAATGATAATGATGCAATATGAATGTGAATGTAAATCAATAATGCATGATGTATGTATGTTCATGCTGACAAAACTGACACGACACACAGACTAGTGGATGAACACGACTGGATACTCGGCCACTGCAGGGGACGAAGAAGTACCATTTGTTCAAGATAGCAATTCCACCTTGCTTAGGAGAGATAGTCCCTGCGGGGAACAACGTTGGTCGGACTTAGGAGATAAGAATTCTGTCGGGGGTGTCAGACGGAATATTCACATCTGACACAGCTGATCCTTCATTCGGGTGATTTGGTTTAGAAGGAGTACTTTGATTCTGCACTTTGAGGTTCGATTACTTCTGGAGAAGCGATCGATGTTCTTTCGATGTTCAACAGTCAAAAGAATTGCCATCTTTATTTTAAAAGCAGAAAAAGTTTGACAAGTAAATTCATTTTTGTTTTATTTCAAGAATCGTTGATCATGTTAAAATGTCGTTCTGTAAAGCTAAAACAAATGAGAATTGTAAACAAAAGCACAATGGCTCAAATTTCATTGATAGGATGGAAATCAGCCAAGCGCGTGATTCCACAGAGTATTTACAAAGTTAGAAAATGGTAATTTAAGGGAAAAGGGCTACATTAAAACATAACAACCAATATCCTTCTACCAACTTTGAATTCGAGACATCCTGAGCTTCCGTCGAAGATGACCTTGATTGGAGTTTTCCTGATGGATGGCATGACTACTGCTGAGGAGTTGAACTGATCAGACGTAGTTACTTGCCATGAATCCCTAACTTTTGCCTCGATTGTACTTTGAGGTTTCCAATCCACCGGGATGATTTTTTATTATGTCTCTAATTTTTTGCCTGGACCGCCCTTTCGGGTTTTCAATCCACCGAGACGTTTTTTTTCTTTTTCTTTTATTTTAGGCGAAGTATTTCTTGACTACGTCAACATTTGTGGGGTAGGAAAATTCTTCTCCATCCATGGTTGCGAGTCTCAAGGCGCCGCCTGAGAAAGGTTTCTTGACCACATAGGGGCCTTCATAATTCGGAATCAATTTGCCCCGGGAATCAGTGAGAAATAATTATATCTGCTTGAGCACGAGGTCTCCTTTTCTGAAGACACGAGGTCGAACCTTTTTGTCAAACGCTTTCTTCATTCTTTGCTGATACAACTGACCATGGCATAGTGCCGTCATTCGCTTTTCCTCGATCAGATTTAGTTCGTCGTGTCGACTTTGACACCATTCAGCATCTGTTAGCTTAGCTTCCATCAATACCCGGATTGATGGGATTTCTACTTCGATGGGGAGCACTGCTTCCATGCCACATACTAGAGAGAAAGGGGTTACCCCTGTTGAAGTGCGGACAGATGTGCGATAACCATGAAGAGCAAAGGGTAGCATCTCGTGCCAGTCTTTATAGGTTACAACCATCTTTTGAACGACCTTCTTGAGGTTCTTGTTAGCCGCTTCTACCGCTCCGTTCATCTTAGGTCGGTAGGGAGATGAGTTATGGTGTTCGATCTTAAACTTAGCGTACAACTCTTTCATCATCTTATTGTTCAAGTTAGATCCATTATCAATAATGATCTAGCTTGGAACACCATAACGGCAAATGAGATTGTTTTTGATAAAGCGGACCACCACTTGTCGGGTTACATTGGCGTACGATGCTGCTTCGACCCACTTGGTGAAGTAGTCAATGGCTACCAGGATGAACCGATGTCCATTTGAAGCCTTGGGCTCAATCATGCCAATCATGTCGATTCACCATATGGAAAAAGGCCATGGGGAAGAAAGAACTTTGAGATGCGTTGGCAGTACATGGATTTTGTCTGAGTATATCTGACACATGTGACACCTCCTCGTGTACTTGTAGTAATCGGATTCCATTGTCAACCAATAGTACCCTGCTCTTAGAATTTTTCTCGCCATCGTGTGTCCGTTGGCATGAGTGCCAAAGGTTCCTTCGTGAATTTCTTTTATCAACATGTTTGCTTCTGGTCTGTCTATGCATCGGAGCAAGACCATGTCAAAATTTTTCTTATAGAGTGTATCACCGTTCAGGAAGAAACTGCCTGCTAGCCTTCCGAGAGTTTTTCTGTCTTTTCTGGATGCCCCAGGTGGGTACTCTTGTTTCTAAAGGAAGCATTTGATATCGTGATACCAAGGTTTGTCGTCTTTGACAGCTTCAATCGCGAAGATGTAAGCGGGCCTTTCAAGACGCATTATGTCGATCTTAGGTAAGTCGTTCCATTGACCTACACTAATCATAGAAGAGAGATTGGCTAATGCATCAACCATGTGATTCTCTTCATGAGGGATGTGATGAAACTCGACTCTGTTGAAGAAAGGTAACAACCTTCTCGCATAATCCTTGTAAGGAATCAATCCTAATTGGTATGTGTTCCAATCACCTTTTATTTGATTGATAACCAGGGCTGAGTCGCCATATACATCCAAGTTCTTGATCCTTAAGTCGATCGCTTCTTCGAGACCTATGATACAAGCTTCGTATTCGGGCTCGTTGTTTGTGCACTTGAATGTCAGTCGGGCGGTGAAAGGAATGCGGGTACCCTGAGGTGTTATGATAATTGCTCCTATTTCGTTTCCATAATGATTGACAGCTCCGTCAAAGATTAGTCCCCATTGGGAACCTGGTTCTGGCCTTTCACTGGGTAGCGGTTCATCGCAATCTTTCATTTTCAAATACATGACATCTTCGTCTGGGAAGTCGAATCCGACTGATTCTTGATCGTCAATCAGTTGATGAGCCAAATGATCGGCTAAAACGCTTCCCTTAACGGCTTTTTTAGCGTGGTATTCTATGTCATATTCTGATAGCAACATCTGCCAACGAGCAATCCTTCCCGTGAGAGCAGGTTTTTCAAAAACGTACTTGATCGGGTCCATTTCGGAGATTAACCAAGTAGTGTGACGAATCATTTACTGGCGAAGACGTTTGGCTGCCCAAGCCAAAGCGCAGCAAGTTTTCTCAAGCATCGTGTACCGAGTTTCACAGTCGGTGAATTTCTTGCTCAAATAGTAAATGGCAGACTCTTTTCTTTTTGTTTCGTCCTGTTGGCCGAGTACACAACCCATTGAGTCTTCCAAGACTGTTAAATAGATGATCAGTGGTCTTCCTTCCACTAGAGGTGATAGAATTGGTGGGTTCAACAGGTATTCCTTGATACTGTTGAAGGCAGTTTGGCAGTCTTCTGTCCAAACGTAGTCCAGATTCTTTTTAAGTAATTTGAAAATCGGCGCACACGTTGCGGTCATGAGGAATATGAATCTGGAGATGTATTTCAAACGTCCCAGGAATCCCCTGACTTGTTTTTCAGTCTTTGGAGAAGGCATTTCTTGAATGACCTTGACTTTGTCAGGATCAACCTCAATTCCTTTCTGGCTGACGATGAACCCTAGCAGTTTCCCTGAACGGACTCCAAAGGTGCACTTGTTGGGATTCAAGCAGAGTTTGTACTTTCTCAACAGCTCGAATAACTTTGACAGGTGGGTCACATGCTCCTCTTCTGTTTTAGATTTTGCAATCATATCATCGACATATACCTCGATTTCTTTATGTATCATGTCATGAAACAGAGTAGTCATGGCCCTTTGATAGGTTGCCCCGGCGTTCTTCAAACCGAACGGCATTACCTTGTAACAAAAAGTACCCCGTGGGGTGACGAACAAAGTTTTCTCCATGTCTTTCGGCGCCATTTTTATCTGATTATAGCCCGAGAATCCGTCCATGAAGGAGAATACTTTGAACTTTGTTGTACTGTCTACCAGCATGTCAATGTGCGGTAAGGGAACGTCGTCCTTTGGACTGGATTTGTTTAGATCCCTGTAGTCGACACACATTCTGACCTTTCCGTCCTTTTTCGGAACTGGTACTATGTTGGCTAACCATTGAAGATATTCTGATGTGGCGAGGAAACCTACTGTCGCTCCCGAAAAGATTCGCATCCAACGGTACAAACGCGAGAGTGGCGCAAAAGACACAGAGTCACAGCAATGTGTATTTATCCCAAGAGAGGGAAAGGAAACACTGCGCAAACCTGAAGAGAAAGGGAAAGAGCATGGTCTTGCGACCAAGAGAACGGGTATGGGAGTCGGTTACGCGAAGGGAATGTGTTAGCACCCAGCACGTCCATCGTACTCGACGGGATCCACGCTTGCTGTCTGCATCAAAAGGTGTCGCCGTCTGGAACTCCAATGCTACTGGATCGGCGAAGAAACGAGAACAGAAAGAATGGAGAAACGAAGAAGAAAAGAAAAAAAAGAAGTGACTCGATAGGACAGTATCGTTGTCCTAGGCCTACGTACTCCCTCAGTGCAATGGGAAAGTCAGAGTCAACGTAGTTCGGACGGGAACTGTGGGGGAAGGTTGCTCGCCAAGACAATCGCTGTCTTGTGCCTACATATCCTCAATCGGACGAGAGAGAGGAATCAGAACTGACGTAGTTCGTGGGTACGACCACGGATGGGTAGGTGTTTTGTACGTGAGCGACGAGCTCTTTTCTGAAAATGAAGTTTGAAACCCAACAATCCCGAAGGACAAAAAGATTTGAATTGGTTTGGTGTTTTTTAGACAGAAGTGTCTTTCAAGTTGTTTCGTAACTTGCATTGAACCCAAGTCTTGGATATAGGAACGAATACTTCGCGCATCGTCCCCAACAGGACGTACACTAGGTATCCTAGAAAAATGAGAGGAAGTCCCTCAATCCCGACTTCCCACATAAAAGGCTCAAGCGCAATACACGTTAACTTTTATTACGTGTCTTGAAGAGGTTTTGAGATGAGAAGAGAGACGACACAAAGGAAACTCTAAAGGGGAAACTAAGAGTCCTAATGATATCATGCATGGATGTCCTATGGTTAGTGAGGTTTAGGAGAGACGACTACCTAACCTAATGTTAATCCTACTCCAAGCTTAATCGAAAATTAAGTTGGACTAGGTAGCTCTAACGGGACAGAGTCCAAGACTTAAACAAGTCTCGAGACTCGAGGGATGAAAAGAGTGAAAGAGAAGAAGAAGAAAGAGAAGGAAAAGATGAGAAGCAAGATGGGGCAGCAAGTACATCATAATCATCACATCCAAATCATAACATAAAACATGCTTCAAAGATCATTCAAACACATCTCAAGTATACAAGTGGAAGCACACAAGAAAGGATGCAAGTAAACTTGAATTAAGTGCACAATTAAATACACATGGATCTCATATCAAAGTGAAATGAAAGAGACAAGATAGAAATGAAGCAAGACCAGAACTCACATTATATCATCATTAATAATTCACATATGCAAAAGAGGTTCACATTATGCAATATGATGCACCGAAGAAGTTACAAAGCAAAAGGAATGATATGCATCACATAATTCAAACCATGAAGATAAAGTGAGATGAAAACCAAGCAATAAACTCAAGGGGCAGTAGCATACACATTAACATCATGCCAAGATCAAGCTCAAGTCACACAAGATTAATCATCAAGCAACACATTCAAAGCATGTACCAAAAATGAATTATATATGAGGAGAAATAAAATATGTAGTTTAATATTATGCAGTTTAATATGTCACCTAATAGATGCAAAACGAATGGATCAAAAATGAATTATATATGAGGAGAAATAAATTTCACAAGTTGGTGTGTGCAAGTGAAACAAATAAGAAAAGAAAATAAAGCAATTAATTAAATCAGATGCAAAAATAAAATAAAATAAGAAAATAAAATATGGAAAAAAATGAGAAAACTGAAATAAGTTCCATGATTTTTTTATATGATTTTTAAATGCATAAAAGTAATTTTAGAAATTAAAAATGCAAAGCAAACAATAAAAAGAAAAGAAATAGAAATAAAACCAGGGAGGGTGCGAAAAGAAATGAAAACAATGTTGGAATGTGACATGGGCTGAAACCGGAGGGGGCGCATAGCAAAGCCCAAAGGTAAATGGTCCAAATGAAGTCAAAAGAGGGAGCATGGGAGTGGTCAAAAGTCAGCAACGAAATCCAGCCATGCAAACGATCCGACGCCTTCCAAGAAGTCAACACGATGGAGAGGTAATTAAAACCAACAACTCAGATTCGATGGTACACCAAACTTCACATGGTCACGTGCACACAAAACCACACGGTACACCATGTACCAGCCATGTGCAGTGCATGTGATCTCATTAATGTGCTGTCCCAACTCCAGCCGTGCGATCAAAATAAAAAGAAAACAAAAGGCCAAGATCAACAGACGCATGGTAGTAAGCATGGAACAGCGAACACACAATTATTAAATTCAAAACATAAAACAAAAGACAAGTGGCGCCTTGAGGGACGTTGGATTATGAAATGGATGGACGGATTTCTTCTTCCTCCTTGGACACCTCCCTCGCCGGACTGAACATTCCAGCCGCCGGAGCTAGGGCTCCGGCCACCCTCTCCGGTGAGCTGTGACGTGAAATTTTCCAGAAAATACAAATAGGTACTCCATTTTGATCATAAAAACGCAAGGATCATGAATATCCAGTCCATTTTAACAAACAACAAACACATAAAGAGAATCGAACGAAAACAAGTTTAGATCTAAAACTTTAAATCCACATATCTCACAAACCACACGTCCAAACTTCGAATAAAATATATCAGCATGTTCAGGGTACATCATAGATCATTTTGCATATCAAAAATTCAAGTTCTGTGATGGTGAAAAAATCACTAACCTGAGATCTTGAAGAACTTAAAATTTCACAAGAACGCCTTCCAAAAGCTGCAGATCAAGTCCTTGGAACCTCTTATTGCAAAATAAATGCAACTAGAGCTTGGAATCGTGCTAGATCTTGAGTTTTGAACTTGAACCCTCTTGAATGGAGCTTGGCGAAAACCTCAGTATGAGCTTCAGATGATGGTTGATTCTGGTTCTACTCTCTTCACTGATTCCAAATATGAAAGAATTTCTCAAAAACACCTTATGGAGAGGGAGAAACGAAAATGAGAAAGTGGAGAGTGAAGAATGGAAACTGAGTAAATGTGAGTCTCTACCCTAGCTGTGAGGGTATGAGTAAGGTTATATACTCTTGATTAGTTCACTGATTGAGATTAGGAAATGATTATAACTCTTGTTAATGAGATTTGAGTGAAATTCCAAAAATGCATTTTACACCACCACCACCAATTTGCACGTGGAAAGTCTTTGTTCTCAACATAATTCACCTCCAATTTACTCCCATACCACTTCTGGATTGATTTTGGGCCTTGCACTTTCTTGGTTTGCAAGCTTTGAATTAATTTGGCATTTTTGCACTTTGTGAGAATAATGAGAAATATGGCATGGCATGAATTGATTCAAAAGCCACAAATGAACTTCTTGACTTGTATTTTGATATTATAATGTGACATGAAGCAATTAGGAACATTACAAGTCCATTTGTGCAAAAATACAAAAGGTGGAAAATTTGACTTATAAGGAATCCATGAAAATCACCTTGCCTTGTTTTGGCCATAACTAGAGTTTCACAAATGATATGGAAATGGTCTAGTACATTTTGGAAATGGGAAAGAAAGATATTCAACTTTCATGTTGAAGGAAAATTCATTTGGAGCTTCCTTGATGAAGAAAAGTCAAGTTGAAGGTGGTGGAAAATTTGCCAAAAATGGAAAGTTTCAATTATAGGTCATTTTCCAAATTTAGTAACATTTGCACAAACTCTTGATTCTTGATGATTGGCATGAAGCTTGACAAATAAAGGTCATATGAGGATGTGAGACCTTGAAAACCATGAAAATAACCTCAGAATTCCACAGTTGACTTTCTCCTTTACAATTGACTTTTGCTTGGTTCACAAACAACTGATCCACTGAGCAGTCTTCACCATAAACCATCAACTAAATCCCCATCCATGAACACTTGTGAGCATGTGGAAGCCATAAGAACACGCTTGAACACACCAAGCCTTCCAAGAAGTCCTCTTGATCTTAAAAACCCTAATTGGTCCCCCTGATTAGGAGGGAAGGAATCACTTGAAATCCTTTGCCAATCTTGATCTTATGAAGATACAATGAGCTCCATGAACCACCTTTAAGCTTGAGGCTTGAGAATATGGACCAAGTACCTTGATCCCATGCCAAGAACCAATGCTATGCACAATGCAAATGCAAGAAATGAAAAGAAACATAAGCCAGTTAGCTGAAAACAACAAGGCAAATTTTGGGGTGTTACAGCTGCCCCTATTCAATCAACTTGATCCTGAAGGTATGATAGTGACGGCTATCATGCGTTCCAAGGATTCACGGAGATTGAATACCAAAAGAAACCTGAAATTTGCAATCCTCAAAGGAGGGACGACTCCGCTGGGGAACAAGCAATAAATGTTGCACTGTCACAACACGTACGAGTGTTGGAAACCAATAATGTATTGAAAAGTCTTGAAATAAACACAAACGAGTGTTAGCTATGCTGGGGATGAACACGGACGGGTGTCAAGGGGTCCAGGATATCAAATACGGACGGGTATTAAGGAGATACACGGACGGGTGTAAAAGAGGAATCAATACGGACGGGTATCGAAAAGGTACACGGACGGGTGTAAAAAGGACTTTACTGGGGATCAAAATTGTTAAACTGGACGCGGACGAGCGTTATCAACGAGTCAATACGGACGGGTATCGAAAGGTTTCAAACATGGACGGGTGCTGAAAAGGTACACGGACGGGTGCCAAAAAGGTACACGGACGGGTGTAAAAGGTTTCAAACACGGACGGGTGCCAAATGTCAATGCGGACGGGCATTGAAACAAAAGTTCAAACACGGACGGGTGCCAAATGTCAATGCGGACGGGCATTGAAACAAAAGTTCAAACACGGACGGGTGCCAAATGTCAATGCGGACGGGCATTGAAACAAAAGTTCAAACACGGACGGGTGCTAAAAAAGGTACACGGACAGGCGCCAAATGTCAATGCGGACTGGCATTGAAACAAAAGGTTCAAACACGGACGGGTGCTGAAAAGGTACACGGACGGGTGTAAAAAAGTTTAAGGTGACCTCTCTGGGGATTGAAATGCAACACGGACGGGTGTCGAGAGTTCAATACGGACGGGTACTAAAAAGGTACACGGATGGGTGTAAGAGGTTTCAATACGGACGGGTACTGAAAAGGGTACACGGACGGGTGTAAAGGGTTTCAATACGAACGGGTACTGAAAAGGTACACGGACGGGTGTAAAAGGTTTCAATACGGACGGGTACTGAAAAGGTACACGGACGGGTGTAAAAGGTTTCAATATGGACGGGTACTGAAAAGGTACACGGACGGGTGTAAAAGGTTTCAATACGGACGGGTACTGAAAAGGTACACGGACGGGTGTAAAAGGTTTCAATATGGACGGGTACTGAAAAGGTACATGGACGGGTGTAAAAGGTTTCAATACGGACGGGTACTGAAAAGGTACACGGACGGGTGTAAAAAGATTCAATACGGACGGGTACTGAGAAGGTTGTAAAGTAACTTTGTCGGGAATTAAACTCGCTGGGGGAATGGAAGGCAACACGGACGAGTGTCATCAAAGGGTCAATACGGACGGGTATTGAAATTAAAGGTTCAGACACGGACGGGTGCTGAAGGAAACACGGACGAGTGTCTGACGATAAAACTTCGAAGGAATAAACCAAAGGACCTCCTAGACGAAGGGGGTACAAATAAAATCAAGGATAAACAATCCTGGAAAAACACCCTGTCGGGGAACTGTCAAATATTGCTTAACCCAACACCTGTGGAGTAAAGATATCTTCCTGAAATCCAGCTTTCCTGACGAAGAAAAACTCAAACCTGGCCTATGCCTCAGATGCATATGTTTGAATTTTGCCGTAATGCTCCACACGAAGTGGAAATGCTATGCATTTGGGAGGATTCCATGCAAACAATTGCTTATGCAATGCAAAAGAGACGTCCCAGCAAAATAAATGCTGAAGACCAGAAGCAACTCCGCTGGGGATGGCAGACTAAATTGCCACTGAAACAAAGGCAAACTTGTTGAGGAAGACTTATCCCTGCTAGGGAAGATCACAATCACCAATTCTGCCAGAGATGGACGAAACTCCGAGAGAATATCCACTCTGTTGGGGAATATCAAGATCAACAACTCTGCTGGAGATGGACGAAGCTCCGAGAGAATACCCACTCAGCTGGGGAGGGAGATGAGTACTGAAGATGGAAATTCCTCCGCTAGGGATGACCAAACACTTCAGAACCTGGCTTAAACGCCTGCCAAAAATGATTGGCCTTAAGACCTGCTAGGGATACCACTCACCACCAGACTCTGCTTGGGGAAATGAGCTTAATCTGCTGCTAGGGAAGTAACTTTACCCTCACCCTGGTGGGGATTAGATCAAGTCGTTGTCGGTGAGACTATACATTCTGACCAACTGAGGAAAGTAGGCACCAGGGCCTTGTGGGGATAATAACATCTTTGTCCACAAACTTCCTGCAGGATGTACGACAACACCCACCTTAAAGCAATCATCTTCTGAGTACTTGCTGGGGATACCAATCCAAACACGACTTCGGTTGGGTATACAATCCTCTGTACTCTGCCGATAAGGAAGATCCTCAACGACTCCACTTGGGAGAGAAAGTAATTGTCAACATCCACCCTGCTAGGGGATAACACATGCTTCCTGACTAGTTAGGGAAAGAACAACTGCCCCATGCTCCGTGGGGAGACATCACTTGCTGAAGAAAGATGAGCCAAATCACAACTCTGGCCGGGGAAAAACCTCTTATATCCTACTAAGGAGGACGATCCTTAACGACTCTGCTTAGGGAATTACTCCTTTATACTTTGGTTGCGGAAGACGACCCTTGATACTCTGATGGGGAAGAGTAATAAACTGCTGAGGACGATCAGACTTCAAAGTTGGGGAGAGCTCTACTCTACTGGGGAAATCAGCAAACTACTGAGGATGATCAGGCTTCAAAAAATTGGAGAGAGCAACTCTACTGGGGAGGTACCAATGAAGATTGGACTTTGAATTACTTTAGATGACTAGATCTGACCGTTGAGGAAGAGATCACTCTGACTCCTCATCATCTTCTTGAGGATATTCTATCGTCTTACCCTGCAGAGAGTGAGGATTCCATTTGTACTGCTAGAGATAAGAAACCTTCATAAAAGCCCTTTTCGAACATAGGACAATCCTCTGCTTGAGGAAAAATAACAATTCCCACACCTTGCTGGGAAAAGATACCCTCTGGCTCTTTGTTGTAGGGAAAAGACTCTGAAAGTCCCACACTGGGAACAACTCAGTGCTGATTGTCAAGAGCGAAACACAATTCCTTTAACTCTCCACCTTGCCCCAGACCACAGGGTCTACTTGAAGCAATCATCTTAAGAGGATTTTACAGAAAGACCTGGCTTTCAACAATGCCCCAGAGTCTTCAAACTCTTAGAGATGTATCTGGTCTGGACATAACTGTCCCATACTTCATGATTCATGAAATAAACCAACTCGAGAGGGCTCGTAATGACCTAAAATGTTTTGCCACAGTATTCTGAACCTTGCAGGGGTGTTATTGATTGACTGTATTCTGAAGGGAAAAAAATTCTCGCAAACCTTGAAGTGACTTGCCCCAGTACAAACCTTGCAGTACATTTGTCTCTGACCGACTAGTCTTCGAGAGATTTACTGAATCTCGACGTGATTGCCCCAGTTTACACGCTTGTGGAGAGATTTATCGGATCTCGACACAATTGCCCCAGTTCGAAGAAATTTTCTCAACATTAATGCCCCATGGTTGATTGTACCCTGAAAAAACCTTCTCAACTTGAATGCCCCAGCTTGGCTACATTTTGAAGAGATTTCCTGGTGTGATTGTCCCAGATTGGTTACATCTCAACACAAATGGCTGGGAACGCCTTTTTCCCACATAATCTTTCAGTGACATGTCTTTTGGAGTTTCAGGCACTCCAACTTGGCCAGTTTAAACTTCTCGACTGATGTTCATCGTGTAAGCTTCTTTGATGTTAAACAAATGTATGCAAGCAGAAAATATTTATTCTGAGAATGATTATTCAAATGCAACACATATGTTAATCTTGAAGTCCTTATTGAAAATATGTCATACAACCGAGTTGCAACACTTATTTTTGAAAGGAAAACAATACGCACATGCAACACCAACAAAAATCTTATTAGCAGAACTCATGGGAGTCAGGAACGCTATCTCGTTGAAGTACGCCTTCAGACTAAACCCTGTTTCAATTAGGACTTTTAAGGGTTGTAGTGTGGCCTGGTTCACGGTTTTAGAAAAGAGGATTTATGGCTCAAAATTTATTGGTACCCACCCACTCTTCATGATATTCTCCAGTCCTATGTCCAGCTAATTTGACACAAGCACTCGTCTCGCAAAAGGTTTTATGATCTTTAAAGAACCCGTGCAATTGATGGTTCGAGACCTGACGAGGTTTTGGAGCAACAGTCACCCCTTTTGTCTTTTGTGTCTGTAGTCACACGACTTTGTTCTGCTCAAGGATTTTTCCTTTTGAACATTCCTTTTTCGCTTCTTTATTTCCCTTATTTTGCCTGGACTGATTCTTTTCTTTTTACGATTTTGAAGTCCAGCGGGATGCCTTACCTTTTGCCTAAGTCACTTGCTTTCAAGTTTTTGACTTAGCAGGCTTTTCTTTCTTTTTTTTTTTTTTTTTTTTTTGAACAAGTCATGTGACGCCGTTGTCTGACTTGTTTGAAAGGGTTGTGACTGCCTGACTCCTTGATTGTTGATGGATAGCCATTGTGGTCTCACACCTCTTAACCTCTTGACGGTGGAATGGAAGGTAATGGATCCTCAGATGTACACTCCTTCTGAAAGTTGAACACTTGGTCAAACTAACTGACGCCTACCCTGTCCCTGGGTTAAAATTGAGGGTTTTTCGTTTTCAGAAAGAATTCCTACTACTAGGCTCAAAGGGGTTGACAAAGGTCTATCTCCTTATCTCTCCAGTGTTTGTGAATTAGAAACAATGCCTGTACATCCTTAACAGGGTTTTATCTAAAAGCGTACCATTAGAAACCTGCGTTCTTATTTCGTCATCCTCCCTCAAAGAGTTTGAGCAAGAAAGTTGGTATTGCAGTGTACATAAGCATTAAAAATGAGTAAACACAAATGGAACTCTTCAAGAAAAACATACCTATTGCATTTTGATTGTCATTCAGAAACAAACGAGTTCTTACATGCAAGCAATGTTTAAACAAACAAATGAAAGCTACATATGAAAATGCAATAAAGGAAGCTGATGATTGCCCTTGTTGAGGAGACTTGACTCCGTCTGGACTTATTGCTTCTGATGACGCTCTTGCAAACTGGTGCTTACCCTGACAAAGAAGCTTCAAACCAAAGGGGTACCATCTGGCGTGATGGCCTTTGAGTCGATCAAGTCTTGCACCTTGTGCTGGAATGCATTACAGTCGTCAATTGTATGCCCAAACGTTCCTGAGTGGAACTCACAGCTAGCGTTCATGTCAAAGTCCGGAGGAATAGGGTATGGCACTGGCACGGCATTCCTCAGCTGGATCAGAGAGTTCTTGAGCAGACGAACAAACAACTGACTATAAGAGATAGGAATAGGATCAAATATCCTCTTGGGCCCTCTTGGTCTGAACTACCTCTGCTGCTGATGATTCTGCTGCTGCTGATTTGGGCGCCCAACCTGCGCTTGCACTTTCCTTTCCACCTTTGGCTGAGGCACCAACAAAGGTTGTTGACGTAGAGCTTCTGCAGCAAAAGGTTGTGGAGAAGGTCCATGACATGAGGTGGATCCTTTGGAAGAGGAAAGAGTCCCTACTTCTTTTGCAACACTTGGGGTAAAATCACCTTGTATGCTCATGGCGCCCGACGTGAATTCAATTGCCCCTGCATCAATCAAATCCTGGACTTGGTGCTGAAAGGCCCTACATTGCTCCACAGTATGCCCTGGTGCCCCAGAATGGAAATCACAATGAGCTCTTGCATTGTAGCCTGGTGGGGGATTACCTGTGAGAGGAGCCAAAGTCCTTTTCTGTACCAGCTGCAACTGAAGGAGATGCTGCAATAGCTGAGAATATGGCATAGGGAGCGGATGAAAAACTCTTTCAGACTGCTTCTGCCTCTGTGTATACTTTTTACTCTTGGGCTTCTCTCGGGAGACAGGACCTGGTTGTTGTTGGGAAGGTTCTGGAACCTTGGGCTGTGGAGGGGATTCACGAGGAATTCCATGATCTAGCGAAGACCCCAAAGAGATGGGAGGATTGAGGATTTCTGTTGCGAAAGCGAGCACATGACTGTTTTCCTTCTGTAACACTGTCTTCAAAATTTCCATGATCAAACCCATCTGAGTCTTCATCTGATTGACCTCCTCTCTCAGCATTTTCTGTTCTTGGGATATGACCAGCATATCTTCCCCAAATTGCCTCATCTGGCCTCACATTTCCCTTAACTCGGCTTGAATTTGCTCCATGATCAACTCTTAAATGGTCTGAGGAGTTAAGTATGAACCTGAAGAAAACCAAATCAGAACAAGAATAACCAGCCTTGAACACCTGCCATGCAAAATGAGATGATTATGCAAATGCAAATGCCATGTCCAAATATTTCCAAGGAATCATTCTGGTTTAATTCAAGAATTTTTAGAAGAACCACAAGGAATAAATGGAAATGCTCAACAGTGAGCCTCAACAATGATATCCTTGGAAATACAAGAACATGTATGCAAGGATGATGATGCATATGCAACGGACATGGGATCAAGGTATCCACACAAACTGGCTGCATTGTGCTGACTGCATAGGCTCAAAGGCCTGTTCTAAAGAGAAATACCAGAATACCAGAATACCGAATGATCAGAATACCAGAATACCAGGCTGATAAGTCCACACTGACAGGAAATTCAGAATACCGGGTATGTTGAAGGTCAAGGTTACCTGCAAACCTGTAAACAACCCTCCCTTCTCACGTGTGGGTACTAGGATGTTCAGTATCCCAGGCTCTCAGGTCGAGAAATGATGATACGTTCACCATTTCTGGTTTGGCATCATCATCAATCGAGGAGGCCTCAACTGATTCTCCAAAAACGAAAGATCGTCAGCTTTAGAGGTTTGAGAAGCAATAACATATTCAGCCCGAAGGATACAATGCTATTGCCAGTCAAAGAGGTCGTCCGCTGATTCTCTTTCAAAAAGAAGGATCCTATGGCAAGTTCCCAGCATTGGGTCCTCGGATCGAGAGTGTGCAATGGGTTTGCCACAGAAAGTGGGCTGCCACTGTCACATCCCGGGAGGAGTGCCGCAACTGAGTCCTCGGGAATGGTCATCAGAGTCGAGAATTCCTCCAGAGAATAACTACTGGCCTGTATCAACATATAGTAGCAGAAAGCTCCGGATAGAACCTCGTCTGATTGTAGGGATCGTGATCACCCGCACGTGGCCAACACCACGGGAGCGTCACGCCTGCCCACGCTAAAACCTAGGTGTATGCTCGAGCCTAGGTATTGGGCTCATCTCTCAGAACATCCCAACCCGCCAAATAGAAAAACACAGCCAGCACAGCACAGTAATATCCAGTATGACAATAATAAAATGCAATGCAATGCAATAAAAAGCTGTAAATACAGTAAAGCAAATAAGACAGTAAATACAGTAATATACAACAAAGCAAAGCACCACAGAAACACCCAAAGAAAACAAACAGACAAGCGCTAGGATCGACTCGCTAAAGGGGATGGACCAGCAAGAGGTCAACCAGACTCCCCAGCAGAGTCGGCAGCTGTCGCTCCCGAAAAGATTCACATCCAACGGTACAAACGCGAGAGTGGCGCAAAAGACACAGAGTCACCAGCAATGTGTATTTATCCCAAGAGAGAGAAAGGAAACACTGCGCAAACCTGAAGAGAAAGGGAAAGAGCATGGTCTTGCGACCAAGAGAACGGGTATGGGAGTCGGTTACGCGAAGGGAAGGTGTTAGCACCCAGCACGTCCATCGTACTCGACGGGATCCACGCTTGCTGTCTGCATCAAAGGGTGTCGTCGTCTGGAACTCCAATGCTACTGGATCGGCGAAGAAACGAGAACGGAAAGAACGAAGAAACGAAGAAGAAAAGAAAAAAATAAGTGACTCGATAGGACAGTATCGTTGTCCTAGGCCTACGTACTCCCTCAGTGCAATGGGAAAGTCAAAGTCAACGTAGTTCGGATGGGAACTGTGGGGGAAGATTGCTCGCCAAGACAATCGCTGTCTTGTGCCTACGTATCCTCAATCGGACGAGAGAGAGGAATCAGAGCTGACGTAGTTCGTGGGTACGACCACGGATGGGTAGGTGTTTTTTACGTGAGCGACGAGCTCTTTTCTGAAAATGAAGTTTGAAACCCAACAATCCCGAAGGACAAAAAGATTTGAATTGGTTTGGTGTTTTTTAGACAGAAGTGTCTTTCAAGTTGTTTTGTAACTTTCATTGAACCCAAGTCTTGGATATAGGAACAAATACTTCGCGCATTGTCCCCAACAAGACGTACACTAGGTATCCTAGAAGAATGAGAGGAAACCCCTCAATCCCCACTTCCCACATAAAAGGCTCAAGCGCAATACACGTTAACTTTTATTACGTGTGTTGAAGAAGTTTTGAGATGAGAAGAGAGACGACACAAAGGAAACTCTAAAGGGGAAACTAAGAGTCCTAATGTTATCATGCATGGATGTCCTATGGTTAGTGAGGTTTAGGAGAGATGACTACCTAACCTAATGCTAATCCTACTCCAAGCTTAATCGAAAATTAAGTTGGACTAGGTAGCTCTAACGGGACAGAGTCCAAGACTTAAACAAGTCTCGAGACTCGAGGGATGAAAAGAGTGAAAGAGAAGAAGAAGAAAGAGAAGGAAAAGATGAGAAGCAAGATGGGGCAGCAAGTACATCATAATCATCACATCCAAATCATAACATAAAACATGCTTCAAAGATCATTCAAACACATCTCAAGTATACAAGTGGAAGCACACAAGAAAGGATGCAAGTAAACTTGAATTAAGTGCACAATTAAATACACATGGATCTCATATCAAAGTGAAATGAAAGAGACAAGATAGAAATGAAGCAAGACCAGAACTCACATTATATCATCATTAATAATTCACATATGCAAAAGAGGTTCACATTATGCAATATGATGCACCGAAGAAGTTACAAAGCAAAAGGAATGATATGCATCACATAATTCAAACCATGAAGATAAAGTGAGATGAAAACCAAGCAATAAACTCAAGGGGCAGTAGCATACATATTAACATCATGCCAAGATCAAGCTCAAGTCACACAAGATTAATCATCAAGCAACACATTCAAAGCATGTACCAAAATTGAGAAAGACATCCACAAAACTCAAGTCAAAATAACAACACTTTGTAAAATCAAGAAAAAATAAAAAAATGAGTGAAAAGAGAGTATTTCAAAGCCACAAGTAAGCTCACACAGTACATGATCATACCATAAAAACATCTTAAACATCACTCCATCACAAGTAAGCAAATGCATCCAAACTAGATCAAGTACCAAAGTATACCTCAACCAAACTTGCATCACAAACAACACTCAACCAAAAATAGCAAAGTGGATTAATAAAATCCCAAAAAATATCCAAACAGGAGCTAACTCAGTCAAGTAACATGTGCAAAAATATCAAACCAAAATTCACAAACCAAGTATCTCAAACAATTGTACAAATGTCACATAAGCACCAAGTATCAACACGCAAAGGAAAGGGATCAAAATGCAATATGGAAAAGTTTTAAAAATGAAACAAAAAATGTTTTTATGCAGTTTAATATGTCACCTAATAGATTCAAAAAGAATGGATCAAAAATGAATTATAGATGAGGAGAAATAAATTTCACAAGTTGGTGTGTGCAAGTGAAACAAATAAGAAAAGAAAATAAAGTAATTAGTTAAATCAGATGCAAAAATAAAATAAAATAAGAAAATAAAATATGGAAAAAAATGAGAAAACTAAAAGTAAGTTCCATGATTTTTTTATATGATTTTCAAATGCATAAAAGTAATTTTAGAAATTAAAAAAGCAAAGCAAACAATAAAAAGAAAAGAAATAGAAATAAAACCAGGGAGGGTGCGAAAAGAAATGAAAACAATGTTGGAATGTGACATGGGCTGAAACCGGAGGGGGCGCATAGCAAAGGCCAAAGGTAAATGGTCCAAACGAAGTCAAAAGAGGGAGCATGGGAGTGGTCAAAAGTCAGCAACGAAATCCAGCCATGCAAACGATCTGACGCCTTCCAAGAAGTCAACACGATGGAGAGGTAATTAAAACCAACAACTCAGATTCGATGGTACACAAAACTTCACATGGTCACGTGCACACAAAACCACACGGTACACCATGTACCAGCCATGTGCAGTGCATGTGATCTCATTAATGTGCTGTCCCAACTCCAGCCGTGCGATCAAAATAAAAAGAAAACAAAAGGCCAAGATCAACAGACGCATGGTAGTACGCATGGAACAGCGAACACACAATTATTAAATTCAAAACATAAAACAAAAGACAAGTAATGCCTTGAGGGACGTTGGATTATGAAACGGACGGACGGATTTCTTCTTCCTCCTTGGACACCTCCCTCGCCGGACTGAACATTCCAGCCGCCTGAGCTAGGGCTCCGGCCACCCTCTCCGGTGAGTTGTGACGTGAAATTTTCCAGAAAATACAAATAGGTACTCCATTTTTATCAGAAAAATGCAAGGATCATGAATATCCAGTCCATTTTAACAAACAACAAACACATAAAGAGAATCGAACGAAAACAAGTTTAGATCTAAAACTTTAAATCCACATACCTCACAAACCACACGTCCAAACTTCGAATAAAATATATCAGCATGTTCAGGGCACATCATAGATCATTTTGCATATCAAAAATTCAAGTTCTTTGAAGGTGAAAAAATCACTAACCTGAGATCTTGAAGAACTTAAAATTTCACAAGAACGCCTTCCAAAAGCTGCAGATCAAGTCCTTGGAACCTCTAATTGCAAAATAAATGCAACTAGAGCTTGGAATCGTGCTAGATCTTGAGTTTTGAACTTGAACCCTCTTGAATGGAGCTTGGCGAAAACCTCAGTATGAGCTTCAGATGATGGTTGATTCTGGTTCTACTCTCTTCACTGATTCCAAATATGAAAGAATTTCTCAAAAACACCTTATGGAGAGGGAGAAACGAAAATGAGAAAGTGGAGAGTGAAGAATGGAAACTGAGAAAATGTGAGTCTCTACCCTAGCTGTGAGGGTATGAGTAAGGTTATATACTCTTGATTAGTTCACTGATTGAGATTAGGAAGTGATTAGAACTCTTGTTAATGAGATTTGAGTGAAATTCCAAAAATGCATTTTACACCACCACCACCAATTTGCACATGGGAAGTCTTTGTTCTCAGCATAATTCACCTCCAATTTACTCCCATACCACTTCTGGATTGATTTTGGGCCTTGCACTTTCTTGGTTTGCAAGCTTTGAATTAATTTGGCATTTTTGCACTTTGTGAGAATAATGAGAAATATGGCATGGCATGAATTGATTCAAAAGCCACAAATGAACTTCTTGACTTATATTTTGATATTATAATGTGACATGAAGCAATTGGGAACATTACAAGTCCATTTGTGCAAAAATGCAAAAGGTGGAAAATTTGACTTATAAGGAATCCATGAAAATCACCTTGCCTTGTTTTGGCCATAACTAGAGTTTCACAAATGATATGGAAATGGTCTAGTACTTTTTCGAAATGGGAAAGAAAGATCTTCAACTTTCATGTTGAAGGAAAATTCATTTGGAGCTTCCTTGATGAAGAAAAGTCAAGTTGAAGGTGGTGGAAAAATTGCCAAAAATGGAAAGTTTCAATTATAGGTCATTTTCCAAATTTAGTAACATTTGCACAAACTCTTGATTCTTGATGATTGGCATGAAGCTTGACAATTAAAGGTCATATGAGGATGTGAGACCTTGAAAACCATGAAAATAACCTCAGAATTCCACAGTTGATTTTCTCCTTTACAATTGACTTTTGCTTGGTTCACAAACAACTGATCCACTGAGCAGTCTTCACCATAAACCATCAACTAAATCCCCATACATGAACACTTGTGAGCATGTGGAAGCCATAAGAACACGCTTGAACACACCAAGCCTTCCAAGAAGTCCTCTTGATCTTAAAAACCCTAATTGGTCCCCCTGATTAGGAGGGAAGGAATCACTTGAAATCCTTTGCCAATCTTGATCTTATGAAGATACAATGAGCTCCATGAACCACCTTTAAGCTTGAGGCTTGAGAATATGGACCTAGTACCTTGATCCCATGCCAAGAACCAATGCTATGCACAATGCAAATGCAAGAAATGAAAAGAAACATAAGCCAGTTAGCTGAAAACAACAAGGCAAATTTTGGGGTGTTACACCTACGTCAATCTGTTTCTGTACTTCCACCTTGATTTTGATGGCCATGTCTGGATGAGTCCGTCTCAACCTTTGTTTTACTGGCGTATATTCTGATCTCAACGGTATATGATGTTCCACGATGCTAGTATCCAACCCTGGCATATCTTGATAGGACCAAGCGAATACATCGGGAAACTCTTTGAGAAGCTTTATCAAACCTTCTTTGATAGTTGGACTGAGCAGTGCTCCAATCTTGACTTCCTTTCTCTCTTCCTCTGAACCCAAGTTGACCGTTTCCAATGGTTCCTTATGAGGTTCAATGGACCTTTCCTCTTGTCTGAGTAATCGGGAGATCTCTTCTGGAATTTCTTCGTCTTCTTCTTCTTCAGCCTCAAATACCGGGAATTCAAAGTTGGAAGAAGGCATCGGATCGTATGTTTCAATGGGGTTTAAAACAAGCAATCTGCATGACGTGATGATTTGTGTTTAGAAGAGATAGAGAGAATGCAAGAGTGTGTGAAGTGTATTTTCTGAAAATGCTTGTTTTTATTATTTGTTTTTTAGGATTACCATTTTCTAAAAAATCGAAAATAGAAAACAACAATACTTGCAGAAATTACAGAACGACGTTATTTTATTTATGATTTTGTCGATTCTTGAAACTACAGCCCTATAAAACAAAACTCTGTCGCTTTGGGAAAAGTGAAGAGGGACGTTTATAGAAAGTGATCCCTATCAAAACATCTGTTTCACATGGGCAGGGTGAAAGATTAAAACAAAGACGGCAATTACTTTGACCTATGAACGATCTTCGGAACATCGACAGCAACCCATTGGCGGTGAACCCCTCGGTGAATCACAAAGTCTGGCACCTTCTTTCTTGGTTTGTCCTCAGAAATTATGCTGATTTTTGGCGGAGCAGGATCGTTGGAATTTGTCTCCCAGGCAGAGTTGTCGTAGGAGGATTCCTCTGTTGTATTTTGCATAGTATTTGTACTCTCAAGTGTATCTCCCCATCCAGTTGACTGGATGTCTTCGAGCCTGATACGAGAGCTTTTAGGAGCGGTGTATTTGACCATAAAGTCATATTTACCACTCGGTTGTCCTAAGGTTTCCCACACTTCTTTGGAACTAGAGAAGTTATCCCTCTCGATGACGTTGACCTCGGGAAAAGCATAGTTGATGAACTCTAATCCTGCAAACTTTGCAAATTCATCATCGTGCTGGATATTTTCCGAATGCCCTGAGTGTTGATCCCATGACATGGTGGGGACGCGGGTATTCTTTTCAAGGATGCTCAACTGATTTTCATTGTCCGGCTGATTTTCTTGCCCCGAGTCTCTTGGGTACGGCTGCCACATTGGCAGGCCATCCATCGGGCCATAGTAGTCAAAGTTATCTCTCATCAGAGTGTCCTCCTCTAATGAGTTCAGTGGAGCACGGCACCCTTCTGGATCGCAATCTCCGTATATCATTTTGATGTCTGACCTTGGTATATATCTCGGACCCTGCGTGGGAAAGCCAAACGGCATAGGCGTTTCTTCTTGAGACATATAACTGTCCTTGTTGAGATAGGATTTCCATTCCTCATCCGTGTCGGAGGAGTCTCCCTCGTTGATGGTGTGTACTTCTTGAGACACTGGGTGAAGGAAACCTCCACTGTGGAAGAAGTTCTGAATGGGATGAAGACTTTCATCGTTAGTAGCTGTCTGGGTACAGGTTGAGGAAAAGCCAAGACCTTTCTTCGCTTTGTTATCAGTAGGAGTGACAAGGTGTCCCCATCCTTTCGTATTGTTACTTTCAATTGCCTCGAGAACATCTTTGTACAAGGAAATCGGGGTTCCTTTTTCTGATTGATTATCATTGCTCACCGAAAGTGCCTGGAACTGGGTTCTGATTACCTCCTCCGGCTCTACACAAGTGGATAATGATAGGTTACTCACGATCAAGGCCTGTTCTCCACAGACCGTGACGAGTTGGTCGTTCTTGACAAACTTCAGTTTTTGGTGAAGTTTCGAAGTGACTGCCCTAGCCTGGTGTATCCAAGGTCTTCCTAATAAGCAACTGTATGTTTCTCGGATGTCCATGACCTGGAAAGTGATTTGGAACGTGTGAGGGCTGATAGTTATGGGAAGATCGACTTCGCCGATAACGGTTTTTCGGGATCCGTCAAATGCTTTGACAGTGACATCATTGGCTCTCATCAGAGATTCTTGGTATGATAATCGCATCAATGTATACTTTGGCATCACATTTAGAGTCGATCCGGTGTCTACCAGTACGCTGTCTAATGCATCGTCCTAGCAGTTGACTGTAATATTGAGTGCCATGTTGTGACGGTGGCCCTCTTCTGGCAGTTCTTCATCGCTGAATCCTAAGTTATTGCAGGAAGTGATGTTGTAGACGATGCTATCGACCTGTCGTATTGTTACATCCTATTCCACGAAGGCCTGCTCTAAGACTTTTTGTAGAGCCTCTCTGTGGGCTTCGGAACTGAGTAAAAGAGATAGCACCAATATTTTTGAAGGAGTTTGCAACAATTGCTCAAGAATGTTGTATTCACTCTTCTGGATGAGCTTCAGCATCTCATCGTTGTTCTTTGAAAGGTCGGGATCACTGGATTGACCGACTGGTTGATTGGGAACTTCTGTTTGAGGTTCTTTTTCTTTGCTGGGTTCTCCAACTCCTCTGTTGAATATTCGACCGTTCCGTGTTACTCGACTAATGTCTGTAATATTCACGACGGAGGGTAATAGAGTTTCCTTTCCATTCTCAATTGTTGTGGCACCGTATTTGTAAGGGATAGCCTTAGTTGATTTATACAGTAATGGTCCCGGCAGATAGATAACTACAGGAGCCTTCTGATTTTTTGGACCATTGTAAGTGATTTCAATCGGTTCCAGGTTAGGAACTTTTGAGTCATCGAGTAGAGGGATGATGGAACAAACATCTTTGTTCCTCTGATGATCAGAGATTACGACAACATCCTTGATTTGATCAGCGAAGTAGTCCGGCGTCCAGTTGATTGACCCAGGACTTGGACATGTTATAATCTCTTTACGGTCCAACTGATTTTAATGGGCTGCTCTTACGAGGTAACATCCTTGATTATTCTCCGAGCAGACTCTACAGCATTCATAGTTATGTGGTGGCACCTGGCCACGCCCTCTTTCTTTGTAGTGCAACCTTAATCGATCCGTCTCCATAGATCGGACATCCTGACTTTGACACCTAGTAGGGTTCCCATTAGTCACACTTATTCGTTGTGTGTCTTCATCTAGATAGATCGGAAGCCACCAATGGTTTAACAAGTGTTGTAAAGTTCTTTGAACGAGAACACATCCTTGGTTTCTCTCACTGCATACTTTACAGCTCAGATAATTGTGAGAAGTGACAAAACCGAGTTGGACTTGTGTAGCGTGTAACTCCACCAAGCTGGTATTCATCAAACGAATATCGAAGATTTGAATCATGTTGACTTGATAAGGCTTTTTATCATGATAGTCCTGGATCCATCCAAGATCCATCTGACGCTGGAGGGCCTCTTGTATGAAAGAGCATCCCTGATTGTTTACCGAGCAAGTCAGACAGGAATTGTAGTCGTGTCGCGGCAGATTATGATACTGGCTTTGCCTTGAGTGCATTGCCACCAAGTTGACCTTCATTGCCAGAATGTTGTCATTCTGAATGATGTTGGAATTCCTATAAGTCATGTTGACTCCAAGAACTCGATGTTCTTGGATCCATCTGAGATCCAAATGTTCCTGTAGAGTTGATTGCACCACAGAACATCCTTGATTGTTTTTAGAGCAGATATTACACTGGTGATAATTATGGGGTGGCATATGGTCGTATCCGCTCTGTCTACAATGCATCTTAACCAGGTTGGCCCTCAATAAGAGTACATCATGAATTTGATAGTTGTTATTAGACTCTCCTTCTATCAAATTAACTGCAGATTTCTCATGTTGAGGCAGCGGGTTCGTGAGAGCATTTGGATTTGTATCCTTGAAGGATAAGACCCCGCTCCTGACAAGTTTCTGTACGTCGGATTTGAAACTGAGACAGTTTTCTATGTTATGCCCCGGTCCTCCTTGATGGTAAGGACAAGTCTGATCCATTTTGAACCAAAAAGGCGGATTTTCCATAATCGTAAGAGGAGCCCTGGTTTGGACATGCCCCTTGACCAGTAATAATGGGAATAGTTCCGCTTACAACATCGGTATAGGGTCGAACCCTCGTGGTCGCGTTGTACGGTTGTTGTTGTATTGAGGACGAGCCTGTTGAAGAGGCTGTTGTGTCCTTTGCTGAAATTGTTGTTGATTCGATTGGCTTTGAGCAACCTGAGGTTGAGACGTCAGAGCCGGCGCAGGGTTGATAGCAGGAGTTACAACTGCTACTGGTTGGTACCATCGCCTTTGCTTTCCGAGAGAGATATTTCTAATATCTTGCTCTTTTTTCTTAGGGAAAGCACTACCGTATCTTTTGGTACTGCTTGATTTTCTAGCGTCTTTAACTAGACGTCCCTCTCGAACGGCTTCCTCGAGATGAACTTCCATACCGACCATTTTGGTGAAGTCGCTGGGCGCACTGGCAACCATTCTATCGTAATAAAATGAGCTCAAGGTTTTTAAGAATATTTTTGTCATCTCTTTTTCCTCAAGAGGTGGACAAATCTGAGTGGCAATTTCACGCTATCTCTTAGCATATTCCTTAAAGGTTTCCTTGTACTTCTGCGACATGGCTCTAAGTTGATCTCTGTCTGGTGCCATGTCCAGGTTATACTTATACTGTTGAAAGAAGGCAGCGCCAAGATCTCTGAAAGTGCCGATCTTAGTGCAGTTCAAACCCATGTACCATTTGAGTGCGGCACTGGTTAAATTATCCAGAAAGTAGTGAATCAGTAGCTCCTGGTTCTTTGTCTGAGTTGACATTCGCCGAGCGTACATCACCAAATGGCTTTGAGGACAAGAGTTACCCTTGTATTTTTTGAATTCGGGCACCTTGAACTTGGGCGGAACCTTCACATTGGGGACCAAACACAGGTCTGCGGTGTCCTTTCCAAATAGATCCTGACCACGAAGGGCTTGCAGCTCTTTCTGCATTTCCAGGAACTGTTCTTGGAACTCTTTCATTTTTTCGTCCATACTTTCGTTCCCACCAGAAGGTATTTGGGGAATCTGTCATTCTGGGACAGTATGCACCACGGGTGGTGGTACAGTCATTACGGCCGTGAATCTTGGCGCTTCCTAAAGTTTGTAACCTTCAGGAGTTGTTGTCATGCCCCTGGCATCTTTGCTTTCCCGAAGTTTTTAACCTTCAGGCCCAGCGGTTCCTGCCGCGGTTCCCGCTGCGATTCCTGGATCTTCAGTGATCGGCGGAACATATCCTTCCGGGATAAAGTTGATAGGCATGCCCCAAGGACGATCTTTTGGCTTGTTATACCTAGGATCATACTTCTCCACTATGGGTGTTTATGTGATCTCTGAAATTACAGTCCTTTGAAGCTGGGCTTCTGCCAGAGCTTGCATGTCACTGTGAAGCTTTCTTAGATCCCCTCTCAGAGCGTCGATTTCTTCTCTCAACTCTCTGTTCTCTTCCTCGAGATTATCCATCTTTTTCTGTCAACTGGCCCGAGTATTGTACGAATGAGACAGTTTGACTCTAGAATCGAGACACAAACGTAAGATTCGTAGGGAAGAAGAATGCGTTACGTGAGAATGATGAATGATATGCAATGTTTATATATATTTTTGTTTAATCAAAATAAACTTCGACAATTGGATTGCAAATATCAAACAGTGGGGAAACCCCGTTTTATTGAATTCAAAGATTACGAAAATAGAAATACAGTAGATTACAAAGCGCTGTAAAAGGAAATCTAAACTTATGGGTCCCGAGTTCTCTCTGAGGGGAGCTCAGGTGCTGGTTCTGGTATTTTCCTTTTCTTTGACCGGGGCTCTTGAGTCGTTGTTGCGTTGTCATTCCTTTTCCAAGTGAAAGGAGCGAGCAAATTCCTTTGGTCATCCTGATTTCCTACAGCATGTTGCTCTAAAATCTCAATCAGAGCATCTTTTTCTTTTAATAGTTGTTGTACTTTCGTGCACTCCACATTGAGAATATGGTACTTGTTCTTCCAAGACCTCTTCTCCTGTTGAACTTTGTTGAGAGTCACCTAAAGTTTTTATGTATCAGACATAAAGTATAGGACGGGGTCCCTTAATGGAAGAACTTCCTGACAAGGGTAAGGCATCCTCAGCTTGAGAACTCTAGTTTGCACCCAGTGGAGATAAGGTTCCACCGAGACACAGTCTGGTTTTCCTAGAGACTCTCTTCCTTTCCTATAAATGTGCTTCTAGGCATGCACTATTTCCGTTTTTAGTGTCCTGTCATTTTCCCCTTCCTTGAAGACAAGACCTTCCAGATGAGCATTTTGCGGGACATGCCTCATCGGGCATCCAAATTGACGACGAACTAAAATCGGGTGATAATTGATTCCTCCTTTAGTTCCTATGAGGGGTACATTAGGGAAGTTTCCACAACGGTCAATGATTCTGATCCCGTCATAGATTCGATTGTACCAATCGATGTCAGAGTTGGTAAGAGCCATGATTCTCTGCGACCAACGTAAAGAACTCTTAGGATCCCAAAATGTAGCAGACTTGGGCAAATGGGAAGTGAGCCATTTGTATAACAGGGGTACACAGCATGTGATCATTCCTCCGCTATACAAATTCCTTAAATGTACAGAATGATAAGCATCTGCGAGCAAGGTCGGCATAGGGTTTCCAATCTAAAAAATCTTAATGGCATTGATATCCACAAAGTTATCGATGTTGGGAAACAAAAATAACCCGTAGGTGAGAAAAACAAAGATGCTCTCGAAAGCGGCCATGTTCCCTATACTAGTAAAGTACATAGCTTTCTTTATCAAGAACTGGGCTGGCAAACCCTGGATACCACCCTTAATGGTCATGTGAGTCCTGACTTCTGCTCGTCCAAATAAATTGCTCTTGCAATGGTTTGATCCTTTGGAATTTCTTCCAATCCAGAAAAGGGAGCTTGGTCAGTAATGTGCAAATCAATTAGGTGAGAGTACTCCTTTAGTGTTGGTGCTAGCTGATAATCCAGAAATGTGAAACAGTGATAGACCGGGTCGTAGAACTGGATTAGCATGGACAAGATTCCTTCAATTACATGGACCCTTAACAGAGATAGCAGACCTCTGTACTTAGCTCTGAAAGCCTCCAACCCTCTCAAATCCTCTAGTTTTGGAACCTTGAAGGTATACTTGTGAGTCTTCCTTCTACCGAAATCCATTGGCGCAATCTCTTTATCTGACATTTGCAATCATTGTCTTAGTTTAATTTGAAAAAGAGAGACTAGAAGAGAATATTTTTTCCTTTTTATTTAAAGTTTTTTAGATGAATGCATGAATGCAGCACACAAAAACATAGAAAAAACATGGGGTCAAAGGTTCGGTGTCATGAAGTCAAGGCTCTACCCATCCCCAAAGGTTTATACTGGTGATTTTTGTACATGTCCTCACGATCATTGACCCCTCTTGGGATACCAACAGTAAGCGGATCACCAAGTGAGCTCGTGTATCTTAGAGTAGTCTCAAATGAGGGTAGTATCGCGTGACAACTATTTCCAATAGCTTCTGCAGTACAAAATGGTTTCAGTCTACTAAAATCCTCAGCTTCTCAGATAACCCAATGGAACAATATTCTTTCAATAACCGAAGTCGTATAGCCATTGAATCCGCAAAGGGCATCTCCACTTATTTGATGGTCGACCGGGACCTCTTATCTGGGATTCACTCCCCGTAAGATTACCCGTATAATGCCATCACTTATCTTAGGTGTATACTCAATCTTTCCACATGCGGCATCACACGCATTCCCATTAGCAGAAAAATAAACACAGATATCAATTAGGAAAAGCAGTATATATATTTGTCCTAACATCTTAGACCTCTAGAATCCTATGATCCTATACAGATAATGGCTCCCCGGCAGAGTTGCCATTTTTGTGATACTTTGAAATCAAGGTCTCATCCTGGGAGAGGCAAGAAAGAATGCCTCCCACTGTGGTCCCCATTCTTCTGTAGCGCGATTTTTGTGGTTTCGAATCACTATCACTTTGGTACTACAGTTCGATTTATTTTTTATCCTATTGAGCTGATTAACGAAGGGAAATAGAGGTCTCCAATTAACCCTGCTTGCATACCGAGGTTAAACAGTCAAAACTGTTGGTTTACAGATGCTATCAAAAGGTGGGTTTTTCTCAGGGTTATGCGCTTAAGAACGAAAGTATCTTTACTGTATAGGGGTCTTTTTGGTTTAGGATGCTAGACTGGATTTTCCTTTGATTGATGCATGAAGGTACTGGACTCATAGTGTTTGATTATTATACTCGCTAAGATTTTTGCAATCTTATGCCTATGTATTCCCGTTTAGCTAAACAGGGAAATCAGAGTGATCGTAGTTCCTCCTATTCTATGGGAGGAAAGAGATGTTTTGGTGTCTTGTTCAAAGCCCAAGATTGAAGCTAAAGGTGATGTGTATCTTGTTCAAAGCCCAAGATATGAAGCTAAAGGGGATTTGTATCTTGTTCAAAGCCCAAGATATGAAGCTAAAGGGGTCCTGACTGAGAGGGAATTGGTCATCTCTAAAGAAGAGTTGTTGATGTTTGTATACTGTGAGGAAAGCATGATTTGATGCTAAAAGGTTGATTGACTCAACCGGGGATTTCTTTATACAAAGCCTAAGAGGAGGCTAGAAGTTTGACTTTTTCGGGGAAAAAGTTCTTTCTGTCTTGTACAAAGCCCAAGATTGAAGCTAAAAGGGTTCACTCAACAAGAAAGGATTTTCATGTGTCTTGTACAAAGCCCAAGACGGAGGCTAAAAGAGGTTTTGACTCAACAAAAGAGTTTTATTTGTCTTGTACAAAGCCCAAGACGGAGGCTAAAAAAAACTAATTGACTTAACAAGAGAGTCTTTTATACTCAACAAGAGAGTGTTATATATATGTCTTGTACAATGCCCAAGACGGGGGCTAAAAGAGTGATTGACTCAACAAGAGAGTCTTTTATACTCAACAAGAGAGTGATTTGTTGTCTCGTACAAAGCCCGAGATTGAGGCTAAAAGGAGATTGACTCAACAAGAGAGTCTTTTATACTCAACAAAAAAGTGTTTTATATGTCTTGTACAAAGCCCGAGACGGAGGCTAAAAGGGTTGACTCAACAAGAGAATCTTTTATACTCAACAAGAGAGTGATTTTATGTGTCTTGTACAAAGCCCAAGACGGAGGTAAAAAGGGGATTGACTCAACAAAAGAGTCTGAAAAGGTTAGCTCCGCTGGGGAGGATCTTTGTACAAAGCCCAAGAGAAGGTTATCTTATTGTTGAGGATTCTTGAGATCCCAAAGCAGGTCCAAGTATGGGGAACTCTCATGAGAGAGACTGGGCTTCTGCTTATGTTTCGGAGGAACTTGAGAATGTCTTTGAGACTCAAGAGGTTTAGACTGTCCGAGTCTAGAGTTTTATCGTTTGTACGATGCCCAAGAGGAGGCACGGGCATTAAGGGATGAGGATCAACCCTAAAATGGCCGGAGTTTTTTATGCTGGAAAGACTGCTCTAGCAAAGGATGACTAAGTTATGTCTTATACCTTTAAGAGGTCATCAGGGTCCTTGTATTAAGACCAAGAGAAGGAATGAGAACTTCTAAGAAGCCGGAGGGTCCTTGTACAACGCCCAAGAGGTGGCGGGGATGCTTTTAGGAAGCTTGTGGGTCCCCAAACCAAGAGAAGTTCAAGAAATTCAATTCACAGAGAAGAGATCATTCCAGGAAAGTTCGAGGATTTGGAAGAAACTCAAGAGATGCCATTCACGGAGAAAAGATTATCTCTGGGGAGTTAGAGTTTCTTTGACAATTTCTAAGAGTGACAGACTGAGAAAGGGTTCACCGAGAATGCTGCCTTTCACGTCTCCATATTGTTTAACCCCAAGAGGAGGGAAGACTGTGTCTGGTAATCCTATGGGGATCTAGTTTTGTTTGTATTTAAGAGTGACCAACAAGGCTTTACCTAGTGCTAGACGTAGTTGCCGGGGAAAATTCTAAATAACTATACTAGTATTACACAGTGGATATGTGACAAGTATATAAAAGGATGTGAAAGAAGACTTACAGTGAAACAGCCCCACAATACTGTTATATACATATGAAAGCGCTAAAAGAAAGCGGATAAACACTTAACCGTTGTAGAGCTTCCATGTTGTTTAGTTAGTTGTTCAACAAAGAAAGTTTTGATAACGACTATATATTTGGATTCAAAATTAAAGGAGAAAGTATTTTGAAAAGGATTGTTGGGGCTTACAACTCGAGGAGAGGCCCAAATTTTAACGATGATCGCACCGTTGTTTTGAATTTGTACATGGACTTATACAAGTGACTGAGGCCCAAAAAGGTTTTCTGTACAAAGGGGTTGCGTCTTACACTCTATTAGAGGCACAATGATTATTTAAAGAAAAGAAATGGGGCTTATAACACTAGGGTAGGCCCAAGGTTTGATTTTGAACTGGCAATTGCGCCGAGATTTTTCTTTTAACGCAGAGGGACTTATACAATATCTGAGGCTCAAAAATAGTTTTGGTTAAAAGGGGATTGGGTCTTACACTCTGTTAGAGGCCCAAAGATTAAAAATGGGTCTTATAGCTCAAAGAGAGGCCCAGTTGATTTTGTTTGAAAATGGCGATCACGCCGAGCTTTTTGAAAACACAGTGGGTCTTATACAATGAATGAGGCCCAAATTATTTTGGTTTTCAAGGGGGGTTGGGTCTTACACTCTATTAGAGGCCCAATGGTTCCTTTTTGTACAAGTGATGGGGCTTACAGCTCAAGGAGAGGCCCGAAGGTTATTTTTGAAAAGGGCAACGATCGCGCCGAAATCTCTGACTGTATCGGGACTTATACAATGCATTGAGGCCCAAAAAAGGTTTATTTACAGAGAGATGGGACTTACACTCTATCAAGAGGCCCAAAGTGTTTGAAAAAGTTTGATGAGGGTTGAATTAATCAAAAGCCTAATTTGTTTTCAAAATATATTTTAATTGAATAAAAATTCAATTAAAATGATCAAAATTGTTAAACATGTGTGAAAAAAAATTGTGATCTTGGATCAATGTTTCAAAAATCATGTTTCTATCCACAAAATGATAGGAAATCAATTAAGTTTGGAAAATCAAGGGAGAAAAAATACTTTAAATGTTAAAAAACAAATAAAATATTAATTCTTTGCAAAAATATCAAGTATATGAAATAATTTATATGTTTGGGATTTTTGGTAAAATAAAATATTTTAACATTTTTGTGAATTATTAAAAAAAAGAATCAACTCAAAATCATTAAAAACCAGAGAGAAATTAATTTTTGAATCAATTAAATAAAATCACAAAATTCAAATATTCAAATATTTGAAAAAGGGCGCCAAGAACATGCCAAGAACACGCGCCACCCTCTGTTTCTGCAGATTTGCATTTTCTATCCAATCTCACTGAATACTTGATGATATCATGCAATCTACATATCAATCTGCTCGTTTTCACCTCACGATCATGTCCATGGTCTTTAATTTCATTTATTTTAAGCATGGAATAAGAAATCAAAGAGAAACCTCAAGAACCCTAAAATTTGCATGAAGGCTCAGAAATTCCACACACGATTCAAACAAAGCAATTGATTGAGGGTAAACACTCTATGCATGATTATGAACATATAGCCAAATTATTGTGCAGTAAAATATGCATGGATCATAGAGTTAGAAGAGCTCAGTCTTACCTCTTGCAGCTGGTGACCGTGTTTTGTGTTAGAGGTGTTGCAAGCTGGTTCCAATGATTTGCACAGCTTCCTTAGGTGCCAAGTGATGTGTCTGAATACTTGGAGTGGTTTGAAACAAGCTGAAACTTGAGATGGTACCTCAACTGCACCTCTGTCAAGAACTTGAGCAGTTGGCTAGTGATTTTTTGATTTTGGTGTTACAGATGTTATGTGAGTGTTTGGATCACTTCTATATGATGTTTATGAGGTATGTGTGTGTGTGTGATTGGTTTGGTTGGAGTTGCTCTCAAACTCAAAACCCGATAGTGACTTACTTTGGAAGGCAATTTTGGAGTGAAAGAGGAGATTTTGAGGAAAGCATCTATTTGATGGCTTTGGTGTACTCAAACTGATCACAATTGAGCTCTATTTATAGTGTGTCAAGTTTATTTTGGCTACAATAGTGAATGGCAACTGGTGCAGAAGTTTGGCAAATGTTAATCAATATGAATCCAAGTCTCCTCTAGCCATTGACTAGAGGTTAGAGCACAGGCATGTGGTTCCCTAGTTCTTGGATAAGTCTTGAGTGAATTTAGTTGGAAGAGGCTCAGTCCATGCCACCTTGATGCATCCATTAAATGCTCCAAAACAAAATTGGAGTCTTGTCCCTCTTTTAGGCATTTTTAGGTTTGGCATGCTACTTTTGGTTCCAAGGACTTGGGAGGCTGATGGATCAATGTTTTTCCCTCCTTGGTCTCCCCCTGAGGTGTGTCAGATGGATAAACTTGTTTGTCATTTGCAAAAATTGGGCAAATCGATCAAAATGCATAAATCTGCCTTGCCATGACAGTTTGCAGCAAGGCATATTGCCATTGTCATATATCTTAGCTCAGTTGAGTTTGATGGGGTTCTTGGCCATTTTAGAAAGCTCTCATATGATACAACATGTGTGTGATCATAGTTTATTTTGATACTTTTGGGATCCAAGTGAAAAATGCCCTTACTTTTTGGAAAAAGTGAAACAGATTCTGACTTAGTGAAAATTTCACTAAGTGTTGGAAAAAGTTACATTTCATGTTTTCAGCCATTTTGATCCATCCATAACTCAAAATCTATGATGAATTGGAATGAGGTGCAGTTGACACTTTTAAAGTATGCCATGAGAGCTACAAATCTATCTTTGGATCAGCCAAAATGGTTGCTTGGATCACAAGTTATGATCCTTGGAAGTTGGTACCCTAGCCACTTTGTTCCATAACTTAGAAAATTTCTAAGTTTTTTATGGTTACCCCTTTTACAAGTTATCCCACTTTTCTTGATTTTTCTTGATGAATGATGATTAAAATCACACATTAACATCATTTTAGGTTCAAAGAACCATAATTGTGAAAAATCTCAAAAAATCAAAGTTGACTTTTGTGCACAGTTGACTTTTTGTCAGATGAACTCCAAACTGCGCGATCCTCTATGAAATCATGTCCTTGACCTAAATCAAACTTTATGTACATGTTCCATGGGTGTTATAGGGTATATTGAATTATTTCCCAAGGTTTGGGAGCATGCCTGGGTCAAAAGTCAAAGGCACAATTGACTTTTCACGCGAAACCCTAACTGTGGTCCAGATGAAATTGAAACTTTTTTATTAAGCTTCTTGAATCAATCCATTATTGCAAATGGATCAATATAAGTGTTTTAGAGACCCTCAACTCATGTCTTGAGGCCTTGGCACATGTTTTGTCCCAAAAGTCAACTTAGGGGTGAATTAGGTCAAGAAACCCTAATTCCTGATTTTTTATGAATGCATCCCCTGAGACTAATTTGACTTGATGATTGGGTCCATGAGGTCCCTTGGATTGTCTTAGGTTATATTTTGAATGATTGGCTCATGCCCAGAGGAAAAATTCCATCTGGAGGCCTCAGTCGACCAAAACCCTAATTTGGTGACACTGGCGATCTTGAGGCTTGATCCACCTAGAATGTTGCAACCTTGTGCTTGATCATTGATGTGGGAGTCCTCTTGATCCCTTATGGGTGTTTAAGAGGTTAGAAAAGTTGAAGATCATGTCCTTTCTTGATTGATCCTTTGCCTAAGGGATCTGAGAGGGCTTGAAACCCTAAGTCTTTGATTGTAGTGACTGCTCACCCATCTTTAGGGAGACTAATGAGTATGAAAGTTCATACATATTGTGATGTTGATTTGTACAATGATGGGAATCTTAGTGGTCAAAATTTGGGGTATGAAACCTTCCTACAATGATCATCACTTGATACAGTTTACCAGTGTGGAAGTGATGTGTTCAGCAGTAGCATCTCTAGTCCCCAAGCAGAATGACAGTGCTCCCCGTGTTGAGGAATCAGTTTTCCAATCTTGTCTTCTCCCAAAAAGAGTCGAGCTGTGTAGTCAGCATCTGCATTTGCATTTGATCAAATATCATCTGCATAATTTATACCATATGCATGTCATGAATGTTTCATCCTCATTTGCATTTCTCCTGAGGTCGTGTCGTTATCCATATTTTACCTTGTGGTCAAAGTTCAACTCACTTGGCACCTACCAATCAGATATTGTAGTGTCTATCTGACGTTCTTCTAGATATGAACTTTCTTATCCGATTGTTTTTTCGGATATGTTTGTTCCTCTTTTGTATCCAATGCCATTCTTGGATGTTGTTTATTTGTCTCTCTCTGATGTTTTTCCAGATTGAGTCTTTGTTCTGGTGTTTTTCCAGAACCAATCTGATGTTTTTCCAGATAGTCCTTTGTAATTCTGATGCTTTTCCAGAATTTCATTTCTTTTACCATCTGACACTTTTCTGGATGTGTCTCTCTTTCTGATGTTTTTCCAGATTGAGTCTTTTGTTCTGATGTTCTTCCAGAACTTATCTGATGTTTTTCCAGATATTTCGCTTTTTTATTCTGATGCTTTTCTGGAATGACTTTGCCTTTTCCATCTGATGCTTTTCCGGATGTGTCTCTCTTTCTGATGTTTTTCCAGATTGAGTCTTTTATTCTGATGTTCTTCTAGAACTTATCTGATGTTTTTCCAGATATTTCGCTTTGTTATTCTGAAGCTTTTCCGGAATGACTTTGCCTTTTCCATCTGATGCTTTTCCAGATGTGTCTCTCTTTCTGATGTTTTTCCAGATTGAGTCTTTTGTTCTGATGTTCTTCCAGAACTTATCTGATGTTTTTCCATAAATTTTCTTAGTTATTCTGATGCTTTTCCTGAATGACTTTTCCTTTTCCATCTGATGCTTTTTCGGATGTGTCTCTCTCTCTGATGTTTTTCCAGATTGAGTCTTTTGTTCTGATGTTCTTCTAGAACTTATCTGATGCTTTTCCAGAATTTCATTGCTTTTACCATCTGGTGTTTTTCCGGATGTGTCTCTCTATCTGATTTTTTCCAGATTGAGTCTTTTGTTCTGATGTTCTTCCAGAACTTACCTGATGTTTTCCCAGATATTTCGCTTCGTTATTCTGATGCTTTTCCGGAACAACATTGCTTTTACCATCTGATGCTTTTCCGGATGTGTCTCTCTATCTGATGTTTTTCTAGATTAAGTCTTTGATTCACTTGCATCTGATGCCTTCTCAGATATTGTGAGTATACCTTTCATTCAAAGCCATTATTAGATGATTGTCTTCTTTGGATCCAATGACTTCTTGGATTACCCTTGTTTGCTCACTTTCATCTGATGCCATTCTCAGATATTGTGATTGTACCTTGCATTCAAAGCCATTATTGAATGTCTGGTGTCTGTTTGTCCAATGCTTTCTTGGATCCTTACTTGATTCACTTTCATCTGATGCCTTCTCAGATTTAACATTTTATCTCATTCTTATCTGATGCTTTCTCAGATATTATGATTTGTACCCTTCATTCAATGCCATTATTGGATGACTGGTTTCTTTGCATCCAATGCTTTCTTGGATCCCTGCTTTGTTCACTTTTATCTAAAGCCATTATTAGATATTGTGATTTGTACCTTTCATTCAAAGCCATTATTGGATGTCTGGTTTCTTTTGTCGTCTGACGTTTTTCCGGATGTGCCTTTTTCTGTCTTTTCTGGCTTTTCTTGAAGATTCCGTTTGAACTCTTCAGTATAAGAAGATCCCAGGAAATCTTTTGTTGATGTCTATCCTTTTATTTCAAACCAGTCCCCAGTAGAGATCATGTCTTCTTTCTGGTTCCATGCCCAGTAAAGAGTGTGATTTTATTTTCCCTAGTGTTTCCTCAGAGTCTCCCCATTGAGTCTCTTATGTTGGCTAGTCTGTATCCCCAGTAAGTTTTCCTCATGGATACTAACCTTCATCCTTTCCCAGTAAGCTCTTTGTGGTGGTTTGCTCTTTATCTCTGGTGTTTGGTCTGTCTGCACCTTTGCATCTATCACGACGTCATATCATCATACTAGAAGTTCATGGCATGTCAATATTTGCATGTCTGCTGCTTGTCCTTAGCATCTGCATTCCATCTAAGGGCAAAATTTTTGGTTTTCTATATTTAAACACCTTTCACCTTGATGCCCCAAGGATTTTCATACCTCGTGCCATCCGGTAAAGCTATTTAAATAGGGGCAACTGTTGTACCCCAAATTTTACCCCTTAGATGTCATAACATCTTGCATTGACATTTAGCTTCAATCATCTATGCATTGTTAACTAACCACTTTATCTTGCTAGTTTGTTCTTTTATATGAAAGACAGGGTTTGCACAGGAAAAAGAAGCAAGATCATCAAAGATCATTCAGTTGTACTCTGAGGAAAATTAGGGTTTTGACAGAAGCTTTAACCTTTGAGATTTTGATCTAAGATGAAACCTCCAAGGCCTTAATCCATCATGACATGTCTCATTGGTGATCTAGGGTATGAGAGATGAAGTTCTAAGAAGTTTCTTGCAAAGGAAGAAATATTTGGTTCATGAAACTTTTCAAATGTGGAGATTTCACTACTTGTGCCAAAATTGAAACAGTCATAACTTTCAAACCACACATCCAAATTGAGTGACTCAAAGCTCAAATGGAAGCTCTTTTCATGATCCTCAAAACATATTAGAGTACCCTCTTTCAAAAAGTGCATGGTTTTTAAGTTACAAGACTTGGAAGACAAATCACCCTTGAGGACTTGGTGAAATTTCAGCTTTTTCACCCTTATTTGCACACAACTTTAACCCGAGTTTACATATAGTTACAAGCCTCAAATCAAACATCTTTGAACATGAAAGTTGTAGAGGGTATTGAGGGCTTTCCAAAAAGTACTAGAACTCCTCAATCCATTGAGTGAGCTAAGAGATACGAAGCTTCAAAGTTGGGGGTTTCACTTCTTGATTTTCAAGTAACCAACTCTTGTGTAATGATACAAAACCACTTCTACTCACCAAACCTCCTTTGTTCTGATGCTTAGGGACCAGATTAGTGTGTTTGAAACATATGCCAGGAATTTCTTCAAGTTGCACATTAAAGTATCATGATTTATTCCACTTGGTACAACTTGGTAGGAGGAAAGAGAAACTTTTCAAAGCAACAAGTATTTGTTTATTCATTGAGCCTCGCACCAATCACTTCTCACCAGCTTGTGCTCAGCGTTCAGAGATATTTGAAATCTTGGTTCAGCAAACACCACATCTCACACGATGAAAAGGGCAGATTTGGCATAATGTGCAACTTTGGCCATGCTTTGAGTTCTTGACTTTTCCCTATAACTAGCAGGCTGTTTTCCTTCATTTGACACCAACACTCTTCACATACACACTCTAAAAGCTCTGAAATCTTAAGCTTGTCAAGGGAAGAGAAAGAGGAACACTTTGGAGGCTGGTGCCGATTTGGAGAAGAGGAAAGACAGTCCACATTTTGAGGGTGCAGTGGACATATTCGACTTGGTAACTTTCTTCTCACACTCCATATTTGTGCTCATACATTGCTTTTGTCATCATGCTTTTATCATAAATGTTATGTAAGGTGTTTTAACACTTAGTTCATCTGTTCATATGTATAAATAATGTGTTCATGTTTAAACTTGTTCTTAACTGCCAATCCATGGCATGCCAAAATGAAATAAGGCAAGTGTATGTGTTTTGGCTTATACATTGAGTTAAGTATTTGCATTGCCTTTTGTTCTTGAAACTATGCCTGAGATATCATGCAATGGTAATATAGCCAAATCCTCTTAAGCTACTCACTGACTGTTTGGTAAGACCTGGCATCATTTTGGTTATATTAGGCTTCCATGATGTTGTGTATGGATAAGATGGTGTTCAGATTTCATGGTAAGTATTGAAGGTTTGAAATCAGGTAGACTATCCATGTCAAGCTTTGCTTGCTTAGAATATAACAGAACTTGTGTCTGAGGTCACATTGGTGACAAGTTCTTGCATCCTTACTTTGTTTCTCAGTTGTCATTAACTCATGATGCCCTAGTCAAGAACAGATTAATTTTATTGATGTTAGGACAGATAACATTGATGTTTTGTTTTGTGGTAGTTTAGTTCATTTGAGAGCTTTCACTTTGCCATGACATGTTAAGATATTTTGGAAATAGTATGCTTGGGAACTGTTAACAAGATGCTTGTTTCCCTAAAGTGTTAAAGCTTAATTGTATGTGTACTGGTATTATGAGTTACTTCAGGTCATCCAATGCTTTTCATATTTTAAGCCACACCATGACTGTTTTGCTCTGTACCTGCTGCCATGATCCAAAGAGGTTTTATGTTTGGAGATATTCATAGTAGGCTAGTTTTGTTCCAAATGACATGAGAGATTTGATTTGAGGTCTGTGCTTAGTATGATCATGATTCTTGTTTTAGGTATTCCTAACTGTTATAGTCATATGCATAACTATCATCTTGAGTTTGTTTTGCCCTGCCATGGTTCAAAGTTGTTACTACATGTCTAAATGATTGCTTGGTATGAATGTTAACACTAATACACTCACCATATGCCTAGGAATGAGGTTGGTAGGCACTGTTATTTGTGGTTTGGAAGCTTTTGCTGCCATGATATTTTGTGTTTTCATGTAACTGTTTTACTGATGTATGAAACTGCTAGCTCCTTGCCTTATACCCTCACTATGCCATGAATATGCAACTGTCTGGTTTGAATGCTAATGCTTGAATAAGTGTTTGTTACCATGTTCTCCCTTCATGTTCATAGGTCCGCCTTGCCTAAAAATGCAGTTGCTTAGTTTGTATGATCGTTGGCCATGAGTGTGTTGCATTTGTTAGTTGTCTACTATTTGAAGTGTAATATGCATGTCCTTGTTTAGATTTGTTTACTCACTGCCAGTTGATAATCTACCTTTTTGAAATCATGCTCTTGTTATGTTGCATCCTTACTGCCTCCATTTCATGTCTGCATATAACTTCAAATTGATCACAATACTGCCATTATTCATGTTGCCTAAATTCCATGGTTGTTAAATATGCTTTTGTTGGTAAAAGACTTTTTGATGAGTATACTTGTTTCAATGTTGTCTTGATGTTCATTCTGAAGGGAAATTTGCGATCTAAACGCAGCGAAAAACAAAAATTTCCCTTTAGAGATCCTTACGAAAGATCATGATCTGTGATAGAAAGGTTACCTTTTGTGGCGATGAAACCTTTGATTCCAAATCTATGGATGATCACGAGCGTTGTACGATGAACAGCGCCTCTACTCAGTCCACACGAACAACTTCCTTCAGTCACAGTGCTAGCTGATAACGATTGAAGGTTTTGAGTGAGGGAGAGGAAAAATAGAATACGGCCAGGGTTTCAATAACAACTACAACCTATGAGCTTCTGCACAAGGGTTCTATTTATAGAACTACTTGTGTGGGCTACAAACTAAAAAGCCCAACTCAATAATAATATTATTATATTATTATAATAACTATTATTATAATAAATATAATTTTATTATTATTATATTTTATAACTATTATAAAATTAATAATAACTATTATTATATTACATGGTACCTTACCATATTCCGTATTCCATTCAAGTGCACTGTACCTTACGGTGTTCCTTATTTACTCTATCTCTTCTCAAACTGTCCTTATGTGTGTGACCCTGTAGGATTTCGCGACGTTGGCAATTATATTAAATCATGTATTTAACATAATAAACAGTGAGCGGTATCTAGCAACACATCACTGCTACCCAAGTCACAAAATTGTCATGTGATCTGACAAAATATTTTGTGATAGTACTTGTGTGTACAATTACCCTTTTGCCCCTATGTCTATATTAAACACAAGGCATATACCGTGTCATCCTTGTCCAGTTCAATATTGGGCCCTTAGACATTTATCCTGTTATGCAGGATGGGCAAATTCCATCTAGGCTACTCATGTCCCTCAGCATGCTTTGTGAAGTACCCATCAACTGTCTTTATGATCATCCAGTTACGGACAATGTTTGATCAGCAATAAAGTACTTGACTTTACATCTAGGGTACATAGTAGTTTCAGGTCGAAGGGTGGTATACACCACTATCACCATGAGAGTAACTTATGACACTTTGCATAACATTCTATGTAGTACTCTCATAGTGGGTCAATCCAGTATAAATATTACTCCTAATATTCATACCTATGTCAAGACTTGATAACTCCTTATCCATGATCCATGAGATGTGATCATCAGTCTATCTACATAATAGTCTTAATGCTTTAAGGCTATCCCATTTCACATTAAAGCTCGACTATGGATGCTTTAAGAATAATGTCCTTATGTTTAATGGAATCTCATGATTAAGTCATACTTAATGTTTCATTAAACGAACTAGCTATTCTAGGGACTTTATCATTTTGGAAAAACAAACATAATAAAGAAATGCCTTTTATTATTAATAAATAATTTGATACAAGTACCAAAAGTATTGGCCTCTAGGGCTTACACCAACACATTCATATACTTGCCTCCACTGTTCTAGATTTACATACTGCTATGTGTATGGATTAGTTGGTGATGGTGAACTTTAACACATGAGTTGGCATGGTTTTCACTGTTTACACTTGTATTGTTCTATGTTTGTTTTTGTCTTACACTCTTACCAGTCTTTGTTACCTTGATGATGTTTTGGTTGGAATCAAGCAGAGATGTTTAGTTGGTTTCCTTTTTGGCTAAAGTGTAGTATCATTCTTGCATCCCAGCCAGTCTCTATTGTTAATGCAATTGGATATGTTATGGAAAATTGTTGAGTGTATGTTGCACATTCTTGCACTGTCAGTTTTGGCACTTTGATGGTTACAATTCAAAATGTGTGAACCTGTTTTAGCATATGCATGGACTTGATATTTTGCTTTTGTTTTATGCCTGCATCATCAATGTTAGGATTGGCATGACCATTTGATCCAAGGTGGTTTATTTCATGATAGCATAGAAATTGGTTTAGTGGCAGCCATGGCATTGTTTTAACCTTAAGTGTTTGGTAACTTTAAAAATGTTGGAGGCTTGTATGATGATACCAATCAATTGCTTTTCTTCTTCTTCTGTTGATGATTGTTTTACAGTTTGAATGATTGGTAGTATGGCATAATAATCCTTGCTTAAGCTTGCCTTGTTGTGAATTTGTATCTGGTGGAGGTTGTAACCCAATCATGTGCCAAGCTTGGCCCTATGTTAATGTGTGCAAGACTTAAGTATTTATGGAGTTGTGTTTAATACCGGATGTAAGGACCACCCCAGTGGCAAGAACACACGCGCACAATACCATAAGGACAGGGGTTCGAATCCCCCTCGCCCCAGTCCTTTTTTTTAATTTTCTGAAGGTGCTTTTGCTTTATATATTTTGTATTGTTGCCATGATTTGTTAAGCTGCGCGTGTGGTTGGTTTGGTAAGTGTTTTAGGCTGCAACCCCCAGGGCACGGGTCCAAAACCCATGGGAAGCATTTCCCCTTCTTTTTTATCACTAGTCTTACTTTATTTTATGGTTTGAATTTTGTTTTCAAAAGATAATAACTTGATCAAATTTCATTCTTTTTTTCCCATTCTTTTCGTAAAGTACTCCTTAATGTGTCTACTTTTTGAATATAAAAAGAAATTGGTGAAAAAAAAATACTTTTGAGGTATCTATTAATGATTGGTAGTAAAGGGCCTTTTTAGGGTTTTTCCATGAACATCTTGACTTCTCTTGATTCTTTTATCATATTATTTTGTTCATCTTGATTGAATGATGCCTAATGCATGTAATTTTAACCTTGTATGGTGTTGTGAGCTTTGTTTCATTACGATATCTTGTTGTTTGATGTTGCATCTTCATGTAAATATATTTACAAACATTCTGCCCATAAGAATTGTTATTCTCCTCCTCTTCCAAAGGAAAGTCTCTCTATTGACCGCAAGGTCATAGATAGTTCGTTACCCTTTTAACCTAGCCTTCCCAAGAGATAGTCATTAATCTCTTATAACTCTTAAACCTTTCTTTAACCTTCACAAGAGATAGCCATTAATCTCTTCTCCTAAACAATCAATCCTCATAAGCTTTGCTTTCAAGCTTTTCACCCTACTTTCCCTTGGAACCTTGACCACAGTCAAGAGTTCCTCACCCCCATTGAGCGGAACTATGATTGATCTGATTTATCAAGTTTATCTTAAGAATACGTAGGCATAGGATTGCGACGATCCTAGCGAGCTACCTTTTTCTTTTTTCACCTTCTACTTTTCCTTTACAGTCCAATGCCTTCTTGGATTCTACCTTTCCTTTACATCCAATGCCTTCGTGGATTCCACCTTTTTCTTTTTCCACCTTTTTCTTTTTCCACCTTTTCTTTTTTTCACCTTTCTATTTCTCACCCTTTTACCCCTTAGTCAGGTGAACTACGGTTGCTCTGATTCTTTAGTCAGATACGTAGGCACGAGATGCGATGTCTTGGCGAGCAAACTTAGTGTACATACCCTTAGGTCTTTACCTTTACCCTTAGCAGATCACTTTAGTAAGCAAACATAACATGACACAAACTAACAAGAGGTTCCTGTAGAGTACTACAGATACTTAGGGTGCTAATACCTTCCCTTTGTATAACCAACCCCCGAACCTTAGATCTCTTAGATGTGTCTCTGCATAGCGCACTTAGGGTTTTTCAGTCTTTACCCTTTCCTTTGGATAAATCAAAGCTCGGTGGTGAATTCAAAGTTTTGTGATTCAAGTTAATTAATAGCTTGATATCCGATTCTCACCGCAACAGAAAATGGCAACTTCACTGGGGATATTCCCCTAAGAGGGTTAAGCCTATCTTGTTTGTATTTGTGTTATCTTACATGTTTGCTTGCTTGTATATTTGTACATATTCATATCTGTATATTTGCCTGTTGTGCTTGGGATTTTCTGTGTGCAGGGTTGTTATTTTGAGCGGTGAGATAAGTCCTAACCCGGACTTGAGAGCACTTATGATAGGATTGTGGTGTAATCAATAGTCGGTTATTGGGAGTAGTCCTAACAATTTATGGCATATGATGACCACGCTCAGTTGAGGCCCTTTGGGATTGTTGATGTCTGATGTGAGTAGTCGCATTGATGTTACTCTTCCCGATTTGAGAGCCTGTGATTCTGAGGACCATAGTTACCTTCACCCCAATTGGCCTTTTTAGGATGTAGTGTGGTGGCTATGAGGGAGTAGTCCCAAGTAGTTGTTATGCGATACTACACTCAGACGAGTTTATCTTGAGAATATTATTAACCCGCGTGAGTAGTCACGTAGGCTGATAATATCCGAAGGATTTACGTAGACTCTGGGAACTTTTAGAACCCTGTTCTACAGTTGATAAACCCTAGTACACACCCTGTGGTTAGTTCTTCACCCAGACTCCATGCTGTGATCTCGAACTCTTGATTCTGTTTCATGTGTTTTGCATCCTGTTTGCATTGCATTGCATATCATTTGCATCTTTGCATGGTTCATTGCATACGTCTGTCTGTCCAGTGGCTCATTTCCATATGTCTCTATCTTCCAGTGTCACATGTGAGTCGTCAAGCTGATTCCTCGACACAACTACCGGACTAGAGCTAACTACAGATGAAGAATGTCAGAGCAAGAGGCACACAATGCTGAGGTCCGAATGGAAATCGATGACCTTAAGTCGAGCATGACTAAACTCACTGAGATGCTTCAAGTTTTGATTGCTAGAGGAGAGCCTCCCCAAAGAACTGTCATCCAGGAAGTTTCAATTGCTGAACCCCCTCCGGTTCAAATGCCACCGTCAACTTGGCCCGAGTTTGGTTTGCCACACAACTACTCTCCACCGATTGCATCTACTGCTATGGCTGGTCAGACTGCTATGCCTGTATTTCAAACTCCTGTTTTCACCGAGCCCAGACCTGTGGTCCATGGTGTTCCACAGACTGTTCGAGCTTCTTTTGAGAATCCTCTCTTAGAGTACAATGTTGTCAGTGTTCAGGGTGAAGAGCCTGAAGACTTTTTTGAACCTGAGGTTGTCCGTGAGTAGTTTCAGATCATGGACAAAAGACTTAAAGCCATCGAGGGTAATGACTTCTTTAATGTGGATGCAGACAACATGTGCTTAGTGTCTGACCTTGTTATGCCTGCTAAGTGTTATTTCTTTGATTTTGTGGTTGGCATTTATTTTGCTAAAACTATTCTAGCAGCAAGATGTTGAAACAAGATGTTCTAATATTCTGCATTAAACATGTCGGATAAAGATGTCCCATCCTGGATCATAGGACATCGTGTCTGATTTTGGTTTAAAAGGAAGATTTTGTTGGTGGTATTTGTTACTGAATATTCTGTGAATATTTAGTTATCCTATGTGGCATCCAAAGTATTTTGGGTTGAGTTTTTATGTGTTGGTTTTCGGATTTTCAACATTTTCTAAATATGGAGACATATTAGGAAACATTAGATTGAAGACCTATTTTCTTGGAGTTTATTTTGCAGAATTGTGTGCAGTCTCTTTGCTGCATTTTTGAAGCCCAATCCAGTCCAGATTTAATGCTATATATTGACTAGTGTAAACCTATTTTAAGTGTGGAACTTACGTGTGTTTTGTTAGGGTTTTTTAGTGTTATTTGTGAGCCTAACTGGTATCATTCTGATAACAGTACAAGGACTGGTTTTATGTTGTAAGTTATGTCAGTTACTCATAAGCTTTTAAGCATTGAGTTTCTTGTGTGTCAATTCTCATAATCTTTGAAGTATTGAGAATTGTGTGTTTTGAAAGTGTGGCTTTCGTTTTGTTACTTGTGTTGAAAGGAACCAGTCACGGTTTGTGATTGAAGAGGGATTTGAGGAGGGCCTCATACCTAGGTGAGTCTTAGGTAGAAGTCATAGGAAGGATAGTGATTAAGTGAGCGGATTGTAACCGGGTGTGGTTGCTGTATGATCTGTGAATTGATACTATCATATATTGATTTCGTCCCTGGCTTGGTAGCCCCCAGAGTAGGATTGTTGATCCAAACTGGGTAAACATATCACTGGGTTCTTTACTTTCTGCTCTGTTATTATTATTGTTAACTTGTTCATTGTGTTGGATATCAGTGTCTCAACATCTGTGTAGGACATCTGATATCTGTGCCAGAATTTCAATTGGCATCAAGAGCTTGCACCCTTGTTTGGTTCTGGGTGAGATTCAGGGAAGGTACTTTCTGGTGCAATGGACAAGGATGGGGGATTTTTGAACAAACCACCTCTGCTTAATGGTTCCAACTATGACTACTGGAAACCAAGGATGGTAGCATTCATCAAATCCATGGATGATCAAGCATGGAAAGCTGTTATCAAAGGATGGGAACCCCCAAAGGTTAGAGATGGAGAAGGTAATCCTACTGATGTGGTGAAGGAAGAGGACGACTGGGATGATGCAGACTACAAAGGGTCCTTGGGAAATTCCAAAGCCATGCATGCACTGTTTAATGGTGTTAATCAGAATATCTTCAGGTTAATTGAACATTGCACCATTGCAAAAGAGGCGTGGCAGGTCTTGAAGGTTGCTCATGAAGGGACTTTAAAGGTGAAGATGTCAAAACTTCAGCTTCTCACTACCAAGTTTGAGAATTTGAAGATGAAGGAAGATGAGAGCATTCATGATTTTCACATGAACATTATTGAGATAGCCAATGCTTCAAGTGCCCTAGGTGAAAAGATGTCTGATAGCAAACTGGTCAGAAAAATCCTCAGATCTCTACCTAAGAGATTTGACATAAAAGTGATTGCTATAGAGGAAGCTCAGGACATAGATAAGATGAAAGTGGATGAACTTGTGGGATCACTTCAAACATTTGAATTGGGGATCATTGAAAAGTCTGAAAAGAAGAAGAGTATAGCTTTTATGTCAAATGCTGGTGATTCAGACGATGAAGGTAACCTGGTTAGAGATGAAGGGGTGTCTAAAGATCTGGTATTGCTTGGAAAACAATTTAACAAAGTGTTGAAAAGGATGGACTGGAAGTCAAGGGCAAATGTTCAGAATAAGTCACTCGACATCAGTAAAAACCAGGATAGAGGCAGAAGGTCCAGAACTGAAGAAGACTTCAATCAAGGGAAGAGAGTTCAGTGTTTTTAATGTGAGGGATTTGGGCACATAAAAACTGAGTGTCCCACGTATCTCAAAAGGCAGAAGAAGGGCTTATCTGTGTCTTGGTTAGAAGGAGAGTCTGAAGAGAATCTTATATTGGAGAACTCACTAAGCAGGAAGTTATCACTGGGTTCTCAAAGTTGTGTATCAAGAATGAAGAGAGGTGCCAGATAATATTAGAACAGAAGGTTCTGATAGCTCAACTAGAAGCTGAGAAGGAAGAACATCTATCAATCATTACTGATCTTAAAGAGGAGGTTGTATGGCAAAAGTCAAAACTTGACAATATGACCAAATCTATAAGAATGCTGAACAATGGTTCCACGCAGCTGGATGAGATTCTTTAGACTGGGAAAAATGCTGGAAATGTACAAGGTCTTGGTTTTAACAATCAAGCAGAGAACTACAAGAAGTCTGTATTAAAGTTTGTTCCTCAGAAAATAAAGCAAGAGGAGGAGATGTCAAATCACATGTTTCAACATCAGATGAAACATCAGAAAATAGTATATAGTTCAAAGTATAAACCATGGAGATGTCATTACTGTGGAAAGATTGGTCACTTAAATTCCTTTTGCTACAATTTGCGTGGTTATCCCAAAACTGCTCATCAACAAAATAAAGGACAGAATTGGGCTAAAGTAAAGAAAAGATGGACTCCTAGAAATATGATGGCTGGTTTCATAGCACATACCTCTCTCAGAGCATCTGCAAGGGAAGATTGGTACTTTGACAGTGGTTGTTCAAGACACATGACTGGTGTGAAGAAAGATATCAAGCCTCACTCTACCAATTATGTCACTTTTGGGGATGGATCAAAAGGTGAAATAAAAGGTGTTGGAAAGCTGGACTACACAGGACAACCAAATCTGGATCGTGTTCTATTTGTCAAAGGGCTGACTGCAAATTTGATCAGTATAAGCCAACTGTGTGATCTATGACTCAAAGTAAATTTCACAAAATCTGAATGCCTAGTAACCAATGAAGAAAATGAAGTTGTCATGAAGGGAACCAGGTCTAAGGATAACTGCTATCTTTGGAATCCTTAAGAATCAGAAAGTTTGTCTACCTGTTTGATGTCAAAGGAAGATGAAACCAAACTGTGGCATCAGAAATTGGGTCACTTACATTTGAAAGGGATGAAGAAAGTTCTGTCAAGTGAGGCTATTAGAGGTATTCCCAAGCTGAAGATTGATGAGGATAGACTATGTGGTGAATGTCAAGTTGGGAAGCAAACAAGGATGTCACACAAAAAGCTTCAACATCTTACCACAACTTCTAGAGTTCTGGAGCTGCTTCACATGGACTTAATGGGACCTATGCAGGTTGAAAGTCTTGGTGGGAAGAAGTATGCCTATGTTGTCGTTGATGATTACTCCAGATTCACCTGGATAAGCTTTATCAGAGAGAAGTCTAAAGTATTTGCAGCTTTCAAAGAATTGTGTCAAAGGATTCAACGAGAAAATGATTGTGGTGTTGTACGAATCAAAAGTGACCATGGGAAAGAATTTGAAAATAGCAGGTTTGAAGAGTTTTATTTATCTGAAGGAATCACTCATGAATTCTCATCACCATCACTCCTCAGTAAAATGGTGTGGTGGAACGCAAGAATAGGACTATTCAAGAGTGTGCAAGGGTCATGATTCATGCCAAAAAGCTTCCATATCATTTTTGGGTTGAAGCCATGAATACAGCTTGCTATATACACAATAGGGTGACTATCAGATCGGGTACTTCTGTTACTCTTTATGAGCTATGGAAAGGTAGAAAGCCAAATGTGAAATATTTTCATGTTTTTGGGAGTAAGTGTTATATCTTGGCGGATCGTGAGCAGAGGCGAAAGATGGATCCTAAGAGTGAGGAAGGGATATTTTTGGGATACTCTACAAACAGTAAAGCATATAGGGTATTTAATTCCAAAACTAAGGTGATGATGGAATCCATAAATGTGGTGGTTGATGACTCTGGCAAAGACGAAGATGTCCCAGATGATGTTGGAACATGCTTTCCCATGAACAATGAAATCTCACAAGACACTGAGTCCGTAGAAGATAATGCTCAAGAGACCGACACTAGACCTGAGAATGAAGAGGTAGAGAATGCTAACAGTGGACCTTTTATAAGGGTTCAGAAGGATCACCCTAAGGAGTTGATTATTGGAAATCTGAATGAAGGTGTAAGGACCAGATCGAGGGAGGCTGTGTCAAATGCCTGTTTTGTTTCAAAGCTTGAACCAAAGAATGTTAAAGAGGCATTGGCAGATGAGTTCTGGATAAGTGCTATGCAGGATGAGCTTTGTCAATTCAAGAGGAATGAAGTCTGGGAACTGGTACCACGACCAGCAGGAACAAATGTGATTGGAACAAAGTGGATTTATAAGAATAAGTCCGATGAACAAGGAGTTGTTACCAGAAACAAAGCCAGACTAGTTGCTCAAGGATACACACAAATTGAAGGAGTAGATTTTGATGAAACATTTGCTCATGTGGCTCGATTGGAATCCATCAGATTGTTGCTAGGAGTGGCATGTTTTTTGAAATTCAAATTGTTTCAAATGGATGTCAAGAGTGCCTTTCTGAATGGCTATCTTAATGAGGAAGTTTATGTTGAGCAGCCTAAAGGGTTTGTGGATCCAAATTTTCCTGATCATGTCTACAAGCTAAAGAAGGCGTTGTATGGTTTGAAACAAGCTCCAAGAGCTTGGTATGAAAGGCTGACTGAGTTCTTAGTCAAACATGGATACAGAAAAGGTGGTATTGATAAAACACTCTTTGTCAAGGAGAAGGATGGGAAACTAATGATTGCTCAGATTTATGTAGATGATATTGTGTTTGGTGGGATGTCGGATGAAATGGTCCAACATTTTGTAAACCAAATGCAATCTGAATTTGAAATGAGCTTGGTAGGTGAATTGACTTACTTCCTTGGATTGCAAGTCAAGCAGATGGAAGATTCCATTTTTATTTGTCAGAGCAAATATGCGAGGAATATTGTGAAGAAGTTTGGATTGGATAATGCCAAGCACAAGAGAACTCCTGATCATACTCACTTGAAGTTATCCAAAGATTAAAAGGGAGTGAATGTTGAACAGAGTTTATACAGAAGCATGATTGGCAGTCTGCTGTATCTCACAGCAAGTAGGCCAGACATAACCTTTGCAGTTGGTGTATGTGCAAGATACCAAGTAGAACCCAAGGTCAGTCACATCAATCAAGTTAAGAGAATTCTTAAGTATGTGAGTGGTACATGTGATTATGGGTTGTTGTACTCCCATGACTCAAGTTCCATTTTAGTAGGATACTGTGATGCTGATTGGGCTGGAAGTGCTGATGATAGGAAAAGTACCTCTGGAGGTTATTTCTTTTTGGGAAATAATCTTATTTCATGGTTTAGTAAGAAGCAAAATTTTGTATCTCTTTCTACTACTGAAGCTGAGTACATAGCAGCTGGAAGTAGTTGTGCTCAACTGGTATGGATGAAGCAAATGCTATCTGAGTATAATGTCACACAAGATGTCATGACATTATTTTGTGACAACCTGAGTGCTATTAATATTTCTAAAAATCCTATTCAACATAGCAGGAAGTTTCAAGTGTTGAACCCCCTCCGGTTCAAATGCCACCGTCAACTTGGCCCGAGTTTGGTTTGCCACACAACTACTCTCCATCGATTACATCTACTGCTATGGCTGGTCAGACTGCTATGCCTGTATTTCAAACTCCTGTTTTCGCCGAGCCCAGACCTGTGGTCCATGGTGTTCCACAGACTGTTCAAGCTTCTTTTGAGAATCCCCTCTTTGAGTACAATGTTGTCAGTGTTCAGGGTGAAGAGCCTGAAGACTTTTTTGAACCTGAGGTTGTCCGTGAGCAGTTTCAGATCATGGACAAAAGACTTAAAGCTGTGGAGGGTAATGACTTCTTTAATGTGGATGGAGACAACATGTGCTTAGTGTCTGACCTTGTTATGCCTGCTAAGTGTTATTTCTTTGATTTTGTGGTTGGCATTTATTTTGCTAAAACTATTCTAGCAGCAAGATGTTGAAACAAGATGTTCTAATATTCTGCATTAAACATGTCGGATAAAGATGTCCCATCCTGGATCATAGGACATCGCATCTGATTTTGGTTTAAAAGGAATATTTTGTTGGTGGTATTTGTTACTGAATATTCTGTGAATATTTAGTTATCATATGTGGCATCCAAAGTATTTTGGGTTGAGTTTTTATGTGTTGGTTTTCGGATTTTCAACATTTTCTAAATATGGAGACATATTAGGAAACTTTAGATTGAAGACCTATTTTCTTAGAGTTTATTTTGCAGAATTGTGTGCAGTCTCTTTGCTGCGTTTTTGAAGCCCAATCCAGTCCAGATTTAATTCTATATATTGACTGGTGTAAACCTAGTTTAGGTGTGGAACTTACGTGTGTTTTGTTAGGGTTTTTGAGTGTTATTTGTGAGCCAAACTGGTATCATTCTGATAACAGTACAAGGACTGGTTTTGTGTTGTAAGTTCTGTCAGTTACTCATAAGCTTTTAAGCATTGAGTTTCTTGTGTGTCAATTCTCATAAGCTTTGAAGTATTGAGAATTGTGTGTTTTGAAAGTGTGGCTTTCGTTTTGTTACTTATGTTGAAAGGAACCAGTCACGGTTTGTGATTGAAGAGGGATTCGAGGAGGGCCTCATACCTAGGTGAGTCTTAGGTAGAAGTAATAGGAAGGGTAGTGATTAAGTGAGCGGATTGTAACCGGGTGTGGTTGTTATATGATCTGTGAATTGATACTATCGTATATTGATTTCGTCCCTGGTTTGGTAGCCCCCAGAGTAGGATTGTTGATCTGAACTGGGTAAACATATCACTGTGTTCTTTACTTTCTGCACTGTTATTATTATTGTTAACTTATTCATTGTGTTGGATATCAGTGTCTCAACATCTGTGTAGGACATCTGATATCTGTGCCAGAATTTCACTAAGCTCAAAACTCCAGAATTTGTGAAGTATAAGGGACACTCTTGTCCAAGGGCTCATTTGGTCATGTATCTTCACAAGATGACTGCTTATACCAGAAATCAGAAGTTGCTTATCCACTGTTTTCAAGATATCTTGAGTGGAGCATCACTCCAATGGTATATGGGTCTCGAGCAAAACTTCATTCACTGCTTCCAAGATCTTGTAAATGTCTTCATGAAGCAGTATAAGTATAACCTTGACATGGCCCCTGATCTCCGCAAGCTGCAAAACATGACTCAGCATGAGAAGGAATCTTTTAAGGAGTATGCTCAGCGCTGGAGGGAGTTGGCTTCCCAGGTTGAACCTCCTTTGGCTGAGAAAGAATTGACTGGAATGTTCAAGGATACTCTGTCCCCATTCTATTGGGAGAATATGATTGGAAGTGTTTCCTCCAACTTCACTAATTTGGTTACTATCTGCCAAAGACTCGAGGAAGGACTAAAGAAAGGAAAAGCATCCAAAGCTGTTGAATCTTCCAATGCTGTGAAGAAATCCTATAGGAACTTTTAGAGGAAGAGAGAGGATCAGGCTAACGCTGTAATGGTTGAAGTGAGAATGCCTCATCCCCAACCTCAGTATGTTGTTCACCTTATTGTTGCCGCTGTCACTCCCGTGATTACTGCTCCACGACCAGCTCAAGTTTCCCAACGTCCAACTATAGGACAGAACCAGTATCGTAATAGGAATCAATTTGATCCTATTCCAATGAAGTACACTGAACTGTATCCTGGTCTGGTTGAGAAAGGGTTGATTACCACAAGGACTTTACCCCTTCCAAATCCTCTTCCAGCTGGATTCATATTTGATCTCGACTGTGCATTCCATGAAGGTGCCGCAGGCCACGACTTGGAAAATTGCTATGCACTGAAGGCTAGAGTGCGTGATTTGATTAAGACTGGAATTCTTAACTTTTGTGACAATCCCAGTGTCCAGAACAACCCTCTGCCAAGGCATACCAAGTGAAGCCTCAGTCGACTTCGGCTCAGCTACTTCTTAAAGACAGGACAGCTCATCCTTGTGTTTGATTAGTCACTAGGCCTTGTTTCTTGTTGTTTGCATATTCCTTATTTTGTAATGGTTGTTTGCCTTCAAATTATGTTTGTACTTTCGCAATTAATGAAATGAGCATTGCAAATTTTGATTCAATTCATTTATGTTTGCTATTTACATCTCTATGCTTTCTTTTTCAATAAAAACTTTAGCTCTTTTCCACTTTATTTTTTATTATGCAAAGATTGGAGGGAGGATAATGATACATTATACTCATAACTACTGTTGGTATGCTTCCAATTAAACTTTGCTGACGATGTAAGGCATTGTTTCAATCCCTAAACACTGGAGAAATAAGGAAGTTAATCCCTTGACAAACCCTTCGAGCCTAAAAGTAGGAGTTTTTACTTTCTTTACAAAAACCCGTAATCTTAACCTGGGGCAGGGTAGTTCTCAATTAGCTTGGTTGTGCGTCCATACAAAATACCTTTCATATAATGGTTGCATTCACAAATTTTCATTCGCACACAGCAAGCAAGTGTCGAAGATGTCCCTCAAGTCAAATGCCAATGATGGTTCATCGAAATCATTAAGTTGTTTAGTCACTTTCCTTACCCAAAGAATGAACCGAGTCCCTTTCAAGGCAAAAGCTAAGAAATATGGGAAGCTCGTGACCTTGCCATAAAAAAAAAGTTTGTATGACAACCCAAAAAGTGGAAACCTTTAAATCCTTCATTTTGAAAGTCCTCAATGGCAAATAATTCGGTAAGGAAGCAGTGACTGCCATCTCATAGGTCCTTTGACTTCTGAACCATCATCGCTATCATCAGTGCAATTCCTAACTCATGGGAATTTGAGTGCATAGTTTGAGTTAACTGAGCATAGGACTAAAGTTCATCACGTAGATTGGGTGGGTCACAAATAAATTTGGAGCCTTTATCCATTGTTTCATAAACCGTGAACCAGGCCATGTTACAACCCTCAAAAGACCTAACTGAAGCAAGGATATTTTGAAAGCATACTATAGCAAGGTTGCGTAAACTGACTCCCAAAGATCTTTACAGGTCATTACACTTGTGCTTCACCTTTCTCTTTTAAATGTCTTGAACCGCTGCGTTCAGACCAATGACTCATTATGCTTTGAATCTTTCTAAAAATGATATTGATTTCAAAAGTTGCATGACTTTGCTTTACAATTACCATGTTTGTACAAATACTTTGCAATTACCATGTTTGTACAAATACCTTGAAGAATCAGTTCAAGGGTTGTTGTTCAGGGGTAAGCTTGTGTCAGAATTGGTTTATCCAGAAGATTTTTCAAGACTCAGACTGAGGCAAGCTTTCCCGTGTACAACAAAACAGTTAGTTTCAGACTCACACAAACTGAAGCAATGATCAGTTCATCTACAACAGTCAGCTAATCTGGGGCAGTTAATTTGAAGAATCCCCAAGCATCTCTTCATCCTTCCTACAAGGATCATCACTTGATACAGTTTACTAGTGTGGCAGTGATGTGTTCAGCAGTAGCATCTCTAGTCCCCAAGCAGAATGACAGTGATCCCCATGTTGAGGAATCAATTTTCCAATCTTGTCTTCTCCCCAAAAGAGTCGAGCTGTGTCGTCAGCATCTGCATTTGCATTTGATCATATATCATCTGCATAATTTATACCATATGCATGTCATGAGTGTTTCATCCTCATTTGCATTTCTCCCGAGGTCATGTCGTTATCCACATTTTACCTTGTGGTCAAAGTCCAACTCACTTGGCACCTACCAAGCAGATAGTGTAGTGTCTATTTGACGTTCTTCTAGATATGACCTTTCTTATCCGATTGTTTTTCCGGATATGTTTGTTCCTATTTTGTATCCAATGCCATTCTTGGATGTCATTTATTTGTCTCTCTCTGATGTTTTTCCAGATTGAGTCTTTGTTCTGATGTTTTTCCAGAACCTATATGATGTTTTTCCAGATAGTCCTTTGTAATTCTGATGTTTTTCCAGAATTTCATTTCTTTTACCATCTGACGCTTTTTCGGATGTGTCTCTCTTTCTAATGTTTTTCCATATTGAGTCTTTTGTTCTAATGTTCTTCCAGAACTTATCTGATGTTTTTCCAGATATTTCACTTTGTTATTCTGATGCTTTTCCATAATGACTTTGCCTTTTCCATCTGATGCTTTTCTGGATGTGTCTCTCTTTTTGATGTTTTTCCAGATTGAGTCTTTTGTTCTAATGTTCTTCCAGAACTTATCTGATGTTTTTCCAGATATTTCGCTTTGTTATTCTGATGCTTTTCCGGAATGACTTTGCCTTTTCCATCTGATGCTTTTCCGGATGTGTCTCTCTTTCTGATGTTTTTCCAGATTGAGTCTTTTGTTCTGATGTTCTTCCAGAACTTATCTAATGTTTTTCCATATATTTGCTTAGTTATTCTGATGCTTTTCCCGAATGACTTTTCCTTTTCCATCTGATGCTTTTCTGGATGTGTGTCTCTCTCTGATGTTTTTCCAGACTGAGTGTTTTGTTCTGATGTTCTTCCAGAACTTATCTGATGCTTTTCCAGAATTTCATTGCTTTTACCATCTGGTGTTTTTCTGGATGTGTCTCTCTATCTGATGTTTTTCCAGATTGAGTCTTTTGTTATGATGTTCTTCCAGAACTTACCTGAAGTTATAACTTTACGGATTTTTATAAAGTAAAATCTGAAAGAAGTGAACCTCGGGATTATCAGCAGTAAAATCTGAAAAAGGAGTGAACCTCAATATTATCAACATAGAAGTTAAAAATTGGTAAAAATTAAAAGAATAAATTCAAAGACATTGTTGTAATAAAAACATTTTTCATTTGATTCAGCTTGCGTTTGTAATAACATAAACAAATAACTATTTTTGAAAAACATAAACATATTATTTAGCGCAACCATTATGTAATTTGTTTTTGTAAATATTCGAGTTATAATGTTGGCTTAAATGCACTTTTGGTCCCTGTATGTTGATTGAAGAAGAGAACTTGAGGTATGTGAAATTTTGATTGATGTTTTTGTTTCTCGAAACAGAAACTCAGGGGGACAATTGTTTGGATTTGCTCGATTTTCCAATGTGAAGGACGTGTAAAATTCAATAAAATCTTTAAATAATGTCTATTTTGGAGACTATAAAATGTATGCGAACGCGACTCAACATGATAGGTTTGAGAAGTTTGATATGAGTAAACTGGGGTTGAGCGAGGGAGAAAAATTATAACTTATAAGGTAAGAAATTATTCGAGGGAGTTTGGGAGAAGGAGGAAGAAGGAGTTGGAGAGGGTGAAAGAGGAGACAATTATCAAAGAAAAAGAAAAGGAATAATTAAAGAGGATAATGGTGAGGGAGAGGAAATTACAATGCAGAAGAAGAGGGTGAATGATCATGAGGTTTATTCAAAGAGGAATGTTAAGGCGATTTTGTACGTAGAGGTAGTGGAGGGGATAAATAAGAAGATAAATAGAGAAGATTAGGGGAAGGAAGACAAGGTACCGGTGGGAAAAAGATATGGGTATGTTCCTAAAGACATTAATTGGGCTTGTAATAGAGTGGTGGCTAGGATTCAGAATGGAGTTACAGTTTTGATCATTCAATAAACTATATCTGATGCTGGGTTTCTTGATTTTATGGTGTCTGTTGCGGTGAGAATCGGATATCAAGCTATTAATTAACTTGAATCATAAAACATGAAATTCACCACCGAGCTTTGATTTATCCAAAGGAAAGGGTAAAGATCGAAAAACCCTAAGTGCGCTATGCGGGAACATAGCTAGAGATCTAAGGTTCGGGGGTTGGTTATACCTAGGGAAGGTGTTAGCATCCTAGATATCTGTAGTACTCTATAGGAACCTCTTGTAAGTATTTGTGTTATGTTATGTTTGTTTGCTAAGGGAAAGTGCTAAGGTAAAGACCTAGGGGTATACACACTAAGTATACACGCCAAGACATCGCATCTCGTGCCTACGTATCTTGACGGGAATGGAATCAGAGCATTTATAGTTCCCCTCAACGAAGGTGAAGAACTCTTGACTGTGGTCAAGGTTCCAAGGGAAAGTAGGGTCTGACGGCAAGACACCTACGTGGAGTGAGGCGACTCCAAACTTAAGGCTAGGTAAAACGGGGAAGAAGTGTCCATGGGAAAGTAGGGTCTGACAGCAAGACACCTACGTGGAGTGCGACGACTCCAAACCTAAGGCTAGGTTAACAGGGAGAAGTTATTTATGACTATGAGGTCAAATTTGGTAATGAGTTTTCTATGACTTTGAGGTCAATAGAGAGACTTTCCTTTGGAAGGAGGGGAGAATAGCAACTTCTTATGAATGAGAATATTACAAAGGTATTGAGATTAAATGAATAATATGAGTTCAAAAACTTAAAGGGAATGTACAACAACCAAGCAAGATCAATCTCAAAAGTATGATTCAGACATTCATGCATAGCATAAGATAACGAGATAACTCACAACAAAGAGCACACAAACATATTGCAAAGAGAACATTCAAGTGTGAAATCAAAGACAAAGATATTCAAGGTAGGAGACTTAGCAACAAAGTTTAAAAGAGACAGACCAAACCCTAATGAAATAACTTTTATCCAAGGTCAAAACAATCTCAAACCACCCTCTCATGTACCAAGAAATCTCACAAAAAACTCTCAAGGATCAAGTGATTTCAAGATTAAGTAAAAATGGTTTATACATGTTTTTGTAAATTTTGAATTTAATATAAAAATTAAATTAAAGATTATGGAAAATTAAACTAAACATCAAAGGATATTTATGAATTTTTTGGGAATTTTTGGTTAAAGGAAAAATATTTTTAATAATCACAATTGAAATAAAAATTAAAAAAAAAAGAAATAAATAGAGGGAAATAAAGTGGGGGTGCAATAGAAATTGAAAAGAACTGGATTTATGCTGCAGCGTGTGGGCCTGATTGGAGGGGGGTGTTATTAGAAAAGTGGCCCAAAATGTGAAAGGAAAGAAAAGCTAAAAAAAGGAATAAAATGCAAAAGGGCATCTGGGACGAGGGGGATTCGAACCCTAGACCCCAAGGCTGCACGCGCTAAGTTCTTGCCACTGGGGTGGCTATACATCCAATGTATAAGCCAACCCCAGTAATACTTAATCTTAACCAAGCGAAATAAAAAGCTAGTTAAAAAAACACATGAGAAAATGTTACATTGTGGTAACTACATCAACCGGTCACGTTATTTTTAAAGTCACCAAAACCCTAATTTGGTGACACTGGCGATCTTGAGGCTTGATCCACTTGGAATGTAGCAACCTTGTGCTTGATCCTTGATGTGGGAGTCCTCTTGATCCTTTATGGATGTTTTGAGAGGTTAGACAAGTTGAAGATCATGTCATTTCTTGATTGATCCTTTGTCTAAGTGCTCTGAGAGGGCTTAAAACCCTAATTCTTGTTTGTAGTGGATGCTCAAACATCTCTGAGGATATTGATGAGGCATGATGGTTCATCCATTGGTAATGATTTGCACAATGATGGGATATATTGGTGGTCAAAATTTGGGGTATGACAACAGGGACAAAGTCCACACAGTGAGCAATCACTCATTGGGGATGACAACCACACTGGGAAATTGAAACAAACTGGGAAATCTAAAGTGATGGAGCAACTGGTTTAAGCTTGACCGGCTGACACTTTTTAAAAGGAAAGATGACACAAGATCCTCAATGGAAGTAGCACCGGAAAGATGGTCTCCACTGAGGAATCAGATAACAAGACTCAATCTGAAAGAACATCAGAAAAAGAGACAAATCCGGAAGAGCATCAGATGGTAAAAGCAATGTCGTTCCGGAAAAGCATCAGAATAACAAAGCGAAATATCTGGAAAAACATCAGATAAGTTCTGAAAGAACATCAGAACAAAAGACTCAATCTGGAAAAACATCAGAAAGAGAGACACATCCGAAAAAGCATCAGATGGTTAAAGAAACCAGTCATCCAATAATGGCTTTGAATGAAAGGTATAAATCACAATATCTGAGAAAGCATCAGACGAAAGTGAACAAAGACTCAATCTGGAAGAACATCAGAATGAGAGACACATCTGGAAGAACATCAGATGGAAAAAGAAACCAGTCATCCAATAATGGCTTTGAATGAAAGGTATAAATCACAATATCTGAGAAAGCATCAGATGAAAGTGAACAAAGACTCTATCTGGAAGAACATCAAAAAGAGAGACACATCCGGAAAAACATCAGATGGAAAAAGCAATGTCGTTCCGGAAAAGCATCAGAATAACAAAGCGAAATATCTAGAAAAACATAAGATAAGTTCTGGAAGAACATCAGAACCAAAGACTCAATCTGGAAAAACATCAGAAAGAGAGACACATCCAAAAAAGCTTCAGAATAACAAAGCGAAATATCTGGAAAAACATCAGATAAGTTCTGGAGGAACATTAGAACAAAAGACTCAATCTGGAAAAGACATCAGAAACAGAGACACATCCAGAAAATTGTCAGATGGTAAAAGAAATGGGCATCAGAACTACAAAAAACATCAGATAGGTTCTGGAAAAACATCAGAACAAAGACTCAATCTGGAAGAACATCAGAAAGGGAGACGCATCCGAAAAAGCGTCAGATGGTAAAAGAAATGAAATTCTGGAAAAGCATCAGAATTACAAAGGACTATCTAGAAAAACATCAGATAGGTTCTGGAAAAACATCAGAACAAAGACTCAATCTGGAAGAACATCAGAAAGGAAGGCACATCCAGAAAAGCGTCAGATGGTAAAAGAAATGAAATTCTGGAAAAGCACCAGAATTATAAAGGACTATCTGGAAACATCAGATAAGTTCTTGAAAAACATCAGAACAAAGACTCAATCTGGAAGAACATCAGAAAGGGAGACACATCCGGAAAAGCGTCAGATGGTAAAAGCAATGTCGTTCTAGAAAAGCATCAGAATAACAAAGAGAAATATCTGGAAAAACATCAGATAAGTTCTGGAAGAACATCAGAACAAAATACTCAATCTGGAAAAACATCAGAAAGAGAGGCACATCCGAAAAAGTATCAGATGGTAAAAGCAATGTAGTTCTGGAAAAGCATCAGACTAACAAAGCGAAATATCTAGAAAAACTTCAGATAAGTTCTGGAAGAACATCAGAACAGAAGACTCAATCTGGAAAAACATCAGAAAGAGAGACACATCCGAAAAAGCATCAGATGGTTAAAGAAACCAGTCATCCAATAATGGCTTTGAATGAAAGGCACAACTCACAATATCTAATAATGGCTTTAGATGAATGTGAACATAGACTACATTCAAGAACAACATTGAATGCAGAGAAACCAGTTATCCAATAATGGCTTTGAATGAAAGGTAAAACTCACAATATCTAATAATGGCTTTAGATGAGAATGAGATAAAAAAAAGGGGATCTAAGAAAGCATTGGATGCAAAGAAACCAATCATCCAACAATGGCTTTGAATGAAAGGTATAAATCACAATATCTGAGAAAGCATCAGATGAAAGTGAACAAAGACTCAATCTGGAAGAACATCAGAAAGAGAGACACATCCGGAAAAGCATCAGATGGTAAAGAAACCAGACATCCAATAATGGTTTTGAATGAAAGGTAAAATCACAATATCTAATAATGGGTTTAGATAAATGTGAACAAAGACTACATTCAAGAATGGCATTGAATGTAGAGAAACCAGACATCCAATAATGGCTTTGGATGAAAGGTATGACTCATAATATCTTAGAAGGCATCAGACACAAATGAGATAAAATAATGTAATCCGAGAAGGCATCAGACACAAAGACACCAGACATCTAATAATGGCTTTGAATGAAAGGTACAACTCACAATATCTAATAACGGCTTTAGATGAGAGTGAGAAAGGTATAGATCCAAGAAAGCATTGGATAAAAGGAATCACAATATCCAAGACAACATTGAATGACTGTGAACTTTCAGGAATGGCACTGAAAGTAAGGGAAAATCGCTATATTCGGGGATGGCATCGAATGATAGTGAGAAAGACATCCAGGAATGGCACTGAATGCAAAGGAGAAAACTCACTCAGGAATGGCACTGAATGAACAGATAAGACTTTCAAGAACGATACTGAAAGATATCCAAGAAAACTTGTCGGGGATTACCGAAGAGAGACAAAACTTCCAGGAATAGCACTGGAAGAAACAAGAGAAATAAGATATCCAGAAATGGCGCTGGAGATCAAAAGAGACAGACATCCAGGAATGGCACTGGAGTGGAAGAATATAAACATCTAACAACAGAGCTAGATGCACAAGTAAATGATAACATTCAAGAATGGCACTGAATGCAAAGGACAGGTAACGTTTTGGTAGGCGCCAAGTAAGTTGGACTTTGACCATAAGGTAAGATGTGGATAACGACACGACCTCGGGAGAAATGAAAATGAGGATGAAACACTCATGATATGCATATGGTATAAATTATGCAGATGATATGATCAAATACAAATGTAAATGTAGATGTTGACGACACGGCTCGACTCTTTTGGGGAGAAGACAAGATTGGAAGACTGATTCCTCAATACGGAGATCACTATCATTCTGCTTGGGACTAGAGATGCTACCACTGAACACCTCTCTGCCACACTAGTAAACTGTATCCAAATTGATGATCCTTGTAGGAAGGATGGAGAGTTGCTTGGGGATTCCTCAGGTAAACTGCCCCAGACTAACCGGCTGTTGTAGATAAACTGATCATTGCTTCAACTTGATTGATTCTGGAAATGACTGTTTCATGGTGCTCTTAGAAAGCTTGCCTCAGTCTGAGCCTTGAAAGGTCTTCTGGATAAACCGATTCTGAGAAGTCGCCATTAAACCACAAATCTTGAACTGATTCTCAACAGGATATGGAAGGAACTTGCCCCTGATTGGATCACCGACTAAGTTTCTTAACTGTTTAAAAATTCCTTAAGAGGAAAACCAGTTTGCAAACAAAAGTATTTGTACAAACATGGTAAATGCAAAGTTCATGCAACTTTTGAAATCAAAATCATTTTTGGAAAGATGCAAAGCATATAGGTCACTGGTCTGAACACGGCGGTTCAAGACACCAAATTGAAAAGTTTAAACAAAATGTATGATGCCAAAAACAAATGATCTGCAAAGATCTTTGGGAGTCAGTTTATGGAACCTTGTTGTAGTATGCTTTCAAAATAACCTTGCTTCAGTTAGGTCTTTTGAGGGTTGTAATGTGGCCTGGTTCACGGTTTAAGAAACAAAGGATAAAGGCTCGAAGTTTATTTGTACCCACCCAATCTTCGTGATGATCTTCAATCCTACGGTCAGTTAACTCAAACTATGCACTCAGGTTCCCATAGGTTAGGAATTGCACTGATGATAGTAATGATGATGGTTCAAAATTCAATGGACTTGAGATGGCAGGCACTACTTCCTTACAACTTTTGGTTGTTATACAAGCTTGTTCTTTCTTCTCTTTGTATAAGGTAAGGTCATGAGCTTCATATCTATCTTAGCTTTTGCCTCGAAAGGGACTCGGCTCATTCTTTGAGTAAGTATTTCTTGATGGCCCTTCTTCATTTATCACTTTGGGGACAACTTGTACACATTTGCTCATTTAATCTAGAAGAGTTAAAAGTTTATGGCATCCTGGCTTGATGATTACGGCGATCCATCATTGGCGTTTGAACTTGAAAGACATCTTCAACACTTGCATGTTGTGTGCGAAGGAAAATTTGAGAATGCAACCTTTGTGTGAGAGGCTTCTTGAATGCAACTCTTGTATTTGAATGCACAATCAAGTTAACTGAGAACTACCCTGTCCCAGGTTAAGATTGTGGGTTTTTATTTGTAAAGAAAAAAAACTCCTACTTCACGGCTTGAAGGGGTTAAAGAGGGGTTATCTTCCTTATGTCTCCAGTGTTTGGGGATTGAAACAATGCCTTACATCGTCAGTAAAGTTTTGATTTGAAAGCATACCAACAGCAGTTATGAGTATAAAGTTTCGTCATCCTCCCTCAAATCTTTGCATAATCAAAAGGAAAGTGGAAAAGAGATAAAGAAAGCATAGAGATGTAAATAGCAAACACAAATGAATTGAATCAAAAAGTTGCAATGCTCATTTCATTAATTGCGAAAGTACAAACATAATTTGAAGGCAAACAGCCATTACAAAATAAGGAATATGCAAACAACAAGAAACAAGGCCTAGTGACTAGTTGAACACAAGGATAAGTTGTCCTGTCTTTAAGAAGTTGCTGATCCGAAGTCGACTGAAGCTTCACTTGGCGTGCCCTGAAAGAGGGTTGTTCTGAACATTGGGATTGTCACGAAAGTTAAGAATTCCAGTCTTAATCAAATCACGCACTCTAGCTTTTAGTGCATAGCAATTTTCCAAGTCGTGGCCTACGGCACCTTCATGGAATGCGCAGTGGAGATCAGATCTGAATCCAGCTGGAAGAGGATTTGGAAGGGGTAAAGTCCTTGTGGTAATCAAACCTTGCTCAACCAGACCAGGATACAGTTCAGTGTACTTCATTGGAATATGATCAAATTGATTCCTATTACGGTACTGATTCTGTCCTATAGCCGGAGGTTGAGGAGCTTGAGCTGGTCGTGGAGCAGTAACCACGGGAGTAACAGCAGCAATAACAGGGTGAATAGTATACTGAGGTTGGGGACGAGGCCTTCTTGTTTCAACCATGACAGCATTAGTCTGATCTTCCTTCTTCTTCTGGAAGTTCCCATAGGATTTCTTCGCAGCATTAGAAGATTCAGTAACTTTGGACATTTTTCCATTCTTAATACCTTCCTCAAGTCTTTGTCCAATAGTAACCAAATCAATGAAGTTGGAGGAAACACTTCCAATCATCTTCTCCTAATAGAATGGGGACAGAGTATCCATGAACATTCTAATTAATTCCTTCTCAGCCAATGGAGGTTCAACTTGGGAAGCCAACTCTCTCCAGCGCTGAGCATACTCCTTAAAAGATTCCTTATCATTCTGAGACATGTTTTGCAGTTGACGGTGATCAGGAGCCATGTCGAGGTTATACTTGTACTGCTTCATGAAGGCATTTACAAGATCTTGGAAACAATGAATGGAGTTTTTCTTAAGACTCATATACCATTTGAGTGAGGCCTCACTCAAGCTATCCTGAAAATAGTGAATAAGCAGTTTCTGATTTTTGGTATAAGCAACCATCTTGCAACAATACATGACCAAATGAGCCCTTGGACAAGAATGGGCCTTGTACTTCACAAATTCTAGAGTTTTGAACTTAGCAGGCATAACAAGGTCAGACACTAAGCACATGTTGTCTGCATCCACATTGAAAAAGTCAGCACCCTCAACGGCTTTAAGTCTCTTATCTATGATCTGAAACTGCTCTCGGACAACTTCAGGCTCAACAAAGTCTTCAGGCTCTTCACCCTGAGCACTGGCAGCATTGTACTCATAGAGGGGATTCTCAAAAGAAGCTCGAACAGCCTATGGAACAGCATGGACCACAGGTCTGGGCTCGGGGAAAATAGGAGCTTGAAAAACTGGCATAACAGTCTAACCAACCATAGCAGTAGATGCAAGAGGTGGAGAGTAGTTGTGTGGCAAACCAAACTCGAGCCAAGTTGAAGGTGGCATCTAAACAGGTGGAGGATCAACACTTGAAACTTCCTGGATGACGGCCCTTTGGGGTGGCTCTCCCCTAGCAATCAAAACTTGGAGCATCTCAGTGAGTTTGGTCATGCTTAACTTAAGGTCATCGATTTCCATTCGGACATCAGCGTTGTGTGCCTCTTGCTCTAACATCTTGTGTCTGTAGTTAGCTCTAGTCTAGTATCGATGTCGAGGAATCAGCTTAACGACTCACAGACAACACTGGAAGATAGAGACCACTGGAAATGAGTAACTGGAAGAACAGACGTATGTAATGAAACATGCAAAGATGCAAATGATATGCAATGCAATGCAAACAGGATGTAAAAAACACATGCAACAGGATCAAAGGTTTGAGATCACAGCATGAAGTCTGGGTAAAGAACCAACCACAAGGTATATACTAGGGTTATTGTATCCGTAGAACAGGATTCTAAGAAGTTCCCAGAGTCAACAACCCATCTTTCGGATATTATCGATTTCCCAATTACTTGGTAGTCAATAATATTCTCAAGAGAGTCTCGTCTGAGTATAGTATCGTGTATCAACCATTTCAGGATTACTCCCTCATAGTCATTGCACTACGTCCTAAGAGGCCAAGTGGGGTTAAAAGGTAACTAAAGGTCATCAGTATCACGGGCACCCAGGTCAAAAGTGGCAATGCATTCACGATTGCTCGTTCAACATATACCACCCCCAAGAGGGCCTCAACTGAGTGTGGAATCTCAAGTCAACTCCCTTGGGATTACTCCCTCGAAGTCTCCTTGACTATATCCACTATCCTATCATAAGTGTACGCTCAACTCCGGGTTAGGACTTATCCTCACCACTCAAGGTAAACAACCCTGCACACAGAAAAACCCAAGCACAACAGGTATATATACAGACATAAATATGTACAGATACAAGCAAGCAAACATGTAAGATAACACAAACACAGACAAGGTGGGCTTAACCCTCTTAGGGGAGATCTTCCCCAGTGAAGTCGCCATTTCTGTTGCAGTGAGAATCGGATATCAAGCTATTAATTAACTTGAATCACAAAACATGAAATTCACCACTGAGCTTTTATTTATCCAAAGGAAAGGGTAAATATCGAAAAACCCTAAGTACGCTATGCGGGAACACAGCTAGAGATCTAAGGTTCGGGGGTTGGTTATACCTAGGGAATGTGTTAGCATCCTAGAGATCTGTAGAACTCTATAGGAACCTCTTGTAAGTATTTGTGTTATGTTATATTTGTTTGCTAAGGGAAAGTGCTAAGATAAAGACCTAGGGGTATATACACTAAGTATTCTCGCCAAGACATCGCATCTCTTGCATATATATCCTGACGGGAATGGAATCAGAGCATTCGTAGTTCCCCTCAACGGGGGTGAAGAACTCTTGACTGTGGTCAAGGTTCTAAGGGAAAGTAGGGTCTGACGGCAAGACACATACGTGGAGTGCGGCGAATCCAAACCTAAGGCTAGGTAAAACGGGGAAGAAGTGTCCACGGGAAAGTAGGGTCTGACAGCAAGACACCTACGTGGAGTGCGACGACTCCAAACCTAAGGCTAGATTAACAGGGAGAAGTTATTTATGACTATGAGGTCAAATATGGTAATGAGCTTTTTGTTACTTTGAGGTCAATAGAGAGACTTTCCTTTGGAAGGCGGGGAGAATAGCAACTTCTTATGAACGAGAATATTACAAAGGGATTGAGATTAAATGAATAATATGAGTTCAAAAACTTAAAGGGAATGTACAACAACCAAGCAAGATCAATCTCAAAAGTATGATTCAAACATTCATGCATGGCATAAGATAGCGAGATAATTCACAACAAAGAGCACACAAACATATTGCAAAGAGAACATTCAAGTGTGAAATCAAAGACAAAGATATTCAAGGTACGAGACTTAGCAACAAAGTTTAAAAGACACAGATCAAACCCTAATGAAATAACTTTTATGCAAGGTCAAAACAATCTCAAACCACCCTCTCATGTACCAAGAAATCTCACAAAAAACTCTCAAGGATCAAGTGATTTCAAGATTAAGTAAAAATGGTTTATACATGTTTTTGTGAATTTTGAATTTAATATAAAAATAAAATGAAAGATTATGGAAAATTAAAATAAACATCAAAGGATATTTATGAATTTTTTGGGAATTTTTGGTTAAAGGAAAAATATTTTTAATAATCACAATTGAAATAAAAATTAAAAAAAAAAAAGAAATAAATAGAGGGAAATAAAGTGGGGGTGCAATATAAATTGAAAAGAGCTGGATTTATGCTGCAGCGTGTGGGCCTGATTGGAGGGGATGTTATTAGAAAAGTGGCCCAAAATGTGAAAGGAAAGAAAAGCTGAAAAAAGGAATAAAATGCAAAAGGGTGTCTGGGGCGAGGGGGATTCGAACCCCAGACCCCAAGGTTGCACGTACAAAGTTCCTGCCACTGGGGTGGCTATACATCCAATGTATAAGCCAACCCCAGTAATACTTAATCTTAACCAAGCGAAATAAAAAGCTAGTTAAAAAAACACATGAGAAAATGTTACATTATGGTAACTACATCAACCGATCACGTTATTTTTAAAGTCACTACCGGACAAAAACATGATCCCACCGCTCTCACCTTGCCACGCACACACTGCACCTCATGCACCATGCAACATAACCATCGTAAATCAGGAAAGAAAAGCAATGGTAAGTGACCAACTTGTTCAATCAACATCAAACTAAATCTCTACCAAAAATCCAGAAACAAAACATCACTTTGCAGTGCTCAAAACAATGGACCTCATTAAACCCTGAGCAAGCCATATAATGGTATGAACAGAAAGAAAAACAACATGAAACTCATGGCCTCACAAATGAAACTTCAATCTTACTATATCAAAATACCAGTACAGATTCCAAAGCTAACTTAAACTGATGTGCACCTATGACATCAATGTGTGTTCGTGCCTATAGCCATGGATTTAGAGAGCAAGTATAAGACCAAATACTCATCATTCCAGCACGAGTCCAAACAAAATCTCCGTGTTACTCAACTTAGACTATCACATAACATACAACCTGAGAATGACCTTCAAATTCCCATACTTCAGAATGAAAACATGAACCTTACAGGTTCTAAACTATCAGCAAAGCATGGTAACGTCACAATATATCAAAACTCACACATTATCTTTTGACTTCAATGCAAAACAAACACATGATAACAGTAGGAATGCTCATGATATTTTGAACATAGAGTGAAAAAGAGAAGGTTACCTAGTGGAATAAGTCCACTGCACCTTCTTAATCCAAGAACTTGGAAATCCACTAGAACTGAGCTTCCTACTCTTTAAGGAAATCATGCTTCAACTCTCCAAGAGCTCCCTCACTCAAGTGGTGTTTTTCTTCGAAAATATTATGAGATATGTGTTGATTGTTGGTGTCCAATGAATGAGAGACCTTCTCCTTTTATAGGCAGCAAGTTGGTTAATGGCCTTGATGATATAAAGGATATTAGTTTTGCATAAGAGAAAAAAATCCTGAAGAGAGATCTTACGCATGGTGTAGTCTGAACCTTCTCCCTTGAGCCAAGTGAAATTATTTTTGGTTGCTTGTTGTTTGCTTATCCTTAGTTCATGTCAGCAAAAAAAATGAAGCAAGGACCAAGGAAAAGTGCCCTGAAGCCTTACACAAAGGTTTCTTGTTTTGACTTTTAGGTGGTCATTTGTGAAGTACCAGGTAGGTTGTACTTGGAGCCTTCTTATGCACGGGTTTGTAGCAAAAGAACATTGGGAAGTGGTGGAAAATAGGGTCAGTACAATGTACTTGCTGATGGTTCTGCACTTGGTTCCAAATGAAACATAGTTGGTGTGGAACAAACAAGCTCAAAGTCCTCTAGTTGGTACACGACAACTTTACAACCAATGGCCCAAAAGATACCACTCTTGATCCTTTTGAATAATGGCATGGGACATTTGTTTCTTTTTTTTTAAAGATTAACTAAATTAAATTAGACAAAAATAAAAAGTAAAAACCATAATTAAAATTAAAGTGGAAATAGAATTAAACTAAATTAATAAAACTAAATTAAGACTAAAATAAAAATAATCTAAATTAAAAATATACACTAAATTAAAAGTATAAACTAAAAGGTTATAAATTGAAATAAAAATCTAAATGACATGGAATGATAAAATTGGATAAAACTGGTATGGTTAATGATCAACGAAAAGGTTTAACTAAAATGAAAAAATGTTGACCTAGAATGACATGCAAAAGATCAAAGAATCTAAGGGTAAAATTTGGGGTATGACAGTGTCTCTATTGGGAGGTGACAAAATTTTCTTGTATTTTACATGAAAGACGAAAGTGAAGTCTGTTTTTAATGAAGCAAATATTTTTTTAGTTCTTTTGTGTATGATTTGCGTGCTAGGTCGAATGATATAGACATGGTTTATGATATGGGGAATGTGTACATTGTTATGGTATCCCGTTACATGCTTGGAATCAGAGATTCTTTGGGGAACTAGGAGCGGTTAAAAGAAGATTGCTAAAAATCGATTAACGTATAATTAATAAATTGAGGTTGGATTATGCTCGTATTTTGATCACTACAAAATTTGTGGGGGAAATAAATGAGGTTGAGGATTTTTTGGTTGACGGGAAAAAATATCCAATTCGCTTTGTGGAGAACTAAGAGTTTTGCTTAGCAGATAACACTTGTTTAGCTAAGTATGAGGAAGACAAGGAGTCTCAAGGTACTGAACCGGGTACTGAACCGGGATGTGATTTTGATGACGCACCCTTGGTTGATAACATTGTGAATCAACTCTATGCTGATTGGTTAGTAGGTGAAAATGAAAGGGATATAGAAGATGATGATCAGCCAATTGAAGGTCTTAATCTTAAAGAAAATCCTATTTGGCAAGGTCCTTGGAGTTATGAATTTATCAAAAAGAAGGAAAGAAAGGAGGGAGTAAATTCTGATGTTAAGGAATCTAGAAATAGTCTCAGTAAGAGTGAGAAGGGAAGAGGTCTACATAAATCTCGGAATAGGAAACGAGTAACATCTATTATTGATCTGAAAAGAGTGGCTAGATTATCAGCTAAAGATGGATATGAATTAATTCATTCTCTAAAGGGTAGAAAAAATAAAATCTCTTCTAGAAGGTAGTTTCTTTGTCAGTGGGTTCTAAGGATTCAATTTTGAATGAGGATTGGAAAAATTGGATGGCGGTTCATGGTAAACCTTAGGAGGTGATGATGATGTTTGTGAGGTTGGAAATCTATCAGGTTGAAAATTAAGGGAGATTGTTCACATATGTTTGGTGTGTTGTCAAGAGGGAGAGGCGTTGGGAGTAAGAATGATGGAGAAGTTGTGGGAGGGAGGAGGGAGGGGGAGAAAACATTTGGGGTTGAAGTTGGTATTTAGGTTTTGGCGTTCAATGGAAGAGGTAAGGTAGTGGGTAGATCTAATGAAGCTTGTTTCTTTTAATGTGAGAGGATTGGGAGGGTGGTAAAAGAGGAGAGAGGTTCATAAGTTAATTATAGAAAAGTTTCCGCTGGTGGTTTGCATTCAAGAAACAAAAATGGCAGGGATTGATGATTTTGTGAGTAGGTATCTGTGGGGGTACCCTAAGGTAGGATACTCTTTTAGGCCTTATATAGGGGCCTCTGGAGGCCTTCTGACGTTATGGGATACTAAAGAGGTGGATGTTAAAATTTCTATGAGTTTCGAGAATCTTTTGATTATTATATGGTGCTTTAAAAACTCGGGGCATGAGTTTTCCATTGTCAATGTTTATGCTCCTTGTGATAGTGGTGGTATGTTATCTTTATGGAATCACCTAGGTGTTCTGCTCAATGATGATGAGGGGACCTCTTTGTATATGAATGGTGATTTTAATGATATTTGATTGAATGAGGAAAGAAGGAGTAGGGTAACTGCTGACCGAGTGGAGGATTTTACTCATTTTAATTTTCTCATTGACGCAGATGTTCTGGTTGATTTACCATTGTGTGGGAGAAAATTCATGTGGTTAGGGGGATGGTCTTTCTATGAGTCGTCTTGGTTTCTTTTTATTATCAGATGCTTGGGTTTATTTTTGTATGAGTTTTATCTAGGTGGCTCTTCCTCTCACTATTTCTGATCATTGTCTGATCATGATGACTATTGACGAAGATAATTGGGGTCCCAGACCAACTTGTATGTTAAAATGTTAGGTGGATTTACCAGGTTACAAGGAGTTTGTGAAGGATCAATGTCTATCGTTTTAGGTGGATGGTTGAGGAGGTTTTTTGTTGAAAGAGAAATTGAAGCTGATAAAGGGCAGTTTGAAATTATGGCATCATAACCACTCTCAGAATCTAGAAGGAAAGATCAAAGCGGTAAAAGAACTTATTTCTTTCTTGGAAGTTAAATGAGATGGGGTTGATTTAGAGGAGGACAAGTTGGGTGAGTTACATTATTTATCAGCAAAAATCCTCTCTTTATCCAAATTATATTCAAGTATCCAGTGGAAAAAATCTAGATTACTTTGGCTAAAGGAGAGAGATGCAAACTCAAAATTCTTTTATGGTATCATGTCCTTGAGGAGAATGTCTAATGCTATCATCTCAATTTCAGTTAATGGGGTTTAAGTAGAGGGCGTCAATGGAGTGAGGAGTGTTGTTTTTTATCATTTCATAATCATTTTCAGTAGGTAGCGATTGATCGGCCAGGGATAGAAGATATTTATTTTAAATCTATCTCTACGGAGGAGGGGTTGTTATTGATGCTGCCTTTTTCAGAGGTTGAGTTATGCAGGAAGTTTGGGACTGTGGCGGTTTTAAGAGCCCCCGTCGGGATTGAATTAATCTTGGTTTTATAAAAGATTTTTGGGATGTCTTGATGCACTTCTCAACTGACTTTCACCATAATGGAAAGCTGACCAAAGCCATAAATAGTACTTTTATTGTTTTGATTCCAAAAGTTGAGAGTCCTCAACAGTTGTCAGATTTTTTACCTATTTCTTTGGTCAATTGTCTATATAAAATCCTATCTAAGTTTCTTTCTAATAGGTTGAGACAGGTGATTGGAAGTTTTATTTCAGAGTCTCAGTAATCCTTTGTTAAAAATAGGCATATTTTGGATGACATATGTATAGCTAATAAAATGGTGGATGATGCGCGAAGTTTGAAAAAAGAATTATTATTATTCAAGGTTGATTTTGAAAAATCCTATGCTTCAGTGGACTGGCGGTATTTGGATGAAGTTATGTGTAAAATGATGTTTCCGACTCTGTTATGGAAATGTATCTTAGAATGTGTTTCTATGAGAACTGCATCGTCCACAATTGTGTGAGTTAAGATAAGTGGAGTTTTCTCGTGAATGTTGATTTGTAAATTCATTCAATGTGATGCAAACATCCGCTTCCCACCTGTTTTGTGTAGCAACCATTATTTTTCCGCCGATTGTGACAAAATAGATTTCGCTAAAATCGACCAACAAAGAAACATTTTCTACCTCGAACTACGTAAGCCTTGAGTTCTCTATTGCACCCGGAGATACGTAGGAGCAAGATTCAAAGTCTCGTCGTGCACCCTAATAAAAAATAAACCATCTTGTCCTCTTCGTTCCCCTCTTAATAACTAGAAAAGCCTAACATTTTAAACTAACACTAACACACACAACTAACCAAATGGTTCCCGTTGAGTATAACGGACGTGAAGGGTGTTAATACCTTCCCCTTGCGTAATCAAATCCTGAACCCTGATTTAGTTGCGACGACCAATATCATTGTCGTTATTTTTAGGGGTTTTATAGATATTTTCCCTTTCCTTCTTTGGGAATAAATAAAGTCCATTGGTGACTCTGTTCAGTCCATCCCGCAAGCGTGCGATTACGCTTTGCGAGGCCGTGTTCTCATTTTTTGAGGTGCGACAAGAATGAATGAAGCTTTTAATTTTGATACTTTATTCACACTACAACGCTTTTGCAAAACATACTATTACTGTGAATATAGATAGAAAACACACATAGAGCCTTTGTTCGTTTTTGTGTGATATTTTCATTGTACTTAAACTTTGTGTAATCTGCTTTCTTGAAGCATCTTTATAACATAAACACTTATATCTCATTGTATTGAGGTCGTTTCCTTGAGTGACTAGGGTTTAGTCAGGATACTCGAGAAGACAAAGACGGGTAGTCTTTGTGTGTCTGTAATCTGGTGATTTTAGTGGATTAAGTACTTATTGAGAAGGAAAAAGCACCTTGACGAGTGGACTGGATTAGCTTCGTTAACAGTGAACCAGTATAAAAATAATTGTGTTCATTTATTTTTACTCTGGTTCTATTTTGGGTGTTTGAGCACTAAAATTTTTTAATCTAGAAACCCAATTCAAACCCCTTTTTCTTATGTTTCTTTCCACCTTCATGTTGTTTGGGGTCAACGTCTCATGATCTTGGTTTCATGCGGCAGTGAGTGTTATAAATTGTAAGTACAATCACCTCCCTTTTTGTATTTAGGGATGCCTGTTGGTGGAGATTCTAGGAAGCTTAATTTTTTGGTATCCACTGATTGACCGTATCAAAAGAAGGTTGTCGGGGGTGGAAGAGTCGCTTTCTATCTATAGGGGTCGTCTAATTCTTATAAAATATATCATATCCTTCATTCCAGTCTACTTTCTTTCTTTCTTCAAGGTGTCCTCGGGTATCATATCTTATATTGAATCTATTTTTAATGTTTTTTTGGAGGGTGTGAGGGAGTGAAAAAAACCTCGTGGTTCAATTGGGATACTATTTGTTTGAAAAAAGAAAATGAAGGTCTGGGGTTTAGGATGTTGAAGTAGTTTAACTTAGCCGTACTTGGTAAATGGTGTTTGAGGAATCTAAATGAGTTGAGAAGTCTGAGGTATAGGGTTCTAAGTGCTCGGTATGGAGAGGAAGGGGCGATTATTTTTTGGGGGTAGTGGTGGATCTGTTTGGTGGAGGAATTTGAAAAACATAAGGGAGGGTGTCAGCTTGGTTGATGAAGGGTGGTTACTTAATAACATTGATAGAAGAATATGAGATGGGTATTTTATATTGTTTTGGATAGATCCTTGGATGGATGGTATACCTTTGAAGGAGAGGTTTAGTAGGTTATTTGATTTAGCAGAGAATAAAGGGGTGTAAGTAACAGAAATGAACGAAATGAGGGGGGGGAACATAGGGGCGTGGAAACGGTGTAGGAAATTGTTTGCATGGGAGGAAGAGTTAGTGAGAGAGTATATTGAGCGACTAACCTCAGTTGTTTTGCAGGTGGAAGTAAAAGACCCTTGGGTGTGGACTTTACATCCTTTTTATTGCTACACGGTTAACATTGCTTATAAATATTTGTCCGAAGTTGACGTCATCAACAATCAGGCTAATTCCCAATTTTTAAGTTTAAAGATGGTGTTGCTTAAGGTAAATATTTTTGGCTGGAGATTTTATTTGAATCGTATACCAACGAAGGACAATCTGCTTAGGCGGCGAATTCTTGCTACAGATGATCATAAATGTGTGGCAAATTATTGAGTCACTACAAGAAAAAAGGAGATTTACGACACTTGAGTTGCGACAGTTATCACAAAACCGTCCTTATTCTTGAATTGCGACGGTTGTCACGACAGTTAGGGTCAACTGTCGCAGATTTTTTGCGACAGTTATCACAAAACCGTCCTTATTCCTGAACTGCGACGGTTATCACGACAGTTAGGGAGTGGACTGTGACGGTTGTCGCGACAGTTATCACAAAATCATCTTTATTATGTTTTTTACTTAACTTTTTATTTTATAAAATAATTTTTTTATTTAGCGCTAAATGAAAAGGGAAAATTTGTTCCCCTAATTCATAACACTATTTTTTAATTTACTTAAGGGTAAGATTACTCCCCAAAAAAATTCAATTTTTTCACCTAAACAAAAACCCTATTTTTCTTAAAAAAAAAAGCCTAAACTCAATCATCCCATAATCTCTCTTCTCTTGAAGGAGGCTCAACGGTCAAAATTATCTTCTTCGACCACAAACTACCACTACTACTACAATCTTCGTGTTAGCATCGACATAGAGATTAAGCCCAACCTTGTGAGCACCACCAACCACCCTCTGCATGCCACCGTCTGCGAGCAACACTATGAACAAACACGTGATCACCACCCACATCTCGCATAGATTCAAGATTCTTCGCTACTTGAAATCGAATGTAAGGACTATAAATTAGCTTTTCCTATTATTAACACTCATTATTATTTTGTTTGAATTTGTTTGAATCTACTTCTTCAAATTTACGAACCGTAAATCGTAAACCCTAAAACAAATCTGAGAGTGAGTTTGATAAGCTATGGACTTCATTAGAAGAGGGATCATTTGAGCAAAAGAGTCTCTGGAATCTGGATGGCTGATTGGGTCATCTCAATTTCTAGTATTTTGAAAAATCAACTCCATATAAAATAGTTCCTCTTATGGATTATGTGAGTTTTTTGTTTTTTATTATTTAAAATCAGCTCTGAATTTTCTTGTCTATATTTATTATGGTGCTGAAGATCGAAGGGAATACTTGGAATCCCATCTGTGTGAGTGTAAGAAAGAAGAAAATGCCCCTATTTTGGACGATGATGCTCTAAATGATGTCTTAGCCCGCAGGTGCACAACTTTTTTATGCTTTTACCTTCTGCTTCTATCCTTGGCTTAATATGTCTAGTTATTTTCTAATGTGGGATTTCTTCTCTCTACTTCCATTGATATTTGAAATTATGCCAACTTTTGACAATGACAAATTAGTAGGTATATTAGGAATTGATAGTAATTGTTATTAGTATTTTGTTATTTTATTTCAGTGTTGACTCCTGAATTGAAGACCACGTTGGATAAAATTGTTACTTCAAACAAAATAGTTTTGTTTATGAAGGGTACTAAGGATTTTCATAGCTTCCAATTATTAGTATTTTGTTTATGGGAGTATGATATCTATCTTTTGTTATTAGTATTTTGATTTTCTTTCAAAATTTATAACATCAATCGGTTTCTTATGTGTTTATAAATGTTTGTATAATTATAGGCTACCATGCCAAAGTAGTGTCTTTCTCTTTTGGGTCAACCCATTGCACTCTATAGGTAATAATTATGTTTTCATCTCATTTTCATTATAACAGCTATGTTTATATGCTTCCTGAATAATGAAATCGTGATAGTAATAACTACGACCGTCTTGATTTTCAATAAACAAAATCTACTACTGTCTTTTTATATGGAAGGGGTCATCATTGACTTTAACAGGAAAAGAAACAACATGGTTCTGTATTCATTTTATTTGGCTTATATCTTCACTCACTTTACGTGCTTTGCAACGTGTTTCATTTATTTTCAATATAATTTAATTTGAGAATCTGTCAATCCTCCTATTCAGTTTCTTGACTTTTTCTCGCATGCTTGAAGTCAAAGAAATTGTTGTTTTTTGTGATCCTTTCTACAGGGACATTTTCGAAGGTTTTTTCTTTCTTCACATTTGGTTTCTTTCATAAACTATGTCTTTCTCTCTTGGCTATTAATATTCTTTTTTTATCCCTCAGATGAAGGAAAATGCCAAGTAGAACTCAAATTTGCACTGTCGGGAAAAGAAAGACAGGATTCTGTTTACAATGGCTTTCAGGTATAGGATTCTATTTACAATGACTTTCAGGTATGTGCTATTTATTTTTATTTGCAGCTTCAGTGAATCTGTGTTGAAACATTATCAAGATGCGGGAAAATAAAAGAGAATGTTTATAAAAATACATAGTTAATAAGTTGGCATTCTGGTCACCACATTTTGAAAAAAATCCAATTTTTCACACAATCATAAAACAGAATGTTCAAAATCTTGAAATCCTCATAAGATAGTGATTAAGTGTTGTGTCAAAAAGTGTTATGGAAAAATACCCTCCTACAAGCAGTGAAATTTCACGGAAATACCAACTTAACATTTTGTTAATGTTATTGTCAATGGTTTATATGGAACAAGAGCTAAAGAAAACTATGTGCTTTAGTATTTGCACCTTAATCACTCAGAAGTATTTGTATGGGTTTGTGATTTCTAAATTTGTATGGTTAGCTTTGAAATTAGTGCAAAGTTAGTCTTAGGTTAGTTGTGACTTTTGAAGTGTGAAGTATTTTGAAGTTCTGTTATGTTGCTTAGTCAGTTATGATGTTAATTAGTATGACAAGATGAACCATGTATCGGTTACGTGCAATTGATGAATTAATGAAGCTGCTTTGAATTTTTGTTTTAATTAGCTAAGTTAGATTAGGATAATTTGAATTAGTATAATTGATTTCCTGTTATGACAGTTGGTTATGTGATGAAGTTTTGTTGTTGCAGTTGGTTTACTTTGTTATGGCTATGATGCAGTTAGATTAGTGATGCTTGCAAATGTTGAAATCCTGCTATCGATCAGCATGTAAAGTGTAAAGTTAAAATCCTGCTATTGTGAATTGTTATGATGAATTGAATGTTTGCCTTGAAATGTGATGTGTTGTTATGCAGTTAGCTAATTTTTTTTTGTGTCGAATGGTGAAATTAATTAAAATGGCCTGACATGTTGTTACCTGAAATTGAAAGTTAATTGAATATATTTGAACTGAGCTTGGGAAACAAAACTGTTGCTATTAGCGTCAAATCGAGTTTACTTAAAATTTTGTTATTGAAACAAATCTGTTAGAAGGTTAGGAGAATCAATTAGTAATGGTTATAATGAGAATTTGTTGATTTATTTTGTACTACCCTCCAGGTTTGACTCTGCTGCAGAGGTAATGTGTTGCCCTGCGATCCGGAAATTCATTTGAGAATGATTGGTTCGGTTGTGTCTAACTGTGCACGAACACGGTAGCCACCAGTGAAATCCGTCGATGGCGTGAAGGTATTGTCGAAGACGTTGTGTTTATCGACTTTATGCTCGAAGAGGATTGGGAAAGAAGCTATGTCCAAGAGTTTGTGTCCATGACAGAGGCTTTTACGTACTTCAGTTCCAGAATTTGTATGAGTGTTTGGAAGAATCCATATAATGAATTTAGATTGTACCCCGACTCGGTCATGAAGGCGGTGTGCTGCTTGTCGGCCTTAGCCATGGGAATTTGATTGTACCCCGAGTATGCGTCCATGAAGGACAATAATTTGAAACCTGCATAATTGTCGACCAGTTTGTCGATGTTAGGCAGTGGATAAGCATCTTTCGGACATGCCTGGTTGAGATCAGTGTAGTCAACGTACATCCTCCATTTTCTATTATTTTTCTTAATAAGTACAACATTGGATAACTAGGTCGTGTACCAGGCTACCGAAATAAAATTTGCCTCTAAGAGGTTTTTTACAGCTTTTTCAGCAGCCTCCGCTTTCTCGGGAGACTGCCAACGCCTACGTTGCACTACAGCCCTAACGGCTGGATCTACAGTAAGCTGGTGATAGGTCACCTCTGGGTCGAGGCCGGGCATCTCTGACGCACTCCACGCGAACAAGTCAGCATTCTCCCAGAGGCAGGCCTTCACTGCTTCCTCGCCAGTTCGGGAAGCCCTGTGCCAAACTTCACATTCCTATCTGGATCGTCCCCGAGAGTGATGAGCTCGAAGTCTCCGTCTGGAATAGGGCACATTGGGTGGAGAGGCTACCCGTTGCCTTCAGCTGAGAGGTCGTTGTCCGCTACTTCTCCTTGTTCCAGCTCATTGGGGAAGCGACTGTCGAGGTCCACCGTGTTGACGCGCGTGAGTGGCTTCTGCTCTGCATCTGGGGCTGGCTTCTCTCCGGTCTTGGACTTGACGTTGATCGAGCTCAAACCCTTGGTTGCAGCTTCGAAGCATCGCCTAGCAGCTTCAATATCCCCGTAGAGGGTGACGACCCAACCTCTGGTCATGTAGTACTTCATCTTCAGATGGATTGTAGATGGTACCGCCGTGAGTTCAGCCAGAGTCGTTCTTCCCAAGATGCACTGGTACAGGGAAGGGAAATCCACCACCAAGAAGCGGGTCTTGACTTGTCAGGCAGTGTCATCACTCCCGAAAGTAACCATCAACTCGACATAGCCCCATGGTCTGGTGGTTATGTCGTTGAAGCCCTGGAGGTCTGAGCCCACGTAGGGGGTAAGATGCCTTTCATTGAGCTGGAGGGTCTTGAAGAGGTAGGCGTACATAATGTCCACCTAACTCCCTTGGTCGACCAGGATTCAGCGGACATCAAAGTTCGCCATCTGCGCTCTGATCAGGAGAGGGATGGTGGAGTTGGGGGAGCCGCCTGGCAATTCCTCGATGTAGAAGGTGATGGGGTTCGACTTCCCTTGTACCTTCTCGAAGGTGGCATTCTGTGCCGAGCTCACGTTGATTAGCTCGTCGAACTTCTACTTGATCAACCCCACAGAGACCTTGTTGAAGCCCCCGCCGGATATAACCATTGCGGCAGGGAAACTTTCCCACGGGCTACGAGCGGTCACAAGGATCTCGGGCTCGTCGGGGAAGTAGAATTCCTCTGGTCGAGTGACACTCAGAGCGACTTGCAGTCCATTTTCTCCGGTGGGAGGGGTCGTCTCCTCGACCCTCTACATCTCCTGGGCATCCTGTCTGGGGGCGTCGTTCCTCTTCGTGTACTTCTTGGGGTGCCCCTCCTTGATCAAGATATCTATCGCATCCTTGAGGTGGATGCAGTCCTCGGTGACATGCCTGTGGCTCCTATGGAACCTACAGTACTTGGCCTTGTCAACGTTTTGTTTGAGTGTTGTCAGCTTCGAAAAGCGGACACCTCCTTTCTGGAATTCCAGTTGATGCACTCGGCCAGAATTCGCTCACGGGGAGCAGTGAGTAGCGTGTACTCTGTGAACTGGCCAGCTAGACCTCTCGGCTCACGAGAGTCCCTGGGATGGTCTTCTCTTCTTCTTTCTCCCCCTCTTCGGGGAGTGGTAGAGTCTTCGTGCCTGGAGCTTTAGGGGCCCTCTTGATACTGCTAGTCGCGGTCACATTGGGTGGCCTCCAGCTCCTCATACTGAATGTATGCTTGGGCCTTGTTGAGGAGCTCCTCCAAGTTGCGGGGCCTTTGGATGCCCACAGCCTTGGCGAACTCAGTGCGGGGTCGTAATTCTCGCTCGATCAGAAACTTATTCATGTCATCCGTGGTGGCTACCTGGACGGTTTCTCGGTTGAATCTCTCGATGTAATCCCGAAGAGATTCCTCTTTTCCCTGGATGATGGCTTCCAGGGAGGCTTCCGTCTTTGGGTGGCGTCGGGAATCAGTGAAATACCTGGAAAACTGTCTCTTCAGTTCTTTCCAGGCGGTGAAGGACTCCAGAGCCAGGCTTTTGTACCATGCCATGGCACCCTTCCGGAGGGTGGTCGGGAAGAGCCTGCACTTGATAGCTCCTCGGACATTCCTGTAGTCGGGCATTGCCTCGAAACTCTCGACGTGGTCGTCTGGGTCAGTGGTGCCGTCGTACCTCGCCAAGGATGGAGGCTTCTCCATCCCGATGGGCAGAGGGGTCTCCATAATTTCCCTGGACAGCAGGGTACGCTGGTGTCCTCGTCACTCCTGACTGGTGATTGTGACGGGGAAGGGTCCCCCCAACAGCGCCTGCTTCGTCGGGGGGAACTTCTTGGTTGGCTCTTTGGTTTTTCACCGTACCTGTCAACCTTGCTCCTCTTTTGGACAGGGGAGCGTCGTTCCTTCTGAGGAGGGGACCGATTGCGCTTCTGGGCGACCACAGGTTGGGGTCGTTCCAGACGCGGGTGACGCCCCGTGGGTTGGGGAGAAGGGCTCTGAGAGTCGTCTTGTCGTGTCCTCCGCGGGGAAGGAGATGGACTGTGAGATACGGGGCGACGATGTCTCCGCGGGGGAGAGTGTTGTTATCTTCGAGTGCTCTTATCTGCACGTTCAGTTGGGAGATCAACAGATTGGTCTGATTGATCAGTGCGAATAGAGCCACCGTGTTCAGATCAGTATTAGGTGGTGCGGGGATCGGCTGGTAGACAGTCGGGTTACCATCCTATTATGCTGCATTGAAGGTTGCATCATCAGAGGAGGGGGAGGCAATACACCCATCCCTGGGGTCGCCTTCTTCGACGTTGACGACTACGTTGGAATCATGGTCGTCTCTGTTGTTGAATGAGGCGAAGGCGGTGTCCAGAGTGTTGGCGTCAGTTCGAGGGCTGGCCATGATCATCAGAAAATGAAGGTTGCTTTAGTTTTACGGGAGGAAAAATGGGGAAGCAAAAGATCCCCACAGACGGCACCAATGATCGTACCTGATCAGAATTGGATCGGTGGCCAACTGCACGTCGTGAGCTCCGCTACTCTGGTGGTGGTGAGACGGTGGGGGTGTACCTGCAAGGTACTCCGATGCTAACGTCAGGAACGTAGCAAGCAAGTACAAAAAGGTAGTGAGAGTGAGAATTAGAATACATGACCCTCTAATGAAAGAGGGTATTTATAGTGTGCCCCCAGCGCTGGGCCAACGTCGTCTGCACAGGGTTGAGTCACTAGGCCCCATACAGATAACTGTCAGGGCTTACGTGGCGTATGGAAGACCAACACGTGGTCTTCGCCCTGGAGTAACTACCCCGAGTTCTCCAGAAAGTGGGTTGACTAACCCTTTCGGAGGTGGGTAGTCACCTGATGACGTGTCTCCGCGAAAGGGGCACGTGGAGTACGCGGGGAGGATGCTCGTTCTCTCCCGGGGCCAAGTAATATCTGCTCGACGATGATGGGATCTGGATGTGCCCGATGAGGGAGAGGATTGGGCCTTAATGGGCTTCTTACCGTGACATTGGGTTGGGCCTGCCTGACTGGTGGGCAGGCACTGACCCAATCCAGAACAGTATTGGTTTACATATTTTTCTTAAAAATAAAAAAATATCATTATATTTTGTCAAATATTTTGGCGCCAAAATATTTATGCATTGATTTTTCTTAAATTGCAAGCTACATTTATTTCACCAATATCATAGTATTTATTCATTTAACACATACCAACTTCTTATTCGTTCCATTAATCAACTCAAAGTTCACTTTTTTTTAGGCTTTACTTTTTAAAAAATCCTAAAATTAATTGATTTATTTGATTTTTATACACATTTTGATCTAGAGACGTAAAATACTTTTTTTTTACAATAAAGACATTGAATTTATTTATTTATTTAGTGAAAATATATACCATAAAAAAATTATAACTCAAATATTTACATAAATAAATTACATAATGGTTGACTAAATAATTTATTTATGTTGTTACAAACGGAAGCAGAATCTAATAAAAAATGTGGTTATTACAATAATGTTCTTGAATATATTCATTTATTTTATATAAACTTCTTAACTGCTATGTTGATAATCACGGAGTCATTATTTTTCAGATATTACTGTCGATAATCATGAAGTCCACTCTTTTTCAAATTTTACTTCTGATAATTCAGAGGTTCGCTCCTTTTTGGATTTTACTTTATAAAATGTTGTAAAATAACTTCATTTCATTTTAATCCACATTTTTATCATACAGACAGAACTAAAATGTTTTTATTACGATAATTTTATTAAATTTATTGCCTCTGAAGCACTAGTTAGTATTTCTCTTTGTTTAGTTCTCATTAATACACTCGAAAATAAAATTTTCCCTCAAATAATATTTAAAAAAAGAGAAATGCTAACGAGTGTCCCAGACGTACTAGTTAAGAGATTAAAAAGCTAAGTTGAGCATTTTTTAAGATGCTATAAATACATGTTTTTTTCTTCTAAAAATATATGTATTCAATGAACTGAAAACATAAATAATTAACATTTTTTAAGAATCTTGTGTGTATTCAATGAATTAAACATATACGAGTAATATTTTTCTTATTTGGAATTCTTAACCAGTGTCACGAGTACGGGTTAGAATGACCTTTTAAAAAATGAACTAAATAATAGTTAGTTTCAATAAATTTGCCATTTTAACTTAAAAACATTCATATTTAGTGATTAACAATGTTTATGTAAATTAACACTATTGAAGAAAATAGAAAAATCCTTACTTTTTCTTCTTACAAACTATTATTATTATTATTATTATTATTATTATTATTATTATTATTATTATTATTATTATTATTATTGTTGTTGTTGTTGTTGTTGTTATTGTTGTTGATTTACATATTTTTATTTATAAATAAAAAAATATCAATATCAAATATTTTGGCACCAAAAGATTTATGCATTGATTTTTTTTTTAATTGCAAGATACATTTATTTTACAAATATTATACTAGTTATTCATTTAACCCATAATAACTTCTTATTCGCTCCACTGATCATCTCAAAGTTCAGTCTTTTTCGGCTTTACTGTTTTAAAAACCCTAAAATCAGTGCTTTATTTGATTTTTATACACATTCTTTTGATCTAGAGATGTAAAATACTTTTATTACAATAAAGACATTGAATTTATTTATTTAATGAAAATATGTACCATAAAAAAGTATAACTCAAATATTTACAAAAATAAATTACATAATGGTTGGATAAATAATTTATTATGTTGTTACAAATGAAAGTGGAATCTAATATAAAATTGTGTTTATTACAGTATTGTCTTTGAATTTATTCATTAAATTTTTTAACAACTTCTTAATTGCTATATTGATAATCACGAGGTCCACTCTTTTTCAAATTTTACTGTTGATAATCACGAATCACGAGGTTCATCTCCTTTTCAAATTTTACTTTATAAAATGTTGTAAAGTCAGTAATTTCATTTCATTTTTATCCACATTTTTATCACAGACAGATCTGTTAGATTAAGCTTTTAGATTGAATGGATCCCGGGTAGAATCATGAACGGATCACTTTCCTTATAGTATTTCAACCACTCTCGAATATCTTAGAATTTCTATGCAGGAATACCCAGGATAATTCAGCCTATACTCGAGTTTGCACAAGGCGAATTAAAACTCGAATGTATGGAAGAGAATTTGGAATTTTTCTAAAGAGGATATGTGTTTTCTAGTGTGATTTCTGAATTTATAATGACTTATTTATAGGCCATGTTTGTGTTGTTTCACAAGGTTGCAACCCTTGATGAAACAACATCCTTTCAGCAACACTTTTATCAAAAGTTGTTTTCCAATAGTTGCATATTTTCATTCTGCAACACTCCATAAAATGTTGCATATTTTCGAAATCAAAATTCAAACTCAAGTCATGACCAAAACAAAAGCAACAACCATTTACCACATGTCAGCGGTCAAAGCGCCACTAGTCGACCAGATATTTCGGCCACATGGGAGACCTTGGTCCCGCGCTGGGGTTTACTTCTATAAATACCCTTTCACTTGAGAGAGGCAGGTTTGATCATGATTCAATACTTGAAATCTTACCTTCGTACTTGCTTTCTCTCTCTTGCCCAATTACTTACTTTGGCATCGGAGTACCTTGCAGGTACAACCCCCATTTCCTCTCCTAAAAGCATCCTCATCTGCCCTACACGAAAGTCACGACGATCCAGTCTGATCACACCAGATTAGTGGCGCCGTCTGTGGGAAAACTGCTTCCCCGTCTTTTGATTTAAGATTCTTCATCTTTTTCATCCAAAAGACCAAAGCTCTCTCCAAACTTCATTTGATCATCATGGCCTCCCACAGGAACGATGAGGCCCATCAAGAACCTGCCATCATCGTTATCACTGATAACGTCGATCACCTTGTCCCTGGAGCTACCTTCCCGGAGATAGATCATCGGGATGGAAAGACCGCCTCTCCTACCCCCGATGATGTGAAACCGCGCGCACAAGCTGTTGGTCCCGTTTTTGAGCCAATACCTGTCCCTGAAAATGCGGACCCAAGCACTGCCGTCCTAATCACCTCCCTCAACAGGTCCAACTTTCTGATCTTCCAACAGGGCGAAAAGATCAGCATGCTCGAACACGCCCTCCAAGAGCAGCGTCCCTCGCAGAAACCCATCAGTCCTTCTTTGCGGCCACAGTCTCCTCCTCCTTAGAAGCATAGGCGAGACAGGTCCAGGAGTCTTTCTCCCGCCCGGAGACGCTCAAGATCGGAGGAACCTGATTCAGAAGTCACCAGACGACGACACTGATCTCCCCCGCGGAGATCCAGACGCTCTCTCACTCCAATGAGGACCAGGCCTTCAAGGAACCATCACAAGCACCACAGGTTACGCGGCTGTTGGTTATCCAACGCAAGCAGTGACGACGATGTCCATGGGCCCCGATCTCAGGAGATCATGGACACGTGCATTCCTCATGGATTGGAGAAACCACCTCCCCTGACTACTTACAACGGGACCACCGACCCAGGCGAGCATATAGAAAACATCAAAACCGCGCTCCACTATCATAACGTAATTGGGACTATTTAATGCAGGTTGTTCCCCATCACTCTCAGGAAGGGGGTTATGGCCTGGTTCAAGAGGCTTCCCCGGGGTTGGGTCACGTCCTGGAAGGATCTAAAGAACCAGTTTTCCCGCCATTTTACCGCCTCCCGGCGACATCCCAAGTCGAAGGCCATGCTGGAAGCCATTATGCAGGGCAAGGATGAACCCTTGCGTGCATATATCGAGCGTTTTAACAAGGAGGCTATTGAGGTTCGCACGACGGACTACATGAAGAAGTATCTCCTCGAAAAAGGGTTGAGGCCAAAGAGCAAATTCTGTAAAGCGGTGGGCATAGAACCTCCTCGCACCTTGGCAAAATTACTCCACAAAGCTCAATCATATATATAATACGAGGAGAAAGAGGCGGCATACAAAGTCCAAGACTCTAGGGATCACGAGAGTTCTCGGGCAACAAAAAAAGACGAATCGGAGGTCCCCAGACGCGATAAAGAGAGAGGACAAGATGATCGTCCTTGAAAAGGAAAGGGACCTGCTGGTCATTTCGCAGAATATACCCTACTGACGGCTCCCCACGAGCGCATTCTCTCCGAATGCATTAACGTGGAATTCAAGCAGGGGGTGTCCGGTTCCCCAAGCCAACGTCATCGAAGGGGAAAATGGACAAGAGTAAATACTGTCGATTCCATCGCAGCCACGGCCAGGTGACCGAATACTGCATGCACCTGAAGGACGCGATTGAAATCCTCATCAAGGAGGGTCGCCTAAGGCAATATATGAAAAAGGGTGAATCCTCCCGACGAGAGACTTCAGAGACCAAGAAAGAAACAGAGTCTTCACCACCCAGTCCTCCTACTCAGGTCGCTATGTCCATCACACGGCCAGAGGACTTTATCATCCCCGACCATATTGAGGATCCTCCTCAGATATCAGCGCACAGCACCTGGGAGACCTTCCCAACGGCCATGCCTATCTCGTGTGGGGGATACAGCAAGCTCACAGTGGGGTTGGTCAAGAGAAAATTTGACCAGCTCATCGACTGTGGTCCCGACCAGCTGTCCACGCTCGAGAAAGTTCGGGGGAGTTCCCAGCCAATTAGGTTCTACCATGAGGACCTACCTGGGGGCTCCCAGAACTCACACATTCCACTGCTCATCAGAGCGAGATTTTCCAACACCGATGTCTGACGGATCCTAGTCGACCAGGGCAACTCCGTGGACATCATGTACACCAGTTTGTTCAGAGCCTTGAAGCTGGACCAGAAGAACCTGTCGCCATACGTAGGATCCGACCTGCAAGGATTCAACGGGGCGACTGCCAGACCCTGGGGTACGTGGAGCTTCCGATCACTTTCGGGGAAGAGGAGGCGCCGAAGTCGATCAAGACTCAGTTTCTGGTAATTGATTTCCCTCCATTATACCAATGCATCCTTGGCAGACCAACCTTAGTGGAGCTGATCGTTGTTCCTTCGACCGTTCATCTTAAGATGAAATGCTATACAGAGAAAGGCCACGTCGCAACATTGCACGGGGATATAGAAGCTGCGAGGAGGTGCTTTGAAGCAGCTACACGAGGACAAAGCTTGATCGATACAACACCCAAGGCCGCCAAGCGGGCAAGGGAGGAAGACCATCCCAGTGAGGAAAGCCAGCCTGACAAGAAGCCGGCTCTCCCTATGCACATCATCGACCTCGACAGCCGGATTTCTGAAGAGGGTGAGGACTGTGGTGAAGGCACATCAATGGGGGCAGGCAGTTCCTCTGCAACGGCCCTCATGCGCCCTGTCCCAGATGGGGAGTTCGAGGTCATCACCTTCGGAGCCAACCCGGGCAGAAGAGTGAAGATAGGCGCAGGGCTGCCCGACGAGGTAAAACAACAGTTGAAGACATGTCTCGAGGACAACACTGATTTGTTTGTATAGAGTGTCGCAGACATGCCTGGCCTGGACCCTAAGACCGCATGCCATCAAATGACCATTGACCTAGCTACTCGAGATGTTGCACAACGCAGGTGCAAGCAATCCGATGAGAAGGAACAGGCTGCCGAAAAACTTGTACAAGACCTCTTAGAGGCAAAATTTATCTCGGAGGCCAGGTATACAACCTGGTTGTCCAATATTGTACTTGTCAAGAAACATAGTGGAAAATGGCGCATGTGCATTGATTACACTGATCTTAACCGAGCTTGCCCAAAGGATGCTTATCCTCTACCCAACATAGATAAGCTCGTAGATAATTCTGCAGGTTTCAAGCTCTTGTCCTTCATGGACGCCTATTTGGGGTACAATCAAATCCCTATGGGCGAAAAGGACAAGAAATATACTGCGTTCTTGACCTCGTCGGAGAACTATTACTACAACATAACGCCCTTTGGTCTGAAGAACGCTGGAGCCATATATCAGCGCATGATAAACAAAGTCTTCCGATCAGAAATCGGAGACATGCTCGAAGTTTACATGGACGATATGATCGTGAAGTCCCAAGAAGAATCCGATCACACATCCCACTTGCAAAAAAATTTCGACCAGGCAAGAAAGTGCAAAATGCGTTTTAACCCAGAGAAATGCACATTCGGCATGCGGGCAGGGAAGTTCCTCGGATTTTAGCTCACCGAGAGGGGAATAGAGGCCAACCCTGACAAGTGTCGGGCATTCGCTGAATTTCCCACACCCAGGTCGAAGAAGTCCATACAGTCCCTAAACGGGATGCTCACTTCACTTTCTCGCTTCGTTGCCAAATCTGCCCAACACGCTTTGCCTTTCTTTAAACTCTTCAGAAAGGAGGCCGTATTCAAGTGGACTGAGGAATGCGAGCAGGCTCTGACCCACCTCAAGCGAGCCTTGTCTGAACCTCCCGTGCTTTCACGACCAGAGTGCGGGGAGACGTTGTACTTATATCTCTCTGTCACCAAGGAAGCCATTAGCGCCGCACTCATTCGTGAAACAACGGATGGCCAAAAACCCATTTACTTCACGAGCAAGGCCTTGCAAGGGCAAGAACTCAGATACGCGCAAATAGAGAAGGTCACCCTCGCCCTCGTCAACACCGCGAGAAGGCTCAGGCATTACTTCTTGGCCCACACCACAGTAGTGCATACGGACCAGCCTATAAGTAAGCTTCTTTGTCGACCAGACATGGCCGGCAGAATACTCAAATGGTCCTTGGAGCTGTTAGAATTTGACATCTACTATGAGGGAAGGAAGGCCCTCAAAGCACAAGTCCTGGCCGATTTCATGGCAGAGATGACACCGCCATTATCCCCGCCAAGCGGAACGCATAGATGGACCATCTATGTGGACGGGGCATCCAGTTCCACGGGTAGTGGTGCAGGCATCATCCTCGAGAACGAGGAGGGAATCCTAATTGAAGTATCATTAGTCCTATCTTTCCCTACATCTAAAAACCAAGTCGAATACAAAGCCTTCCTCGCAGGATTACGGCTGGCCGAAGACTTGGGCGCTAAGGAGGTAAAGATCTTCACTAATTCCCAGCTCGTAGCGTCTCAAGTACGAGGAGAACATCAGGCCAAAAATGATCAGCTGGTCGAGTATCTGATGCTGGTGATGAAAAGAATTACTAAGTTCGACGCGTGGGAAGTCCAGCACATCCCTCGCGAACTAAACACGCGGGCAGATGTCTTGTCAAAACTGGCTAGCACCAGAAAGAAAGGTGGTAACAAATCCGTCGTACAAGAGATACTCGCCCAAGTATTGAGAAGCCATCAGAGCTACTCGACGTTAATGCCATTAGAGACAACAGCTGCTAGATGACCCCAGTGTACAGTTACCTCTCCACCGGGGAGCTGCGTAAGGACAGCAAGGAGGCCAACATGACTAAACAAAGAGCCTGCTCGTACGTGCTGGTCGAAGACAAACTCTACCGATGAGGATTCTCCATTCCCCTCCTGAAATGCGTTGAGGACAAGGTCCCCGAAATTCTCCAGGAAATTCATGAGGGCATCAACACGCAGCACTTGGGAGGGAGATCATTGGCACGAAAGGTCCTGCGGGCAGGATACTATTGGTCGAGCATGCAGCGCAATGCAAAGGAGCACGTCCAAAAATGTGACTGATGCCAGCGCCACGGGATCATGTACTCAGTACCCCCTAATGAGTTGAAGACTCTGTCCTCGCCTTGGCCCTTCGCTTGGTGGGGGATGGATATACTCGGTCCCTTCATAATGGGGTCTTACCAAAACAAATTTCTGATTGTGGTCGTCGATTACTTTACAAAATAGATCGAAGTCGAAGCCCTCGCCAAGATCACAACCTTCAACATACTTAGTTTCTACAAAAGGAACGTCCTCACACGATTCGGAGTACCCCAGGCCCTTGTGACCAACAATGGAAACCAGTTCACGGACAGGAAGTTCCAAGACTTCGTCGCCAAACTAGGCACGAAGCAACACTTCACTTTCGTCGAGCACCCCCAGACTAACGGGCAAGCAGAGGCTGCGAACAGGATAATCCTTCAGGGTTTAAGACAATGGCTAGGTGAAGCCAAGAAGAGGTGGGTCGAGGAGTTACACAGCGTGCTCTAAGCCTACAGAACAACCCCACACTCCACCATCGGGGAAACCCTTTTCCGACTAGCTTACGGAACCGAGGCGGTGATACTGGTGGAGATCAGAGAACCTTCCAAACGAACGGAAGCTCCTCTCGACGAGGAGATGAACGACGAGGCATTAAGAGAAGAGCTTGACCTGGTCGAAGAAATACGGTTAAGGGCAGCTCTCCACGAGGCTTCGTTAAAATAAAAAATAACCTTGCGCCACGATGCCAAGGTCATAAAACGCGACTTCCCTATTGGCAGCTTGGTCCTACACATAAACCAAAAGGATTCGCGCGAAGGCAAGCTGGTCGTGAACTGGGAAGGACCCTACAGGGTCAAGTCAAAAACAGGCACTGCAGCCTACTACCTAGAAACTCTGGACGGAGAACCATTTGCCCGACCATGGAATGCTGAAAAGCTCAAAAAATATTACAGTTAAGACCAACCACGAGGTCGGACTAACTACCGACGAGTTCATCCCCTAGCGGGGAGACGACTCGGCCACGGGACCGTGCACTGGTGCAAGCACGATCCCCCCACCTTACAACATCGGCCAGTTTCTGCTCATGGGATGAGCAGACTCTATTCATAACGGGGATACCTCAATCGAGCTCCACCGTTGCCGCACCATTGAGGCGGGATACCTAGCTCGCGATGGGAACAATCCAAGCCTATGGGATTAGTATCTCGACCGAGATCCTCGTCCCATCACCGGCGAAACTACTTCGCCTCCTCAACGAGTCTCCCAAACTGTTGAGCACAACATGAACAAATCGAGCAAAGTGTCCATACTTAGCATTTAAACAATAAAAGCATACACAAATAAATGCAACAAGACAATGCCAAACAAAAAATATTTATATAATTTCGGCGACAAGGCCAGAATAAGTCATCGGTACAAAAAGAGGGATGTGCCCGACAAAATGTTACATATCAAAAGGCACGCAGGCCCACAAAATACAAGTACTTCAAAACAAAAACTAATCTGCATCGCCAGGAACCTCCGGGGGAACCACCTCACCGTTGACAACCACGTTCAAAACGGCCATCCCCTCGGTCAGCAGCTGGATGTCGGAGTTGAGGGCTTTTAACTGCTCCAAAGCAGCGTTGAAACCAAACTCCACTGCCCCCAGATTATCCTGCTCAAGAAGACGGATCCGCTCGACCAGGTCCTTCTGCGTCTTCAGAGCCTTTTCATCGTCGGCCTCATCCTGACCAACCGCCGACGATCCCTCCAACTCAGCTATCCTCGCCTTTAAGCAGGCATTCTCCTCGTTGACTTTGGTCACCTCCCCTTTCATCTGAGTTACTTCCTTCTGGAGCTCTATCTTGGCCTCCAGATTTCCCTGAAGCTTCTTCAGGTCGTTGTAAATTTCTGCGTTCTCCAGCTCCAGGTCGGTGATCTCAGTCGTCGCCCTCTTAAGGTTAGCAAGCGGAACCATCTCCGCGTCCCCAAGGGCCAGTGCCGCATCCAGCACCCTGATCATTTCCGCAGCGTCCTAACAGAGGAGCTTCCTCCGCACCTGAGGGTCCACGGACAGGATGGCCGAAGCGTCAAGTTCGGAAACAACGACAGAGCTCTCCTCGTCGAAAATTTTCCCCTGAAGATAGCACGAGGGCAACACGAATCTCCCCCCGACGAAGCCGCCCCCGAGCAACCGGCCGGCTAAGAGCCAACATCGTCCCATTTCCTCTTATGGGTCGTGTCAGGGGTTGGAGGAGTAGAAGTGGTCCTCGGGGTGGAACCTGCGCCCCCACAAACTTTTTCCAATGTTACTTGCTGCTTCGCAGCACCAGTCTTCGCCATTGGGGGCACCTTCTTCAGGTTTTTGGCAGCCGCATACCTCACCAGACGCTCCCTCATGTCCGCCATTTTCCCTGCAAACATAAAAGAGGAAGATTAGTATGTTGAACGGAAATTTTAAACACGGGCAAAGGAACAAGTTATACCGAGGAGCTGGAATGCAACATCGTCGGTTTCGTACTCGAGAAGGGCCCTAGTGTTAATATAACGAGCCGCCCGGGCAGGCTCTCCGTCCCTTCCGAGCAACTCGTTTCCGTCCCTGTCCACCACGAAGGCAGGGCTAAAAGTCTCCACGTATGCATGCAAAACTCGATAGGATTCCTTGTCTCCGTCACAAAGTTGCTCGTGCTTGACGAGGAACTGATCGGTCCTATATCTGAAATGGGCATACACCCACTCTAAAGGGAACTTAGACACAGCCTTCTTAACTTGCTGACCGTCAACCTCCACGGTCTCAAGAGTATAAATGGATCTCCTAGCCACTTCAGAGACAGGTTTCACGACCAAGAATCTATCCTTGAAACGTCGGATAGATTTTGAGTACGGCCAGAAGAGCCTGGAAGATGCAGAAGAAAAGTTCCACGGTCGCCCCGATCCTCAAGTAACGGCAAACCATTTCAAAAGAACGAATAAACGCCAGTGCGTTCGGATGGAGTTGGGTCGAGCACAGCTCTAAGTGGAAGAAGATGGCCTCCTGAAAATTGGTAAAGGTCAGGCGGTACTTTGCCTCCACAAAGGCGAACTCATACATGGGGAACCGCATCCCCAGATATACCGAACAGATTTGATCGTTCTCTGTCAGGCAGATAGCTCTCCAGTGCACTGGCACACCCTCAGCCCAGTCTTCTAGATAGGGAAACTCCCGAACTTCCTCTTCAGTAAACGTCGATCTTGACGATAGGGGTTCCTGGGCAATCCATTTGAGGTCCCCTTCAGCTACGTGGACGTTGGTGTAATCTACGGACTGTTACGCCTCTTCGTGCACGGTCCCAACGCCGAGCGCGATCCTTTCGCGTTGGTTAGCCATTTCACTTAAAAAGCAGAGGAAGAAAAAGTGAATTCGTCGACAAAGAACAAATCCACCCTTCCACCACTAATCAAGTGAAAGGGCGAGGAATAAGTCGAGGATAACCTCGAGCCCTAGTCGACCACGACAGAAGACGTCGACCTCACTTTCCCCTACAGCGGGGACGAATCTCTACGAATCTACGAAGACTCCACGTGAAAACCAAAGTTTCACGTCGGACAGGACTAATGCTCGACTACAAACCTAAAACTAATCCTAACCAGAATCTACAAAGATCTACACAAGCCTATGCAATAATCATAAACATTCATCCCACGTTCTTCGTGTTCTTCATGTTCTTCATGAATTTTCCAAAAATTCATGTGTTCATCGAAGAACACATGAACATTCAACCGGAAAATTCATGTGCCACCAAAAAATTCATGCAAATTTCTAGAAATAAAGAACACCAGGGAAATTGCAGAAAGGGACGAAGAACTTACTTGATAAGTACGGAGGTAGAAGATGAAGATCGACGGTGGCGCTACAACTCTGGAGAGAGCACAACTTGTAGAGCAAAGAGGGTTGGGGAGAAGAATTTGAGTGAAGTGTTCAAATGAATCCTCTCTCCCCCCTTTTTATAAGCACTTCCTCGCTTGGGAAGCACAAAGGCCATTATAGCCTAGGCGTCTCTAGGCCTGACAGGAATTGGATGCTCCACCACGTGTTAGAAAGGGAATCTTCGTTTGGAATTCTCGAAACTGGACGTTGCACTCACCAAGGATACTGCTACCTCGTGAGCACACCGTCCATGACAATACGCACAAGTGATATCCTCGTCAGGGCTCATCGACATGAAAAACATAGGTGTCGCAGACACGTTTCCTAAATTTGGTCGACATTAAAACGCTACTTCAGCGGGCACGTCCCCGCATATGAAAGGTTGTCAGGTTGTTAAACAACCAACGTCGATCGCATTAACCACCGAGCAGATGAGGGAATGTCCCCGGACATTGTCACCCAAAGGTAGCAGTCCACGAGGCTATCTCAAGTCATCACTCTTCCTCAGAGCAAAGACTTGGGGGGCTCCTGTTCTGGACTGGGCAGGCGCTTGGCCCACAATAGGGCAAGGTCCAATCCAGTCCAGCTCTTGGCCAGGCCCAATAGCCAGAAACTAGCTGTTGGGTACAATATGACCGTTGGGGGTGTCCCCCTCACTCGCTTGGCAGTTCACGCGACCAACTGCTTCTCCGTATCATCAGGAAACAATTGAACCAGGTCAAACGGTCACGCGTCTGGCCCTCCACCTGGCAGTCTCCCATTGGTCGACCAGATATTTCGGCCACATGGGAGACCTTGGCCCCGCGTCAGAGGTTACTTCTATAAATACCCTCTCACTTGAGAGGGACAGGTTTGATCATGATTCAATAATTAAAATCTTACCTTCGTACTTGTTTTCTCTCTCTTGCCCAATTACTTACTTTGGCATCGGAGTACCTTGCAGGTACAACCCCCTTTCCTCTCCTACAAGCATCCTCATCTGCCCTACACGAATGCCACGACGATCCAGTCTGATCACACCAGATCATTTAGTGATTAACAAAATTTATGTAAATTAACGCTATTGAAGAAGAGATAAAAATCCTTAATTTTTCTTACAAACTATATGTTTTTTTATATTATAATAATAATAATAATTATTATTATTATTATTATTATTATTATTATTATTATTATTATCAATATTGATTCACATATTTTTCTTTTAAAAAATATATATATAATTATATTCTGTTAAATATTATGGCATCAAAAGATTTATGCATTATTTTTTTTTTGAAATTGCAAGATACATTTATTTCACCAATATCATAGTATTTAGGGTTAAATATACAAACCCCCTGCAATGTTAGCGAGTTCTCATTTTAGCCCTGGCAAAGTTTTTTTTTTAAAAACCCCCTCATCTTAATTAGATTCCCTCACTTAGGCCCCTGACTGCCACATTGCAGCAAAGATTCCTTTCTATTGCTTGTGTGGCAATCCACGTGGCATTTTTTATTTTTTTTTATTTTTTATTTTATTTTTTTTTTTATTTTTTTTATTTTTTTTTATTTTTTAATTTTTTAATTTTTTTTTCATTATACTAATCCATTTATTTCAATTTATTATCATACTAATCAATTTATTCTCATACTAATTTCAATTCAACAATACTTATGAGTGATTTCTTTATAAACACTAGTGGTGCCCCCTAACCAACCGATGTGGGACATTGAAAACACTTCAAACCTGTTGAAACTTTACCAGCAAAAACACTTCATATATGTTAATAATTTGAGAGGAGAACACAAACACCACATACTTCTTCCCTTATATTACAACACTCATCAACCATCTTTATAACCTCTCTCCACTTCTTCTTTTTTCGCTACAGTATTGTTTCATTTCTTCTCCATTGTTTTCAATACTCATCAACCATCCAAAACTCAATACAAAGCATACTCACAACACAACAATACCACACACCCTAATAAACAAAAATCTCAAGCTCTCATCACTCTCCAAACCTCCATCACCATATTGTAACATCATATCTATACTATAACCATAACACAACCGTCCACATCCTCATGAAAATGGTAACTTGCTACTCCCATGTTCACACCATAAGTTATGTTCATACAATATAAAAAGTTATCAACTTCATTACAATCCACCACCTTCAAAAAAATCTTTCTCTTATTAACCATTTTAAACCTCTTAACACCATATATCACTCACACACATAATGTAGCAACATCACAACAACAAACCTTCACTCCATCGAAACAACATAACAACTCAACCTTGCTGCAACAACCACCACCCCCATCTTGTATCTTTCCTTTCTCGAACTCAACCCACACAGTTCCAGACGACCACCTCCATCAACTTAGAGTGTATGATATAATATAGTTTTCAACTTACTATATCATTATCCTTTGGTATGAACAATTTTTTGTACAAAGAACATATGAATGTGCATGTAAGGGGAGGATAAGGATGTTGTATCTATCTTGAATCCAAAGAGAAGAGTCCAAAAGGCTAATACTCACAAGTGTCCCACATCGAAAACTATTTACTAAATGAAAGTGTTTATATATGTTACTTGTCAATCATATAACAAATGAAATAATATATGGGCCAAAAAAAGTGGAGTTATAATGGGTTTGTGTGTGTGTTTGTTTGTGGCCTAATTAAACTAATTTTTAAAATAACAATTTGTTTAAAATAGAATTAAAAATAAAAATTAGGTCCAAAAAGGAAAAATAAAAAAAAGTAAAAATATAAAAAATATATAAATAAAAACGAAACAAAAATTAAAAAAAAAAAAAGAAAAAAAAATTATAGAAATTATAAAAAAAAACGTAAAAAAAATATTTAAAAATTAAAAAAAAAAATTTTAAATTTAAAAAAAATTAAAAAAAACATTTAAAAATAAAATAAAATAAAATTTAAAAAAAAGTAAAAAAAAATTTAAAAAAATTTAAAAAAAATTTAAAAAAAATATTAAAAAAATAAATAAAATATAAAATATAAAAAATATAAAAAAATAATAATAATAATAATAATATTGAAAATGCCACGTGGACTGTCACGCAAGCAATACAAAGGAATCTTTGCTGCAATGTGGCAGTCAGGGGCCTAAGTGAGGGAATCTAATTAAGATGAGGGGGTTTTTAAAAAAAAAACTTTGCCAGGGGCTAAAATGAGAACTCGCTAACATTGCAGGGGGGTTTGTATATTTAACCCTAGTATTTATTCATTTACCTCATTCAACCTTCTTATTCTCTTCATTGATCATCTCAAAGTTCAATCTTTTTCAGCTTTACTTTTTAAAAAACCCTAAAATCAGTTGCCTCATTTGATTTTTATAGACATTCTTTTGATCTAGAAACGTAAAATACTTTTATTACGATAAAGACATTGAATTTATTTATTTAACGAAAATATATATATCATAAAAAAATTATAACTCAAATATTTGCAGAAATTAAATTACATAATAATTGACTAAATAATTTATTTATGTTGTTACAATAATGTCCTTGAATTTATTCATTTATTTTATACCAACTTCTTAACTGCTATGTTGATAATCACGATGTCCAATATTTTTTAGATTTTACTTTCGATAATACGAAGTCCACTCTTTTTCAGACTTTACTGCTGATAATTTTGAGGTTCACTCTTTTTTAGATATTACATGATAAAATTTTGTAAAGCAAGTAACTTCATTTCATTTTAATCCACATTTTTATCACACAGACAGATCTAAGATGCTATTATTTCGGTAATTTTAATGAATTTATTGCCTCCGAAGCACTAGTTAGCATTTCCCTTTGTTTATATCACATTAATACACCCGAAAATAATATTTTACCTCAAATATTTTAAAAATGAATTACATAATAGTTAGTTTCAATAAATTTTCCATTTTAACTTTAAAACATATATATTTAGTGATTACCAAAATTTATGTAAATTAACACTAGTTAAGAAAAGAGAAAAAAATCCTTACTTTTTCTTATTACAAACTATATTTTTTTTTATAATAATAATAATTTTTTTACTATCAATATTGATTGACATATTTTTTTCTTTAAAAAAACATTATATTCTGTCAATTATTCTGGCACCAAAAGATTTATGCATTGATTTTTTTTAATTACAAGATAAATTTATTTCACCAATATCATAATATTTATTCATTTAACCTGATCTGGGGTGATCAGAATGGATCTTCCTGGCCTTCCATGTAGGGCAGCTAGAGTTGTCAAAACGGGTAGCCCGGCCCTAAACGGGTCGGCCCTGGCGGGCCTCGGGCTTTTCCGGGCCGGGCTCAAAAAGCCCATTTTAAATGCGGGCTCCTTTTTTACTACCCAGGCCCAGCCCTGTCTGGGCTGCGGGCTACCCAGCCCTAAACGGGCCCATTTTAAAAAAAAATTAAAAAATTCATTTTTTAAGTAATATATAATGTAATAAAAATTAATACTCATTTTAATATATAATGTTATAGAAATTAATACTCATTTTAATGATCTTAATGTAATATATTCATTTTAGAATACTGTAATGTAATATAATGTAATAGAAATTAATGTTCTGATAGTCACTGAAGTGTGTGTGGACCGAACCAAAGAAGCACTTACACATTGTATCCAAATGTTTCTTGGGCCAAATTTATTTTTTAGGTCCAATTATATATATTTATTAATTTATATATGGGCCAAATAGTTAAATTAATTCTTTTAAAAAAAGTTGTCGGGCTGGCGGGCTACCCATAGCCCATACGGGCCGGCCCATTTTTTTTCGGGCTTTTTCGGGCCGGGCTCAAAAAGGCCCGGAATAATATGGGCTCCAAAAATAAGGCCCAATCCCTAACTTTTTTCGGGCTCGGCGGGCCGACCCATGGGCTTCGGCCCATTTTGACAGCTCTAAGGGCAGCGATGATGGTTGTAGGAGAGGAGGGTGGTGTACCTGCAAGGTACTCTGATGCCAAAGTAAGCTTTTGGACTAGAGAGAGAGCAAGTACAAAGTATTTAGGTATGAGTTAGAATGAATATTGGATATTGAATACCTGACCCTCTCAAATGAGAGGGTATTTATAGAAAACTCCCAGCGCGGGGCCAAGGTCTCCCATGTGGCCGAAATATCTGGTCGACCAATGGGAGACTGCCAGGTGGAAGGTCTAGCGCGTGACCTTATGACCTGGTCCAACTGTCCCCGTGAACTCCGGAGGGGCAGTTGGTCGCGTGAACTATCAAGCGCGTGAGGAGGACGTCCCCAACAACTATATCGTGCCCAACGACTATATTGTGCCCAACGGCTAGATTGGCTAAATCTCGTTATTGGGCCTTGCCAAAAGCTGGACTGGGTTGGGCCTTGTCCTACTGTGGGCCATGCGCTTGTCCAGTCCAGAACAGGAGCCCCTCAAGTCTTTGCTCTAAGGTGAAGAGTAATGACTTGAGATAGCCTTGTTGGTCGACCGAGGGGAAAGAGTTGCTCCGAGGGGAAGCTTTTTGAAGTTATTTAGAATGAAAATTTCCGAGGACATGCCCTTCGCTTGTCTATGGTAAGTGTGGTCGACATCTGGTCGCTTATGAGCCCAACAGTTCCTTAGGATGCGAGAGCGTGCTCGCGAAAAAGGACATTTTTGTGTCGACCAGGCTTGTTGAGGACGTGCCCGTGGAAAGGAAGTTTTGTGTCGATCAGACTAGACAAGGATTTTCATGTATGAATTGTCGAGGAGGATATGCCCACGGAGAGCTAGAGAGGACTTGCCTTGGGGAATGCAATGTTTCAACCTTGAGAATGCCAAATGACGATTCCCTTCTGACACGTGACGGCGTAATTAATTTTTGTCAAGGCCTAGGGGGTCTAGGCTAGCCAAGTAATGATGATTTTTTCCCTTTGCACTTCCCCATGCGAGCAAATGCTTATAAAAAGGGGGAACGAGGATTCATTTGCATTCTTCACGCAAATTTCTCTCCCCATCCTCTTTTGCTCTGCAACTTGTTTCTTCCCCAGAGTTCATCTCGCCGCTATTAACCTTCATCTTCTACCTCCAGATCTTCATCTTCAATCTCCATATTCAAGTAAGTTCTTCATCCTTGTTTGTTAGTCTTAGGATAGTTCTTGATTTTTTGGAAATTAGTTTGAATTTCCTGATAACGCATGAATTTTCCAGTTGAAGTTCATGTGTTCTTCGATGAACACATGATTTTTCTGGGAAATTCATGAAGATCCTGAAGAACATGATGAACCTAGGATGAATGTTTTTTAATGTTGCGTAGAACTATGTAGATTTTCCTAGGTTTCTGGTTAGAAGTAGCCCACGTTTGTAGTCGGGCATTAAGCCTCCTCGGCGTGAGAACTGATTTTCGCGTGCTTGATAAGTTTTAATTGTCGAGGAAACTTGGCCTCGTAGGAGCCTTTCGTAGATTTGCGGAGACTCGTCCCCGTTCTTCGGGGAGAGGATTTCACCGTGTCCCGGTACTGTGGACTAGGGCTTGAAGGCATCCTTGTATTTATTCCTCGCCCTTTTACTTGATTTGTGGTGGAAGGGTGGATTTGATCTCTGTCGTCGAATTCACTTTTTCTTCCTCTACTTTTCAGGTGAAATGGCCGGTAGGAACGAGGTAGTCGTCCCCGACGCTGGGATTGCTAACGGGGAGGCTGCGCATCTTGTCGAGTACGCCAATGTCAGGGTAGCTGAAGAGGATCTTAGCTGGATCGCCTAAGAGCCATTGGTGACAAGATCAACTTTTACCAAGGAGGAGGCCAACTCGTTCCTTTTCCTTGAAGACCGGGCAGAGGGCACACCCGCAGGCTGGAAAGCGATCTACCTCAAAGAGGATGACCGGATATGCTCGGTATATCCGGGGATGAGATTTCCGATGTACAAATTTGCTTTCACGGAGGCGGGATATCGTCTTCCTTTCACCGATTTTCAAGGGGTTATTTTTTGTCACCTCGAGTTGTGTCATGCCTAGCTTCACCCGAACGCTTTGGCGTTTATTTGGGCCTTCGAGCTGATGTGCCAGTATCTGAAGATCGGAGCTACCATGGATCTCTTTTTCTGCATCTTCCAGATTCAGAGGAGCACAACTGGTCCAAAGCAAAGCTGGTGTCTTTTAAACAACAGAGCAGGCTGTTCTGGCCATATTTAGAGTCTGTCCGAAACTTTAAATTCAGGTTCTTGGTCGTGAAGCCTCTCTCGGAGGTGGCCAAGGAACCTCTGGCCACCATGGAAGTCGTGGAGGAAGATGGTTGGGAAGTAGTGAGACCGGTGTCAAAATTTCCACTACAATAGGTGTTCGCTCATTTTAGATACAGGACCAACCAGTTCCTCGCTAAACATGACCACCTGAGCACAAAGGATACAAAGTTTTTTTGAGCGTTGACGGCGTTCGTGGAGAGCTTTATTCTTGCTTTTGTGGTGGACAAGGACAATAACATGTTGTACGCGCTACATAAACACTAAGGCCCTCCTCGAATGTGAGAACGAGGATGTCGCTTTCGAGCTTCTTGGTATAGATTAACTTTTTGCTCGTCCTATTAATGTCTTGTGCAATGTGCTAATCCTTTTTCTTATTTCTGCAGGGAAAATGTCGAACATGCGTGAGCGCCTGGTCAGGTCCGCAGAGGCCAAGAATCTCAAGAAGGTGTCGATGTCGAAATTCGGCGTGGCTAAGCAGCAGGCGACGCTGGAGAAGTTCGTCGGCGGTTCTACCTATTTTCTGGGCACCATGTGGAATCCTCCTAACCCGGGATACATAGAAGAAAAGGAAGCGAGATGATCTCAGCTCTCCCCTGGTTGATTGTTCGAGCGGCTTTGTCGGGGGCAAGTTTGTTTTACCACCTTGTTATCTGCAAGGAAAGATTTTTGACGGGGAGGGATCAGTCGTTGTCCCCGACCCTGATGCGTCGGCCATTCTGTCTGCTGATCCTAAGGTAAGGAGGAGATTCCTGTGCCAGGATGCAGCGGATGTAATGGGAGTGTTGGAGGCGGCGCTGGCCCTTGGGGACGCGGAGACAGATTCAGTTGTGGAGTTTAAAAAGATCAAGGCAAGGGAAACTGAGCTCGAGTTGGAAACTGCTGAGTTGTTCAACAAGCTGACGACCCTTCAGGGTAATTACGAGGCCAAGGTCGAGCTTCTAAAGGAGATGAATCAGATCGGGGAGGAGATGAAATGCTTGAAGGAGGAGAACGCCGAGTTGAAGGCGAAGATTACTAGGTTGGAGGGCTCCTTGGTTGTCGGCAAGATGAGACTAAGGAGGAAAGAGCTCTGAAGACTCAGGCACACCTAATTGGGAAAATCCGCTTCCTCGAGCAGGATAACCTGGGGGCGGCCGAGTTCCGATTTAACGCAGTCGTGGAGCAGATGAAGGCCTTGAATTCTGACGTCCAGCTGGTCACCGAGGGAATGGACATTTTGCACCAAGTTATTGACGGTCAGGTGGTTCCTCCTGAGCTTCCTGCCGATGAAGTTTAGCTTCTTTATACCTTAGTATTTTGTTGGCCTGTGTGCCATTTTGGTTGTAATTGATGATTGGGCTTGGCCCGTGTTTTGTAACATATTATAATTTTCCGACCTTATGTCCGTACTTAGATATATATATTTGTGTTCTATATTATATGCCTTGCATCTTATTTTTTGTGTATGCTTTGTTGATATTTGCGAGTTGTGCTTGCTAGATGTAGGAGTTTTCTCGACTCATTTTGATGCTCGACAGTTTGGGGAACTTGTCAAGGAGGCGAAGTAGTTTCGCCAATCGTGGGACTAGGGTCAAGGTCGAGGTCCTGATCCCACATGGCTTGGACTATTCCCATCGCGAGCTGGGTGTCCTGCCACACTGGTACGACAATGGTGGAGCTCGATTGAGGTATCCCCGTTAGGCACAGAGTATGCTCGTCCTATGAACAGAAACTTGCCTTCGTTGTAACTTTAAGGATTGTGCTTGCACCAGACCACACTCCCGTGGTCGAGAAACCTCTCCATAGTAGGGGAAGTTTGTCGGCAGTTAGTCCTGACTGATTGTTGGTCCTAACTGTAATATTATTTGAGCTTTTCAGTATTCCATGGTCGAGCAAATGGTTCCCCGTCCAGCTGTTCGAGGTAGTAGGCGTCGATGCCTGTTTTTGATTTGACCATGTACGGTCCTTCCCAGTTTGCGGCCAGCTTGCCCTCGCGTGAATCCTTTTGATTTCTGCGTAGGACCAGGCTGCCAACTTGGAAATTGCACTTTATGACTTTGGCGTCGTGGCACAAAGTTATTTTTTGTTTTAGTGAAGCTTCGCGGAGAGCTGCCCCTGATCAGATCTCTTCGACCAGATCGAGTTCTTCTCTTAAAGCTTCGTCGTCCAGTTCCTCGTCGAGAGGAGCTTTTGTTCTCCTGGAGGGCTCCCTGGTCTCCACCAGGATTACTACCTCGGTTCCGTACGCTAGTCGGAAGAGAGTCTCCCCGGTGGTTGAATGTGGGGTTGTTCTATATGCCTAGAGCATGTTATGTAGCTCCTCGACCCATCTCTTTTTGGCTTTGCCTAGTCTTCATTTTAGACCTTGAAGAATCACCCTGTTTACGACCTCTGCCTGCCCATTAGTCTAAGGATGTTTGACGGATATGAAGTGTTGCTTGGTGCCTAGTTTGGCGACGAAGTCTTGAAATTTCCTGTCCGTGAATTGGGTCCCGTTGTCGGTCATGTAGCGAGCGATTTTGGACGTGGTTCTTAAGCGCGGTCGCTCTCTGGAGTCAGTTTACTACAGGTCGATTCATTTTTTATCCTATTGTGAGCTGAATAAGGAAGGGAAATAGATGTCTCTAATTAACCCTGCTTGCCTACCGAGTTTAAACAGCGGTCTGTTAGGTTACGGATGCGATCAATGTGGTGGGGCCTTTCTTGTGTTATTTTGACAGACAGGTTTCTGGCGGGGAACAAGGATTAGGATGTTAGGACTGATGCTTTTTGATAGATACATGAGAGTATGGGATTTTGGGTTTTTGTTTAGTGTGCTCGCTAAGATTTTTCCTTTCAATCTTATGCCTACGTATTCCTGTTTACCGAAACAGGGAAATCAGAGCGTTCGTAGTTCCTCCTATTCTATGGGAGGAAATGGTTGTTTTGGTGTCTTGTTCAAAGCCCAAGACATGAAGCGAAAGGTGGTTTGTGTCTTGTTTAAAGCCCAAGATGTGAAGCTGAAGAGTCTATTTGTATCTTGTTCAAAGCCCAAGATGTGAAGCTAAAAGGTGTTGTCTTTAGAGAGAATTTGTCATCTCTAAAGAGGGGGTTATATGTCACAACTGTTTATAAAGGAGAATTACTTTAACCGGGATTTGTGAATCTGGCAATGCCATAATTTCCTTTATAGGAGATTTTAACCTGAAGGAGAAGACTTTAACTCAGTGTAGAGCAATGCCATCTTTCCTTAGGAATTTCTCATACTAAAAGAGGGACAGTGGCATGGATGTAGATGATCCAGAGGCTTGCCACTTACAGCGATTAGATGAAGGGGAAGGAGTTGTTGATGTTTGTGTACTGTGAACGAGGCACAACTTTGATGCTAAAAGGTTGATTGGATCAACCAGTGGTTTTCTTATACAAAGCCTAAGAGGAGGCTAATATGTGTCTCGTACAAAGCCCGAGAGAGAGGCTAAAAGGTTTTGACTCGACGATGGAGTCTTTTGGTATCTCGTATAAAGCCCGAGATGAAGGCTACTTGACTTAACAAGAGAGTTTCTTTTGTATCTCGTACGAAGCCCGAGATGGAGGCTAAAATTTGTTTGGCTCAATAAGAACCTTTTTGTATCTCGTATAAAGCCCGAGATGGAGGCGAAAGGGTGATTGACTCAACGAGGAAGTCTCTTATGTGTCTCGTACAAAGCCCGAGAGAGAGGCTAAACGTTGTTTGACTCCGCTGGGGAGAATCATTGTACAAAGCCCAAGAGGAGGCTATGGTTACTGGAGAAGGATCATTATACAAAGCCTAAGAGGAGGCTATGGTTACTGTTTCAGTTGAGTGACAGGTCCAGTATGCTGATTTAAAGAGAAAATCAATTCTTATATGAGCAACACTGTACTCGAGGATTTGATTCGAGGATCCGGGCTATTCCTGTTCTTTAAGGAAGTGGGAAATCCGAAGGGTATTGAGACTGTCCGAGTCTACGGGTTTTCTTCCTATTTTACGAAGGGGTCACTTGAGAATGTCTTTGAGATTCAAGGAGATTTAGACTGTCCAAGTCTAGAGTTTCATCTTTTGTACTATGCTTTGAGAAACAGTAGTAGACTCTTTGAAAGGACTGTTCTATGCAGATGACTAAGTTCTATTCCTATACCTCTAGGAGGTCGTCGGGACAATTTGTACGAAGCCCAAGAGGAGGCTGGAAGCTTTTAAGAAGCCGATAGGTCCTTGTATGAAACCCAAGAGGAGGCTATCATTCCCGGAGGAAGAGATCATTATACGAAGCCTAAGAGGAGACTGTGAATACTTCTAAGAAGTCGATGGGTCCTTGTACTAAGCCCAAGAGGAGGCGGGGATGCTTTTAGGAAGCCTGTGGGTCCCCAAACCCCGAGAATTTCAAGACAGGCTATTCACAAAGAATAGATCAAGCCAGGAAAGTTCGAGAATTTGGAAGAAACTTAAGAGATGCCATTCACGGAGAAAAGATAATCTCTGGGGAGTAGAGTTTCTTGACAAGTGCTATTAAGAAGCCTGTGGGTCCCCAAACCCCGAGAAATTCAAGACAGGCTATTCACGAGGAATAGATCAAGCCAGGAAAGTCCGAGAATTTGGAAGAAACTCAAGAGATGCCATTCATGGAGAAAAGACCATCTATGGGGAATAGAGTTTCTTTGACAACTTCTACGAGTGACAGTCTATGAAAGGGTTCACAGAGAATGTTGCCTTTCATATCTCCATATTGTTTAACCCCAAGAGGAGGGAAGACTGTGTCTGGTAATCCTATAGGGATCTAGTTTTGACTATTTAAGAGTGATCGACGGGCTTAATGCTAGACGTAGTTGCCGGGGAAACTCTAAATATATATACTATTATTACACAGTTGATATGAGTTTATGAAAGAATACTTACAGCGAAACAACCCCACAATATAGTTATATGTATATGAAAGCGGTAAAGGAAAGCAATAACCACTTACTCGGTTGTAGAGCTTCCATGTTGTTTGGTTAGTTGTTCAACAAAGAAAGATTGAAAATAACAGTATATTCAAAATCAAAGGAGAAAGTGCTTTGAAAAAGAAAGATTTAGGGCTTACAGCTCAAAGAGAGGCCCAGGGTTTTATCAGTGAGCGCACTGTTTGAATTTTGTACAGAGGGACTTATACAAGTGACTGTGGCCCAAAAAAGGTTTTCTGTACAAAGGGATGGGTCTTACACTCTCTCAAGAGGCCCAAAAGGTTTAAAGAAAAGAGTGGGGCTTATAACACGAGGGTAGGCCCAGTTGACTTTTCGTTAAAAATGGCGATCGCACCGAGGTTTTCTTTTAACGCAAAGGGACTTATACCATAAGTGAGGCCCAAATGGTTTTGGTTAAAAGGGGGTTGGGTCTTACACTCTATTAGAGGCCCAAAAGTTTTGAATGAGTCTTATAGCTCAAGGAGAGGCCCATAAGGTTATTTTTCAAAAGGCGACGATCGTGCCGTTTGTTTTTGACGGTATCGGGACTTATACAATACACTGAGGCCCAAAATGATTTGGTCAAAAAAAAAAAAAAAGAATTCGGTCTTACACTCTATTAGAGGCCCAAAAGTGTTTTGAAAATGGTTTATGAGGGTTGAATTAATCCAAAAACCCTAATTTGTTTTCAAAATGTGTTTTAATTGAATAAAAATTCAATTAAAATGATCAAAATTGTTTAACATATGGAAAACAAATTGTGATATTAAATTAATGCTTTAAAAATTAAGTATTGACCTACAAAATAATTAGAAAGCATTAAAAGTTGCAAAATCAAGGTGGAAAAAAATATTTTAAATGTCAAAAATAATTAAAACATTAATTCTTTGTAAAAATATCAATTATGCAAAATAAATAATATTTTCGGGATTTTTTGGGAAAATAAATTTTTTTAACATTTTTGTGAATTATTAAAAAAAGAATCAACTCAAAATCATTAAAACTCAGAGAGAAATTAATTTTTGAATCAATTAAATAAAATCACAAAATTCAAATATTCAAATATTCAAAAAATGGTGCCAAGAACACCCAAGAACACGCACGTGTTCTGGGTTTGCCCAGATTTGCATTTTCTCTCCAATCTCACTAAATACTTGATCATATCATGTAATCCACATACCAATCAACTCTTTTCAACCTCACGATCATGTCTATGTTATTTAATTTCATTTAAGTTAAACATATAACAAGAAATCATGAAAAATCCTCAAGAACCCTAATTTCTGCATGAAGGCTAGGATTTTTGATACACGATTCAAACAATGCAATTAATTGAGGGGAAACATTTCATGCATGATTATGAACATATGGCCAAATTATTGTGCAACAAAAATTGCATGGATCATAGAGTTAGAAGAGCTCATGCTTACCACTTGCAGCTGGTGATCGTGATTTGTGTTGGAGGTGTTACAGCTAGGTTCCAATGATCTGGATAGCTTCCCTAGGTGCCATGGAGTGTGTATGAATGCTTGGAATGGATTGAAATGGTTTGGAGTTGAAGATGGTACCTCAACTGCAAAACTATCAAGAACTTGAGCAATTGGCTAGTGATTTTTTGAAATCAGTGTTCCAGATGTTATGTGAGTGTTTGGATCACTTCTATATGATGTATGTGAGGTGTGTGAGTGATTGGTTTGATTGAAAAAGCTCTCAAACTCAAAACCCGATAGTGACTTGCCTTAGAAGGCAAAATTGGAGTGAAAGAAGAGATTTTGAGGAAAGCATCTGTTAGATGGCTTTGGTGCACTTAAACTGAGCAAAAATGAGCTCTATTTATAGTAGAGCAAGTTTGTTTTGGGATCCACAGTGAATGGCAACTGCAGCAGGTGTTTGTTCAATGTTGGGCAATGGAAATGCAAGTCTCCTCTAGCCATTGACTAGAGGTTAGGGCACAGGGTTGTGGTTCCCTTGGTCTTGGATAAGTCTTGACTGAATTCAGTTGAGAATGGCTCAGTCCATGCCACCTTGATGCTTCCATTGAATGCTTCAATCCAAAATTGGAGTCTTGTCCCTATTTTGGCAATTCTAGGTTCAACATGTTATTTCTTGTTCCAAAGACTTTGGGGGCTTGGCTCAGTGATTGTCCCCTTTAGATTCAATCCTCAGAGGTGTCCAAGTGGATAGGAGCATTTGGATTTGGCTGATTTTGGCAAATCGAGCAAAAATTCAAAATTTGCCTTGCCTTGACAGATTTCAACAAGGCAACTTGCCAATGTTATATCTCATGACTCAAATTGAATTTGGCAATGTTCTTGGCCATTTTGAAAAGCCTTTACATGATACAACAACTGTTTGAACATGTTTGGTTTTGATCTCTTTTGAATCCAAGTGAAAAAAATCCTCCTACATTTGGCAAAAAGTAGAGTAAAATCTGACTTAGTGAAATTTTCACTAAGTGTTGGAACAAAGTGACTTTTCTTGATTTTGATCACTCCATAACTCAAAATCTATGAGGAATTTGGACATAGGTCAGTATGAAGCTTTTGTAGAGGGCAATGAGATCTACAAATCAAGCTTTGAATGGGGAGCAATGACCTTGTGGTTTAGGAGTTATGGTCCTCCAAAGTTGGCACATTAGTGTCACTTTTTCTATAACTTAGAAATTTTTCCAAGTTTTTATGGTTACCCCCTTTACAAGTTATCCCATTTTCTTTGATTTTTCTTGATGAATGATGATTCAAATCATACATTAACATCATTTTAGGGTTAAAAATCCATTTTGGTGAAAAATCTCAAAAAGTCAAAGTTGACTTTTGTGCACAGTTGACTTTTTATCAGATGAATTCCAAACTGTGCAATTCTTCATGAAATCATGTCCTTGACCTAAATCAAACTTGATGGACATGTTCCATGGGTGTCATAGGGTATATTGAATCTTGTCTTAGGGTTTGGGAGCATGTCCTGGTCAAAAGTCAAAGCTACAGTTGACTTTCCTCGCGAAACCCTAATTGTGGTGCAGATGAAATTGAGACTTGTTGCTCAAGCTTCTTGGATTAATCCATTGTTCCAAATGGATCAATATAGTTCATTAGAGACCCTCACACCCTCTCTTGAGGTCTTGGCTCATGACTTGTCCTAAAAGTCAACTTAGGGGTGAATTAGGTCAAGAAACCCTAATTCCTGATTTTTGATGTATGCATCCCCTGAGGCCAAATTGACTTGATGATTGGGTCCATGAGGTTCCATGGAGTATATTAGGATATGTTTTGAATCATTGGCTCATGCCCAGATGAAAATTTCCATCTGGAGGCCCTGGTTGACCAAAACCCTAATTTGGTGACACTAGCGATCTTGAAGCTTGATCCACCTTGAAGAGAGCAACCTTGTGCTTGATCCTTGAAGTGGGAGTCCTTTTGATCCATTGTGGATGTTTGAGAGGTTAGACAAGTTGAAGATCATGTCATTCCTTGGTTGATCCTTTGTCTAAGCACTCAAAGAGGGCTTGAAACCCTAATTTTGATTGAGGTGAATGCTCAACAATTCCTTGAGGAGATTTATGAGGCATAAAGGTGCATCCATATTATGATGATGATTTGCACAATGATGGGAAATCTAAGTGGTCAAAATTTGGGGTATGACAGGTCACAAGGGCCTAGGGCACCCCGAATCGTGCGAGGACGTTTCTTTTGTAAAAACGAAGTATGTTGAAGGCTGTGTGATCTTGGTGAGAGCTTCGACTTCGATCCATTTTGTGATGTAATCGACGGCCACGATCAAAAATGTGTTCTGATAGGACCCCATTGTGAAGGGGTCAAGGATGTCCATACCCCGCCAAGCGAAGGGCCATGGGGAGGACAAAGTCTTTAATTCGTTAGGGGGTGCCAAGTGCATGTCCCCGTGGAACTGACATCTGTCACATTTTTTGACATGCTCCTTAGCATCTTGCTGCTGGTCGACCAGTAGTATCCTGCTCGCAGGGCCTTTCGTGCCAAGGATCTCCCTCCCAAGTGTTGTTTGTTGATCCCGTCGTGAATTTCTTAGAGAACGTCAGGGACCTTGTCCTCCTCAACACATTTTAGGAGAGGGATGGAGAATCCTCATCGGTAGAGCTTATCATCGACCAGGACGTATGACGTCGAGCAACCCCGATGGCTTTTTGATACTTGGACGGGGAAGTATCTCTTGTATGACAGATTTATTGCCACATTTCTTTCTGGTGCTGGCCAATTTTGACAGGACGTCTGCTCTAGTGTTTCGTTCGCGGGGGATTTGCTGGACTTCCCACACGTCGAACCTAGCTATCTTCTCTTTTACCAGCGTCAGGTATTCGACGAGATGATCATTTTTTTCCTGATATTCTCCTCGTACTTGGGAGGCCACGAGCTGGGAGTCCATGAAGATTTTCACTTCCTTAGCGCCCAGGTCCTCGGCCAATCGTAAACCTGCGAGGAATGCTTCATACTCGGCTTGATTGTTCGAGGTTGGGAAGGACGGGACTAATGATACTTCGATTAGGATCCTTCTTTGTTCTCGAGGATGATTCCTGCACCGCTACCTGTGGAGCTGGAAGCTCCGTCGACGAAGATGGTCCATTTGTGTGCTCTACTTGATGGGGACGCTGGAGGCGTCATTTCTGCCACGAAATTGGCCAGGACTTGTGCTTTGAGGGCTTTCCTGCTTTTGTAATGGATGTCAAATTCTAACAGCTCCAAAGACCATTTGAGCATCCTGCCGGCCATATCTGGTCGTCCAAGCAACTGTCTTATGGGCCGGTCTATTCGAACTACTATCGTGTGGGCCAGGAAGTAGTGCCTTAATCTTCTCGCAGCGTTGATGAGGGCCAGGGCAACTTTTTCGATCTGTTGGTATCTGAGTTCTGGCCCTTGTAAGGCAATGCTGGTGAAGTATATTAGCTTTTTCCCGTCGAGGGTTTCTCGAATGAGGGTGGCACTAATGGCCTCGTTAGTGACAGAGAGGTACAGGTAGAGCGTCTCCCCGCTGTCTGGTCGTGATAGAACTGGTGGTTCAGATAAGGCTTGCTTGAGGTAGAGCAGAGCTGTTCGCATTCCTCTGTCCATTAAAATGTTTCCTCTTTTCGTAGAAGCTGGAAGAAGGGCAGGGCGTGTTGGGCAGACTTGGCCATGAAGCGAGATAGCGAGGTAAGCATCCCGTTGAGGGATTGTATGGATTTCTTCGACTTTGGCATGGGGAATTCGGAAAATGCTCGAAATTTATTAGGGTTGGTCTCGATCCCCCTCTTAGTGAGGTAGAAGCCGAGGAACTTCACTGCTCGCACACCGAAGGTGCACTTCTCCGAGTTAAATCACATTTTGCATTTCCTCGCTTGGTCGAATACCTTCTGCAAGTGGATCGTATGATCGGATTCCTCTTGAGATTTCACGATCATGTCATCCATATATACTTCGAGCATGTCTCCGATTTCTGATCGGAAGACTTTGTTCATCTTGCGCTGGTACGTGGCCCCAACGTTTTTCAGACCAAAGGGCATTACGTTGTGGTAATAGTTCCCCGACGAGGTCATGAAAGTGGTACATCTCTTGTCCTTTTCAACCATGGAAATTTGATTGTATCCCGAGTAGGCGTCCATGAAGGACAAGAGTTTGAAACCGGCAGAATTATATACCAACTTATCAATGCTAGGCAAAGGATAAACGTCTTTCGGGCAAGCTCGGTTGAGATCGATGTAATCAATGCACATCATCCACTTTCCATTATGTTTTTTGACTAGTACAATGTTGGACATCCAGGTTGTATACCTGGCCTCCGAGATAAATTTCGCCTCTAAGAGGTCTTTTACAAGTTTTTCGGCAACCTTTACCTTTTCGTCAGACTGTTTGCGTCTGCGCTGCGCTACCGCTCGAGCTGATGGGTCGATGGTGAGTTGATGACAGGTAATTTCAGGGTCGAGGTCGGGCATGTCCGCGGCGCTCCAAGCAAATAAGTATGTGTTGTCTCTCAAGCATGTCTTCAACTACTCTTGACCTCTTCGGGCAGTCCTGCACCTATCTTGACTCCTCTGTTGGGGTTGTCCTTGAAGGTGATCACTTCGAATTCCCCATCTGGTATAGGGCGCATGATGGTTGATGCAGGGGAGCTGCCTGTCACTGCTGGAATGTCTTCGCTGCTCTTCTTCTCGCCTTCTTCTGAGATTCGACTGTCGAGGTCAATGGTGTGCACTGGGAGAACTGGCTTTTTGTCGAGCTGGGTCTCTTCGTTGGGAGTCTCTTACCCGTTTGACGGCTTTTGGTGCTGCTCCAATTAAGCTCTGCCCTCTGGTAGCTGCTTCAAAGCATCTCTTTGTAGCCTCTATATCTCCACGCAAGGTAGCGACGTGACCCTTCTTTGTGTAATATTTCATCTTGAGATGAACTGTTGAAGGAACAACGATCAGCTCAATGAGGGTTGGTCTCCCCAGAATACACTGGTACAACAAGGGATAGTCGATGACCAGGAATTGCGTTTTGATTGTTTTGGAGGCCACCTCCTCCCTGAATGTGAGTGGGAGCTCCACGTACCCCCAAGATCTGGCGGTAGCCCCGTTGAATCCTTGCAGGTCAGATCCCACGTACGGAGAAAAATTCTTCTGATCGAGCTTCAAGGCATGGAACAAGCTGGTGTACATAATGTCCATCGAACTGCCCTGGTCGACCAGGATTCGTCGGACATCTGTGCTAGCCAATCTGGCCCTGATGAGTAGAGGGATGTGTGAGTTTGGGAAACCTCCAGGAAGCTTTTCACGATAGAATGTGATGGGCTGAGAACATCCTCGGAACGAGCGTGGACAGTCGGTATGGGCTACAATTGATCAGCTGATCGAACTTCCTTTTGACTGACCCTACAGTGAGCTCATTATACCTGCCACAAGATATAGCCATTGCAGTGGGGAAGGCTTCCCAGGAACTGTGCACACAAAAATGTGGAGGATCTTCGAGGTAGTCAGAGACGAAGAAGTCCTCTGGCCGTGAGATGGACATGGCAACTTACGGGGGAGGACTAGAGGGAGAAGCTTTTGTTTCCGTCTTCTTAGACTCAGATGTCTCTCGTCGGGAAGCTTCTCCCTTCTTCGTGTACTGCTTCAAATGACCCTCCTTGATGAGGATCTCGATGGCGTCCTTCAGATGAACGTAATCTTCGGTCACGTGGCCATGACTACGGTGAAAGCAGCAGTACTTGCTTTTGTCCGTGTTGCCCTTCAATGCTGTTGGTTTAGGGAAACTGACGCCCCTTGCTTAAACTCTACGTTAATACATTCAGAGAGAATACGCTCGCGGGGAGCTTTCAACAGGGTGTACTCCGTGAAGTGACCAACAAGTCATTTATGATAGTGAGAATGACCGTCTCGTCGTCTCTCCCTGTCGCGTCGGGGAGCTTCTGACTCATTCGTTTTTGTTGCCCTGGAATTCTCCTGGTCCCTTGAATCCCGGGCCTTGTAGGAGGCTTCTTTTTCCTCGTATTATATATAAGCCTGGGCCTTACGGAGGAGTTCGTCCAGAGTACGAGGTGTCTCGATGCCCACTGCTTTGCAGAACTCACTTTTCGGCCTCAGCCCCTTCTCGAGGAGGTATTTCTTCATATGGTCCGTTGTATGAACCTCTACAACTTCCTTGTTGAATCTCTCAATATAAGTACACAGGGGCTCATCCTTGCCCTGAATAGTGCCTTCCAGAGTGGCTTCTGACTTGGGATGTCGTCTGGAAGTGGTGAAGTGTTGGGCGAACTGGTTTTTCAGGTCCTTCCACGAGGTGACTGAGCCTCGGGGAAGACTCTTATACCAGGTTATGGCTCCCTTTCTGAGGGTGATGGGGAACAACCTGCACTTGATCGCTCCGCCCACGTTGTGATAATGGAGCATGGCTTCAATGTTTTCTATGTGGTTGCCATGATCCGTGGTACCATAATAGAGAGCTAGAGGGGGAGGCTTCTCCAGCCCGCGAGGGATACGGGTGTCCATAATCTCTTGGGATAAAGGTCCATGGACGTTGTCCTCATTGCTCGTGCTCGATGACATACATGGGGAGTAACTGCGCCCACGACTTCTGCTGCGTCGAGGAGAGTGCCTGTGCTGATGACGATGTTCGCGATGTTTTTCTGAAGGCTTGGTCCTCTTGGGGGCAGGAGAATGTCTAGACCTCCGAGGAGGGGTACGATGTCGTCTTCTAGTGACCTCTTGCTCAGGTTGTTTTGATTTCGATCGTCCCCTGACGGGGGAAATGTTCCGGAACTTGTCTCACTGAAGTTTCTGAGGGGGAGAACGAGGGCGTGGAGATGGACTGCGAGGCCTTTGTGAAGGAAGTCGCTCTTGAAGGGCATGTTCCAGCATGTGGATCTTCTCGCCCTATTGTAAGATCACGTAGTTGGATTTGTTGAGGGAGGCAATGAGGGCCGCAGTGCTGGGATCAGCGTCTTGAGAAATAAGTATGGGCTCAAAGATGTGACCGGAAGTCTGCACGCGTGGTTTCACATCGTCGGAGGAAGGGGATGCAGTTATTCCGTCCCTGTGGTCAGTCACATAGACCGCAACTCCAGGGTTGAGGTGGTCGACGTTATCTAATGTGACGGCGACGGCAGAATCTTGATGGACATCATTGTTTTGGTTAGAGGCTATGGTGATCGAGGAAATTTTAGAGAGTAAGCTTTGGTCTTTAGGTTGAAAAGATGACGGATCTTGGTTCAAAAAGACGGGGAAGCGATAATTCCCACAGACAGCGCCACTGATTTGGGGTGATCAGAATAGATCTTCCTGGCCTTCCGTGTAGGACAGCGATGATGGTTGTAGGAGAGGAGGGGGTGTACCTGCAAGGTACTCCGATGCCAAAGTAAGCTTTTGGGCTAGAGAGCAAGTACAAAGTATTTAGGTATGTGTTAGAATGAATATTGGATATTGAATACCTAGCCCTCTCAAATGAGAGGGTATTTATAGAAAACCCCCAGCGCGGGGCCAAGGTCTCCCATGTGGCCGAAATATCTGGTCGATCAATGGGAGACTTCTAGGTATAAGGTCTAGCGCGTGACCTTATGACCTGGTCTAACTGTCCCCGTGAACTCCGGAGGGGCAGTTGATCGCATGAACTGTCAAGCGCGTGAGAAGGTCGTCTCCAACGGCTATATCGTGCCCAACGGCTATATTGTGCCCAACAGCTAGATTGGCTGAATCTCGTTATTGGGCCTTACCAAAAGTTGGACTGGGTTGGGCCTTGTTCTACTATGGGCCATACGCCTGTCCAGTCCAGAACATAACCCATATCAACTTCTTATTCTCTCCATTGATCATCTCAAAGTTCACTCTTTATTTGGCTTTAATTTTTTTAAAAACCCTAAAATTGGTTGCCTCATTTGATTTTTATGCACGTTCTTTTGATCTAGAGACGTAAAATACTTTTATCACGATAAAGACATTGACTTTATTTATTTAATAAAAATATATATCATAAAAATTATAATTCAAATATTTACAAAAATAAATTACATAATGCTTGGCTAAATAATTTATTTATGTTGTTACAAACGAAAGCGGAATCTAATAAAAAATGTGTTTGTTACAATAATATCTTTCAATTTATTCATTTATTTTATATCAACTTCTTAACAACTATGTTAATAATCATGAGGTCAACTTTTTTTTCAAAAATTTTACTTCTAATAATCACGAAGTCCAATATTTTTCAGACTGCTAATAATCTCGAGATTCACTCCTTTTAATATTTTACTTTATAAAATTTTGTAAAATCAATAACTTCATTTCATTTTTATCCACATTTTTACACAGAGAGATCTAAGATACTTTTATTACTACGGTAATTTTTTTGAATTTATTACCTCTAAGACACTAGTTAGCATTTCTGTTTACTTATATCACATTAATACACCCTAAAGTAAAATTTTACTTCAAATATTAAAAAAAAATACAAAATAGTTAGTTTCAATCAATTATTCATTTTAACTTAAAAACATTCCTATTTAGTGATTAACAAAATTTATGTAAATTAACACTATTGAAGAAGAAAGAGAAAATTCTTAATTTTTCTTCTTACAAACTATAATAATAATAATAATAATATTATTATTATTATTATTATTATATAAAGTAAAATACTCAAAGAAGTGAACCTCGGGATTATCAACAATAAAATCTGAAAAAGAATGGACTTCGTGATTATCAACGTAGCAATTAAGAAGTTGAAAAATTGGTGAAAAATGTGAATAAATATTGATAATAATAATAATAATAATAATAATAATAATAATAATAATAATATATAATATATAGTTTATAAAGAAGAAAAAGAAAGGATTTTTTTCTCTTCTTCAATTGTGTTAATTTACATAAATTTTGTTAATCACTAAATATTAATGTTTTTAAGCTAAAGTTAAAAGGACATATTTATCAGAACTAACTATTATGTAGTTCATTTTTTTTAAATATTTATGGTAAAATTTTATTTTAGGGTGTATTAATGTGATATAAATAAAGAGAAACCTTAACTACCTTAAGGTTACCTTAAGATAAAATTTTATTTTAAGGTGTATTAATGTGATATAAATAAAGAGAAATGCAAACTAGTGTCTTAGAATAGGGATGACAATTTGATCCATCTCTAATGGGCACCCACAAAATTACCCACAATAGATAGGATAAAAATCCGCAAAAATGGGTATGGGTACGGGCTCGAGTAATTACCCATAAAAATAAGGAGGTATGGGTGCGGGTATGAGCACTTTGATACCCGCCCCGCCCCATACCCGCACAATATATATTTATGTATTTTTAATTTATATTTATATATTTTAGTTTATATTATTATATTAAAATGCTCATGTATCAATTTTAAAAAGTTTATCATTGTTAAACTATTACATATTTAATATAAATGTTTGTTTATTTCAATAAAAAAATTTTGAAATTTTTTTAATGTTTTTAAAAACTTAAAATGATATGATATTTTATAATTGATCTATTTATTTTTAATAGGAATGCGGGTAACGGGTACGGGTATGGGTACTTACATACCCATAAGGCACGGGTGCGAGTGCTAACTTTGACACCCAAGCGGGTATAGACTCGAGTACGTGGATATTTTCAAATCACAGGTATGAGGATGGATATTGTAGTACCCTGTCCAAACTCTGTCAATTGTCATTCCTATCTTAAAAGGAATGAATTCTATAAAATTATCGTAATAAAAGCAACTTAGATCTATTTGTGATAAAAATGTGGATAAAAATGAAATGAAGTTACTGACTTTATATTATTATTATTATTATTATTATTATTATTATTATTATTATCAACATTGATTCATATAATTTTTAAAAAAATAAAAAATATATCATTATATGTTGTCAAATATTCTGGCACCAAAAGATTTATGCATTGATTTTATTTTAAAATTGCAAGATATATTTATTTCACCAATATCATTCTATTTATTCATTTAACCCATACCAACTTCTTTTCGCTCCATTCATCATCCAAAAGTTCACTCTTTTTTAGGCTTTACTTTTTTAAAAATTCTAAAATAAGTTGGCTCATTTGATTTTCATACACATTCTTTTGATCTAGAGACGTCAAATATTTTTATTACGATAAAGACAATGAATTTATTTATTTAATGAAAATATATGCCATAAAAAATTATAACTTGAATATTTACAAAAATAAATTACATAATGGTTGGCTAAATAATTTGTTTCTGTTGTTACAAATGAAAGCGAAATTTAATGAAAAATGTGTTTATTACAATAATGTCTTTGAATTTATTTATTTATTTTATACCAACTTCTTAATTGATATGTTGATAATCACTAGGTCCACTTTTTTTTTCTTTCAAATTTTACGGTTGATAATCACGAAGTCTGTTAGTTGAAATTCATTTCAGTTTTATTTAGAGTTAATTTGATTTGCATTTGAATTTCATTTCAGATTTAGAACTTGTATATAAATTGAATGTTAGTTTCAATTTTTAGAATTCACATTGTAACCGTTTCTGTTGTGAAGAAAGTTAGTTACAAATTATTTTCTCTCTTTCTTCATCTTCAACCTTTTGCACCAATAATTGATATCTAGAGCTCCGATTCAGATACAGAACGGGAAACATGAGTGTATGTGAGGCGTGTGTCATTGATTTCAATTCTTAAATTCACAGTGAACACAAATATTCCAATATTTGATGAAAAGAATTGGAATTGATGGATGATTTAAATGTGTGTGTTGTTTTGCACTCAAGATGTTCTTGATCTCGTCAATGTCGGTTACGTAACAGTTGAAGCAGCTGCAACTGAAGCACAAAGAAACACGTGTAGAAAAATGATGAAGAAGGATTAGAAGGCATCGTTCTATATCCATCAGTGTGTGGATACGAATGTGTTTAAGAAGATCATTGATTCAATAACAACAAAAGCTGCGTGGGAAACATTGGTACGATGCTGCGGTGGTGATGCATCAGTGAAAAAAGTGAAGCTTTACTCTTATGTAAGTAGTAAGAGAATCTCAACATGAAGAACTATGAGAAGGTACATGATTACATCTCCATAGTGATTCTGATCACAAATGAGATGAAATCATGTGGAGAGACTCTATTTGAACAAGTAATCATTGAAAAGGTATTGAGAAAGTTTACTCCTCAATTTGATTGCATTGTTGTAAAGAATCTAATGACATTGTAGGTAATAAAGAATCTAACAGATGAAGAAATAAAGATGGCTTTGTTTTACATGTCCCCGTGGAAAGCGTCGGGGCCAAACGAATTTCCTGCCGGCTTCTATCAAAATTCTTAGAGCATTGTAGGTAATACGACGTGTGAGTATGTTAAAGAGGTTTGGGAAATTTCTAGCAAGATTGCAGACATAAATAAGACGGATATTTGTCTTATTCCTAAGGTGGAGCAACCTGTTCAAGTTAACCAGTTTAAACCAATATCATTATGCATTGCTATTTATAAGCTCATAAGTAAGGTGGTTGTGGAAAGTCTTAAAAACTGCATTCCCATGCTGGTATCTCCTTTTCAGTCTGGATTTATGTCGGGAAGGAGCATCCATGAAAATATCATTGTGGCCAATGAGATTCTGCACATTATGGATCGAATCAAGAGGAAGAAAGGCTACTTTTCTATTAAAGTGGACTTGTCAAAAGCGTATTATAAACTTAATTGGGAATTCATTTGGAGGGTGCTGGAAGAAATTAAACTCCCTTCGAAAATGACAAACCTTATAATGCACGGTATAACGTGTGTTGAGACGAACATTAAGTAGAATGGAGCTAGTCAAAATTTTTTCGATCGAGTAGGAGCTTCCAGCAAGGAAACCATATTTCTCCCTACATTTTTTGCTTTGTGTGTGGATAAATTATCTCATATCATCATGCAGGCTGTTGAAGAGGGTGAGAGGAAGGATATTAAATTTGGAAAGCATGGGCCAGGGGTATCTCATCTGATGTTTGCAGACGACTTGTTATTATTTGGAGAAGCGACAATGAGGCAAATGCAGTGTGCTGTTAGATGGCTGAATAAGTTTTGTGCAATGTTAGGTGAGCAAGTTATCCAGGTTAAACTTGTGTTTTATTCTCTAAACAAGTGAGCAGAAGTATGAGGGAGCAACTTTTGAACTTATTGGGTTTCAAAGAAACAACCTCTCTTAGCAAGTACTTAGGGGTTCCGATAATGGGAAACGCGTCGAGGAAAACTGATTACCGGTATATAATAGAGCAGGTGAGTGCTAAGTTGAGAAAATAGAAAAGAAACAATCTGGCTTTTGAAGGCAGAATCACTCTTGCAAAGAGTGTGATCGAAGCTCTACCTATTTACCCTATGATGACAACTTTATTACCTAAGGCATGTTTAAAGGAAGTTCATCAGCTTCAAAGAAGATTTGTTTGGGGAGATACTGAGGAAAAGAAAAGGTATCACACAGTTAAGTGGAGCACGATAACACGTCCTAAAGAAGAAGGTGGCCTTGGCCTGCGTAATTTGGACTTGATGAATAGAGCTTGTTTGGCAAAAATTGGCTGGAAATTACATAGTGGTTGTGATGATTATTGGTGTCGGGTTGTTAGAGGGAAATATGGTGCAAACAGAAATGATAGGTGTATGGTAATGAGAAGTACAGATTCAGCCTTTTGGAAGAGCATTGCGCGAATCTGGCCGGAGGTGGAAAGGTATAGCGTGTGGAAGGTGGGTAATGGTGAAACTGTGGCAACATGGGATTTCAGATGGATTGGTCTGGATATTCGTATTTCTAATTTGGATGTGGAGATTCTGATTCATTTGAAGGAAGCTAGATTCGGTGAGCTGATTGGTAGGGATTGAGAGTGGAATTAGGGTATGTTGGAAACTTGGAAGCCGAGTAACATCTTGTATATGATAGATAGTATGGAGCCTCCATCTTTTGAGGTTGGTCCTGATTTGTGCGTGGGCCTAGGAGTGCATGAAGATGATTTTTCTGTTGGTAGAATGTATGCTATCATGGATGAATATAATAGGGTGGACAAAAAGGATGGGTGGAAGGATATATGGAGGATTCATGCAACAGAGAAAATTAGGAATTTTGTGCGGCTTCTAAATCATAATGGTCTCCTTACAAATAACAAGAAGAGTAGAATAAGACTAGGGAGTGTAATGTGTCAATATTATGGAGATGAGGAGGAAGATGCGATCCATGTGCTTCGAGATTGCCTGCTAACTATGCCTCTTTAGCAATCGACGGTGCACACTAACATTTGTTTGCTCTTTTTTGCAGGTAGTTTGGATGATTGGATAGAAGTGAATATGCATTACAATATGGGTTGGAATGCTAATGATGTTTGGAAGTCCATTTGGGCTACTGCGTGCTATAACCTGTGGATATGGCATAATAAGGAGAATCATATATAAGATTTTTTGAGACATTTTAATATGGTGAATCACATTTTCAAATAGATTAAAGACTACAACCAAGCGAGATAAAATAATAAGGTTGTCACCAGAGCTCATTAGAAGGAGTGGGTTAATGTTAAGTGGGAGGCACCTAGTATGAGATGAGTCAAAATCAATTCGTATGGGGCTAGAGATACTAGAGGAATTACTAGATTTGGTGGTATTATTAGAGGAAGCGAAGGAGAATGGCTTGGAGGTTTCGCAAAGCATTTAGGTATTTGTGAAGTTTATATAATCGATTTGTGGGGTTTGTTGGAAGGCCTTCAAATGACGGAGAATATGGGGTTTAATAAGATAGACATCTGTGTTGATTATAAGCAGACGACCCAGAATATTAACAATAATTATTCTAGTAATATGGTGGGAAGAGAGCTCATCAAAAAAATTAGGTCCTTTTTTCAAATTGATAAGGATATCCAAGTAAAGCATGTCTTTAGAAATCTAATCATTGAGCGGATGCCCTCGCAAAGGTAGGAATTCAAACGAAGGATTATTACTTTTTTGAGTTGTGTCTGACCTTTGTGGAACAATTGTATGAGAGTAATTTAGCAGGAATTTCTGTTGCTAGATTTGCGGTAGTGTAGTATTTGTTTTTGTTTTGGGCTTAGGCCATTCCTTGTATAAAAAAAAGTTCACTCTTTTTCAGGTTTTACCTTTTTAAAAACCCTAAAATCAGTTGCCTCATTTGATTTTTATACACATTCTTTTAATCTAGAGACGTAAAATACTTTTATCACGATAAAGACATTAAATTTATTTATTTAATGAAAATATATACCATAAAAAATTATAACTCAAATTACAAAATTAAATTACGTAATGGTTGACTAAATAATTGGTTTATGTGATATAAAGAAATGCCGAATCTAATGAAAAATGTGTTTATTACCGTAAAAATGTCATTTCATTTATTTTATACAAATTTCTTAACTTCTATATTGATAATCACGAGGTCCACTTTTTTTTTCTTCAGATTTTAATACGTAATTTTATTGAATCCATTTATTTCACATTAATACAGTCTAAAATAATTTTTTTCTAAAATATTTTTAAGAATATAAATTACATAATTTAAAATTTAAAATTAACATAAAAGAGATCAAATTCGCACAACAACTTTGAGAACTCAAAATTTAAATTTTCACTAAAAAAACATATTTAATAATTAACAAAATTTAAGTAAATTAACACTATTGAAGAGAAAAAAAACTCCTTAATGTTTCTTATTTTCTTACCAACTTATTTTATTTATTTATAATTATTATTATCAATATTAATTATCATTTTTATTAAAAAAACAAAAAATATTATTATATGCTGTCAAATGGTGGCTCCTCCAAATATTCTTGCACCAGAAGATTTATAGTCTCTCTATTTATATATTATGTATTTGCCTCTCCTCATGTTAGTTACAAATTCCTTTTCTTTTCACATTTATATTAAGGTAGTGGAATAACCAAAGAAGAAGAAAAGATAGAAAAGCAAGAGAGAGACACACAACACAAACATAGAGGATGATAAACACATCCTCTGTTTTCATTCCAAATTCCCATTGAAAAGCTTTTTTTTTTGCACATGCCCATCATTTTTTCATCATCTAAATCTTCTTATGGTGAGTTTTTCTCATCTGGGTTGTGGAAATTCTCATCGATCTCTTGTAAAGTTTTGAAATTTTTTATGTTCTGATCTAGTTCGTTGGTTTGTTTTGAGATTAGATATTTTGGTTCGAGTCTTGATTGATGCTGGGAAGATCCGATGCTCTTAGATCGAATTTGACAAAACCCACTTCGTGTTTGATCGAAGCAATAACTGGGTTGTGTCTGAATTTTCTGATAAGGTTTGTTTTTTGACGCAGATTAGATTCCTTTTCATGTGCATTTTCTGATCGGTTTTGCTCTGCTTTTGTTTTTGTAAAGATTTGATTTTTTTTTTATTGTGGTTGATTGTTGTGCATTTAGATTGATTCCTTATCTTGAATTGTGACCATCATTGATTGATTCAGATGTAGAGCTATTGATCTGTGATTTGTTTGTGGTTCTTTGGTTTGAATTGAAATGAGAATTATGAGTTAAAGTGAGTGTTTCTTGAATCTTGAAATTGAATTTAGTGATTGATGGGTAACAATTGTTGTGATTGGTAATTGAACAGATGGAATCGGATCTTGGCAAGCTCTTCATTGGAGGAATATCGTGGGACACAGATGAGGAACGTCTCAGGGAGTATTTTGCAACATATGGGGAGGTGATTGAGGCTGTGATCATGCGGGATCGTGCAACGGGACGTGCTCGTGGTTTTGGTTTCGTTGTTTTTGCTGATCCTGCTGTTGCTGAGAGAGTCATTGTCGATAAGCACATAATCGATGGTCGCACTGTGAGTTGCTCTATTTGTATAGATCGATATGTATACCATCGGCATTTTGTCCATATTGTGTGTATAGTCTAGCAGCAATTGAAACTATAGCTAAATTTATTATTCTAATAGAAATCGTTACGATTTACTCGTTGATTTAATAAAATATCATTTTCACTTTTGGTAATACGTGAATTATCGATGTACATTGGATCAAACATGTCCTTTTTTGGTTTATAATATAAGAATTCGGAAACGAGTTGCAAATTTTGATCTATATCATATTGAATTTTCAGGTTGAAGCAAAGAAAGCTGTTCCAAGGGATGATCAGAACAATATAAACAGACAGACTGGTAGTGTACAAGGATCGCCTGGTCCCGGTCGTACAAAGAAGATTTTTGTTGGAGGCTTACCGTCAACAATCACCGAAAGTGATTTCAAGATGTATTTTGATCAATTTGGTACGATTACCGATGTTGTTGTTATGTATGATCACAATACACAAAGGCCAAGAGGCTTTGGCTTCATCACATTTGATTCAGAGGAAGCGGTTGATAGAGTTCTTTATAAGACATTTCATGAACTCAATGGAAAGATGGTTGAAGTCAAAAGGGCGGTACCGAAAGAACTTTCCCCTGGTCCTACCCGAAGCCCGTTGATAGGAGGATATAACTATAGTTTGAATAGTAGGGCGAGTAGCTACTTAAACAATTATGGTCAAGGTTTTAGTATGAGTCCGATAGGAGGATATGGAGTCAGAATGGATAGTAGGTTTAGTCCGCTTACTGGCGGTAGAACTGGTTTTACCCCTTTCGGCAATACCAGTTATGGAATGGGGATTAATTTGGATTCTGGATTGAGCCCAAACTTTGGAGGGAACTCCAATTTCGGGAACAATTTAGGGTACGGTCGAATATTTAGTCCTTTCTATAGCGGCAACTCAAGCAGATATGCTACTCCGATAGGCTATAATGGGGGTAACGGAAGAGGCGATTCTCTTATGAACTCGACTTCTAGGAATGTCTGGGGAAATGGAGGACTGAGCAGTGCTAATAACCCGGTTAGTCCCGGTGCGTTCTTGGGATCTGGAAGTGGGGCTTTCGGTGTTTCAATTGGAAACAGCGGCACAAACTGGGGTACATCCATTCCTGCTCAGGGCGGAGGGGCTGCTTCCGGCTATGCTACCGGGAATAATGTTTACGAAGGCGGAGATAACAGCTTTGGATTAGGTGCTGCCGGGTACGGAAGAAACAGCAATGCAGTTGTGAATCCGTCCTCTACATTTAATGCATCGGCTGGTGGTTATGACGGATCGTATGGAGACTTATACCGCAGTGGCAGCGGTTCGGTTTACAATGACAATGCTTGGAGATCTGCCGCTTCTGAGATAGATGGTTCTGGCTCGTTCAGTTACGGTCTCGGTAGTATTGCATCAGACGATCCTGTGAAGACTTCTGAGGGTTATATCGGAAGCTACAATGTTGCAAGTAGACAACCTAATAGAGGTTAGATCTTTGGCTACATATCAGATTTTTGTTTATAAAGTTTTGGTATTGATATCAGAAGATGAACAATTCTTAATGAGTTTGAAAAAAAAATCTGTATTTACTAATTTTCTTTTTACATTTGATTTTAAGATCTGCATATCTCGAACTGTGATATATTCATAAATGCAGATTTGTAGCTTTGTTAATGTCTTTATTAGCTATGTAGCCTTAACACTTAAGATTGAAGGCGTGTTTGGTTGCCTTACATTCAATCACTTGCATTTTCTTAAATTATTGCGGTGTTTACGTATCTATGACAATTGTCATATCTGGTGTCCGTGTTTGTGTTAGTATTTCATAGCTTATACCTGAGTACATGTTTTCTTAATTACTTTATTAAATTCGCGTGTTTCAGGAATCGCTGCTTAGGAGAAATGTAATTTGGATATGTAATGGTAGCGGTAGATCAAAGGAAACTGGTTACAAGTAAATGAGGTATTGTGAAATCGTACATCTCCATCGCATCGAGAGAGATATATAAGCTCACAAAGAAATTTGTCATATAATAGCTAACGGTGTTCTTTCATTCGAAGTATACATATTCAAAAAAACAAAGCAGTTACAAAGTGATTTTGTGTAAGGCGTGGTTTTTTTTTTTTTCCGGGTCGTTTTATGAGTTTTCAGGATTTAGGTTCGTTTTCATGGAAGTTGTTGATTGAGGTGTAAAATCATATCGCGGGATATATACTAAAGATTATTCCATGATAGTGTAATAGTGCTGCATCTCGGGCGAGACGCATGTTGCGTCGTTGCTTAGTTTGTTTATTGATGATGATAGAGTAATTTTGTTAATTTTTGAAGTTGTTGTTTCTTGTAGCCCAAGGTATTTGTTTGTAACTTTGGTCAAAATTGTAAGTGAGGTTCAGTTTGATTTTATAATATCATTAAGTGTGAAAAACATGAGTGGGAATCCTATATAAGGTCCCTATCAAATAATCAAGTTTATGAACACTTTTATTGGTTTTTGTTACACTTTTTCTATACAGCTTTTACAATACTAATGTTTCTGTCTTGATTTTTAATATTAGTCAATTCTTGCTTCTTTTGTGTTTGAATGTTGAAACTGTTTTTTGAAAGTAACATTGTGAGATATTGATGAATTATATTGAACAAAGTTGATTGGTTGAAACTTGAAACTTAGTGCTAAGGGTTTGACTCAATAAAAACTTTAGTTATAAACTAAAAACGGCTTACAAGACTTAGACACAACACAACTAGTAGTAATGGTACATGTGTTAGACATCTAACACACCTTTAATTTGAAATGTCGGCACTAAACTTTAGGTTTAAACTAAGAATGGTGGACACGACTCGACTCAGACACGAGATTAGTAGTAATTACATTAATGGGTATATGTGTTAGACATTTAACACACTATTAGTAATTACATTCATTGGTGCATGTAACACACCTTTAATTTGAAATGTCAGCATTAAACCTTAGATTTAAACTAAGAATGATGACAAAACCTGACTCAGACACAACACAATTAATAGTAACTACATAAATATTAAACATTAGATTCAAACTAATAACAACAGACACGACCTGACTCAGATACAACACAATTAGTAGTAACTACATAAATAAATAATGTGTTAGACATCTAACTATATAGTTAGACATCTAACTACATAAATATGTATAAATATGTATATGTTAAACATCTTATTACATAAATAGGCATATCTAATACCTTTAATTTGAAATGTCTTACTACAAAATTAAGGTCGAAAGCTTAAAAAATGTCTTTATTTTTGTGATATTTATTTTTTGTTTCTACAAAAGTAAAATTTATTTTACTCTTGTATTTATTTTCGAGTCCTTGATAATATGCTTTTCTTTTTAGTCCTTGTAGTATCTTTATTTTCATTTGAGCTTTTATTGCCAAATATTATATGGACTAAAAGGATAGGTGTGATTAGGGGTGGCAAACGGATATGTTCGTCCCGTTTAGGACCGTCCCGTAAATGTCCGCAAAAAAACGGGGCGGGACGGAACGGTCATAGTTGAGGATGCGAGTCTAAAACTTAAGTCCGCCTCGTAAAAAAGTGAGGTCTGGGGGGAAAACACGCAGACACTACACCTTTTTAGCTTAAAAATCCAAAATTTATGTAAATGCTCGTGTCCGCAAAAGTCATTGAAGAAAACGAGACAGGCCGGGGCAGACACATTAGAGGGTGAGGACTTAAATCTTTAACCCACTCCACACAAAAGTGATGCTGTGCTGGTAAAACGGCATGTCCAATAGACCGGACCGGTTTTACCACCCCTAGGTGTGATACTCTATACATTATCTCTGTCTTATATTTTATTGATACTCTACACATTTATCTCTATCTTATATTCTTTTTCTCATTTAAGATATCTTATATTTTATTGGCTACACTTTACACACATTTCAAAAATATATACAAAAATCCGTGACATTATATTTGACATTTCAAATATCATTTTTTTTTATATACATATCTATTCTATTTGTTGTTGATGGTTGTTTGAATATGTTTGTTATAACTAGAATTTTTATTAAAATAGTAGGAATTTTTAAAAACTCATTTTTATAAATTAAACGTGTATAAGGTTATTATTAGTGGCAAGTTTTATGGTTTTATTTTTTGTGCAAAAACGAAGGCAAGTTGCATGGTTAAATTTATCGTTGTGCATGTTACTTTCATGCGATTCCATCCTTCTAATAAGATTTCAGATTTGGATCTTCAAAAATGAACAAATTTACGTGTGGCTATGCTTTTATCTTATCTTTAAATGGATTACAATTTGTCTTTCGCTTTTATCTTCTCATGAATTATGGACATTATCGTCACAGTATCACATAACGATTTTGTACAAAATTAGCTTTATTATTTCACAGATTTTATTTCTTTTAAAGGAGTTGGACCTCTGTAATCTTGTCTCTGACATGCATGATATCGTTTTGGGTTCTTGTACTTAATAAAAATGATTTGAACCCATACACTTAATTAAAGAAGGTAAAATATAAATTGAAATCTAATAAATACAAACAAATTTATAAATAAAAATATTAATCATTAATATATTAAAATTATTATTAAATATTAAAATAATGAATAATACATCTGAGGTGTGAGAGGCCAAATCCCTTTAGTGGCCGGGTTGAATTTAAAGTGGTCATATAACACTTCAATAAATAAAAATTTATCTTTTCCCAATTTAAAAAAATTATGATATGAATATGAATATTAATTTAAGTTATATAAACAAACTAAAATTATTTTCATGCAAAGATATATAATATAATTATTTATTTACTTGTGATTTTTATAATAAAAAAATTAAATTTTTATTAGATCGTATCAATAGAAAATTTGAAAACCATCATATATAATTATTTAATTATATATATATATATATATTCAGTTGCTCCCACCACAAACTATTGTGTACTCCCTCCGTCCCAAAATAAGTGTCGCATTTAGAAAAATTATATGTCTCAAAATACTTGTCACTTTATCTTATCAATTTTAATTTTTATCTTTCAATTGTACTCTCTAATTAATACTCTTAATTTATTGTTTTCTCACTATACATTAATGCTAATTCGAATGCATTAATAGTGGATAAGGATAATTTAGTAAAATCACTAATCTCTCTTTCATTACTTCCTCCATTTCAAAATGACTGTCATTTTAAGGAAAAATTTTTGTTTCAAATTGATTGTCGTTCTCACTTTTCAATGCAATAATAATTGTTATTTTTCCAATTATGTCATATAATTATTACTCTGGACACTATTTCCAACACATTAATAAGACTAAGGCTCTGTTTGGTAAAACTAGCTGATAATTGGTAGTTTATAGCTGGTAGCTGATAAGTTAATTTAACTGTTTGGTAAATTAGCTGTTACACTAGCTGATAATTACAAAATGACTTAAAAGGATATTTTTAATTAAGAAATTTGTGATTTCATTATCTTATTATATTATATTATTAAATTAATTTTTATTCGATAAAAGTAAATGCATTAATAACAACATGCAAAACAATTTTAATATATATGAAAAATTAAAGATATCATCAAAATATATAAATTTGTATAAAAGTTTTATGGACTTTGCTATTTAGTATGAATATATTGACAACAAAATTCAATGGAAAAAAAAAAATCAGCAAACCATATATAAAGCAAGGGTATTTCATAAAGTCATTTAAGAAGACATAAAAGTAAAAGTAATCGTAATAACTACGATTTTTGGTCTAATTAACTCATTCTTTCGTAAAATATAATTTTTTTTAATTCTTAATTTTATAATGAAATTTAATAAAATATGTGAAATAATAACATTGTAATTTTGAATTTAGTTATATTAATCTAAAAAAATAACAAAAATAAGTTTATTGTCTAATATTTTACAATAAAACTGTAATAATATTCTGAATTTTCTTCATCTTTGTTGATTTTATTGATTCTATTCCAATGTTTCACTAATTTAAGAATTATCCACACTATTTTTAAATTAATTATATAATTTATATTTAATAAATAAAAATAATATCTAAAATCTTCTATCACATTCTTGAAAATCTAAAAATAATATATAGTAAATTAGCTGTTACACTAACTGATAATTACAAAATGACTTAAAAGGACATTTTTAATTAAGAAATTTGTGATTTCATTATCTTATTATATTATATTATTAAATTAATTTTTATTCGATAAAAGTAAATGCATTAATAACAACATGCAAAACAATTTTAATATATATGAAAAATTAAAGATATCATCAAAATATATAAATTTGTATAAACGTTTTATGGACTTTGCTATTTAGTATGAATATATTGACAACAAAATTCAATGAAAAAAAAAACCAGCAAACCATATATAAAGCAAGGGTATTTCATAAAGCCATTTAAGAAGACATAAAAGTAAAAGTAATCGTAATAACTACGATTTTTGGTCTAATTAACTCATTCTTTCGTAAAATATAATTTTTTTAATTCCTAATTTTATAATGAAATTTAATAAAATATGTGAAATAATAACATTGTAATTTTGAATTTAGTTATATTAATCTAAAAAAATAACAAAAATAAGTTTACTGTCTAATATTTTACAATAAAACTGTAATAATATTTTGAATTTTCTTCATCTTTAATGATTTTATTAATTCTATTCCACTGTTTCACTAATTTAAGAATTATCCACACAATTTTTAAATTAATTATATAATTTATATTTAATAAATAAAAATAATATCTAAAATCTTCTATCACATTCTTCAAAATCTCCCTTTTTTAATAGTAAATATTACGTGTATATATATATATATATATATATATAAAATAATAAGGGTATAATTGAAATAAAAAGTCATAAGCTAAAAGCTACAAGCTCAAAAGCTACTTTAAATAGCTTTTGAAAAAAAAGCTAAAAGCTAGTTAAAAAGCTAAAAGCTAAAAGCTAAAATGCATTACCAAACAGAGCTTTTTAATCAAAATGAGCTGAAAAGCTAAAAGCTACAAGCTAAAAGCTCTTTTTATGGTCTTACCAAACAGACTCTAATATAGTAAAAGTGCAATATTTTATAACAACATCATTGCATTTTTTAATCTATGTAAAAAAACTTTAAACAACAGTTATTTTACAACGGAGAGAATATTAAATTTTTTTAATCTGTGTGAAAGTGTAAAGAATGACACTTATTTTGAGAAAGAGGGAATATATCTTACACCATATGATTACTTAAGGAATAAGTAACTACTATAATCACTTTTCTAATTACTTCTTAACTAAATCGAAGTTAGTTATTATTATGCAATTACAACTCTAATGACATGTAGCTTTAGTCTTTGACATGCTTCAAGGTGTTATCAACTTCTTCTTTCATATGCTTCAATATCTCCCTATGAATTGAATGTTGGCACGGACAGAGCTAGAGATTTTGACTTGTGGGGGCAATTTATTTTTGTATCATATATTTTTTATTTTTAAATAATAAATATATATAATTTTTATAAAGTATTAAATAAATCTTTTAATTTTTTATTTGTTTAAATTTCTCAAATTTTATTATCAATAATAATATTTATTTATCTAACTTTCAATGAGTGACTAATAATATATGAATAGTTGTCTTATATTTTTGTTCATAACATTTTAGTATTAAAATAAAAATATATAAAAAGTCAATCGTTAATTGGTTTAGTGGTGATTGACGCTGAATTTGGTAGAGAGGACTACAGTTCGGTTATTGCAACTGCGTTTGAGAGGGATTAAACCGCAATGCTAAAACTAATCTCCAAATCAGATTTGTCGATCCAGTAGACCAGATATTAATAGTAAAAAAATAAAAAAAAAATAAACAAAAAAAAAGTATAAAACAAAATATGTTTTTTTTGAAGTAAATAGAAAACTAATTTTACTATATTTTAGTCAAACAAATTTTGGTTTTATAAATAACTTTCAAAATAAAAAGAATTCACTATGCCACGGAAGGAAAAAGACAGCGTTTTTTTTTGCTTTTAACAGCGCTTAAAAGCGCTGCCTAAGGTGGCGCTGCTCTTGTACCCCAAATTTTACCCTCAAATCTTCTGATCATTTTCATATCAATTTTAAGCCGGTCATCTTAGCATTTTGCAATCATTTGGTCCATTAGCCGTAGTTGCGCATTTTTTTCATCTAGTTTTTGTCGCATTTCCTCTTTTTTATTTTGTTTCATAAATTTAGGATCTTTCTCAATTTTTGTTTTATTATTTAATTTAAAATTCATTTCTTTATCATTATTATTTTCTTTTTGTCATTTTGTCATTTTTATCCTTATCAATTTTATTATTATTATTATCTTTTAGTATTATTCTTATTATTATTTATTCATCATTAATAATGTTGTCATTTTTTTGTTATCCTCATTATCTCATTATTCTTATCATTTTATTATTGCTTAGTTATTATTATTATTGTTTTGTTATTATTAACATTTTAGTAACATTTTATTATTATTTACCATTCATTTCTTATTGTCCGTGAAAAAAAATTTATACAACTTTTGCCTTTGTACACAAATACCCAATACCACCTCTTTCCATGTCAAGACTGCTACCATGATGTACACATCTGCTACCCGCACAAACTCATACGACAGCTACAACATGCTGCAAAACCAATTCACACTTTGCCATATCCCTCCAAAGGCTCCTCCAAAGCAATGAGACCCCACACAAGTATAAACAACACTGCACAATGCTTCACACTACAACCTGCGGCCGATAATGACAACACAAGGCCTGTCTCCATCTGCTACATCAACCAACAACAATAGTAGCGATATTTCGCAGTGAAAATGACTTAACAGCCATACAAGACAAATTGAAAATCAGAAACGAAGGCTGGAATCATTTTTAAAGAGAGAGGGGATGGAACGATAAAAGGGGATCGAAAGACTTGGTTTTAGAAGGGAGGGGGGGGGGGTGGGGGGGAACGACTTCCTTCGATGGCGGCACCATCACCTTCACAATCTTCCATCTCATTTTCTTTCCTTTTCCTTTCCCTCCTTCGTCAACCTTCTTCTCCGCCGCTCACCCCTCTAATCTTCATCGAATACACCACCTTCTCAAAACCACAACTCACCTCTTTCCGCTGCTAAACCCTCACCTCCTTCTTCAATCCTCTTCATACGACCTTAAACCTTCTCCTTCATAACCCAATAACAACCCGTCCATCTTCAAAACTACAAATCCATTCACAGCTTCAAATCACCAAATTACAGAAAACCAAAACACAAACCATCTCAGAATCAAACCCAAAAATCCAGAGAAACAGAGGAAGAAGAGATTCAGAATAGAAGTAGAGAGACACGATTTCGAAACCAAACAAGAACGGTAGAGACGAAAGAGAGAATGAGAACAACGAACAAGGTCCGAATCACAAACCTGAGACACCAGGGAGAGGAAACGAGAGCGCGATGACGAAAAATTCATTCTGAGCGAATCGATCAATGGCCGTGTGAGTTGTTCTGTGATATTGATGTGATTCAATGGTTTTTTCCTTTTGGTTTTTGATGCTGCGATGATGAACGAGAGATGATTCTGAGCTTTACCTTTTTGTTTCGTAAAAATGGTTTCAAGCGTGACAACTCTGTGTGGCTTTCAAACCATGTCTTGACCATTCATTGTTCTTTAATTTTTTTTTATTATTTTGACTTTATTTTTGTATAATGTTGTGGTTGGTTGTTTCATAAACCGAGCCAGTTTGTTTGATGAGAGGTGATGGGCTTCACAAAGCCCAAATGACTCCATACTCACACACCTTCCTTTAATCTCACACCCCCTCATTTCTCTGTCTTAGTTTTTCTTACTTTTATTTGTTTTGGTTTTTAATAAAGGGTTTCTAATATTTTGTTTTAAATTTGTTTAAGTTTCTTGGTAAATGATATTTGATTTATAACTTTCATTTTCCTCTAGATTTCATTTTCAATTTATGGGTCAATGACATAAAAACAAATCTTAACTTTGTTGATTATTTCAAATCAATAAGTTATGATTAGTATGAGGCCATATTTTTTTCTTATTTTTGGTTGGTCAATGAAGTTAAAAATCTAAGATTATCGATTTGTCGATTAAATCTTGATTTATACGAGTCCACCTTTAATTTCATTTCGATTCCATTTCCTTTGTTTTTTGGGCCTATGACATCACCAACATCTTGATTTGTTGATTTATTCAAGTCACAAAAATCTTGATTTGTATGAGGCCCATTTTCTTTTTGTTGGTCAATGGAGGTTTAATCAAGAGATCTTTGATTTATCGATCTAAATCCTTATTTAGACGAGGTCGACTTTATTTCCATTTCGAGCACACTTTTCTTTATTATTTTGGCCGATGATATCACAAAAATCATGACTTGGTTAATTTATTCAAAATCACTAAAGTCTTGATAAATATGAGGCCATTCTTTTTTTTTAGTTTGTTGGTCAATGAAAGTCAAACATCAAGGTTATCAATTTATCGATTCAAACTTTGATTAAGACGAGACCAACTTTATTTTCATTTCGCACCTACTTTTATCTTCATTTTCATTTTCGATCGATGAAGTCTTTCTATTCACGAATGTTGTTTATCGAAGCGATCAACCTTCATTATTTCAAATCTGTAGTGAGTGATCATCGAGATCTCTTTCTATACTTTGGGATCGTGATAGGTTACCTTCGAATAATTAACGAAAGTTTGTGATTAAGACGAGATCTCCACCTTTTCTTTTCGTGCAACACGATTTCTTTGGAGAATGATCCTCAATATCATTTCTCCATCGTGTCTTAGCACAAAGATCGAATTGTGCATCCTCCTATAGTATGGTCTTCCTCATAGACCGTGCTACGACGGTTTAGCACTACATTGGACCCGATTCATCGATCCAATAAATTAATCATTAACCACTAATTTTACTTTCAGTCAATATATCTTGATTTATTTTTATTATATCTTGTTCATATTATCTTGATTATATTATTGTTCATATTGTTCATATATATCATATTCATACTTGTTCGTCGGACCCTCCCTTCCAAATGAAAGTTCTTTTAGTTTGACTCCTAAGTCAATAAACCACTCACATTCCATCTTTGGCCTCCTAAGAGCCATTTTCCTCATAGTTTAGTAATAGGATAGAGTTATCGTGAACTCTATGTGATTCTCACCATCATGAGAACTCATTTTCCCTTTACTTAGACTTATAGAGTTATCGTGAACTCTATATGATTCTCACCATCATGAGAACTCACTTTCCCCCTGTAACTTAGACTTAGAGAGTTATCGTGAACTCTAAAATGAGCTCATACTTATTTCCCCTTGGAACTTTGGCCATAGTCAATGGTTCCTCTTTCACCCTTAGTTAGGTGAACTACGGTTGCTCTGATTCTTTAGTCAGATACATAGGCACAAGATGCGACGTCTTGGCGAGCAAACTAGTGTACATACTCTTAGGTCTTTACCTCAGTACAGATTACCTTTAGCAAACAAACATAACATAACACAAACTTAACAAGAGGTTCCTGTAGAGTACTACAGATACAGAGGATACTAGTACCTTCCCTTTGTATAACCAACCCCCGAACCTTAGATCTCCCCCCTTTAGGTTTTTCTCGATTTTGAACCATTCCTTTGGATAAATCAAAGTCGGTTGTAAAAGAAATATGATGCAAGTTAATTAATAGCTTGTTATCCGATTTTCACCGCAACAGCTGCTATAGGTAAAGACAACACTTTTATTTTATGCAAAAGCGCTGCCTTATGTAGGCCTTTAGCAGCGCTTTTTCTGGAAAAACGCTTTCTAAAGTAGGCCTTTAGCTGCGCTTTTTCTGGAAAAACGCTGTCTAAAGTGGGCCTTTAGCAGTGCTTTTTCTGACCTTTTATGCTTTCTATTGGCATCTTTAGGCAGCGCTTTTTCAGGAAAAAGCGTTTTCTATTATCCCCCTTTAGACAGCGCTTTTTAAAGCGTTGTCTAATGTATTTTTTATTTCACTTTAAGGCAGCGCTTTTAATGGAAAGCGCTTTCTATTGTGAACTATAGGCAGCGTTTTTTCTTAAAAGCGCTGCCTTTTCTTCATGTAAATTGTGCTTTTTAAAAGCACTTTTTTAAAAATCAGAATTTAGGAAGCGTTTTTTATTTAAATGCGCTGCCTATTCTTTCTTTTTTAGAAAGCATATTTTTGGAAATAATACCATAAACCTATATAATTCAAGCCTTTATTTCAAACACATAGGCATTATATAACATTCAACAAGCCTTTATTTCAACACATAGGCCTTATATTTCAACCATTGAGCCTTTATTTCAACAAACAAGCTTTTATTCAAACATAGGCATTATATACCATTATAATCCAAAATATATACACCATTATAATTCAACTCATAAACCATTTAATATAAATCAACACAACAACTTTCATACCTTATATGATTCTTTTCTCAATAAAGTATTCACACAATTCCTCCTTGATTTCTTCCAATTTATCTTTCGAGTAATGAGCACACTTGTATTCATCAAAGTACTACATAATAAAACATAATATGCATGATTTAGTTAAAAGTAATAAATTATATGAAATATTTGATAAATATTAAAATAAATCCTAAGTTATAAATCTATACCATGATTGGAATCTCTATTTGATCCAAATGAAGGATTTCTCTCATAAACCTCAAAACGTAATAACTGCAATCTATACTTGTATTGCTCTAACAAAATAAAAACAAATAAGAATATATAGTTGTCTTGTTTTATCAAGTATCATCACTATTATAAGCAAAATTGTGAAAATTAATATACCTCCGCTCTGATCCATGTAATGTTGTTTGCTTTAGACCGTGATACTCGAGCTTCTCTTTGTGATCGGATTAATAGCAACCAACAAACCAGTGACCACTGTAAAAAAAACAAAAGTTTAGATGGAAATTTTCTACGCAAAAGATACAAAGATTAGAATGAAATTAGAATGAAAATCTAACCTGTTGCCAGTATTATACGGGCGGAAGACACAAAATATAATCTGGTTGACAATTGATTCCCGCGCATCAATTTGTCATACAAGAACCTTAAATAAAAACATAATAAACATTAGACTATTTTCATTGAAATGTGTAAATAAATTGTTCAACTTATCAAATAATAGACACGAAATAGTACCTTTTGCACTAACGTCTCTTTCTTTTCTTGGTTGGAATATGTTCTACTCGTCTCTTAACAACACGGATGGTTGGATTGATCCAAATAACCTCATTATGATCATTTCTAATATATGATTCATTTGCTATAATATTCTCATCTTGATCATTTTTAGTAAATGATTCAATCTCAACATCAATATCACCTTGATCTCCAATGTTTTCATCAATTACTTTGTTAGATAAAAGCACTATAGACCATTTTGAACTTGTCGGATCAGTGACATAGAACACTTGTTTAGCTTGAGAGGCTAGAATAAAAAGCTCATCTTTGTACCCCACCCTATTAAGATCCACGTGCAAAAATCCTGACTTATCCATTCGTAAGCCATTATTATTTTCAACCCACTTGCAACCAAATATAGGAATCTGAAACTTCTCATAATCAAACACTCAAATGCGCTCGATAACCCCAAAATATGACAGATTTGCAAATTTGGGGTTTAAGTCCTTCACACTTGAAATGTGCATTGCTTCAGCTACCACACCACTATTTTGCATAGTACTTTTATCATCTTATTCTTTGGTATAAAATGTGTATCCATTAATTGCGTATGCGCTATAAGAAAACACAACCAAACTTGGACCATATGCTAAACATCGCAACCTTTCTGTTATTGAAGCAGATCTGAATAATACTTTGAATAAATATGATCCTTAAACCAAGGTATAAAACTTCGATTGTGCTCTTGTACTATCCAATTTTCATTTCTATTCGGATTTAAACCTCGGAGAACATCCCTGTGCATTTCAACATACGGCTCAACCTCGTTCTCATTGTGCAGAACATACAAATGCACTTGATCCCATTCGACCCTTGATACTGTCATAACTTTATTTCCAATTAACTTTTTTCCTTCTTTTTTTTTGACAATATGATATTTGGGGAGTCCAATTGATTGAACATTGGACAGATATTCAGAACAAAACTCAATCGCTTCTTCAACAATGTATCGTTCAGCAATACAACCCTCGGGTCGACTTCAGTTTTTCACATACCCTTTTAATATTTTCATATAACGTTCAGCAGGGTACATCCATCTCATATAAGTTGGTCCACAAATTGTGTCTCTTTCATAAGATGTACAACTAGATGTACCATTATGTCAAAAAACGAGGGAGGAAAATACGTTTCAAGCTCACACAAAGTAATAACTATTTCTTTTTGCAATGTTGGTAAGACCGCAGGATCGATCACCTTACTGCAAATTGACTTGAAGAAAGAACACAATTTAGTTATTGCGCTTCTTACTTTTTCTGGCAGAATAGAATATATACCTATTGGTAGAAAATGTTCCATTATAACATGGCAATCATGCGTCTTTAAACTCTTTAACTTGAGGTCTTTCATAGACATTAGTCTTCTAATATCTGAAGAGTATCCTTCTGGAACTTTAACTTCACTTAGAAACTTATTCAATACTTTTTTCTCCTTTCTCAGAGTATAGGCAGCAGGTGGTAGATATGTTCGACTTCCTTTCTTCAAGGGTCCTAATTCAGTTCTTATCCCCATCGCTATCAAGTCCTTTGTTGCTTTAAGGCCATCTTTAGACTTTCCTTGTATATTGAGTAACGTACCAATAACACTGTCAAATACATTTTTTTCAATATGCATAACATCGAGAAAATGTCTTACATACAATGACTTCCAATATGGCAATTCAAAAAAAAAATTGACCTCTTCTTCCACCCACTCTTAACAAGAGTATGTGCAAAAGGCTTGCCAAACTGAATACTCACATCTTTCACCTTTTTAAAAATTTGATCACCTGTCAATATAGGTGAGCTCTACCTTGTTCTGGGGCTCCATTGAAGTCTTTTCTCCACCCACGGTAATGATGATTAGAATTTAAGAATCTACGATGACCGAGAAAGACATTCTTTTGACCAAACTCTTATCGCGTCCAATCTGTTTTATCTTCACAAATAGGACACACACATTGACCTTTTATGCTATACCCTGATAGATTTCCGTATTCTGGAAAATCATTAATTGTGCCAAATAACATCGCCCTCAAGTTGAAACTTTCTTTCCTATATCCATCATAAACCTCCACACTGTTCTCCCACAAAGTCTTTAAATCTTCGATTAAGGGTGTCAAGTATACGTCTATGTCATTCCCTGGTTGTTTAGGCCCAGAAATTAACATAGATAACATCATGTACTTACGCTTTATACATAGCCATGGAGGTAGGTTATAGATCATAATAATCACAGGCCATGTACTATGTGAGATACTTTGAAGACCGTGTGGGTTAATTCCATCAGTAGATAATTCCAAGCGAAGGTTTCTTGCTTCTTTTCCAAATTCAGGATAATCATTATCAAGTTTCATCCACTATGGTGAATCTGCCGGATGTCGAAACTTTCCATCAATAATTCTTTCATCTGCATGCCAAGTCAAGTGTCTTGCATCGGTTTCACTACGAAACATGCGTCTAAATCTCAGAATTATTGGAAAATACCATAAGACTTTTGCTGGAGACAACTTTTTCTTATATCAAGATACACCGCAGTTAGGACACTCATTTAACGATGCATACTCATTTCGAAACAAAACGCAATCGTTTGGACAGGCATGTATCTTATCATAGCTCATGCCAATAGAGCACAACATCTTTTTGGCCTCATATGTTCGATTGGGAAGAACATTATCCTCTGGAAGCATATCTTTCATAAGGGCTAATAACTCTGTGAAACTTTTATCCGACCATCCATTGCCCGTCTTTTTGTTGTACAACTTTAATACCGCAGACAATCTTGTGAATTTAGTGCAACCATTATACAACGGTTTCTCTGCATCACTTACCAACCTCTCAAACATTTTGGGACAATCCTTAAGATCTTCTTCAAGTGCTTCTGCAATCTCTTCGACTCGATCATAATCGTATGTATCTGTGCAATTGTCGTTTGAAGCATAGGTCGTATTATCCCCCGATTCAACATTCCCGTTACTTTTTTCACCATGCAAATTCCAACATGTATAACTTCGATCAATTCCATGACTCATTAAATGCAATGCCAACTGAACCGCGTCAACCCGACTCCCATAACAGCAATCCAAGCAAGGACATGTCATTCGACTGGGGTCTTTGGCATGCGCAACAACAAACTTAACGAATTCTGATACCCCATTCCCGTACTCTTTAGACAATCGACTTGAAGACATCCATTTCTTATCCATGGTTTTACTAATTAAGCTAAACAAAAACAAAATAAAAAACTATTTACTTGTAGGGAAGTCAACAGCTTCTGGACCCACACAGTGTAAGATTCTTGGAAACAATCAGACTTTCACTCTTCACAAGTAACCCCTATAGCAAATTCACTAAGTTAGTGATGATGGTGTATGCCAAATATAACAGGACAAATTTAGTATATAATAGGACAAACAAGATATATCGGAGAAACAAGTCAAAGTCTCAAGAATCAATTAATTTCAACAATTTCATTTTCATTTTCATCACTAACATACCAAATACAACAATTAATTTCATTATCATTTTCAATCAACAATTAGATTAAAATAAAGTAATCACTAAAAAGTATCCATCAACAATGTCATTATCATCAATTAATTTCAACAAATCATCACTAACATTCAACATCAACTTACAAAATTAACACCAATTCCCAACATAAATCCACCACAAATATCACTATTTATCATCTTCAACTTTACTAGAACAACAATTTCAAAATCAAATTCAAACAACCACATCAACACTAATTCACCAAATCGACAACAACCACATCAAAACTTTGATACTCTAACAACACTCATTTTTCTATAACACTCATTTTTCTAACAACCCTCATTTTTGTAATGGATATAATTTCCTATAATATAACAACACTCATTCAAACTACATTCAAAATAACACATTCAAACTAAAAACAAAACAAAAACAAAACAAGATGCTCAAGAACAAACCCTCAAGAACAAACAAAAGAAACTATATAGCAAGCTCAAGAACATTAAATAATCACTGAAACTCAAGAACAAACAAAAGAAACAGTGACACTCACGGAGGAATGCCGGTCGGAGAAGATGGAGATACGAACAGAGGAACAGTGTCGGTCGGAGAAGACGGATAGAGGAACGCTGGTCGGAGAAGACGAATAGAGGAACAGTGCGGAGGGAGAAGTCGCGAGAGAGGGGGAGACACGGAGGAGGGAGAAGTCGCGAGAGAGGGGGAGACACGGCGGAGGGAGAAGTCGCGAGAGAGAGGGAGAAAGGAAACAAATGATTAGGGCGTTCTGAAATAATGAAAAGTTTTTTAATATTTATGAAATAATAACATAAGACAACGCTTTTGGAAAGCGTTTTCTTATGTATTAGCTTTAGCAGCGCTTTTTCTCTAAAAGCGCTTTCTTTTTAATTGCCTATAGCAGCGCTTTCAGAAAGCGCTTTCTAATGTGTGACCTACATAAGGCCTTTAGCAGCGCTTTTTAAAAGCGCTTTCTAAAGCGTTCCTTTAGCAGCGCTTTCCTAAAAGCGCTTTCTAAGGTGTCACATTTGTATGGCTTTTAGCAGCGCTTTTAGGAAGCGCTTTCTAAAGTAGGCCTTTAGGCAGCGCTTTTTTTCAGCGTGTTTTTTTTAACACATAGTAGCGCTTTTGATAAAAAGCGTTGTCTATGTAGTGCTGCCAAAAAGCAATTTTGGCGTAGTGTTTATAATCACCTTGAATAAAACACTAAACGATTATCATGATAAATCCACCCTAGTCCTATTATAACAAAAAATACTCTTTCAATTAATTGTTGGGTGATATTATTTCAATTAATTTTTTTATTAAAATTCATGTAAATGTGTAGTGTTGTTACTTTATTGTAAGAAAGATAGCGAGGGCACTTGTCCCCCCTAGTATTGAACATGGCTCCGTCCCCGGTTGACACATGTCTATCATCTTCAACTTAATTAAAAGTTCATTTATTTGTTGGGGATGTAAGGCTTTGGTGAAGAAATCGGCCAACCGATCCTTTGACTTAATAGAAAGGAGTTTTACGATTCTTTTGCTTTGCTTATCTCTCACAATATGACAATTTATTTCTAAGTGCTTTATTCTCTCATGAAAAACAAGATTTACTACAATATGTAGACCACTTTGATTGTCACAGTAAATCACAGGATTTCTTGTGCATTTTACTTGAAGATCATTCATGAGGTAAAAGCCCATTACAATTCACAAGTGGCTTCTGCAAGAGCTCGATATTTGGCTTCTTATAATGACCTTGAATTTGTCAATTGCTTTTTGGTTATCCATGAAATAAGTGACTTGCCAAGAAAGAAACGTTGACATGAGATGAGCCTTCGAGTGTCAGTGAATTTAGCTCAATCTGCATCTGAATAACCGTTCAATTGTACAACTAAATCTCTAGGGAACAATATGCCTCGACCTGGGCATGTTTTGATATATTTGAGAACTCGGCATGCTGCATTGAAGTGAGTTGTAGTAGGGACAGATAAAAATTGTTTAAACTGTTGTGTGTAAAAAAGTGATGCCAGTCCTCGTTGCATTTAACTACAATAATCACCCATAATTCTTCTATAGGCAAGTATGTATGGATAGGGAGTATTGGAATCTTGATGGAGCTTAATTGCAGGATCAGAAGGGGTTGAAACTGTTTTAGATCCACTAAAACCCGAGTCTTCCAATAGGTCAAGGAAATACTTTCTTTGGCATAATAGAATTCAATCCTTTGAATGTGCTACCTCAATGCCTATAAAGTATTTTAGTTTACCTAAATCCTTGATTTTGAATGTGTTTTTCAAGGCTACTTTGATTAATCTGAGTTCATTCAAAAAAATTTCCTACCAAAATGACATCATTCACATACACCAATACAATGGTAAAAGAGGAAGAATTAGTTTTGACAAATAGGGAATGATCTGAACCAGCTTGTTTGCAATCATGTTCAATAAGAAACTTGGTAAGTCTTTCATGGCATCGTCAGCTAGCTTGTTTAAGCCAATAGAGGGATTTGACAAGCTTAAAATTTTTATTATGTTTAGTGGTATGAACACCAGGTGGCACCAATATATATACATCCTCTTGGAGTTCACCACGTAAGAAGGCATTATTTACATCCAATTGATGTATATGGCAATTGTTTAAGGATGTCAATGCTATGTCAATTGTGATAGTTTTGAGCTTTGCAACAAGTGAATAAGTGTCAAAATAATCAAGTCCTTCAATCTAATTATACCCTTTAGCTCCGATCTAGATTTTAATCTTTCAATGGAGCTATCTGCCAAGTATTTGATCTTATAAACCCACCGACAAACCATAGGTGTGATACCAGGTGGTAAATCCACAAGCTTCCATGTGCCTGTTTTTCTAAATAGCATTAAGTTCAAGCTGCATATCTTGCTTCCGACATTCATGTTTGGATGCCTCAGCGTAACTTTTAGGGTCAATATGATACACTTGGGATAAAGAACAATGTGAATGTATGGAAGAAATTTTTTGATGTGATATGAATTTGGACATATGATATATAAAATACCTTTGGAAGCTTGGCTTGTAGTAGCAGTAGAGATGCATATATAGTCTTACAAATGAGAGGAATGATGTCTTATCATTGAGGAAGTTTTAATTGGCGTGTTCTGCTGATTAGTTATGTAGGATTTAGAATAAGTAGTTGTGTGAGGAAGTTGTGGTTGAGTGGTATGGCTTGGAGATGGTGAGTCAGTGGAATGTATTGGAAGTTGGTTTGTGTGGTCAATTGGTGAATCAAAGTCCAACTTGTTATTTAAATTGCAGGTCATGTCATGATTTAGGTTTGGTGTGTCATGTGTATAATCAAATTTATTTGTGTTAGTAGTGGTAGGTATAGATGGAAAGTAGTTCTAAGAGGTGGATGAGGAATGATATGTGGATTTGTAAGGAAGAATATGTTCATAGAATGAAACATTTCTGGAAACAAATACTTCTATGGTATGAATTTCAAGTAAGACATAGCCTTTTATTCCAGGTTTGTATCCCAAAAGCATTCACTTTCTTGCCTTAGGATCTAGTTTTGTTATATGAGCTTAAAGAGTTAAGGCATAACATAATAAACAAAAAGCTCTAAAACAATCAATGTTAGGGAATTTATTGTGCAAGACTTGGTAAGTTGGTTTGCATTTGAGGATAGGAGTAGGGACTCTATTGACGATGAAGGTGGAAAATTAGATAGCAAATGACTAATATTGTTTAGAAAATTTATACTAATATAATAGAGCTCTACCAAAATTTAAAAGGTGTTGATATTTTTTCTCTACCATCTCTTTTTTTTTGGGTATTTTCAACACAATACCTTTAATAGACTATGCCTTTGGAGGCATAAAAGAGATTCAACATAAATTCAGGTCCATTGTCTGACCTTAAAACTTTAGATGTTGTATTGAATTAGTTTATAACCATGGCTATGAAGTTTTGAACTTGTAGAGATACTTCATATTTAGCTTTCAAAAGAATGATCCAAACAAATCTTGAATGATCATTAAGGATAGTAAAAAATATCTATGGCGTTGAATAGAGGGAATGGCCAGGGTCCCCAAATATCAAAATGCAACAATTCAAGACTATGAGAAGCAATTGAATTACTGTATGATAAGATAACTTTATTTGTTTGGATAAAAGAAAAATATCGCATGTGATGTTATTGTAAAAAAAAAAAAAAGAATACAACCATGACATTTGTTTGATTCTCTTGAGGAGACATGGCATAGTCTAAAGTGGCAAATAATTGACTAAGGAATTACACAATTATTGGAAATGGAAATTAGATTTAAACTAAAATCTAGTGCATACAAAACATGATTAAAATAGAAAATAGGTGAGAAAATGATGTTGCTTGCATAGTGAACCATAACACAATTACCATTAGGTATATTAACTCTAATAGGTTTTATTTTATAATAAGAGCTAAATAAATCTAAGGAAGAACGAACATGATCATTTTCTCATGAATATAGAATCCATGAACATGGAATAACATTAGGACGAGAAATGGTATTACATATGATACTTGATGGTGATTCAACAAGTGAATGACTTGATGAAACTTCATTAGTGGTTGAGGCTTGAATTGAGGTAGCCAAATTTGACTGTTGGAGCAAGATAATCAGCTGCTCACAGTGACCTTGAGTAATTGGCACATTATTGGTCACAGAAGAAGCAACCCGAGTCTCATTTACTTGTTGAGATGATGTAGTTTTCTCAACTTGAATTGCATTCACATATTCTTTTTGTAGTTTGAATGAACATGCTTTTGATAGAAAAAATCAATAGTGTGGTATCACGGTGAGAATCGGATATCAAGCTATTGTATTAACTTGAATCACAAATCAATGATATCACCATCGAACTTTTATTTTATCCAAGGGAAGGGAGAAAAGATAGAACAAAAACCCTAAGTAAAATGAAAAGAAAAAAGTAAGGCCTAAAGCTAAAAAAAGAGAGATCAAAGGTACGAGGGTTAGTTATACTAAAGGAAGGTACTAGCACCCTAAGTATCTGTAGTACTCTACAAGAACCTCTTGAAATATTTGTGTTTTTGGCTAAAAATTGTTTGCTAAAGGTTGGGAAAATATGGGAAATGTTTTTGTTGTTTTATGAAGAAAAGAGTTTGAGTTAAAACTAGGGTAAAAAAGTTAAAAAGAAAAAGGGTAGAAAATAAAATAAAATAAAGGTAGCTCGCTAGGATCTCATAATCATGTGCCTACGTATCCTAAAAAGGAAGTTAGAGCAATCGTAGTTCGGAAGCTACGGGTGAAAAAAAAGGAAAGGTTGATCGCCAAGGATTGGGGCCCTTGTGCCTACGTATTCTCAAATGAGAATGAGAAATCAGAGCATCTGTAGTTCGTGGAATCACGGGTAAAAAAAGGTCTCGATCGCACGGTGGCGAGAAAAAAGGTTTGATTAGTTATTAATGGGATTGTAAAGTGGAATGAAAAGGATAATGGGATTCATACCAAATAAGCATATGATAGAGAGTCAACATACACGTTCCCTTTTCCTTGGATTATGTCACAAGTATCAAGCAACAAATGAAATTAACAACACATGGAAAATCATCATGGTCATCAATAATTAATCAATGGAAAAGCATCAAAGATCAACTAAAGGAAGCATCAACCATCATGGTAAAAACAATCATCAAGAGAAGTCATCCAGTACATGCTTCAAATAAAACATACTCATGGCAAAGACAAGATTATCTCAACATATGACCATCAAAAGGAACATGAGACATGGATCCATCATTAATCATCAAGATATCAAACATTAAGCATTTGAAGCAATCATGGATTCATCAAAGATTAGGTAAAAAAAAAATCAACAAAAATGTACAAGTTAATCAAAATGTTTAGAAAATATCAAAGTAGATAAATAGAAACCTAAAGATAAATAAATGAAAAAGTACAAATATTTTTAGTTTTTTAATATGAAATGAAATAAATAGCAAGAAAGAATAAAATGTTCTTTTTTATTTTTAAAGTTTAAATTAAGAATAAACAAAGATAAATAATTAATATAAACATAATAAATATTTTTGGGACTTTTTAATCTGAAAGATAAAATAAGAAGAAAATAATTAAAAAGTTTTTTATTTTATTTTATTTTTTTAAGGTTTAAATAAAATGAAATCAAATATAATCAACCAATATCAATTTTCATGGAGTTTTCACTCAACATATCAAGGCAAACATAACGGCAACTTGAATGGATGAAAATGAAGCCTTAATGAGGGTTTGAAATCAAGAAAGTTTACCTATTGGAGTATGTCCAATGTGTTAATTCTTGGAGTTGGCTAGAATTTTGGTAAAACAATGTTGATGTCATGGTTGATGTTTCAACATGAGTTTTTAACAGCCTTGTTATGTTTAATTAACATTCTGGTTATGTTAAGTGTTTAAGGGTTGCAGTTTTGTGCTGATGTCAAACCCGATGTCATAACATCAGTTGACAGAACATCAGAAAACCATCTGTTGTGGTTTTTGTATTGCAGAATGTTAAGGTGTTGAAGAGTTAAAGTGCTGAAGAGTGATGTCACATGCGATGTCTTGACATCACTATACCAGAAACTTAAAACATCAGGTTGTGATGTTTTTAGGGCTGCACGCATTAGTTTGATTTGAGGAGATCTGTTAGTTAGATTGGATGCGAATTTATTGGAGAAGATTTATTCTGATACAATTAATTCTGCATATCTTGTGGAGAATAGTTTGTTACTATTTTTGTGCAAATAGACATGGAGAATTGTTCCTATTTGTGTGGAGAAGATTGTTCCTATTTGTGTGGAGAAGATTGTTCCTATTTGTGTGGAGAAGATCTTGCAGCTGATTTAAAGAGAAGATTTAAAAGATACATAATATCCTGGAAATATTATGTGGAGCTGAATTTAATGCATAAAGATATGGAGAATATTTAGAGTTAATTATTGAAGATTTAAATTGAAGATTTAATTGAAGATCCAATTAATAGCAGAATCTGTTGGAGATTTGGAACAGAAGATTTGATATGATTTGAAGGCCCAAATCCAGTTGGGAAATAGGTTATAAATAGAAGCATTGTAACCTAGTTTTGGGAAGCCAGCCATCATGTAGATTAGAAGGGCTGTGTTGATTGATGAACCACCCGGGTTGTGGGATGGTCATCGTGTTTATCTCGAAGCCTGTAGGTAAGAGATGTATTGTTCTTGGAGGAAGCTTTGAAGCAACTCCTAAGGGCTGTCATGGAAGTGTGTCTTCTAAAGTCTATGTAATAGAAAAGAGTAAGGAGTCAAGCTGTTGATGCAGTGACGGTGTAGTTGACTGCTAGACATCATCGAGATTATTGGAAGTGAGATGGAGTCTCTTACCTAGGGAGGACTTAGGTAGAAGGGTCATTGGGTAGTGATTGAATTAGGTAGATTGTCAACTGGTGTGTTGAGTCTGTAATTTGATACTACTAATAGTGGACTTCCTTCCTGGCTTGGTATGCTCCCAGATGTAGGTTGGTTGAACCGAACTGGGTGAACAATTGATTGTGTTCATTTACTGTTTCTATTATTGCCTTGTTCAGCAGATTGCGATGTTGTGACATTGCACAAGACATCACATGTCTGTACCAGAATTTCAATTGGTATCAGAGCAGGCATCCTGTCTGTTTTTGGATGAGATCTTGGGAAGATACTTTTTGGTTCATGAGCAAGGAAGATAGTGTTGCTGAGATGGTCACATGGTGTTTGAATAGTCCCTTGAAGTGGAGGATGGACTATTGGACCTATCAGTTGTGTAGCTTTGGTGGAGAACTGCTGTTGTGTGTTTTCAAACCTTGTTGTTGGCACTTGGTCTAAGGTGATGGTGTGCAAGGATTATTGAGTAGTGCCTGAAGGTTGTTGAGGAGTTGTTGTGAGTTCCGCTGCATGGTATCTGATGTAACCCTGGTGGTGATATTCTAGGAAGGTATGCTCTTGGAAAGACATTAGGGTTTGGTCTCCTCAGCAGGATATTCTATGATGTTGCAGTTTGTATAAGGATTATCTCTTATCTGTGTTTTGGGAAAAAAGTGATCAAAAGGCATTGAAGACCAATCTGTCCAGAACATTGAAAGAAGAGGGTGGAGACAAAGCAAAAGAGTATCACTGTCAAATCTTTCATGCGGGAGTGAAGATCTTGATAAGTTATCTCTTAAGCTTAGTTGTGATGACCGAATGAGGAGGAAGTTTCATCAAGAAAGAAGCTGAGCTTAATATGTCAATTCTAATGTCTCGACATCGCGCTACACATGAGCAGTTTATGAAGGATGGCAGTTATCACTCTTAAGTTAGACAAGAGGTCTGAACCTTGTGCTTATAAGAAGAAGCTTCTGGAAGAGTGTGTATACAAGTTACTGCAGCTTTGTTAGTCTGATCTTGGAAGTTGATCAGATGTTGATAGGTTCTTGTGTGTTCCCTACAAGAGATATGTGTGGTTGTAGTCTCCAAATCTATAGGAGATGGTTGATGTTAGAACTGATGTTGAAACATCATTTCAGTTCTTTGCTCAGGGTGGAGTAAAAGATCAAGACACTGACCTAACCTGGAAGGCTTTTGTGGTATGAATGGTTGTCATAATGGTATGTCATGAAGAAGATTCAGAAGATGCTGGAATCTGAAGAAAGGTTAAACCACAGGGATTTAAGATCAATTGCTATTTGGGATATTCACAAGTATTTAATTGATTATCCTTGAAAGACAAGTTTAAGGATGTTCTGTCAATTGTTTTAACATCTTTTCATCAGAGGTTTGGAGAATCATGGGAGGGGTTCTACATTCGCTCACAAGTCGCCTAGGTGTTGACCTGGGATTGTTGCTTAGCATCTGTTTCTAGAAAGTATTATGAATGACTTGTCCAGATGGTGGTGCTGTTGAAGATAAAGATGGAAGACTATGAAGACATCATAATCTTGATGGTTACAGCTTGGATCAGTTTATTTCTGATCTAAGTGGTTTGGAGCATGGTGTTTGCTCTAGTTGTGAAGGTCGAGGATAAGTGGCAGTTATCTCTGGCTTTCTACTAACGGCTCTACTAAGGGAAGTGACTTTCTTTAGTATTGCTATGGGGTAGTCTTGGACTACTTATTTTCTGAAGATTCAGATGTGTTAGGTTTGAAGTCTTTGGAGTTTCTAAGCAGGATGGAGGTTGTCTACTCAAACTTGATTTTTGAATCAAGTCTATGAGAGCATGGAAATCTGTTTCTGCAAAGGGAGAAGGTTCTTCTGAGTGGCAGAAGGAAGAGCTGAATTCAACAGTTGGATGTCATAATGTTCTGACATCTAGCTTAGCATCAGAAGTCTCAGCTGGTAAGGTGGCACATCAGCTAATGATAAGGTGATCTACAGGAATGAACAATAGGATGCTTCAAAAAGATCGTTCTCATGGCAGTTTGCGGGAGCTGCAGGAAGGAGAAGATGTTACATGACCATGGCTTAGGGAGTCTAAGTGTGTTTGCTTTTGAGCAAGTGGAACATGTGACTTGAAGATCAAGTTTCCTTGGTGGATCAGGATATCTTTGTGAGAGTTCTGACAAACGTGAAAAAGGTCAAAATGTGGCATTTGGCTATTTTCATTTGAGGATTCGTGCTTGAGGTGATCAAACTGTGGCATTGGTTGATCTCAGAAGTGAATTCGAAGAATCAAGATAATCAGAGTGTGGCAGCTGGTTATTATTGAGGATTGTCTTGGAACAAGTTACTCTTGGGCAGAAGGGTGATGAGTTGAAGACTCAAGAAGATTATTCTTCTTGAAGGTGGATGAGAGGTTATTCCCTGATGCTTTGGATTACTGTGCAATAGTAAGTCCAGTTGGTGGAGCATATCAAGAATCAAGGTGATGATGTCTTGGTGTGTGGCAAATGTTCTAACTTGTGTTGGGACATTATCTGGTTGGATATCCTTGGTGAAGGATGATTATGCTCTGGTTCAGGAGCTTGGTGCCTACATTTTGCCTAAGGAGTGTCTACATAGTCATACGGGAGGATGATGAAGTAGAAGGTCTGCCTTGGATGGAGAATGTAGAGAAGACTGAAGAAGTCCAAAGTAACTTGTGAATGTGTCATAAGGAAGAATCAGAAGTTGTCAGACGTGTGCAGAAGAAGAGGTCATACAAATTGTCATGCCTTGTGTGAGAAGTCTGGATATTGTTGTTTGTGGCCATGATGGAGTAGCTTGATGTTTGAAGATGACACCCTGAGGGAACCTTATCAGCTGACTGTATAAGAAGTGTGTGAATTAGTAAGCATCATCTGCGGGTTATTTGTGAACAAAGACCTTGTTGGGAGCTTGGTAGTTATCTGATGGACTGGGCTTGTGGAATTAGAAGAAGCAGTAGTAGTGTCTGAAGTGGCAGTTTAGTCATTATGGACAGGTTCTGATCTTGAGGTTAAGTAGGTTGAAGACTTCTTTAGGTGGTTATAAGGATAGAAGGTTGTTGTCAGTGGTGTGATCTGATCAGAATAGCTGAAGATAAGGAGGTTTCTTCTAATACAAGTAAAAGGTGGTGGCAGTCCTTATCTTGTGTTGCAAGTGATCTGAAGACATTTGTTATGGAATATGTGAAATTCCAAATCAAGTGTTTTTTTTGGACTTGACAGATCATGTATCGGAAATAATCATGTTGAGAATGTGGCAATTTCATTATGCTTCTATCTGGTGTCAAGTGTTCATCTTCATAAGGAGCATGGGTTGTTCATGGCAGGGGGAGTTAAGGCTGTTGTCTATGGTCTTTTACTGCAAGGATGCAGATTTTTGTGAAGATTGCGTGCTGATCAAGATTGTGAAGATTGGATATAATGTCAGATAACATGTTATGACATTAGGTTGCTGGATGACATGTTGGTGTTCTAGCCATGTGAAGCTAATTGTTTGAATCATATGTACACATGCTTCTAAGGAGGAGTCTGAAGGACAGCTTTGTGTGTATCTGGGAGATGTCACACTTGTCTTGGTGTGTTTTTAAGAAAGAGGAGTTTACTTAGAGTTCAGTGGAAGGCATTGTTAGTGTGCTTCAGAACTTGTGGATGATTGTGTGAAGCATTCCTGTCTGGATGAATGAAGACTATGTCTGGAGTTTCCAAATGTTATGCTATACTGGTCAAGAAGCACTAGATAGGGGGAGTTGATATTTTCTCTGCTGATCATTGAAAGTAGTAGCTGCTGAGTCTGGGTTTTGTTCTGAGTATATTGGTTGGATGATTCAGAGTTTGCCTTTGGAATTTTTTTGTGCTTGCTGCTATGTTCAGAGTTTGTCCAATTATGGCTAAAAAGGGGGAGAGTTAGCCTAGTGGTTGTCAAGGTGTGGTTGTGAAGCCTTTTCTGATATGGTGCAGCAGTTGAGGGGGAGAGTGTTTGAACAGCTGTGAGCTGGTTCTTAGTTTGAGGGGGAGTTTGCCCTATGCTGATGTGAAAGTGTTCGTTTCTGCTGCAAGTTGGTCCAAGTTGGTCTGATGTAGGCTGAAATTGTTTTAGCCAAAATTAGCCAAAGGGGGAGATTGTTAATTCTTGGAGTTGGCTAGAATTTTGGTAAAACAATGTTGATGTCATGGTTGATGTTTCAACATGAGTTTTTAACAGCCTTGTTATGTTTAGTTAACATTCTGGTTATGTTAAGTGTTTAAGGGTTGCAGTTTTGTGCTGATGTCAAACCCGATGTCATAACATCAGTTGACAGAACATCAGAAAACCATCTGTTGTGGTTTTTGTATTGCAGAATGTTAAGGTGTTGAAGAGTTAAAGTGCTGAAGAGTGATGTCACATGCGATGTCTTGACATCACTATACCAGAAACTTAAAACATCAGGTTGTGATGTTTTTAGGGCTGCACGCATTAGTTTGATTTGAGGAGATCTGTTAGTTAGATTGGATGCGAATTTATTGGAGAAGATTTATTCTGATACAATTAATTCTGCATATCTTGTGGAGAATAGTTTGTTACTATTTTTGTGCAAATAGACATGGAGAATTGTTCCTATTTGTGTGGAGAAGATTGTTCCTATTTGTGTGGAGAAGATCTTGCAGCTGATTTAAAGAGAAGATTTAAAAGATACATAATATCCTGGAAATATTATGTGGAGCTGAATTTAATGCATAAAGATATGGAGAATATTTAGAGTTAATTATTGAAGATTTAAATTGAATATTTGATTGAAGATCCAATTAATAGAAGAATCTGTTGGAGATTTGGAACAGAAGATTTGATATGATTTGAAGGCCCAAATCCAGTTGGGAAATAGGTTATAAATAGAAGCATTGTAACCTAGTTTTGGGAAGCCAGCCATCATGTAGATTAGAAGGGCTGTGTTGATTGATGAACCACCCGGGTTGTGGGATGGTCATCGTGTTTATCTCGAAGCCCGTAGGTAAGAGATGTATTGTTCTTGGAGGAAGCTTTGAAGCAACTCCTAAGGGCTGTCATGGAAGTGTGTCTTCTAAAGTCTATGTAATAGAAAAGAGTAAGGAGTCAAGCTGTTGATGCAGTGACGGTGTAGTTGACTGCTAGACATCATCGAGATGATTGGAAGTGAGATGGAGTCTCTTACCTAGGGAGGACTTAGGTAGAAGGGTCATTGGGTAGTGATTGAATTAGGTAGATTGTCAACTGGTGTGTTGAGTCTGTAATTTGATACTACTAATAGTGGACTTCCTTCCTGGCTTGGTATACCCCCAGATGTAGGTTGGTTGAACCGAATTGGGTGAACAATTGATTGTGTTCATTTACTGTTTCTATTATTGCCTTGTTCAGCAGATTGCAATGTTGTGACATTGCACAAGACATCACATGTCTGTACCAGAATTTCACAATGCACCTACTAGAGTACTTCCAGATGAGATGTAATGATGTCTACAACTTCACTGAGCCCCCCAAGAGTGTGTTGAAATGTTTGGTTTCAATGCATTGGATGAGTTATATTTTGTATAAGGGAAGTGGAAAAATAAGGAGATTCGAAGTTTCGACTCTTATGTGACAATGGATTTTAGTGAGAATATGATGTTTGAAAGATTTTCATGACCATTTCCCTTGAATTTTCCTTGAATGAATTCTCAATCCCCCTCTCCCTTAATGAAGAAAACAAAAGGGCTATATATAGAGTTTTTGATCTTCTTTATTCTTGAGTACCAAGGCTGCCCTGAGTATCAGCTTCTAATTACAAGTTTGCCACCAGAGTAATTACAAAACTGCCATTAGTTGTGTAAAATGAGAAGATCACTATTTACAAAATTGTCATTGAGAGATGTTGATCCTCACGCTGATACTCAACTACTTTATGTTATTACAAAAATGTCATTTGATAATTACAACTTTGCCATTACTTTGTACCCACGTATGATATATTCCTTCCTTGATCCTCACGCAAGTACCAATATTACAATTTTGCCATTGAGTGATGTTGATCCTCAGTTGTTGTATGTTATTACAAAAATGCCATTTGGTAATTACAACTTTGTCAATACTTGGTGCCCACGTATGGCATATTCTTTCCTTAATTCTCAAGCATGTATTTTTATTACAACTTTGCCATTGCATTCTTTCTTGATCCTCACGCATTATTACAACTTTGCCATTGCTTCAAAAGTTGACCCTTTTTTTTTTTTGTGTTCCTTTCAAACATATGATTTTCTTTCTTCGATTTTCTTGATTTAACTTGACCAAACTCAATCATTTTCCACACTTTCTTGATTCTTGACTTGAGAAGTCTGTAGTTTACCAAAAAATATCAAAAGTCAAACTTTGACTTTGAGCATATATTGACTTTTTAGCAATTGAACCAAAATTATTCAACTATCAATAAATCAAACTTCTTGAGCCATTTAAATTATATGAATGGACCACAAAGATGTATTTGAAACCTTTGAATCATGTTCCAAGCCATGAGATCCTGTCTTGATCAAAATCCCAAGCAGACTTTTGACAAAAATCCTAAATTAGAGCGTTTGAGGAATTGGAACTTGGTGAACTTAAATTGATGCAATTTCAAACTTAATTATTGATGGAGGGAAAGTCTTTGATCACCATGAATGAGTGGATGTTATTGAGAAGTGGAAAGTCACACAAATCTTTAATTGATCATTTGCTTGAACTTCTTGAAGTAAAACCCTAGCTTGTAAGCAAAGCAAGCAAAACACTTTTTTTTTTTTGTATTTTCAAATGGTTAGTAATGCATAAAAGACACACACAAGAAATACTTGATGTTATGCAAGTGATGCAAATGAGGTGGGATCTTAGGGGTAAAAATTAGGGTATGACAGATGCCCATATTTAAGTTTCTTCGATTCGGAGATGTGAAGATTGAAATCTTCCTCTCAACAAGATCAGAGAGACTTAAATACAAACATGCACAATTTTTGGCCCTAAGATACCAAAAGGATGCTTATGATATGATATGCATGCAATGCTTGAAAAACTGAGCAAAGAATGAAGGGAAAGCCACAGTGGAATAAATAACAAAGAGACATAAATAAGCAAAACAAGATATTATGGAAATCCGCCATGGCGACAAAGAGTATCCAGTAATACTTGGAAAGAGAGGGACAAGCCCTGAACAAAAATACAGACATCTGGAAAAGCATCAGATGTTGAAAGTAACACACTTGGGGAAATGAATCAGAAACATCTAGAAAAACATTAGATGTGGGGTAAGACTAAATCTGAGGATACAACAGAGACTTCCAAGAAAGCAATGGACCTTACTGTAGAATATTCAGGAACATCCAGAAAGCAAATGCAACTTTACTGGGGAAAGGTAATAGTCATCAGAGATTTTGTTAGAAATGCATTGAACAAAACTCTAGAAAAGAACAGTAACAACCATCAAAGTCATTCAGAAGAACATTGAATGAACTTTGGAACATAACGAACAACATAGATATGCAACCACAGAGATATTCAGAATAACGTTGAATAAGCTCCACTGGAGAATCAACAATCATCATCCATGAATGGAACTGGATGGAAAAGAGTCATAATATTCAGAAAATCATTGAATGGGATGAGGAGAATTCTGGGAAATACATCAGGGACATTCAAATGAACTTCAGAGGTATTCAGAATAACATTGAATAAACTCAGGAACACAAACAAACATCAGAGACATTCAGGAGAACATTGAATGAACTCCGAAACACATAGCAAACATCAGAGACATCCAGAAAAGCATTGAATGGACTCTACAAAACATCAGAGATATTCGGGAAAGCATTGAATAAACTCCAGAGCATGTGGAAACATCAGAGACATCTAGAAAAGCATTGAATGGACTCTAGAAAACATTAGAGATATTCAGGAAAACATTGAATAAACTCCGGGACATGTGGAAACATCAGAGACATCCAGAAAAGCATTGAATGAACTCTGGAAAACATCAGAGATATCCAGGAAATCATTGAATAAACACTGGGACACATCCTAAAAGAGCATTGGATGAGGAAAGGAAACAGACTTGAAAGCATCCAGTAGCTGTTAACCATGGTCAGAGATAAATTGAAATCATCTAGAATAGCATTAGACGAGGACAATATATTCTGAAACTATGTCCAAAACATTTAGAAAAACATTAAATGTACGGGAAAAGATTTTGAAGACATATCTAAAAGAACATCAAATAAGCAACATCATATCTGGAAGAACATAAGGTAAACAAGGTTGTATTTAGAAGAATGTCAGAAAGACACCAAGTGTTATGGAAAAACATCAGAACAAAAGACTCAATCTGGAAAAACATCAGAGATACAAACATATCTGGTAAAACCTAAGAGAAATTCTGGAAAAACATCAGAGAGGTTCTGGAAAAAACAATAGAACAAAAGAATTAATCTGGAAAATCATCAGAGAGATATAGAAATAATCCGTAAAACCATTGGATAGATTCTGGAAAAGCATCAGAATTAGAAGGAACATCTAGGAAAGCATCAGAGAGATAAACACATGTGACATCCTAGAATGTCATTGGATGAAAATGGGAACAGACGTATCCGGAAAAAACAATCGGATAAGAAAGGTCATATTTGGAAGAACGTCAGATGGACACGACAGTATCTATTTAGTGGATGCCAAGTAAGTTGTACTTTAACCATAAGGTAAGATGCTGACAACAACACGACCTATGGCGAAATGCAAATGAGGATGAAACACTCTTGCTATGCATATGTATATGAATTTTGCTATGATATATGATCAAATGTAAATGTAATGCAGATGCAGATGACAACATGGCTCGACTCTTTTGGGGAGAGGACAAGACTAAAAGACTGATTCCACAACATGGGGATCACTTCCACTAAGCTTTAGGGACTAAAGATGTTGTTGTTGAACACATCTTTACCACATTGGTAAGCTGTATCAAGTTGAAAATCCTTGGAGGAAGGATAGAGAGCTGCTTGGGGACTCTTTTAGTAAAATGCCCCAGATTGGCTGACTGTTGTAGATGAACTGGTCATTGCTCCAACTTGTCTGATGCTGTAAATGACTGCTTTACTGTGCACTTGGAAAGCTTACCCCAGTATGAGTCTTGAAAGATCCTATGGATAAACCAATTCTGAGAAGGACTTGCATTGAACAACCAACCTTGAACTGATTCTCAACAGGATTCGGAAGGAACTTGCCCCTGATAGGATCCCCGACCAAGTTTCTCAACCATTTGAAAGTTCCTTGAGAGAAAGCTAGTTTGCAAACAAAAGTGTTCATTCAAACATGTTAATTTTAATGCAAAGTTCATGCAATTTTTAAAATCAAAATCATTGTTGGAAGTGATGTAAAACGTATGAATCACTAATCAAAACACGGTGGTTTAAGACATTCAAAGTGAAAGGTAAAGCAAAGGTATGGTGCCAAAATAAATGATTTGCGAAAATATTTTTGGAGTCAGTTTACACAACCTTGCTGTAGTATGCTTTCAAAATAACCTTGCTTCAGTTATGTCTTTTGAGGATTGTAACATGGCCTGGTTTACAGTTTTTGAAACAAAGGATAACAGCTCAAAGTTTATTTATACCCACCCCTTCTTCGTGATGAACTCCAATCCTATGTTCAGTTAATTGACACACGCATTCTAACCCCAAGAGGTTTTGATGTTGTAGACAGCTTGAGAATTAGTGAAGTTCTTTCACAGTCACCCTCTCTTCTTTTCGGTTATCATACAATCTTGTTCTTATTTCTCTTTGTATAAGGTAAGTTCATGAGCTTCCCATCTTTCTTAGCTTTTTCCTCGAAAGGGACTCGGCTCATTCTTTGAGTAAGGATTTCTTGACGATTCTTCTTCATTTATCACTTTGGGAACAACTTGTACAACATTTATTCATTTAATTTGGAAGAGTTGAAAGGTTGTGAATGTCTGGCTTAATGATTACAGTGTACCATCATTGGCTTCCGATTTGAAAGACATCTTTGACACCTGTTTATTGTGTGTGAAGGATGACTTATGAATGTAAACTTTTTTTGAAAGGTGTCTTGCATGTAACTCTTGTATTTGAATACACAATCAAGTTAACTGAGAACTACCCTGCCCCAGATTAAGATTGCGGGTTTTTTAGTACAGAAAGAAACTCTAATTTCTAGGCTCGAAGGGGTTGATGAGGGATTATCTTCCTTATGTCTCCAGTGTTTGGGAATTGAAACAATGCCTTACATCGTCAGCAAAGTTTTGATTTGAAAGCATACCAACAGAAATTATGAGTATTTTGTTTTCATCATCCTCCCTCAAATCTTTGCATAATCAAAAGTTTGATAAAAGAAAGTGAACAAGATATGTATTTTGAAAGAGAAAGCATAGAGATGCAAATAACAGATGAATTGAATCAAAATATTACAATGCTCATTTCATTAAAATTAACATTCAAAATATACAAGTTTGAAAGCAAACGAACATATTACAAACAAGGAAATTACAAATGGAAAGAAACATGGCCTAGTGACTAATCAGCAACAAGGATGAGCTGTCCTATCTGAAACACTGGTTTTAGAAGGATAGTTGGCTAAAGTTGAGTGAAGCTTTACTTCTTATTCCCTGGTAGAGGATTGTTCTTGACATTAGGGCCATCATCATGGAAAGTGAGAGTCTTGTCTCTGACATTCTCCGTCTGATATTAGCTCTAGTTTTGTATTGGTTATGAGGAATCAACTTGACGATTGACAAATGACACTATTGGAAGATAGAGACAGCCAGAATGAATTGCTAGACAGACTGGATGCATGCAATGAATGATGTAAATGATGCAAATGATATGCAATGCCGTGCATACAAGATGCAGAACACAGATGACATGATCAAAGGTTCGAGATCACAACATGGAGTCTGGGTGAAGAATAACCACAAGGTGTCTACTAGGGGTAAAGCACCTGCACAACGGGTTCTAACAATGATTCCCAGAGTCATGGATCCATCTTTCAGATATTATTAACACACCAATTACTTGGAAATTAATAATATTCTCAAGAGAAACTATTTTGAGTGTAGCATCGCGTATCAACTACTTCGGGTTTACACCCTCATAGCCACCACACTACATCCTAGAAGGCTAAGTGGGGTAAATGGGTTCTAAATATCCTCAGCTTCTCAGGCTCCCAGGTCAGAAAAAGTAATGAATTTACGACTACTCGCAACGACATCAGTAATCCCAAAGGGGCCTTTCCTGAGCGTGGTTGTATCATATGTTAATCATGCCTAGGATTACTCCAGACATGTAACTTTTGATTATACCAACATCCTATCTTAATGTACACTCAAGTTCGGGTTAAGACTTACCTCACTCATATAGATCTTCACCTTGAAGAAGCAAAAAAAATGTCCAAGCAATGTAAGAAAACAAATAATAGCAAAAACATAGATAAACAAGTTAGGTTTAACCCTCTTGGGGGGCTCCCCAGTGAAGTCGCCATTTTCTGTCGCGGTGAGAATCGGATATCAAGCTATTGTATTAACTCGAATCACAAATCAATGATATCACCACCGAACTTTTATTTTATCCAAGGGAATGGAGAAAATATCGAACAAAAACCCTAAGTAAAATGCAAAGAAAAAAGCAAGGCCTAAAGCTAAGCAAAGAGAGATCAAAGGTACGGGGGTTGGTTATACTAAGGGAAGGTACTAGCACCCTAAGTATATGTAGTACTCTACAGGAACCACTTGAAATATTTATGTTTTTGACTAAAAATTGTTTGCTAAAGGTTGGGAAAGTATGGGAAATGTTTTTGTTGTTTCATGAAGAAAAGAGTTTGAGTTAAAACTAGAGTAAAAAGGTTGAAAAGAAAAAGGATAGAAAATAAAGAGGTAGAAAATAAAGAGGTAGAAAATAAAGAGGTAGAAAATAAAGATGTAGAAAATAAAATAAAATAAAGGTAGCTCGCTAGGATCTCGCAATCCTATGCCTACGTATCCTGAATAGGAAGTTAGAGCAATCGTAGTTTGGAAACTACGAGTGAAAAAAAACGAAAGGTTGCTCGCTAAGGATTGGGGCCCTTGTGCCTACGCATCTCAAATGGGAATGAGAAATCAGAGCGTCCGTAGTTCGTGGAACCACGGGTAAAAAAGAGGTCTCGATCGCACGGTGGCGAGAGAAAAGGTTTGATTAGTTGTTAATGGGATTGCAAATTGGAATGGAAATGATAATGGGATTCATACCAAACAAGCATATGACAAAGAGTCAACATACACATTCCCTTTCCCTTGGAGTAGGTCATAAGTATCAAGCAACAAATGAAATTAACAACACATGGAAAAGCATCATGGTCATCAATAATTAATCAATGGAAAAGCATCAAAGATCAATTAAAGGAAACATCAAGCATCTTGGTAAAAACAATCATCAAGAGAAGTCATCCAGTACATGCTTCAAATAAACATACTCGTGGCAAAGACAAGATAATCTCAACATATGACCATCAAAAGGAACATGAGATATGGATCCATCATTAATCATCAAGATATCAAACATTAAGCATTTGAAACAATCATGGATTCATCAAAGATTAGGTCAAAACAGAATCAACAAAAATGTATAAGTTAATCAAAATGTTTAGAAAATATCAAAGCACATAAATAGAAACCTAAAGATAAATAAATTAAAGAGTACAAATATTTTTAGTTTTTTAATATGAGAATGAAATAAATAGCAAGAAAGAATAAAATGTTCTTTTTGATTTTTAAGGTTTAAATTAAAAATAAACAAAGATAAATAATTAATACAAAAATAATAAATATTTTTGGGATTTTTTAATATGAAAGATAAAATAAGAAGAAAATAATTAAAAGGTTTTTTATTTTATTTTTTTAAGGTTTAAATAAAATGAAATCTGATCGTGAAGGCTGGATCATATCCTGTTGAAGTAGGCCACCAGTACGCCTGAGATGCTGGGCGTATGAAGAGGAGGAAGGGGGTGTACCTGCAAGGCACTCCGACGCTCAAGTAAGAAATGGTAAGAGAAAAGGGGCAAGTACAAAGTATGAGTTCGTAGGGTGATTATTTGATACTTGAGAGGGTTTATATAGTGCCCTTAGCGCGTGGCCAACAGTCCTATTTTCAGGGCAAAATAACCGTTTTCCCGAAGAATAGGTAACTGCCCAAACTAGCCGTTATGTCGGGAAGGTTCCCAAAACTAGCCGTTATTTCGGGCACAAACATAGTTTTGGGCACATGCCCTTAGCTGTTCGGGGAGTGAAGACGTCGTGCGGAACAGGCAGCATTTCCGGGGAGGAGCGATGCAGTCCTTGCCCGGTTGGAGGGGCAGAAAGGTAACTTTTACCCCCTTTGTGGATTAGACTTAGGCAATTGGGCCGTTCTGGGAGCAGAAGTGGATTGGGCCATGTCTAGCCATTGGTCCAGTCCAGAATAGGAGCCCCCCATGTCGTTGCTCCCGAGCATGGGAGTGATGACTTAAGGACAGCTCGTGGCTCCGGGGAGCTAGCGTGAAGTCGTCGTTTGGTGACAAGGAAGGTTATCTTGTGGAGCCCGTGAATCCCAGTGTTCGTGATATTCATGTCCGTGTCTGGATTGCCCGTTGTACGGGGAGACTAACGGTTAGGAGGAATTGAAACGTCAGGACGCCACGTGTCCCCCGAGCCTTGTGCAGCAGTTACTAGGAAATAATGGCTAGTTAATAGCCATCATGACCTATGAGGGCGTGCCTCTGCACGTGCCCCTCAGTATAAAAAGGGGAAGACTCAGTTCATTTTGAACTTTTCGCTTTCTCTTCTCTCCGTCTTCCTCAGCGCTTCTGTCCGTCGCTGCCGTTCGTTTTTTTGGACACCGAACCAAGTTCCGAGCAACCGCTTTTCATCTTTTGAACCAAGTAAGTTTCCTAATTTTTTGATCTTTTGTCCCTTTCGTTGGTTATTTGTAGATTGCATGCAGTTAGGTTTAGGTTTAGAAGATGAATTGTTTCGTTTCCGGCGGTTGTTGGTGGTGGACGGTGGTTAGGCCATTTCCGCCGCCGGCGAGGCCGCTGGGTTTTTAGGGTATCTTGCAATCAGAACGGTTTCTGGCATCGTCGCGACGACGATGCAGGTGTAGCCATCGCGGTTGCTCAGTTTCCGGCGTTACGATGAAGTTTCCGGTGAAGCCCTTGCAGTTTCTGGTGAAGCTTCAAACGGAAACTGGGAAGTGGATCGAGGAAGTTCCTCTTACGAAGTTGGTTCGTTCCAGGCGTCTCCTCGTGGGAGACTCTTGAGTTTTTTGTTTGATGTTAGGGCTTAGGCCAGGGTCGTCGTCCTCAGCCCTTTGTACGCCCTTTCACTTGACTAGCGGTGGAAGGGTGGATTTGATTCTTGGTCGAATTCACTTTTTTCTCAGCTTTTCAGGTGATTGACATGGCGACAGGGCCAGACGGGGAGATTATAATAGATTCGTCTGAGGAGGAAGCGAGTTCCTCAGAAAGCAGCAGTTCGGAATGCTCGAGAGTCCCCAGCAAAGTCGGGGAAGAGGAGGAAACAAAGGAGGAAATGGAGGAGGAGATTGTCGGAGGCTCAACGGAGGAGTGGTCGGTGGCTGAGCCAGCCAAGCATGTATCCACCTTCGCGACATATCTGGGGGATGTCTTTACGGTCGTCGGGCCAGAGGGGGAGTGAAAGGTGCACTTTCCCTCCGAGGATGATAGGGTCTGCACAAATTTTGGGGAGCATTTCGCCATGTACGAGTACGCATTCAAAGAGCTGGGACTGAGGCTGTCGTTCACTGATTTCCAGTAGTAAGTGTTCGTACATCTGAATTTGGCCCCAACGCAGCTGCATCTAAACTCGCTGGCCTTCATCCGGGCATTTGAGCTGACTTGCGAGTATTTAAGGATAGGGGCTACTCTCCCTTTGTTTTTCACTGTCTTCCATCTTCAACGGCAGTTGATGGGGAGAAAGTATGGTTGGGTTTCGTTGAAACAGCCCCGCAAGGTATTCAAGCCCCTTTCAGAGTCGATTCAGACATTCAAGGAGAGGTTCTACATCATAGAACCTGTATCGGAAGCTGCCCAGGATAACACGTATGTCTGGGCGATTAAAGTTGACGAGGAGGGAAATGACATGCATGATGAGGCTGGGAGGTTTATCGGGGAGAGAGTATTCAAGTTCCCTTTTCACTAGGGGCCTGGCCACTTTACCAAGGAGCCCAATGAGTATGTTCTCCAGCCGCACAACCTAGACGGATAGGATGCCGTTGCTTATGAGACGCTGGTGAAGTAAGTTAACTCTTTTTGGCTCACTGAATGCTGGAAGAAGAAGGGGTCCCCGATCTTCGAGGAGGATGGTAGCCAGAGGGTTGAACATCGCTTTATTAACACCAAGGCACTTCTGGAGTGCAAGACCTCTGCGGAAGTTCATAAGCTGCTCAGTAGTTTTAGTTATTTTAACTTTCCCAAACTATTTTTTCTTTGTCGTCTAACGCTCTTGTTTTGTTTGTGCAGGTGAGATGCCTCTTGCTCACGAAAGGATGGTAAAGAATGCTCTCGCGAGGAATAAGTCCGGAACGGCTGCTCCCAAGTCTCGATTTGCCCAACGTGCTCCTACTCCTCCTCATCCTGCTGCGGGGACCTCTTCTCCCATTCCTACCCCCCAGGGATCTCCCTTGCCTCTGGCCTCACGGCCCAAGCGGTTCAGGGCCACTGAAGGGGTAGATCTTAGTCGGGCACCAAAAAAAGGGAAGTTTAAGCTTCCTCCGTGCATCCTTGACAGAAAGTTCTTTGAGGGCACTTCCTTGGTTGTGCCGCGGGCAGAATCTCTCCAGCTGGAAGGCATGGATCGCCCGAGCAAGAGGGCACAGGTGGCCCAAGATGCCTCTGCATTGGTCAAAGTGTTGGAGATGGCAGCCATCTATGCTGAAGGGGTCTCTGCAACTGAGCCTGAACTGAGGGCTGCCCGGGCTACCATAGCATCTCTGGAATAGACGGCGAGAAAAACCAAGGAGGAGGCTAGGAGTGATGAGGATGCCCGGAAGAAGGCGGACGAGGAGGTGACCAAGCTGAAGGGGGAGAAATCTACGCTGGCTTCAGAGAAGAAGGCGGCTGAGGAGCTGGTCGAGCAGCTGAGAACGGCCAATGCTCTGGGCGAAGATGAACCCAAGGATGTGAAAGAGCTAAGGACAAGGTCTGAGCTGGTTACCCGTATGTTGGCGGCCGAGGACGACAACATCGTCATTGTGGACAAATCCTTCAGGAATGTCGTGTCTCAACTGCGGGTGGTGAACCCCGAACATGACTTTTCCACCGAGGGTACCCACTATCTGGCGCACGTCGAAGACGGCCGAATAATTAGACCAGACTCCCTCCTCGAAGAGCATGCCGAGAATCAGCCCGTGGAAAGCCAGGTGCCTCATCTCAACGCCGTGGAGACTGATCAGATGGATGAGTGAAGGTTTTTGTTGTTGTTGTAATTTTGTCTGGCCTACGTACCGTGTAATTTTGTCCATCCTGCATGCCATGTAATTTTTTTAACGGGGGCGTGGCCCCTGGTTTATGTAACAAGCACAATTGTGGTCCTTACGGCCACTTATTACTTTTAATTATGTACCCGGTCCTTGTGGCCGATTTTGTGATTTGCATGGTTTTATCTGCTTTAAATTTTGCGAAGTGTTGTACTTATGCTCGTTCGTGTATGTATGCCGGTAATAGGGATTACTTTGATTCGCTTTAAGTTTCAGGGAATTGCTCGTTATAGATGTGTTCACCAGTGAGGGGTACTGGTCGAACGGCGTTAGAGGCCTGAGTTCGCAGCATGAACCTCCCATCGCGAGCTGGGTGTTTTGCCTGTCGTGGTACTTTGACGAAGATGGTGCTCAATTGAGGAGCCACTGTCGAGCAGAGACCCGACTCGTTCCTGAGCGAGGTTCTGCTTCACTGGCATGCAACGCTTGTACCTAGGTGTGCATCGTGGTCGGTCTGCGATGCTCGTCGTCGTTACGGATCAAACCAATAATTAAGGCCTTAGTTGTAGTATTGTTTTAGTTTTTCGGCATTCCATGGTCGAGCAAGTTCTTCCTCGTTGAGGTGTTCTAGGTAATAGGCCCCGTTTTCCATTTTTGCCCGGACACGATAGGGTCCTTCCCAGTTAGCGGCTAGTTTGCCTTCGCGAGAGTCCTTATGGTTTCTTCTTAGGACGAGGCTGCCCATGTCGAATTCCCTTCGTATGACTTTGGCGTTGTGCCTAATGGCAATTTTTTGTTTTAAGGAGGCTTCGCGGAGGGTTGCCTCTGTTCGGATTTCTTCGACGAGATCGAGCTCCTCTCTTAGTGCCTCATCGTTCATTTCTTCGTCTAGGGGGGATTCTGTCCGCCTAGAGGGTATGTGAACTTCGACGGGGATCACCGCTTTCGTCCCATAGGCTAGCCGAAAGGGTGTTTCCCCGATTGAAGAGTGTGGAGTTGTGCGGTATGCCCATAAGATGCTGTGCAGCTCCTCGACCCAAGCTTTCTTCGTTTCGTCTAGCCTTTGTTTGAGACCTCGAAGGATGACTCAGTTCACCGCTTCAGCTTGCTCGTTTGTTTGAGGATGTTCGATGGATGTGAAGTGTTGCTTCGTGCCTAGCTGGGCGACGAAGTCTTGGAACTTCCTGTCCGTGAACTGCGTCCCATTATCCGTGACCATCGCCTTGGGGATGCCAAAATACGTGAGGATGTTTCGTTTGTAGAAATACAGTATGTTAAGGGCAGTTATCTTGGCTTGAGCCTCCGCTTCTATCCATTTTGTGAAGTAGTCCATGCCTACTATTAAGTATTTGTTCTGGTTTGATCCTACCACGAATGGTCCCAGGATGTCCAGGCCTCACCAGGCGAATGGCCATGGGGAGGACATAGCCTTGAGCTCGTTAGGTGGAGCTAGGTTCATGTCCCCGTGCCATTGGCATTTATCGAATTTCTTCACGTGCTCTTTAGCGTCATGCTGCATGGTTGGCCAATAATATCTTGCTTGGAGGGCCTTTCGGGCAAGGGACCTTCCTCCGAGATGTTGGGCATTGATTCCTTCATGGATTTCACGCAAGATATGGGCGACCATTTCTTCCTCGGCACACTTGAGCAGCGGGATGGAGAATCCTCGTATGTAGAGTTTATTTTTGACCAGGACGTAAGAGTAGGCTCTTCGCCTGACTACGCTGGCTTCTTTAGGGTCGGACGGGAGTTCGTCTCTAGCGAGGTAGTTGTAAATGGGGGTCATCCAGCAATTGCTGTCGCCGATCACTTGTACGTCGAGGGTCGGGGAAGCTTTATCAATGCTGGGTCGAGGAAGCACCTCTTGTATGACGGACTTGTTTCCGCCTTTCTTCTTCATGCTGGCTAGTTTGGACAAAACGTCTGCCCGGACGTTGTGTTCGCGGGGAACATGTTTTACCTCTACCGCTACGAACTTCATCATCTTCTTCTTGACCAGGGATAAGTATTCGGTCAGGTTGTCATTTTTGGCTTAATATTCTCCTCAGGCTTGAAGGGCCACGAGTTATGAATCTGTGCAAATGACGACTTCTTCTGTGCCAAGGTCTTCGGCAAAGCCCAACCTAGCGAGGAAGGCTTTGTACTCAGCCTGGTTGTTAGAGGTAGGGAAGGATAGGGTGAGTGAAACTTCAATGACGATTCCCTCGCCGCTTTCCAGTATGATGCCTGCCCCACTCCCCGTCGAACTGGAGGCCCCGTCTACGAAAATGGTCCATTTGCGTGCTCCGCAATTGGGGGAGTTTGCGTGTGAGGGCTAAGGTCTTTCATCTATTTCGGTTTTAATGATGTCAATAAATAAGATAGTCATTAGATTGTAATTTGAGCGGAATCACTTTATTGTCGGGCAAATTGCATCTAACCATCAATGTTCATGTGTCTAAACCTATAGGAAGAAGTTTACATAGTTTCTACTTGTGCATGATCATAATATTGATGTTTGGTATACTTGTTTCGAGTCTTGGTCAGCAAAAACGTGCAGAAAAATGAGTTTTTGAAAATCTGTAGGTCTTGAGTCGACCCAAGGTGAGCATGAGTCGACTCATGCTGTTTTGAACAAGTTCTGTGAAAAGTTCGAGAAAGCGCACGCTGACCCCCCCTGTTGCATGGGTCGACGCATGCTTCTGGAAATTTGAATTTCTGCAAAATCTGCTGGCTTGCGTCGACGCAAGGTATTGATGGGTCGATGCATGGTTTCAAAATTTGTGTAGACAATCCTATGGGATAGCTCACGCCGACCCTCATTAAAGGGGCGGTCGACCCAACTCTGTCTAAAATGATTTTTTGCATTTAATTTTTTCTGTTATTTTTGTTACTTCATATTGTGGGTCACATTACTCATTATAAATAGTTGGGTCAGCTCACATTTCATAACAACAAGAAACGTGAAAATTTATACCAATCTTTCTCTTCATCTTCATCTTCAACCTTGAGTAATCAAACAATTACACATAATCATTTTTGTTTGTGTCGCCCATTGTTTTGAAGTGATAACGTTCAGAATTAGGAAGTGTGTGATCTTCATTTTTGGGTTGAGAATTGGTAGGTGTTTCTTGAATAAAACCTTAGGTTTTATCCTCCAAGAATCAAGGAGATTTTGGGGGTTTTTGGCATAAACCGTTTTGTTCTACAGGGATTCAGCCGTGCGAAGGTAACCGAAGAATAGAGTATTCGTTCGGTTAAGTAGCTACAGTCGGAGGATCGTAGAAGAAAGGTTTGGGGATCGGATCGTGGAAGATCGAAGTCGACCGAGTGAAGGTGACTGAAGAACGGTGGGTTCTTGCAGTCTAGTAGCGTGGGACAGTGACTTGTTCAACCAGATTCGAGAGACTTGATTCGTCTTGAAGGGGGGAGAAGACTCTGCATCAACAATCAAAGACATTTGAAGGTTTGGATGTTCATAGTTCTTCTCTTGTATAAACAATTTGCGAACAACAATATATATAGCAATATATATATATATATATATATAGATATATATATATCTTAATTCCAATTGTGGAATTGTGGGCAGAGGTACCCAAAGCGAGGACGATTGGGGAACTGCCTAATCAAATTGTGTTTGTTCTCTCTTTCCCTTAACTCTTTACGTTTGATATCATTCGAATTTGTGAAGTTTAAATTGATCGAAATTTCTGAGATAGTGTAATCTTGAGCTGATAAATTGTTTTATAAATTTGATACAATTCCTTGGATTGTATTTAGGATCAGCTTAACATCACATTATTTGGAAATCTGCACTTTGTGTGTTTACGCACACAAAGTGTTCGATAATTTGTTTCAAAGTAAAATCGAACGCATTTGCATTTAATTGTTTGTCAACCTATCTCGTTGGATTGGATTAATATCAAGCAAATAAAACATTGTTGATTGCGTTTAATTTTGTTGATTAATCTGAATTTTTTCTCATCCGTATTTCATTCCTAGTATTGTCATGCATATCTGATTCTTTTAGTAGAGGTTCGTTGTAGACGTGATTCAGTGGTTGCTTCCGTTAAAACTTTTATAACCATTTTTTTGGAAAGCCATTTGCATGTAAAACTCAAGGGATCTATTCAACCCCCCTTCTAGATCCTAGCCATCGTCTAACAAGTGGTATCAGAGCTCCGGTTTATCTGGTGCTTTTGTAAAACTTCTTGGAATATGGCGAACGAACCTAAAGGGGCCTATAATAGAGCTCTAGTTTTTACAGGTGAGAATTACAGCTACTGGAAGGATTGTATGCGCATCTATATAAATTCCATAGATCGGAAGGTTTGGAACGTTATTTTAAACGGTCCTATGGAAATTACAATAACCAATGCCGAAGGCGTTGTCGTTCCCAAACCCGAAGTTCAATGGAATGAGGAGGACGAAAAAAAGTACAACTATGATTGGAAGGCTCAAAATATGTTGATCTCCTCTTTGGGAGTTGACGAGTATTATTGAGTCTCTCATTGTGAAACGGCCAAAGCCATGTGGGATGCTTTACAAGTAGCCCACGAAGGCACTAATGATGTTAAAGTGGCCCGTATCAACACACTAACGCAAGAGTTCGATCTTTTTTACATGAAGCAAGGGGAAACCATTGCGGATATGCAAAAATGATTTACTCACATTATCAACAAATTACATGTACTTGGTAAACCAATTCCAAACGAGGTTGCTACTAATAAGATCTTGAGGTGTCTTAACAGGGAATGGCAGCCGAAGGTCACCGCGATCAAGGAGGCCAATAATCTAGCTACTCTAGACCTCACCACATTATTTGGCAAACTCGATGAGCATGAGCAAGTGCTCATTAGCCTTGAAAAACATGAGAAGAGTATAAAGAAGGAGAAAACAAAAGATACAGAAAAGAAGTCGATTGCTCTTAAGGCTTCTTGTTTAAAGTCCACATCTAAAGAGCAAAGTGATGATGAAACCAACAATGACGAAGGTGATGACTCCAATGATGACATGAGTCTATTTGTGAAGAGATACAATAGATATGTTCGGAAGAATGAGATTCAACACTCGAATAAAAATCTAGTCAAATTTAGGAGGCAATCTAGAAATGAAGGCAATAAGAATGGCAAGGTTAAAAGAACGTGTTACAACTATGGAAAATACGGGCACTACAAGTCGGATTGTCCATCACTTAAGAAAGACAAGGATAAGAATAAGGATAAGAATCGTCAACACAAAAAGTCAAACAAGTCTAGACGAGCATACATCGCTTGGGAGAGCGATAGTGAGTCGGAAAAAGATGACAGCTCAAGTGACAAAAGTTAATCCGTTAATCTATGTCTTACGGCACATCCAAACAAGAAGAAAGAGGTAAAACACTCTAAATACGATCACTCTAAAAGTATGTCTCATTTAGAATTACAAAATGCTTTTGATATGTTGCACCACGAGGCTAAGGAAGCTTTTCAACGCTTAGCCTCGAACGAAAAGATTTTTAAATACTTGGAGAGAAAGGTTTCCGATTCCGAAAAGGAATTGGAAGCTCTTAAAAACTCCATGGCGGATGCATCAAAATCTAAGATTGATGAGAATAAGTCTCCATGGTTCAAGTTTGGGGGCTGTGATACTTGTCATATTTGGCAAAAAGAGGTGAGAACCCTTAAGGCCAAATTAGACAAGGCTCTTAAGGCTAAAGTTTCGTTTACAATTAATCGATCACATTATCGAGAAAGTATGAACAATCCCTATCAAAAGTATACGTATGTGATTCGAGATAGAGATAGCAAATGTAAATTCCAAATGAACCGTCATTGCCTATATTGTTGCAAGCCTGATCATACTATTGCTAAATGTCGTTTTAGAAAATTTCTTGTTCCAAAAGGCATTTATCAATGGTTGCCCAAATGCAACCTTGGTTTCACTCACCACAAAGGACCCAATGAGAATTGGGTACCTACTTTCCCTTGATTGACTATGTAGGTACAACGTCTTGAGACCACCGAAAGAAGATGGGTTCTGGATAGTGGCTGCTCAAGACATATGGCAGGAGACATATCTCTTTTTAGCGACTGTGTGGCGAAGAAAAAGGGGTTTGTTACCTACAGAGACAAAAACAAGGGACAAATGTTGGAAAAGAGGTTATGTATTGTTGAAGAGTCGGTACACATTACTTTTGATGAGTCTTATCCGAAAAATGTAGGAGAAGGTAGTTCTTTTCATGGTGCAGGTGTATCTTCAGAAGACATACTCAAGGACACTGATAAAGGAACTGATCAGCCCGAAGCAGTGCGTATTGAGGAGGAAAAGGATCACCAACCTATGAAGAGCGAGGAAGATCATTCAACTAATGAAAATGACCTTCCTCCAGCATGGTAGTCTTCCAAAGACCATCCAATAGTCAATATCATCAGTGACATCTCTAAGGGAGTAACCACCCGCTCTAAACTTAGTAACTTTTGTTATTACTCCGCTTTTGTGTCACAAGTTGAACCTAAAAACGCAAATGAGGCATTACTCGATGAGCATTGGTTTTTATCAATGCAAGATAAACTAAATCAATTAAGGAGAAATGAGGTTTGGGACCTTGTCCCCCCTCCGCGAGATCATCGAGTAATCGGTACCCGATGGGTGTTTAGGAATAAACTTGATGAAAACGGAGTTATAACACGTAACAAAGCGCGGCTTGTAGCGCAAGGCTATAACCAAGAGGAAGGAATCGACTATGAGGAAACTTATGCACCGGTTGCCCGACTCGAGGCTATACGCCTTTTACTTGCTTATGCTTGCACTAAGAACTTCAAATTATTCCAAATGGATGTTAAAAGTGCTTTCCTTAATGGATACATAAATGAAGAGGTTTATGTTGCCCAACCTCCGGGTTTTGAATCCCATGAATATCCTGATCATGTCTACAAACTTAAACGTTCTTAATACGGACTTAAACAAGCCCCTAGGGCTTGGTATGAACGTCTAAGAAAATTTTTACTTGATCAAGGGTATTCAAGAGGAAAGGTTGACACAACCCTCTTTATTAAACGTCAAGGAAAACACTTGATCTTGGTACAAATTTATGTTGACGATATTATCTTTGGGTCTACTAACATGTCCTTGGTCAAGGAGTTTTCTAGTTTGATGTAGGGGGAGTTTGAAATGAGCATGATGGGGGAGCTTAACTATTTCCTCGGATTGCAAATCAAACAACTCGAAGAGGGCACGTTTGTGAGTCAAACAAAATATTGTCTTGAGCTTCTCAAATGGTTCGACATGCTAAACTGCAAGGCAATAGATAATCCTATGCCTACTTGTGCCAATCTTGATCGTGACGAAAATGGTAAGCATGTAGAGGTAAAGAAGTATCGAGGTATGATTGGATCTCTTCTTTATCTTATCGCATCATGACCCGATATTATGTTCAGTGTATGCATGTGTGTGAGGTATCAAGCACGTCCCAAGGAATCCCACTTAAAAGCAGTTAAGCGCATACTTCGATACCTCTCCGGTACTCCAAAGTATGGGCTGTGGTATTCCAAAGGTAGTGTTTATTCCTTAGTTGGCTATTCCGATTCCGACTTTGCCGGGTGCAAGTTGGATAGGAAAAGTACTAGTGGCACATGTCACTTTTTTGCAAAATTCCTTGGTGAGTTGGCATAGCAAGAAACAGGTTTCCGTTGCTTTGTCAACAGCTGAGGTGGAATACGTTGCCATCGGTAGTTGTTGTGCTCAAGTCCTATGGCTTAAAAAACAATTGCTTGATTTCAATTTAAAACTTGAGCATATTCCCATTATGTGCTATAACACTAGTGCTATTAACCTAACTAAGAACCCCGTATTACATTCACGCACCAAGCATATCGAAATACATCATCATTTTCTTAGGGATCATGTAGAGAAAGGTGATGTGGTCTTTGAGCATGTTGATACTAAAAATTAACTTGCTGACATTTTTACAAAACCACTAGCTACAGAGCCTTTCTTTCACATCCGTAGGGAACTTGGCGTTCTCGACATCTCGGATCGTGTTTGATATTCCTCTAAGATATTTGCTCTTCACATATATATATGCTTGTTTATGTTTTTAACTAACAATACAAAGAGTCATTGAGCTATATGTGAGGGCTCTCGCCGTTCATCATGATCAAGGTAATATCGTTCCGCTTTGTAAATTCCTTTTAAGTATATGTACCATGTTGAGTGCTTTACAATTGATGTTTATTACATATTTTAGCATATATTATTCATTTGGATGTTTGACCTATGTGTTTGCATGTTTATTTATCTTATTTTGGAAAATTTGTATGCAAAAATTTAAATTTTTCCATGTTTCACTTGGATGAGTCGACCAAAGGATGCCATGGGTCGACTCATAAACTGAAATTTTTGTTAAGAAAAACAATCGGGTTAGCGCGCGTCTACCTACGGTCGGCGCATCTAAAATTTTCAAAAATTTTAAAAAACACATCAGCTTGCGCCGGCGCATCCAATGCTTAGGTCGACGCACACCTGACAAATTTTGAATCCCTTTTTATTGGGAACGCGCTCGCCGACCTAGTGTTTCTAAAATTCACTACATACTTTCAATGCACTTAATATTTCTTCATTGCATGTCATCAATTTGCTCTTTCTTGGTCTTCTCCTCTCTTTCTCTTCCAAATTCCCAGTCAAAATGCATCAAAGCTCCATTAAAACCCTAAAACTCAAAACCCTCAAAGTTTGAATTCACAAGGTTTATAAGAAAAGAGTTTCACAAGGTATTTGGAAGCAAGCTCTCTATCAATTGTTCATCATTTGCTCACTGTTCACCGCGCAATGTTCATCATCTTCCTCAATTCTTCAACAATGGCCTCTCAACGTGTTACTAGTAAACGGACCACAAGAGCTTCAACATCCAGAGCCGGAACTTCTTCAACTCTGGTAAATGCTACGTCTCTACTCTCCGATACTCTGTCCGAGTCTTTCAATAATGATTTCCGCAACCGTGTTGTTATTCGACAACATGCATACTACCCCTTGATGGCTCCCGACTATCATCTTACCGAGGTAATTGACATGCTAAATGCTCAGGATTTTGATGAATTTCTTGAATGTGATGATAAGTTCAAATGTGATCTGGTCCGCTTATTCTATTGCGGGATTGAGGGAAAATTTAAAGGTACAGATTTTACGTATTCTATGAATAATGCGCCTCATTCTATGAACAATGATGTTTGGACTAGTTTGTTCAGTTTGGAAACTGATGAAAATCTTCCTCAAGTGACTGACACCAAGTTTTCTCCCAACTATGAGTTTAAAACAGCTTTGAACTCTATGTTGCATGAACCATACCCAGATGATATTGTAGCAAGCGAGCTATTTCTGAAAAATGTTACAACGGGCCATCTAAAGTTTGCTGACCGCATTCTGCAGTGGATTATCTCTCGCATTTTGCGACCAAAGAAAGGAGGTTTTTCTAGAGTGGATAAAGTTGAGGTTCATCTTATCTACATTCTGAAGAACAAGATCAAAATCAATTGGCCATATTATTTCACATACCGTATGTTTGCCCTTCGCGACTCCACAAAAGGTACGACTTTGGGTTATGCATCATGTATTCAAAATATTTTGAACAAGGCTGGTATCTCTGTTCAAACATTCGTTATGTCAATATTTCATCTGAGCATCAATTTCAGCAAAAGACTCTCACCGTGATGGGTTATGCTTGGGATCCGGTTGAAAATGAGTACAAGTACAAATTTAGATCCACTCACCCTTTTCCTAATGCTCCTGACGATCAAGATATTGCAGAAGGACATGAAAATGAGAACTAAGGTGGTGACAATGCTGATGTGCATATGGAAGACGAAGATAATGAGGCATGGATGGGCAATTCTCAACCAGAGGAGAATTATGAAAATTAGGGCTGGGGGCAATGGCAATACAATAGTTGGACTGCTCTTGGGGATGCATATGTACCTTCTACCTATGGTGATTATGACTGGCATCAGCCTGACTATTCTGCACCTCCAACTCCTCAACCACAGCCACAACAAGCCTTCCAAGACTCTGAAGAAATTCTGGCCATGTTGAACCAGATGAACCTCCAACAAGAGCAATTTTAGGACTTGCAAGAACAGCGATACAATGCTCAGGAAGAAAGGCTGATTGCTCTTTCAAACCAGATGGTTACTCACACGGAGAACTTCAATAGGTTTGTTGATGCCTCGATGACCAGATTTACCAATTTGGACAATGCTATGGCAATTCAGACCCAAAATCTATCCAACAGCCTAGGAATTCTCAACAGCACTGTCATTGAATTGAATCATTCCCTAGAGGATCTGCCACCACCAGACCATTATTACCGGGGAAGAGGTCACCCATTTATGGGGAGGAGACCATAGAGATTATCATCATTCTTAGTGCATCATATTACTTGTGTTTTGATTCTATGTTTTTGTTGTTTGGTTGCATGTTATTTTGGTTTATTTTAATTTGAACTATGTTTCAGTTTGTCCTTGACTTTATGTCTTAAACTATGGAATGAATTGTGTTTACTTCTTGCATTATGTTTTTATCCGTTCATACTATTGCATTAACTGCATCATATGTGGATGCTTGTTAGTGTCGCTGTTTTGCAAATTGGTGAATGAACCATTACTTATTATGATGATATCTCTTTGACCGCCTTCTTTTACTCTTTTTGATGTTGTCAAAGGGGGAGAAGGATACTAGCAGCAGAAAATACTAAAGCAGTAGATATTAAAGTGTTAAAGATAGGGGGAGTTTCTCCGTTCTCAAATTACAATCAAGAGAAAGATAAACAGTGTTGCCATCATCAAAAAGGGGGTGTATGTGAGGGCTAAGGTCTTTCATTTATTTCGGTTTTAATGATGTCAACAAATAAGATAGTCATTAGATTGTAATTTGAGCGGTATCACTTTATTGTCGGGCAAATTGCATCTAACCATCAATGTTCATGTGTCTAAACATATAGGAAGAAGTCTACATAGTTTCTACTTGTGCATGATCATAATATTGATGTTTGGTATACTTGTTTCGAGTCTTGGTCAGTAAAAACATGCAGAAAAATGAGTTTTTGAAAATCTGCAGGTCTTGAGTCGACCCAAGGTGAGCATGAGTCGACTCATGCTGTTTTGAATAAGTTCTGTGAAAAGTTCGGGAAAGCGCACGCTGACCCCCCTGTTGCATGGGTCGACGCATGCTTCTGGAAATTTGAATTTCTGCAAAATCTGTAGGCTTGCGACGACGCAAGGTATTGATGGGTCGACGCATGGTTTCAAAATTTGCGTAGACAATCCTACGGGATAGCTCACGCTGACCCTCATTAAAGGGGCGGTCGACCCAACTCTGTCTGAACTGATTTTTTGCATTTAATTTTTTTTGTTATTTCTGTTACTTTATATTGTGGGTCACATTACTCATTATAAATAGTTGGGTCAGCTCACACTTCATAACAACAAGAAACGTGAAAATTTATACTAATCTTTCTCTTCATCTTCCTCTTCAACCTTGAGTAAACAAACAATTACACATAATCATTTTTGTTTGTGTCGCCCATTGTTTTGAAGTGATAACGTTCAGAATTAGGAAGTGTGTGATCTTCATTTTTGGGTTGAGAATTGGTAGGTGTTTCTTGAATAAAACCTTAGGTTTTATCCTCTAAGAATCAAGGAGATTTTGGGGGGTTTTTGGCATAAATCGTTTCGTTCTACAGGGATTCAGCCGTGCGAAGGTAACCGAAGAACAGAGTATTCATTCAGTTTAGTAGCTACAGTTGGAGGATCATAGAAGAAAGGTTTGGGGATCGGATCGTGGAAGATCAAAGTCGACCGAGTGAAGGTGACTGAAGAACGGTGGGTTCTTGCAGTCTAGTAGCGTGGGATGGTGACTTGTTCAACCAGATTCGAGGGACTTGATTCGTCTTGAATCAAGGGGAGAGAAGACTCTACATCAACAATCAAAGACGTTTGAGGGTTTGGATGTTCTTAGTTCTTCTCTTGTATAAAAAATTTGCAAACAGCAATATATATATATATATATATATATATATATATATCTTAATTCCAATTGTGGAATTGGGGGCAGAGGTACCCAAAGCGAGGACGATTGGGGAACTGCCTAATCAAATTGTGTTTGTTCTCTCTTTCCCGTAACTCTTTACGTTTGATATCATTCGAATTTGTGAAGTTTAAATTGATCAAAATTTTTGAGATAGTGTAATCTTGAGCTGATAAATTATTTTGTAAATTTGATATAATCCCTTGGATTGTATTTAGGATCAGCTTAACATCACATTATTTGGAAATCTGCACTTTGTGTGTTTACGCACACAAAGTGTTCGATAATTTGTTTCAAAGCAAAATCAAACGCATTTGCATTTAATTGTTTGTCAACCTATCTCGTTGGATTGGATTAATATCAAGCAAATAAAATATTGTTGATTGCGTTTAATTTTGTTGATTAATCTGAATTTTTTCTCATCCGTATTTCATTCCTAGTATTGTCGTGCATATCCGTTTCTTTTAGTATAGGTTCGTTGTAGACGTGATTCAGCGGTTGCTTCCGTTAAAACTTTTAAAACAAATTTTTTGGAAAGCCATTTGCGTGTAAAACTCGAGGGATCTATTCAACCCCCCTTCTAGATCCTAGCCATCGTCTAACACTGCGAACGTCATTTCTGCGATGAAGTCGGCCAAGACCTGGGCTTTAAGGGCTTTCCTGCTCTCATACTAGATGTCGAATTCGGGCAGCTCGAGCGGCCATTTGAGCATTCTACCGGCCATGTCGGGTCGTCCCAATAGCTGCTTAACAGGTTGATCTGTTCGAACCAGAATCATGTGGGCTAGAAAGTAGTGTCTTAATCTTCTAGTTGCATTGATGAGGGCTAGCGCCACTTTTTCTATTTGCTGGTATCTCAACTCTGGTCCCTGCAGTGCTTTGCTTGTAAAATACATGGGCTTCTGCCCGTCAAGCGTCTCGCGGATAAGAGCGACGCTTACCGCCCCGGTTGCTACGGCGAGATATAGGTATAAAGTTTCGCCGTTGTCCGGGCGAGAGAGAACGGGTGGTTCTGAGAGTGCTCGTTTCAGGTGGATAAGAGCCTTGTCACATTCCTCGGTCCATTCGAACGCCGCCTCCTTGCAGAGGAGTTTGAAGAATGGTAAGGCGTGTTGGGCAGACTTGGCCACGAAACGGGACAATGACGCGAGCATCCCGTTGAGGGACTGGATGGATTTCTTTGACTTGGGCGTCGGAAACTCGGAGAATGCTCGACACTTATCGAGGTTGGCTTTGATTCCTCGTTCCGTTAAGTAGAATCCGAGGAACTTGCCTGCCCGGACACCGAACGTGCACTTCTCCGGGTTGAAACATATTTTGTACTTTCTGGCCTGTTCGAAGACCTTCCTTAGATGGGCAGTGTGATCGGTTTCCTCGTGGTATTTTACGATCATGTCGTCCATATAGACTTCGAGCATGTCGCCTATCTCTCCCCGGAAGACCTTGTTCATCATTCTTTGTTAGGTCGCGCCAGCGTTCTTCAGGCCGAAGGGCATTACGTTGTAGTAATAGTTGCCCGATTCGGTCATGAAGGCCGTGTATTTTTTATCGGTCATTGCCATTGGAATTTGATTATAGCCCGAATAGGCGTCCATGAATGATAAAAGTTTGAAACCGGCAGAGTTATCAACAAGTTTATCAATATTGGGGAGGGGGTAGGCATCCTTAGAGCATGCCTTATTAAGATCGGTATAGTCAATGCACATTCGCCATTTGCCATTAGATTTTTTCACAAGTACAACGTTGGACAGCCAAGTGGTTTACTTGGCCTCCGAGATAAATTTGGCCTTGAGGAGGTCCTTTACATCTTTTTCTGCAGCCTCTGTTTTCTCTGGAGACTGCTTTCTCCTACGTTGTGCTACTGCTTTGACGGCTGGATCAATCGTAAGTTGATGGCAGGCGACGGATTGGTCCAAGTCGGGCATATCGGCGGCGCTCCAGGCGAATAGATCAGTGTTCTCACGGAGGCATGCTTTGAGTTGCTTCCTCGCAAAGTTGGGGAGATATGCTCTAATCTTCACTCCCTGTTAGGGGTCGTCGCCAAACAAAACGAGCTCGAAGTTGCCATCCGGGATTGGGCGCATCGGATGGGAGCTGCTGTTGGACGGGGCAGACGAGCTGGTTGAAGCTGCTTGGTCCTCATGCTGGTCTTCTTCGGGGAAGCGGCTGTCGAGGTCAATGGAGTCGACCTGAGGCAGGGGCTTGGCTTCCTCGGAACTGCTGGGTAAGGCCGGCTTGTTCGAAACCTTTGGCTTGGACGGGATGGCGTTGAGTCCCTTTGTGGCTGCTTTGAAACATCGTCGTGCGGCTTCGATGTCGCCGTGGAGAGTGGCGACCATCCCCTTTGAAGTGTAATACTTTATCTTGAGGTGGACGGTTGAAGGTACAACTACCAACTCGGCCAATGTTGGCCTTCCGAAGATACACTGGTACAGTGACGGGCAATCGATCACCAGAAATTGCACTTTGATGGACCTGGCCATCTCTACTGATCCAAAGGTTACGATCAATTCGACGTACCCCCAGGGTTTAGTCACTGATCCATTGAATCCCTATAAATCGGACCCCACATAGGGGGTGAGGTGTGATTCGTCCAGCTGAAGTGTGAAAACAGCTGGCAGTACATAATGTCGACCGAGCTGCCTTGGTCGACGAGGATTCTGCGAACGTCGAAGTTCGCCATTCGAGCTCTGACGAGTAAGGGTATGCTCGAGTTTGGAGATCCTCTGAGGAGCTCTTCCCGGTAGAAGGAGATGGGGACAGAGCCCTTCTGGGCTTGGTCGAGCGTGGTCACCTTATTGGAGCTCGTGCTGATTAGGTGCTCGAATTTTCTTTTCACGGAGCCCACCGTGACTTTATTGAAGCCCCCACCCGAGATGACCATGGCAGAGGGGAATGTTTCCCACGGGCTGTGGACCGCGAAGTAGGCGGAGCGCTGAGCTCATCTAGGATGTACAAGTCCTCTGGTCGTGACACAGCCATGGCGACCTGGATGCTGGCTTCTTTCGAGGAAGGTACTTCTTCCTCTATCTTCTTGGACTCCTGGGCGTCTTGCCGAGGAGCATCTTTCTTCTTAGTGAACTATTTCAGGTGGCCATCCCTGATTAGTATCTCGATAGCATTCTTCAAATGGATGCAGTCTTCGGTAGTGTGGCCATGACTCTTATGGAAATGGCAGTACTTCGATTTGTCGGTGTTGGGTTTGGTCGGTATTTGTTTGGGGAAGCGGACCCCTGCTTGTTTGAATTCCGAATTCGCACATTCGGACAGTATCTTCTCCCTCAAGACGGTCAAGGGGGTGTAGTCGTGGAATCGTCCGGAGGGTCCCTTGCTGTCGCGAGAGTCCCGGGGACGATCTTCGCGCTTCCTTTCTCCTCGACGGGATATCGAGGCTTCTTCGCCTCTAGAGGCCTGAGCGTTCTCCTAGTGGTGGGAGGCTCAGACTGAGTTGGCCGTTTCCTTCTCCTCGTACTGAATGTGCGATTGTGCCTTGAGGAGGAGGGCATCCAGGTTCCTCGGAGGTGCGAGGCCGATAGCTTTAGAAAATTCTGAGCCTGGGCGGAGTCCTTGCTCGAGCAGAAATTTTTTCATCTCGTCCATTGTAGGGACCTGTACCGCTTCTTTGTTGAACCTCTCGATGTATGCCCGGAGAGGTTCACCCTTTCCTTGGATTATGGCCCCAAGGGAGGTTTCAGTCTTGGGGTGACATCGTTGCGCAATGAAATGTCGGGAGAACATCCTCCCCAGTTGCTTCCACGGCGTGATAGACTCTTCGGGCAGCTACTTGTACCATGTCATTGCTCCTTTTCGGAGTGTGGTTGGAAATAATCGGCACTTGATGGCGCCCCGGACGCCACGGTAGTCCAATAGCGCATCGATGTTCTCGATGTGCTCGTCAGGGTCAGTAGTGCCGTCGTACGTGCCCAGTGCTAGGGGCTTTTCCAGGCCTTTAGGAAGACGTGTTGCCAAAATTTCTTGGGATAATGGGCCGTGAGGCTCATCATCGTTGCTGGAGCTGGTTAGCGACGGGGACCGCACGATTCGCTCGTGGTGGCGGCTTCTCTGTGGGAAAGGTGAACGGGTCCGGCCCTTTGACCTGACCGGAGGTGACAACTTGTCTCTTCAGGTCCTCTTGTGACCGGGGGATTGCTGGTTCCGCGGGGAAACCTGATCGCGTTTTCAGACAGGGCGAGATTCTGGTTCTTGGCGCAGCCTTCGGTCGACTTCTCGCCGAGGTTGCGGGCTCTTGCGTCATTGATGGTTCTTCCTCAGAGGAGGGGATCATGGACGGGCGGATTCCTCCAAAGCCCCGATCTTTTCGTTCTGCTGAAGGATCAGGAGGTTGGTCTTGTTGAGCGCCTCCAGAAGGGCCACCATGGTCGGGTCGGCATTGGGTGGAGCAGGAACGGGCTGGATGGCCAGCGAGGGCTGGTCGTCTTTGCGATCAGCAGGAGTAGGGAAAGGAGAGGCTGTGGCCCCGTCTTTCAGAAAATGGGGATCTCCGAGGAGAGAAGATGGAGCGTCAACGTCAGTCTTGTTGACGGGGAGGGCAGCGGATTGGAGAGTACCTTTGGGGTGATCTTGAGAGGCCATGATGATGATCTTGGAAATTTGCTTTGATCTTTGGTTTCTGGGGAAAGAAAGAAGGGGAGAACAAGATATCCCACAGACGGCGCTACTGATCGTGAAGGCTGGATCAGATCCTGTTGAAGTGGGCCACCAAGTACGTCTGAGATGCTGGGCGTATGAAGAGGAGAAAGGGGTGTACCTGCAAGGCACTCCGATGCTCAAGTAAGAAAGGGTCAGAGAAAAGGGGCAAGTACAAAGTATGAGTTCGTAGGGTGATTATTTGATACCTGACCCTCTCAAGTGAGAGGGTTTATATAGTGCCCCTAACGCGTGGCCAACGATCCTATTTTCGGGGCGAAATAACCGTTTTCCTGAAGAATGTCGGGCAGGGTGCCCAAAACTAGCCGTTATATCGTGCATAGACATAGTTTCGGGCACATGCCCTTAGCTGTTCGGGGAGTGAAGACGCCGTGCAGAACGGACAGCATTTCCGGGGAGGAGCGATGCAGTCCTTGCCCGGTTGGAGGGGCAGAAAGGTAACTTTTCCCCCTTTGTGGATTAGACTTATGCAATTGGACCGTTCTGGGAGCAGAAGTGGATTGGACTTTTCCCCCTTTGTTATTACAAAAATGTAATTTGATAATTACAGTTTTGCCATTACTTTGTGCCCACGTAAGATATATTCCTTCCTTGATCCTCACGCTAGTACCAATATTACAATTTTACCATTGAGTGATGCTGATCCTCACGTTGATCCTTAGTTGTTGTATGTTATTACAAAAATGCCATTTGGTAATTACAACTTTGTCATTACTTGGTGCCCACGTATGGCATATTATTTCCTTAATCCTCAAGCATGTATTTTTATTACAACTTTGCCATTGCATTCTTTCTTGATCCTCACGCATTATTGCAACTTTGCCATTGCTTCAAAAGTTGGCCCTCTTTTTGTTTTTTTTGTGTTCCTTTCAAACATATGATTTTCTTTCTTCGATTTTCTTGATTTAACTTGACTAAACTCAATCATTTTCCACACTTTCTTGATTCTTGACTTGAGAAGTACGTAGTTGACCAAAAAATAACCAAAGTCAAACTTTGACTTTGAGCATCTATTGCCTTTTTAGCAATTGAACCAGAATTCTTCAACTATCAATAGATCAAACTTCTTGAGCCATTTAAATCATATGAATGGGCACAAAGATGTTATTTGAAACCTTTGAATCATGTTCCAAGACATGAGATCCTGTCTTGATCAAAATCCCAAGCTGACTTCTGACAAAAATCCTAAATTGGAGCGTTTGAGGAATTTGAACTTGGTGAACTTGAATTGATGCAATATCAAACTTGATTATTGATGGAGGGAAACTCTTTGATCACCATGAATGAGTGGAGGTTCTTGATAAGTGGAGAGTCACACAAATCTTTGATTGATCATTTGCTTGAACTTCTTGAACTAAAACCCTAGCTTGTAAGCAAAGCAAGCAAAACACTTTTTTTTTCTTCAAATAGTTAGTAATGCATAAAAGACATACACAAGAAATGCTTGATGTTATGCAAGTGATGCAAATGAGGTGGGATCTTAGGCGTAAAAATTAGGGTAGGACATGTGGCCACTTTTTATGACAAAAGGTGCATACCCTAGGAGAATTCTTGAAATTGTTAAAACTTCCTTTATTCTTGAAATCTAGCCTATGTGCAATATTAAATTAAATAGAATTATCCTCATATGGTACTAAATTATTGTGATTACTTTCTTCTTGAACCGCAAGGGATTATATTTGATTAATGGATGGAAAATGGTCCATGAGTGAGACTTGAGTTTCAACAACAGAAAAAGTATCATTTCAGACCTGTAAGAAACTGAATTACATGATCTTCAAGCCTGTATTCTTGATCTTTTTTTAGTATTCTTTGATCTCTTCCCATAGTCCTTTCAATTCAAGAAAACACTCCATAAATGATCTTGAATTTTGTTTCAAATTGTTAATTGATGAAGGAGGTGTAGAAATCCTAACACAGATAGCCTTTGAAAATTGTTCACACAAATTATTCTAAACATCCAATGCATTTTCATGAAAGACAATTATTGAAGAAATTTGATCTTAATCGAATTGATTATCCATGAGTGTATTAGGTGGTGGCATCGCTCCCACTGAGAAAAGTTAAGATCATAAATAGTAGGAATTTGGATGGTTCCATCAATAAATTTCAACTTGTTTTTGGCTCCCAAAGCATGCTTCATGGATTTGTTCCAAGCAATATAGTTTGATCCATCTAGTTTAGGAGTAACATTAACTATGTTGGGACCTTCACTTGGATGAACATAGTAAACTAATTTAAGATCAATTTGTTGTTGTGGTGGCGGTATTACGCGTGGAGGCATCTTAGATTGATGATGAAAATAAAGCAAAAAACAGAGGGCGATTAAGAAATCAAGAGAATCACTGAATAAAACTGCATATAAAATTGCAGATGTAGAACACAAACTGCATATAAAATTGCAGATCAATGAAGAAAAGAATAAGAGTGTGAGAAGGTTCATTGGTTCATCTGATACCGTATTAAGGAAATCAAAATGAACATAATGAAAAAGGAATTCTCATTATCTAAAGTTGATGCAAAATGTTTCAAGTTAATAAGTCAAAATCTTTAATCAAGAAACTCACAAATGCATAGTTCAAGCTAGAAAAATTATGGATTCAATCATTAACATAATATTTTTTTTAGAATTTCAATTTTGAAAACATGATTCAAATTAAATTATAGTGTGACTCGAATCATGACATAAATGTGTAAATAAAAAATTTCTTTTAGAAGTGTGATTCGAATCACAAGATCCCTTGATTCGAATCGGGTGAAAGCTTGATCAAATCACATGATAGTTTGAATCAAATCATGTTTGAGCTTCATAATTTTGAGTTCTTCTATGGTTATGTATCTCGAATCAAATGTGCAAAATCTGGATTTTCTGTTCTTGATCCAGATCAATCACTTATTTGACTTGTATAACACTCTTTGATATTGAATCCAATCATAAGGGTTATTTTACTTATTTTTAATGCATTAACTCTAACACATATATAATTAAAAAATTCTCCCTTTAGCATTACAATTCATAACTTTCACAATTTTTTGGAAAATATTTTTTGAGTTTTTTCAATCACCCAAAATCTCTCCCTCTCTCTCTCTCTCTCAAATCAAAATTAAAGAATAAATTTTTTCTTGTGTTGATTTTGTGAGTTCTTGATCATTGTTGTATGTGATTGCATATGAAAACATTAATCTTTAAACTCTATCAAATCACCATTTTTGTGTGTGCATCTCAACAATGAGAGAGAATGAGATCTAGTGAGAGGAGGGTCATTAGGTGTTAATTATTTTTGAATTTTGAGTTTCAGAGTGCACAATCAAGTTGTGAATGTGTAGCTGAGATTGACAATTCAACAAAGGAAAAAAAGGGTTTTTTTTTTCTCTAAGGAAAGTTCGGTAGGACCAAGTAAAGGTTGATGTGGACGAATTTCGGAGTTTTTGGTTCCTTCAGTTAGATCAAAGGTTGGGAAAAGGGAGTTCCAACAGGGTTGAGTGAAGACTGATGCGGACGGAGACTTGGAGAAAACTTTGGATCTGGGAAGGTGAGCCGATTCTAGATTGAGTGAATATCTTGTGAAATTCAGCCTCGTGAGTTGTATATGCCAGAAGAAGAAGATTCAGATTAAAGTTGCTTTTTTATTGATTTAATGTTTTAGCATTATTTGATATTATCTGATTGTATTGAAAGACACATTGTAAAATTGTGATATTGTGGAAGGTTAACAAATTTCCAATTATTTATCATTGGAGAACGAATTAGGTGCTAGCGAGGACGAATTCACTTATTCAATATAATTCATGGTGCCCTTTTTTCTATTAATCTTTTTGAATTATTGTATATATCTGTATGATCTTAGGTTTAATTGTTTTATAGTTTTTTATGTGGCTAGGTTTATCACTTATAGTGATTTTATGTAATAAGCATAGGTCTGTGATAAATTAAGTATGCCAAATGATCTTTCCATTGATTATAGCTGTAAAAACATGTAATATTAAATTATAGGCTTAAATAGTCTTTTGGTCCCTGTAAGTTGACGTGTTTTTCATTTTAGTCCCTATTTTTTTATGAGGTATTTATATGTTGAGTTTTGTTTGGTTTTAGTCCCTGACGTCTGCCCTCCGTTACAAAAAAGTTGAGGTGTCAAACATCCAATGACGTGGCACCAGTGACATGGCATCTCAGGACAAAGTAAAAATTTTTTTTTTACAAAACATCTTCTTCTTTCTCAAGCCATCTCCATATCCATTTTTTTCTCACCTTAAAACTCATTTGCAACCTCTATATTATCATGCACAACATCATTCATTGTTCTCAATCGTTCCAAGCATTGTTCTAAATTGAATTCTCACTTTAATCTTCATATCCAAACACTAGAATGTATGTCTCCTCTTCTAAATCTCTTTCATCTGTTTTACCTCTATGACAATGAGTGGTGTGTTTTTGTGAAGGTGTTAAAGCAATTTTTTTGTGGGATTTTTCATGTTGGCTCTACAAATAGTTAAATTCATGGTTTGTTTATATTCTTTAATGGTAGAAGTGTTTTTCTATTATTAGATTCATGACTTTACCAACCTTACTTCCTTACTAGCTAAACACTTCAATTTTCTAATGTTAGTCAAGAGCTTTGGAGTTGCACCATTGATTTAAAACCTTTTACTGTGAAAACCATAATTAGGGACTAAAAAAGAAGATTTAGGGACTAAAACAAAAAACGCGCCAACTTACAGAGACGAAAAGACTATTTAAGCTAGAATTTTGGATTTGTGTTCATATCTTCATCCCTAACCTTCATACAAACCCATAATTTTTTCAAACCCAAAATTGATGTTGAAATTGATACTGTAACACCAAAGACTCGATTGCAGCTTGAAGAAATGCTATAAAATTCAAGAAAACAAATAAAAATACAAACAAACAAAAAAGCAAGAATGTACAAACAACTCATTTGTGTTACTTCCTCATCCAAATACATTTGTTTCCATAAAGAAAAAAGAGTTGAGCGGTTTCAAAACCAACACTAGCATGTAAAGTTAGAAGTGAAAATTGAATGTAATAAAATTCAAAGAAAAAGAAATTTAGGAGATTTCAGTTCTGGATCTTGAAAAGGAGTGTCAACGATTGAAAATTTACAATTAGGGTTGAAAAATTGAGGAGATTTAGGTTCTGTGTCATGAAGAGGAGGGTCAAGATTTAGAACTCGGAGAAGAGGGTTGCAAAATTAAGGGGTTTTGGGTATCCATATTGAAGATTTTGAAGGGAATAAAAAGAAGTCGATGAAGCTCTAATGGAATATGATGGTGAAGATTGTGAAAGAATGAGTGAATAATAAAGCTACCAAATCAAAAAAATAATTGAAAAATTTTGGGTTTGAATGAAGGTTGGAGATAAATTAGAGACTAAAACCAAAAAAGATTTATATTAAAGGGACTAAAACCAAAAGCACGCCAACTTACAGAATTATAGGTTTGTGTTCATATCTTAATCCCTAACCTTCATACAAACCCAAACAAAAATCAAATCAATTTTTTTTCCTTTAAAATGGGTTTGATCGGGAATTGACATAGAGTTTGAAGGTGATAAATAATGGAGGTTGGAGATGAAGTATGAAGGTGAGATAAAATGGAGGTTGGAGATGAATTGAGGAAAAAGGAGATGTTTTGTAAATTTTTTTTTGGATTTCATCCTCTGATGCCATGTCAATGGTAGCATGTCACTAGACGTTTGACACCTAAGCTTTTTTATAATAGAGGGTTGACGTTAGGGACTAAAATCAAACGAAACTCAACATATTAGGACCTCATCCAAAAAAAGACTTAAGGACTGAAATAAAAAACATGCCAACTTACAGTGACCAAAAGACTATTTAAGCATAAATTATATCTCAATTAATAAAGTTAAATTTAAACATCTCGTATAAGTTAAATTTGATTAATTGACGCATTTCTTATTTAACATCTTCATATTTCATATTCATTATATTTTTTTAATCCTGAAATAAATCCAAACACATTTTTGTATATTCCACTACCAAGTTTTTTGAAAACTATGATTTTGAAGAAAATAGTTTTGAAATTGGTTTTTGGGCAAAAGTCTATTCAACCGTAACCCTCTCTAGACCATTCTACGACAGTTGATAGGAAAGTTGGATTATCTCACGATCACTCGTCGGAACATTTCCTTTGCAGTTAGTGTGGTAAACTAGTTCTTAAATTCTCCTTGCCATGAACACATGGATGCCATTATCCGGATTCTGAGATACATCAAATGTGCTCTAGGAAAAGGTCTCGTGTATGAAGATAAAGGACATACTGAGATAGTTGGATACTACAATGTTGATTGGGCAGGGTCACCCATTGATAGATGATCCACCTATGGGTATTGTGTATTGTTGGAGGAAATCTCATATCCTGGAAAATTAAGAAACAAAATGGAGTTTCAAGATCAAGGGTAGAGGCATAGTAGATGTCCATGGAAATGGAAACATGTAAACTCATTTGGTTACAGCAGTTGCTCAAGGAACTTAAAATTGAAGAAGCAAGACCAATGACACTTATTTGTGATAATCAAGCTGCATTGCACATTGCTTAAAATCTAGTCTTCCATGAGAGGACCAAACATATTGAGATATACTGTCACTTTTTCAGAGAGAAGATTAAATCAGGAGACATCGTCACAAGCTTTGTCAAATCTAATGATCAATTGGCATATGTGTTTACAAAATCCTTGCAAAGTCCCAGAACGAATTATATATGTTACAAGCTTGATGCATTTGACTTATATGCTCATGATTGAGGGGGAGTCTTGATATTTATATATATTGTTAAGAATATTTGTATATAGAAAAGTCCCACATCGACTATAGCATGTAATTAGTTGTAAATCGCACTATATATAAGACAATCTCCATAGTGCTATTGAAAACACACGATTTATTCAAATGTATCTTAGTCTCTTGTATTTTAACACTGCTTAAAACCTAAGACACAAGGATGAGTCTCATTATGCTATCTTAGTATTTTGTAACCAAGTGGAAATTGAAAAATATTTGCAAATTGTATGTATTAGAAGTGAAGAAAATGAAATTTACCATGATTTATCATGTCTTATAACTCCACAACAAAATGGAATTATTGAAAGAGAAAAAACATATTTCTTCAAGACATGATCAGAACCATGATCAATAGGAAAAATGTTGCTAAACATTTCTAAAAAGGTGTAAATACAACATGTTATATTCAAAATAGGATATAACTATAATGAATAAGACTTCTAAATTGTTGAAAGGTATAACACATAACATTTCATATTTCCATCAATTTGGTTCTATTTTTAATGTACGAAATCCTAAAGAACACCTATATAAGTTTGATTTAAAGGCACAAAAGTATAACTAGTTAGCATACTTTGAACACACGAGATCTTACATGGTATATAACACTGAAGCCTTAGTTGTTGGAGAATCAATCCATGTAAGGTTTAATGATAAAGAGCTTGACTATGATACATCAAATTTAGTTGATAATTTTTTAGATATCCAAATAGTGGAAAATCTAATATCTCAATCATTTTAATTAAAGTAATTTGCCAACAATTTTTATTGTCATGAAGACTCTAGTGAACAAGGATTTAGTAACAAGAAAACTTTGGACAAGAAGCCTTTAATAGACTAGATGATGTTAGTGGCTCTAGCCCTAATCCCCATTGGAAGTATAACTTATGCAATTGGACCGTTCTGGGAGCAGAAGTGGATTAGACTTTTCCCCCTTTGTTATTACAAAAATGTAATTTGATAATTACAGTTTTGCCATTACTTTGTGCCCACGTAAGATATATTCCTTCCTTGATCCTCACGCTAGTACCAATATTACAATTTTGCCATTGAGTGATGCTGATCCTCACGTTGATCCTCAGTTGTTGTATGTTATTACAAAAATGCCATTTGGTAATTACAACTTTGTCATTACTTGGTGCCCACGTATGGCATATTATTTCCTTAATCCTCAAGCATGTATTTTTATTACAACTTTGCCATTGCATTCTTTCTTGATCCTCACGCATTATTGCAACTTTGCCATTGCTTCAAAAGTTGGCCCTCTTTTTGTTTTTTTTGTGTTCCTTTCAAACATATGATTTTCTTTCTTCGATTTTCTTGATTTAACTTGACTAAACTCAATCATTTTCCACACTTTCTTGATTCTTGACTTGAGAAGTACGTAGTTGACCAAAAAATAACCAAAGTCAAACTTTGACTTTGAGCATCTATTGCCTTTTTAGCAATTGAACCAGAATTCTTCAACTATCAATAGATCAAACTTCTTGAGACATTTAAATCATATGAATGGGCCACAAAGATGTTATTTGAAACCTTTGAATCATGTTCCAAGCCATGAGATTCTGTCTTGATCAAAATCCCAAGCTGACTTCTGACAAAAATCCTAAATTGGAGCGTTTGAGGAATTTGAACTTGGTGAACTTGAATTGATGCAATCTCAAACTTGATTATTGATGGAGGGAAACTCTTTGATCACCATGAATTAGTGGAGGTTCTTGATAAGTGGAGAGTCACACAAATCTTTGATTGATCATTTGCTTGAACTTCTTGAACTAAAACCCTAGCTTGTAAGCAAAGCAAGCAAAACACTTTTTTTTCTTCAAATAGTTAGTAATGCATAAAAGACATACACAAGAAATGCTTGATGTTATGCAAGTGATGCAAATGAGGTGGGATCTTAGGCGTAAAAATTAGGGTAGGACATGTGGCCACTTTTATGACAAAAGGTGCATACCCTAGGAGAATTCTTGAAATTGTTAAAACTTCCTTTATTCTTGAAATCTAGCCTATGTGCAATATTAAATTAAATAGAATTATCCTCATATGGTACTAAATTATTGTGATTACTTTCTTCTTGAACCGCAAGGGATTATATTTGATTAATGGATGGAAAATGGTCCATGAGTGAGACTTGAGTTTCAACAACAGAAAAAGTATCATTTCAGACCTGTAAGAAACTGAATTACATGATCTTCAAGCCTGTATTCTTGATCTTTTTTTAGTATTCTTTGATCTCTTCCCATAGTCCTTTCAATTCAAGAAAACACTCCATAAATGATCTTGAATTTTGTTTCAAATTGTTAATTGATGAAGGAGGTGTAGAAATCCTAACACAGATAGCCTTTGAAAATTGTTCACACAAATTATTCTAAACATCCAATGAATTTTCATGAAAGACAATTATTGAAGAAATTTGATCTTAATCGAATTGATTATCCATGAGTGTATTAGGTGGTGGCATCGCTCCCACTGAGAAAAGTTAAGATCATAAATAGTAGGAATTCGGATGGTTCCATCAATAAATTTCAACTTGTTTTTGGCTCCCAAAGCATGCTTCATGGATTTGTTCCAAGCAATATAGTTTGATCCATCTAGTTTAGGAGTAACATTAACTATGTTGGGACCTTCACTTGGATGAACATAGTAAACTAATTTAAGATCAATTTGTTGTTGTGGTGGCGGTATTACGCGTGGAGGCATCTTAGATTGATGATGAAAATAAAGCAAAAAACAGAGGGCGATTAAGAAATCAAGAGAATAACTGAATAAAACTGCATATAAAATTGCAGATGTAGAACACAAACTGCATATAAAATTGCAGATCAATGAAGAAAAGAATAAGAGTGTGAGAAGGTTCATTGGTTCATCTGATACCGTATTAAGGAAATCAAAATGAACATAATGAAAAAGGAATTCTCATTATCTAAAGTTGATGCAAAATGTTTCAAGTTAATAAGTCAAAATCTTTAATCAAGAAACTCACAAATGCATAGTTCAAGCCAGAAAAATTATCGATTCAATCATTAACATAATATTTTTTTTAGAATTTCAATTTTGAAAACATGATTCAAATTAAATTATAGTGTGACTCGAATCATGACATAAATGTGTAAATAAAAAATTTCTTTTAGAAGTGTGATTCGAATCACAAGATCCCTTGATTCGAATCGGGTGAAAGCTTGATCAAATCACATGATAGTTTGAATCAAATCATGTTTGAGCTTCATAATTTTGAGTTCTTCTATGGTTATGTATCTCGAATCAAATGTGCAAAATCTGGATTTTCTGTTCTTGATCCAGATCAATCACTTATTTGACTTGAATAACACTCTTTGATATTGAATCCAATCATAAGGGTTATTTTACTTATTTTTAATGCATTAACTCTAACACATATATAATTAAAAAATTCTCCCTTTAGCATTACAATTCATAACTTTCACAATTTTTTGGAAAAATATTTTTTGAGTTTTTTCAATCACCCAAAATCTCTCCCTCTCTCTCTCTCTCTCAAATCAAAATTAAAGAATACATTTTTTCTTGTGTTAATTTTGTGAGTTCTTGATCATTGTTGTATGTGATTGCATATGAAAACATTAATCTTTAAACTCTATCAAATTACCATTTTTGTGTGTGCATCTCAACAATGAGAGAGAATGAGATCTAGTGAGAGGAGGGTCATTAGGTGTTAATTATTTTTGAATTTTGAGTTTCAGAGTGCACAATCAAGTTGTGAATGTGTAGCTGAGATTGACAATTCAACAAAGGAAAAAAAGGGTTTTTTTTTTCTCTAAGGAAAGTTCGGTAGGACCAAGTAAAGGTTGATGTGGACGAATTTCGGAGTTTTTGGTTCCTTCAGTTAGATCAAAGGTTGGGAAAAGGGAGTTCCAACAGGGTTGAGTGAAGACTGATGCGGACGGAGACTTGGAGAAAACTTTGGATCTGGGAAGGTGAGCCGATTCTAGATTGAGTGAATATCTTGTGAAATTCAGCCTCGTGAGTTGTATATGCCAGAAGAAGAAGATTCAGATTAAAGTTGCTTTTTTATTGATTTAATGTTTTAGCATTATTTGATATTATCTGATTGTATTGAAAGACACATTGTAAAATTGTGATATTGTGGAAGGTTAACAAATTTCCAATTATTTATCATTGGAGATTGAATTAGGTGCTAGCGAGGACGAATTCACTTATTCAATATAATTCATGGTGCCCTTTTTTCTATTAATCTTTTTGAATTATTGTATATATCTGTATGATCTTAGGTTTAATTGTTTTATAGTTTTTTATGTGGCTAGGTTTATCACTTATAGTGATTTTATGTAATAAGCATAGGTCTGTGATAAATTAAGTATGCCAAATGATCTTTCCATTGATTATAGCTGTAAAAACATGTAATATTAAATTATAGGCTTAAATAGTCTTTTGGTCCCTGTAAGTTGACGTGTTTTTCATTTTAGTCCCTATTTTTTTATGAGGTATTTATATGTTGAGTTTTGTTTGGTTTTAGTCCCTGACGTCTGCCCTCCGTTACAAAAAAGTTGAGGTGTCAAACATCCAATGACGTGGCACCAGTGACATGGCATCTCAGGACAAAGTAAAATTTTTTTTTTTACAAAACATCTTCTTCTTTCTCAAGCCATCTCCATATCCATTTTTTTCTCACCTTAAAACTCATTTGCAACCTCTATATTATCATGCACAACATCATTCATTGTTCTCAATCGTTCCAAGCATTGTTCTAAATTGAATTCTCACTTTAATCTTCATATCCAAACACTATAATGTATGTCTCCTCTTCTAAATCTCTTTCATCTGTTTTACCTCTATGACAATGAGTGGTGTGTTTTTGTGAAGGTGTTAAAGCAATTTTTTTGTGGGATTTTTCATGTTGGCTCTACAAATAGTTAAATTCATGGTTTGTTTATATTCTTTAATGGTAGAAGTGTTTTTCTATTATTAGATTCATGACTTTACCAACCTTACTTCCTTACTAGCTAAACACTTCAATTTTCTAATGTTAGTCAAGAGCTTTGGAGTTGCACCATTGATTTAAAACCTTTTACTGTGAAAACCATAATTAGGGACTAAAAAAGAAGATTTAGGGACTAAAACAAAAAACGCGCCAACTTACAGAGACGAAAAGACTATTTAAGCTAGAATTTTGGATTTGTGTTCATATCTTCATCCCTAACCTTCATACAAACCCATAATTTTTTCAAACCCAAAATTGATGTTGAAATTGATACTGTAACACCAAAGACTCGATTGCAGCTTGAAGAAATGCTATAAAATTCAAGAAAACAAATAAAAATACAAACAAACAAAAAAGCAAGAATGTACAAACAACTCATTTGTGTTACTTCCTCATCCAAATACATTTGTTTCCATAAAGAAAAAAGAGTTGAGCGGTTTCAAAACCAACACTAGCATGTAAAGTTAGAAGTGAAAATTGAATGTAATAAAATTCAAAGAAAAAGAAATTTAGGAGATTTCAGTTCTGGATCTTGAAAAGGAGTGTCAACGATTGAAAATTTACAATTAGGGTTGAAAAATTGAGGAGATTTAGGTTCTGTGTCATGAAGAGGAGAGTCAAGATTTAGAACTCGGAGAAGAGGGTTGCAAAATTAAGGGGTTTTGGGTATCCATATTGAAGATTTTGAAGGGAATAAAAAGAAGTCGATGAAGCTCTAATGGAATATGATGGTGAAGATTGTGAAAGAATGAGTGAATAATAAAGCTACCAAATCAAAAAAATAATTGAAAATTTTTGGGTTTGAATGAAGGTTGAAGATAAATTAGAGACTAAAACCAAAAAAGATTTATATTAAAGGGACTAAAACCAAAAGCACGCCAACTTACAGAATTATAGGTTTGTGTTCATATCTTAATCCCTAACCTTCATACAAACCCAAAAAAAAATCAAATCAATTTTTTTTCCTTTAAAATGGGTTTGATCGGGAATTGACATAGAGTTTGAAGGTGATAAATAATGGAGGTTGGAGATGATGTATGAAGGTGAGATAAAATGGAGGTTGGAGATGAATTGAGGAAAAAGGAGATGTTTTGTAAAATTTTTTTTGGATTTCATCCTCCGATGCCATGTCAATGGTGGCATGTCACTAGACGTTTGACACCTAAGCTTTTTTATAATAGAGGGTTGACGTTAGGGACTAAAATCAAACGAAACTCAACATATTAGGACCTCATCCAAAAAAAGACTTAAGGACTAAAATAAAAAACATGCCAACTTACAGTGACCAAAAGACTATTTAAGCATAAATTATATCTCAATTAATAAAGTTAAATTTAAACATCTCGTATAAGTTAAATTTGATTAATTGACGCATTTCTTATTTAACATCTTCATATTTCATATTCATTATATTTTTTTAATCCTGAAATAAATCCAAACACATTTTTGTATATTCCACTACCAAGTTTTTTGAAAACTGTGATTTTGAAGAAAATAGTTTTGAAATTGGTTTTTGGGCAAAAGTCTATTCAACCGTAACCCTCTCTAGACCATTCTACGACAGTTGATAGGAAAGTTGAATTATCTCACGATCACTCGTCGGAACATTTCCTTTGCAGTTAGTGTGGTAAACTAGTTCTTAAATTCTCCTTGCCATGAACACATGGATGCCATTATCCGGATTCTGAGATACATCAAATGTGCTCTAGGAAAAGGTCTCGTGTATGAAGATAAAGGACATACTGAGATAGTTGGATACTACAATGTTGATTGGGCAGGGTCACCCATTGATAGATGATCCACCTATGGGTATTGTGTATTGTTGGAGGAAATCTCATATCCTGGAAAATTAAGAAACAAAATGGAGTTTCAAGATCAAGGGTAGATGCATAGTAGATGTCCATGGAAATGGAAACATGTAAACTCATTTGGTTACAGCAGTTGCTCAAGGAACTTAAAATTGAAGAAGCAAGACCAATGACACTTATTTGTGATAATCAAGCTGCATTGCACATTGCTTAAAATCTAGTCTTCCATGAGAGGACCAAACATATTGAGATATACTGTCACTTTTTCAGAGAGAAGATTAAATCAGGAGACATCGTCACAAGCTTTGTCAAATCTAATGATCAATTGGCAGATGTGTTTACAAAATCCTTGCAAAGTCCCAGAACGAATTATATATGTTACAAGCTTGATGCATTTGACTTATATGCTCATGATTGAGGGGGAGTCTTGATATTTATATATATTGTTAAGAATATTTGTATATAGAAAAGTCCCACATCGACTATAGCATGTAATTAGTTGTAAATCGCACTATATATAAGACAATCTCCATAGTGCTATTGAAAACACACGATTTATTCAAATGTATCTTAGTCTCTTGTATTTTAACACTGCTTAAAACCTAAGACACAAGGATGAGTCTCATTATGCTATCTTAGTATTTTGTAACCAAGTGGAAATTGAAAAATATTTGCAAATTGTATGTATTAGAAGCGAAGAAAAATTTGAAGAGAATGAAATTTACCATGATTTATCATGTCTTATAACTCCACAACAAAATGGAATTATTGAAAGAGAAAAAACATATTTCTTCAAGACATGATCAGAACCATGATCAATAGGAAAAATGTTGCTAAACATTTCTAAAAAGGTGTAAATACAACATGTTATATTCAAAATAGGATATAACTATAATGAATAAGACTTCTAAATTGTTGAAAGGTATAACACATAACATTTCATATTTCCATCAATTTGGTTCTATTTTTAATGTACGAAACCCTAATGAACACCTATATAAGTTTGATTTAAAGGCACAAAAGTATAACTAGTTAGCATACTTTGAACACACGAGATCTTACATGGTATATAACACTGAAGCCTTAGTTGTTGGAGAATCAATCCATGTAAGGTTTAATGATAAAGAGCTTGACTATGATACATCAAATTTAGTTGATAATTTTTTAGATATCCAAATAGTGGAAAATCTAATATCTCAATCATTTTAATTAAAGTAATTTGCCAACAATTTTTATTGTCAAGAAGACTCTAGTGAACAAGGATTTAGTAACAAGAAAACTTTGGACAAGAAGCCTTTAATAGACTAGATGATGTTAGTGGCTCTAGCCCTAATCCCCATTGGAAGTATAATTCTTCTCATCCAAAAGAACTTATCTTAGGGGGCATGGAAGATGAAATTAAGACTGGATTATCTTTTAAAAAATATTTCACCTTCATAAGACTGATACCTCTTATTGAACCACCATCCATAGGTTAGGCTATAAGTGAGGATGGCAAGATAGTTTTCATGTAATAAGAATTGAATCAATTTCAAAGAAATGATGTATGAGATCTTGTTCCTACTCAAAAAGAAAATAGCAATATTGAAACTAAACGTATGTTTGGAAATAACCTCAATGAAAAAGGTGAAGTGAAAACAAAAAAAGTTAGACTAGTAGCTCAAGGCTATAACCAACATGAAGGTATTTATTACATTGGAACCTTTGTTTCTTTAGCTTTAGATTAATATCATTTTGTGTTGTCAATTATGATATCACCCTCTTTCAAATAGATGTCAAGAGTGAATTCTTAAATGGTGTGATTACTAAAGAAGTGTATCTTAAACAACCTCTAGGATTTGAGAACTTAAAGAAACCAAAAAGTTTTTTCAAATTAAAGAAATTATTTTATGGGCTTAAGCAATCTCCTAGAGTTTGGTATGAAATTTATAAGAATTTTACAAGATAATGTAGAAGTAATTTGAAAGGTAGAATAGAACTCTTTAAAGAGTTTGGTATGAAATTCTAATCTTGTAAAATTCTTATAAATTTCTATGTTGGTTTGAAATTCTTTATTAAAACTCTTATAAAATTCTTTAAAGGCAGAATATTAGTAGAACTCTTCTCTCTCTCTCTCTCTCTCTCTCTCTCTCTCTCTCTCTGTCTCTCTCTCTCTCTGTATGTTCTACTAATATTGTGTCTTTAAAGAATTTTATAAGATAATGTAGAAGTAATTTGAAATTAGGCTAATGAGAGAATTGAATTTTTTTTCTTTACATTCAAATTAATCAACAATTGATGGAGTTTATATACATTATGTAAGTATACAAAGGTACTCTTGAAGAAAATTGATCTTAAAGATTACAAGCCAAGTTAACACCTACTTGTAGTCTTGGAAAATATGAGAGAAGATCAAAGGTATATCAAAGGGTATATAGAGGTATGATAGGGTGTCTTATTTATCTTACAACCATCAAGCCTAATAAATTTCAGTGTATGCTCATGTTCTTAGGGGTGTCAAGTGGGCATTCCCGCCTCGCAAAAAACGGGGCAGAGCGCGAAAATCATAGTTGAGTGTGCGAGTCTAAGATCTTGACCAGCACCACAAATAAATGAGGGGGGTGCATGGGCATTGCACCTTTTAAGCCTAAAAATGAAAAAAAATTATGCTGATTCCCGTGCTCCCAAAAGCCCACAAAAAATGGGACGAACATATAAGAAGGTGTAAGCCTAAAACCTTGGCATGCCCTGCGAAAAAATGCAAGCAAAATGGACATGCCCGACTGACCGGGTCCATTTTTTCACCCATATGTTCTTGTTTTCAATCAAATCTTACAGAATCTTGCTTAACTATTGTTAAAAGAATTGTTACTTGAAATCACATGTGCAAGTATGATGATTGTTCCCCACACTATGTTTTCAGCAGTAATTTATTTATTTTTTAAGCACTTTTTTTATTAATGAATTTTAATTAGTATATTTTTTAATAAAGTTTCTAAGAGTTCATTAAAAATATCAAATCAATTTTATAGTATTTTACTATGAAATTTATGATGACAAAGCAAGTAGAGTACTAGCACATGAGAAACAAAAGAAAAATAGAGGAAAATTACAAAAGAAAACACAGGTAATAGCGGCAGACCTACACCTCATAGTGTCATTATCCAAAAAAAATGGCCAGAGCGGCACTACAATAGCATATATATGCTATAAAAATAATATTCAAATTAATTAGTGGTGCTCCATAAGGTAGAGCAGTGTAAGTGAGAATTTTCTTAATATGACTTGTTTTTTCAAAAAAATAACCAAAAAAACCCTCTTTTCAAAATATTTACGAAACTGACATGTTTCTGAAAACCCTTTAAGGGTGGCGCCATATGGGATGGCGCCTCAGTTATGGCGAGGAGCCAAACCATATGGCGCCTCAGTACAAGCAGATGCCCTAAATTTTTTTCCAAATTTTTTAAGGGTGGCGCCATCCCAGATGGCGCCTTAGTGTAATTCTTTTTATTTTATTTTATTTTATTTTAAGATGGGAAAATTAAAAAAAAAACAACATTAATTTTTTTATTTTATTTTATTTTATTTTAAGATGGGAAAAAAAACAACATTAATTTTTTATTTTATTTTATTTTATTTTAAGATGGGAAAAAAAAAAAAAACAACATTAATTTTTTTTAATATTTAGTACAATAGTTGGATACAAAAAAAAATCAATGATTGTGCCTATTTAAACGACCATCAGTCCCACAATCAGGGGCTCTTGTTTGACGTCTCTATCTAGCACCACGAGGTTGTTGTGGCGTGGCTGGTCTCTGTGTTTGTTGAGATGGCCCCGGCGCATCAGACGATGGTCCTGGAGCATGAGACAAATTCTGCAGCATCTGTCCCCAATAGCCGGGGGGTTGCCGCCGACAGCACTTCCATAATCCAGCTACATGCCCATGTTCATGTAATTTGTATGAGGGGGTTGGGTTGGTTCCATACGGTATGGTTGGCCAAAATGATGCATTTATGGATGTTGGTATTGATGCAGTGGTTGATGTGGGGTTTGATAGTTGAAAAGAGGGGGGTTTGTTGGGTGTATGATGATTGTGGTTCTGAGTGGTAGGAAGATGGTGTCATCATTTGTTGAGGGTTCATTTGTGAGGGGCTTGGGTGTGCGTCGGTAGGTTTGAAAGACTCGTCAGGGCTATAGTAAGGGTTTTGTTGTTGTGGTGGAGAGGTTGGTGAATGATGTTGGGTATATTGCTGGGAGGAAGACGCACGTTGGCGGGGGTCAACTAGATACGTCGCCTGAGAGAGGAAAGGTTGTGGTGTGGTAACAGACCTAAACCAACTCATATATAGTTCCGTTGGCCGAGCAGGTTGTACAACGAGGTCTGTTAAGACGAGCTGGTGTCGCATCTCCCACTGGTGGCACAACGCTGCTGCAAAGTTGGTCCACACACCATCCTTCCACTGCGTGTCGACTCTGCGCAGGTCCACTTTCCCAAATTGGTAGGATCCACCGGAATATCCTGATGCATACCGAATGGTAGTTTCACTCGGTCGCTTTGGTGCATCTCAACAGTTGTGAACCGAATTATTGGTGCTTTAGAAGTCCACACAGCAGCATCATTTGCATTGGGCTGGTGGTCGAGATCGTCGTAAGGCCTCCAGATAAACTACAAGAAAAAATTATTTAATGAGTAAGTATACAAAATGTTAGAAATATCTATGGAAGAAATGTTACAAAAGTTGTAGGAAAATATACGTCGTTAGGGCCAATGTGGTCTAGCAGGTTGCGGTAGACTGTTATGGCGTTCCTGGGGTTTCTATCGTAGTTCATTTTCGGAACTGCCCACCTGAAAATGTGAAGGGGTTAGAAAATGATTTAGTTACACCTGAACATATCAGTATAGGCCATAGGCGCAGGGATATGTATAGACTTACCGTAATGCGTAGGGGAATGTGAAGGGGTTCCGGTTTATTGGCGCTAGTGTTGGCATTCTTGACCAACCCCACGCCTGAAGGAGATAGGCGCAACCATAAAATGTACACACATTTTTTTTGGAATTTTTGCAGAGTGCACTATACAGATGTGCCAGGACAGCTGAACCCCAACTATATTCGTGCACACTGTTAATGTTAAACAACAACGGGAGATACATAATATTTACACTGTTTCTAGTGAAGATGTCCCAACTTCTGAGGAGATGATTCTCTTCATTCCCTTCAAGTGAAGATGTCCCAACTTCTGATGCCAAATTTTGACCTCATCTTCTTTAGCAAAAACACGCGTGGAAGAATCTGAGTTTTGAGGCACCCAAAGATAACAATTGTCCTTAGACCTGGCTCCCTTCATAATGACTTCTCCTTTATCATCTTTGACAATGCATTCAGACCTGGTAAAGTCCACTTTGAATCCTTGATCACAAAGTTGACTAATGCTAATCAAATTTGCTGTCAGTCATCTAACAAGAAGAACATCCTCCAGTCTAGGAGCACCAGCACAGTTTAGTTTACCAATCCCCTTAATCTCTCCTTTGACCCCATCACCAAATGTAACATAGCCTGAAGACCGAAGCTTCACATCTACCAACAGATTCTTTACTCCAGTTATGTGCCTTGAACACCCACTGTCAAAGTACCAATCTTCTTTGGTAGAAACCCTTAAAGAGGTGTGAGCTATCAAGCTGGTAACCTTAACTTTAGGGACCCATTGCTTCTTAGGCTTGGAAACCTGCCTTCCTTTATAACAGTTCTGTTTGGGTACAACCTGATGAGCCTTCTGTGGATACCCATGTAGCTTTTAACAATAAGCCTTAATGTGTCCAAAACATCCACAATGGTGACACCTCCAACGTCTGTATTTCTTCTTAGATGGAGTTCTGTCATGATGTTTTAACATCACTGGTTTTGGGGTGATAGAACCTGCATCACTGGTGAATCCCAAACCACATTTGTCTCCAGCCATCTTCCCAATACTGAGAATGTTGTCTAATGCATCAGTACCATTGTTCAACATTCTGATGGTTTTGGTCATAGAGTCCAGCTTATAGTTAAGCATACTGACTTCAGCTTCAAGTTCAGTCTTTTCTGCTTTTAACTGTACTATGGTATTCTTCAGCTCTTCAAGACACACTTGCTCACTTCTTATGAAAAGATCTTTGTAAGTGACAGCAAGTTCATCGTAAGAGACCTCTTCATCATAAGACTCCTCATCTGACTCATAAACCCCAACCATAGCTCTAACAAGTTTAGCTGAATTTTCTTCAGATTCACTCTCGCTGTCAGACCAGGAAGCTGATAACCCTCTCTGCTTCTTTAGAAAAGTAGGACATTCCTTCTTGACATGTCCAAACCCTTCACACTCAAAGCATTGTATCCCTTTCTCATTGCTGGATTTTTCTTCATCTTTAGACTTCTTCCCTTGTTCTCCTGATCTGTTGATGTCAGAGGTAATGTTCTTGACATTGGGATTATAACTCCTATTTATCCTCTTCATAACTTTGTTGAACTGTTTACCCAGCAAACCAATAGGCTGAGACAGCTCCTCCTGAGAATCATCTTCTTTCCCTTTCTTGGCTTCTTCAGAACTGGAAACCAAAGCTATACTCTTGGACTTCTTCTCAGGTTCCTCTTCACTTAACCCTAGCTCAAATGTTTGAAGAGATCCAATAAGCTCATCAACCCTCATTTTGCTTATGTCTTGGGCTTCTTGAATTGCAGTCACCTTCATCTTGTACCTCTTAGGAAGGGACCTAAGGATTTTCCTTACCAGCTTTTCTTCTGACATCTTTTCTTCAAGAGCACTGGATGCATTAGCCAGCTCAAGAACACTCATATGGAAGTCATGAATAGTCTCATCTTCCTTCATCTTCAGACTTTCAAACTTCGATGTTAGAATCTGAAGTCTTGACATCTTAACTCTAGATGTTCCTTCATGTGTAGGCTTCAAAATATCCCAAGCTTCCTTAGCAACTTCACAGGTATTGATCAACTTGAATATGTTTTTATCCACTCCATTGAAGATTGTATTCAGAGCTTTGAAATTACCAAGGGCAAGCTCATCTTCTTCCTTGGTCCATTCTTCTTCAGGTTTCAGCTTTGAGGTACCTTCTTTATCTTTGCCAGCATCATCTTTCTCACACACAACAGGTGTTTTCCACTCTTTAATAATGGCCTTCCAAGCCCTGCTGTCCAAGGATTTTAAGAAAGTAGTCATCCTTGGCTTCCAATAGTCATAATTGGAACCATCCAATATAGGGGTGTTGAACCCCAATTTTTACCCCTAAGATTTCGCACATCTCATTTGCATCTCATACCACAAACAAGATCACATTTTGTGTTTCTCCCTGGTATCTGTGTATTTTATCACTTGCTTTATTACTTGTTTCTATTTGCTAACCTCTAACCAAAATACAAAAAAAATATATTGTTGCCGTTTGCTTGTTTCTCTCTCTGTGTGTTGTGCAGGTTTGTCAAAGACAATGAAGTGATTTCAAGTCACATGTGGTTATTCAAAATCAAGATGTCTTGTGCTGAGATTCTTCAGTTTATCAAGCAGTGGTTCATATGAGTTTTGGGTTCAGAAAATCAGATTCAAATGGCAATTGTTCAGTGGTAGCTGTGTGCACTTTATCAGAGGCTTGTGAAAAAAATTCAAGTTTGGTTTTGGGCTAAAAAATAGAGTTTGTTTATCCATTCACTTATCCATTATCCAAAAATCCATTCAACCATTTTCTAATCCAATTTTATCATTATCCATAACCAATTCATTCCATATTCCTTCATTATCCATTTCTCCAATATGAATAAGCCTTTTCATTATCTTTTTTTTTACTTTGTCCAAATTGCAAAAAAGATATATCATAAGCCCATTTCCCCCATTTTTTTGTTACAAGCCCATTCTATCAATAAAAGCAAAGAAATGAAAAAAAGAGGCTGCAGTGGAGCCCATCACGGCACATTCCCAGCCGTGTTACTACAAGCCATCCTCACTTCCAAATTTGTGAACATTTCTGCTACTCTTTTAAGCCCAGCCGTGCCAATTCCAAGCTGTAGCAAAACGACATAAGCCACACTTCCCAGCAAAGCTACACGAACCAAAACGACGCAAGCTGCACGCGAGAACAATTCAAAATGCTGTAAAAACAAGTGTAAAACGGCATCAAAAACTCACGCACAACACACCAAGCCAAACGCAAGTGCTACACATTCAAAACGGCGTCACGCGCACAAGCTGCAACAATGAAAAAACTCCGCTCCAAATGACACAATCAAAACGCTGCAAATAAGAGCGTAAACGACAACAGAAAATTCTCAATTTCAATTCAAAACTCACCTCTAATTTGTTCTATAAATAAGGACCCAACCTTCACCAATTCTTCAAGCTTTGAGAAGCCAAAAAAACTCTGCAAAAATATAAACCAAAGCTTCAATTCCATTTCCATACCTTCAATTTTCAACTTCCATCATTTCCAAACTTCAACCTTCTTCAATCAAACTTTCAATTTCCAAATTCAAAACTCTCTGTACCTCTTTCCTTCAACCTTCAACCGAATTCGCTCAACATCAACAATAACTTCACTCCAACATCATCAACTCGCACCTTCAATTCAACAACAATTTCAATTCGCACTTCAACAACATCAACCTCGCACAACAACAACACAAGTTCAGAAAAGAAAGAAGAAGAAAGAATTGAAGTGATTCTCATCAATTTTGAAGGTAGTGAAGCTTTACCGTCGATTTTTTTGCGATTTCGATTCAGACAAACGAGACTTGGATACATGAATTTGGTTGTGGATTTGGGAAGAATGCTTGATTCCGGTTGCAACCGTGTAAGAATAAGATCCCGTCGCTCCGCCGTTGACGAGTTCATAGCAACCTCCTTCCGCCATGTGAATAGTGTCGCACGATTTTGAGTAAGGAACAAGATGACTAAACTCACTTTCTGAATTTTCTTTTTCTCTTTAACTTGCTTTTTGTTTAATTTCTTTTTTTGTTTTAATAAAAAAATGGATTGGGCTTAGCCCGTTTCCATTTTCATTTCTACCACCACCGTTTTTCTTAACACCTCATCCCTCTCTTTTATTCTTCTTTTTTTTTTAAGTTTTTCTTTACTTTATTTTTAATAATTTTCTTCTCAATTTCTTTTTTATTTTTTTTAAAAACCTTGATTTACTATTGTTGTAGATCTTGGCATTTTAAATTTTGTTTAGAAAACATTTTCTTGAAAAATCATTAAAAATAGTCTTGATTTTATTTTCTTGATTTCTCATTTTTTTTGTTGGTTGTGTGGATCATAAAATGTTAGATCCACTTTTCTTCATCTATTTTCTTTTTGATCGATGAAAGTCGAAGTGAGCTTGAAATTCCTTTGTTGAATTTCGATCGAGACGAGATCATTACCACCTTTTCTTTTCGTGTGGCATCGCTTTAGGATGACGATCCGTATATCGTTCATCTCGCATGCATTAACACATACATCTCATGGCCGGCCTCATTCGTAGGGTAATTGCTCGAACAAATTACTCGGCGTGCGCTTAACATAGACCAAAATTTGTCCCGCCTCGGAAAACTATCAAGAATAGTTGATTATTTGTCTTTTGGTTCAAAACTTATGAAACTTGTTGTTAGGAGGCTTTGGTCTTATCAATCCTCTAATGAGTTTTCATTAATCTTGACCTAAGTGCAATTATTCAATTATAATTGATCACTAACTTTAACTACTAATCACTAACTTACTAACATTACTATTGTACTAATCATTTACAATTCCTTCTTGCTCCTTATCTCTTTTACTTTTATGCTTCATTTTTATCATTTCATATCATGTTTATGCTTCCGCAATTTTTCCTTTGTCCGTTGAACACATGCTTATGCTTCCACAATTTTTCCTTTGTCCGTTGGACACATGTTTATGCTTATGCCTTTTTCTCTTTGTCCACTTGGACCAAAAACATTAATAAAGGCCAAAACCTCTAAAAAACTTGTGCTTTTAATCTTGGACTATGGTTACTATCCTTTGCAATGGACATGGAGTTTTGAACTTAGACCTTGGACATCCAATGCAATTCTTAGAACCTTGGACTTAGAACTTAGGACCTTTCTCCCTTTGCTTTGGAATTATGGTTCGAAGACTATGGAGCTTACTTGTGTGGTTAGGCTATTCTCTTCCTTAGCTTTTACTTTATGCTTTAGGATAGTCTCTTCTTCTCCACCCATTCTTCAATTTTCAAAACTCTCTCCCTTTTTCAAAACTTCTTGATTTCAAACTATAACCTCTTTCATAATCAAACCTTGACTTTGTCAAGTGATTTTTACTCTTTCCTTTTCATTTCTTAACAAATGCTAAACTACATAAGCATATTGTCACATTTTTCAAAAGACTTAAAAAAAACACCAAACTCACTTACTCTCTTTTGTGCCCTCGTGCACTTTTTCCTTTAACTTTTTCATAAGTTTAGACATGATTCATTTCTTTAAGCGGAATTATTCGCTTAGAAATGACGACTTGTCTTTACATTTAAAAACAACCAAAACAAACAAATTTCATTCTTTGTACCACGAACTACGGGGTTTTGATCCTACATTGCACATCGTGGGTACGTAGGCATGAGACGATAAGTCTCTTCAAACACAAAAATCTTAAAAAACAATTTCTCTTCTCATCTCCTCAATCACTTTTCAAGCAAACCTTTTCAGACCAAAAAGCGGTAGATATTTCAAAGGGTTCCTATAGAGTACTATATACGTTTTGGGTGCTAACACCTTCCCATTGCGTAACCAACCCCCTTACCCATTCTCTGTTTGTTCTTGTTTTTTTAGAACTCTTTAGGTTTTGTTCGCTCTTTTTCCTTTCCCTTTGTGGATAAAATAAAGGTGCGGTGGCGACTCTTGCTTATTTTTGAGTTAAGTTAATCAATAGCTTACACTCACTATTTTGCCGCTACAGAAAAGTGGCGACTCTGCTGGGGACAGATTGACCTCTTGCTGGTCCATCCCTTAAGGGGTTTAGCCTACTTTAATTTATTTACTGCTTTCTGTCTGACTTGCTTGTTATCTATTTGTTCTGGTTGGGATGTTCTGAGAGATAAGCCCACTACCCAGGCTTGAGTACACATATAGGTATTAGAGTGGATAGTCATGACGCTTGCATGGTGGTGACCACGTATTGTTGTCATGAGACCCACAACCAGACGAGGTTCTATCGGGAGCTTTCTGCTACTGCATGTTATGCAGGCCAGTAGTAATTCTCTTGAGGAACTGTCGACTCTGGTGACCATTCCCGAGGACTCACTTGCGGCACTCCTCCCGAGATGTGACAGTGGCAGACCACGTTCTGTGGCAAACCCATTGCACATTCTCGATCCGAGGACCCAATGCTGGGAACTTGCTGTAGGATGTCCTTTTTGAGAGAGAATCAGTGGAGGCACTCCTCGATTCGCGATAGTACTGTACCCCGAGGGATGAATGTACTATTGCTTCTCGACCTCAGTGCCTGAAGCTGAGGACCTTTCATTTTTGTGAATCAGTTGAGGCCTCCTTGATTGATGATGATGCCAAACCAGAAATGGTGAACGTATCATCATTTTTCGACCTGAGAGCCTGGGATACTGAGGATCCTAGTACCCATATGTGAGAGGGGCAGGTTGTTTACAGGTTTGTAGGTAACCTTGACCTTCAACATACCCGATATTCTGGATTTCCTATCAGTGTGGACTTATCAACCTAGTATTCTGGTGTTCTCTTCAGAGTGAACCTTTGAACCCTTGTGCTTTGAGTGATCTTGTTTGTGGTTGTTGCATCCATGCACTCTTGCATCCATGAGCATACATATGCATTTCTTCCCAATCGTCTCAGAATCTCACTTCAACTGTCTCCTTCTCCAGTTATCTGTTCACCGTCAAGCTGTTTCCTCAACACAACTATGGAACTAGAGCTGCTATCAGATTGAGAATGGAAAACCAAGAACAACATAACGTCTAAGTCAGAATGGAAATTGATGAGTTGAAGGCCGGTATGACCAAGCTCACAGAAATGCTGCAAGTTTTGATCGCCAAAGGTGAACCACCTCAGAGGACTGTGATTGTTGAAACATCAACTCCTGCTGTTGACCCTCCACTGACTCAGCAACCAGCTTCTACTTGGCCAGAATTTGGGTTACCTTCGAATTACTCGCCACCCTTTGCAACTGCTCCTGTGTTTGTCTCGCCAGTATCTTCAGCTCCTTTGTTCACTGAACCTCAGCCTGTTGTGCATTCTGTTGCTCAAGCTGTTCCCGAGAATCCTTTTGTGTACCATGCTGCTGGTCCACAATCTGAAAGTCAGGGAGAACCTGGATACATTGAAGAAGTCAGAGAGCAATGGCAAACTCTGGACAAAAGGATAAGAGTCGTGGAAGGAAGTGATGTCTTTAATGCTGCTGCAGTGGACATGTGTCTGGTTTCCGACTTCGTTATCCCTCCAAAATTCAAAACTCCTAATTTTGAGAAATACCAGGGGCACACTTGTTCCAGAACTCACTTGGTGATGTACTGCCGCAAGATGGCTGCTCACGCAAAAGATGACAAATTGCTCATTCATTGTTTCCAAGACAGCTTGAGTGGGGCTTCAATGAAATGGTATATGGGACTTGATAAGAACCGTATTCAAAGCTATATGGACTTGTCTGATGCTTTCTTAAAGCAATATAAGTACAACTTGGACATGGCACCTGACCGCCGTCAATTACAGAATATGTCTCAGAAAGAAAAAGAATCCTTCAAAGAGTACGCTCAGTGATGGAGAGAGCTAGCTGCTCAAGTGGAGCCACCCTTAGCAGAAAAAGAATTGACTGGATTATTCATGGACACTCTTCAGCCACTCTATTGGGAAAAGATGATAGGCAGTGTATCATCTGGTTTTGCTGACCTAGTCACTATTGGAGAAAGACTAGAAGAAGGTATCAAGAAAGGAAGGATTGCTAATGCTGAAGCCTTCAGTGGTGCTAAAAAGTATGTTGGGAATTTTCAAAAGAAAAAGGATGGTGATACCCATGCTATTCCAGTTAAAGGTAAACCTCGTCGCAGACAACAATAATATGTAGCTGCAGTCGCTCCTGTTGTCAATGCTCAACCAGCTCAAGCTCCTCGTCAGACTGTTAGACAGAATCGACTCGCAATAAGGTTAACTTTGATCCTATCCCGATGTCCTAAAGAAAGGTTTGATTACAACAAGGACTCTACCTCCTCCTCCAAATCCTCTTCTAGCCGGCTACAGGGCTGATCTTCACTGCGAGTTCCATCAAGGTGGGGCAGGTCATAACTTAGAAGGTTGTTTTGCATTAAAAGCTAGAGTACAAGAGTTAGTGAACTTAAAAATTCTGGACTTTGTTGATAATAATCCCAATGTTGTAAACAATCCTTTGCCAGAGCATGCCAAGTGAAGTTTGGGTCAGTTCAGACGGATCATCTCCTAAAGCCAGTGTTTCAGACAGGACAGCTCATCCTTGTTGCTGATTAGTCACTAGGCCTTGTTTCTTTCTGTTTGCATTTTTCTTTGATTGTATTGACTATTTGCTTTCAAATTTTATTTGTACTTTCATGGTAATTTCAATGAAATGAGCATTGCAACTTTTGATTCAATTCATTTATATCCACTGTGTGTATCTTTATGCTTTCTTTTTCACAAAAAAAAAATATATCTCCTGTTCAATTTCTTTATCAAGCTTTTGTTTAAGCAAAGATTGGAGGGAGGATGATGAAAACAAAATACCTGAAATTGCTGGATTGTATGCTTTCAATTAAAACTTGGCTGAGGATATACAGGCATTGTTTCAACTCCCAAACACTGGAGAAATAAGGAAGTTAATCCTTTATCAACCCCTTCGAGCCTAGAAGTTGGAGTTTCCTTCTGTACGAAAAATGCGCAATTTTAACCTAGGGATGGATAGTTCTCAGTTAATTTGACTGTGTGTTTAAACACAAGAGAATCATTGCAATCACAAACTTTCCTTCGCACACATCAAAGAAGTGTCGAAGATGTCTTTCAAATCAAAAGCCAATGATGGTTCACCGTAATCATAAAGCCAGGCAGTCACTATCTTTCAAAAAAAAAATGAAAAAATCAAAATAAAAGCCCGCTAAGCCAAAACCTATGAAGGAGACTTAGGCAAAAATTGGGGCATCCCGCTGACTGTAAAGTCAAATGACACAGTTCAGGCAAAAGTTAGGGATAACAAAAGAAAAATCAAGAGGTTACCAAAATCCTTAAAGACAAAACGAGTTGACTAAGGTCCTCATCAAAAACAACAAAATGTTGTAAGAAAGAGTGACAGCCATTTCAAAAAATCCCTTGAGCCATCATCATAACAGTGTTGCAATTCCAAAATCTCTTGGAACCTGAATGCATTGTTTGAATTAACTGAGCATAAGACTGGAGATCATCACGAAGAATAGGTTGGGTACAAATAAACTCTGAGCCTATATCCTTGGTTTCAAAAACCGTGAACCAGACCACGTTACAACCTTCAAAAGACCTAATTGAAGCCAGGTTTCTTTTGAAAGCATACTACAGCAAGGTTGCATAAACTGACTCCTAAGATTGTTGCCAATCATTTGCTTTGATGTCTTACCTTTGCTTTCTCTTTCATTTTTGAATATCTAAACCGCCGTGTTTTGACAAGTGATTCATTTTGCTTTACATCAATAATGTCATCCCAAAAATGATTTTTTGATTTCAAAATTGCATTGAGCTTTGCATTAAAATTACCATGTTTGTTTGAATAATCCTATTTGCAGGTAAACTTTCCTCATCAAGAATTTTCAAACAGTTGAGAAACTTGGTCAGTGATCCTATCAGGGGCACACTACTTCCAAAGCCTGTTGTGAATCAATCCAAGATTTGTTGCTCAGTGCAAGTTATTCTCATATTTGGTTAACCAGAAGATCTCTTTCAAGACCCATACTGAGTTTAACCTTCTCAACATTCATTTCAAGGACTGAAGCCATGATCAGTTCATCCCCAGCAACTGAAGCCATGATCAGTTTATTCTCAACAATCATTTCATGAATTAAAGCCATGACCAGTTCATTCTTCTCCTGCAGGAGTCAAACTGAAGCTATGATCAGTTTATCTTCATCAGCCAATCAATCTGGGGCAATCTTCTTCAAGAATCCTCAAGACGTCTTTCCTCAAAAGACCATCAGCCTGATATAATTCATAAGTGTGACAGAGATGTGTTCAACATCTTCTCTCCAAGCAGAATGGGTAGTGTTCCTTGTGTTGAGGAATCAGAGTTCCTTTCTTCCCTCACAAAAGAGTCTATCTCAGTTGTCCTTATCATATGCATTGCATACATAAATCATTCATATATCATACATAGGAAGATTTTCATAGCTCAAAGTTTGCTTCGTGCTCATATGCATTTCCCGAGGTCCTGTTGCTTTCAACATCTCACCTTGTGATCAAAGTCCAACTTACTTGGCGCCTACCAAAACTTTTACCTGCCTTTTCATTCAGTGCCATTCCTGAACGTTATCGTTTACCTGTCTTTTCACCCAGTGCTATTCATGGATGTCTTGTTTATCTTCTTTCTTTCCAGTGCCATTCCTGCATGATGTCGTTTCCTTGTGCATCTATTGCCATTGTTAGATGTTTGTTTTGTTCCGTTCCAGTGCTAGTCTTGGATCTTTGCTTTCCTTTCACTCCAGTGCCATTCCTGGATGTCTGTCTCTTTTGATCTCTATTGCCATTCCTGGATATCTTGTTCCTCTTGTTTCTCCCAGTGCTATTCCTGGAAGTTTTGCCTCCCTTCTGTAATCCCCATTATATATCTGCTTGGATATCTTTCAGTGCCATTCCTGAAAGTTCTATTTGTTCATTCAGTGCCATTCCTGGATGAGTTCTACCTTTACTTTCAGTGTCATTCCTGAAAGTTTTATTTGTTCATTCAGTGCCATTCCTGAATGAGTTTTCTCCTTGGCATTCAGTGCCATTCCTGGATGTCTTTCTCACTATCATTCAATGCCATTCTTGAATGTAGTGATTTACCTTTACCTTTCAGTGCTATTCCTGAAAGTCCCTGCTCACTTTATTCAATGCCAGTCTTGGATATTGTGAACTCTTTTTATCCAATGCCATTCTTGGATACTTCTGATGTATTTTCCAGAACTTTTCTCACTTCATCCAATGCCATTCTTGGATGTTGAGATTTCTTTTGTCTAATGCCATTCTTGGACACCTTTTCCCCAGCCAAATCCAATTTTATTCTTGGATATCTCTGATGTTTAACCTTGCCATCCAATGCCATTCTTGGATGTTCCCCAATGAAGTTTTCAAATGGAATTTTGTTTATATCCAATGCTATTCTTGGATGACTCTGATGTTTGTTGTTGCCTCATTCAATGCCATTCTTGAATGTTGCAGTGCCTTTATCCAATGCCATTCTTGGATACCTTATCCCAAATAGATTGTTTTTCACCTCCATCCAATGTTATTCTTGGATGATGCTGTTGTTTTTACCAGAAACTTTCTTGTTGCTGTCCAATGCCATTCTTGGACATCTGTTGACATACCTTTTGTCTCATTTGTAGTTTCCATCCAATGCTATTCTTGGATGTCACTACTCGTTTTCCAGGGTCTTGTCCCTCTCTTTCCAACTATTGATGGATACTTCTTATCACCTTGACAGATCTCCAGAAATAGCTTGTGTTCCCCGACGTGTCTTGTCGCGTCATCTCTCTCAATTTACCATAAATCCCTTGTTTCAAGTTTCCCCGCAGTCTGTCTCATTCCTTTGCATTCATATCATCTTGTGGCATCTTATGGCTAAAAATTTGGTTTTCTGTATTTAAGTATCTTCAATCTTGTCGAGACGAAGTTTTTAACCTTCATATCTCCTGATAGAAAAAACTTAAATAGGGCAGCTGTTGAACCCCAAGTTTTACCCCTAAGATTTCGCACATCTCATTTGCATCTCATACCACAAACAAGATCACATTTTGTGTTTCTCCCTGGTATCTGTGTATTTTATCACTTGCTTTATTACTTGTTTCTGTTTGCTAACCTCTAACCAAAATACAAAAAAAATATATTGCTGCCGTTTGCTTGTTTCTCTCTCTGTGTGTTGTGCAGGTTTGTCAAAGACAATGAAGTGATTTCAAGTCACATGTGGTTATTCAAAAGCAAGATGTCTTGTGCTGAGATTCTTCAGTTTATCAAGCAGTGGTTCATATGAGTTTTGGGTTCAGAAAATCAGATTCAAATGGCAATTGTTCAGTGGTAGCTGTGTGCACTTTATCAGAGGCTTGTGAAAAAAAATTCAAGTTTGGTTTTGGGCTAAAAAATAGAGTTTGTTTATCCATTCACTTATCCATTATCCAAAAATCCATTCAACCATTTTCTAATCCAATTTTATCATTATCCATAACCAATTCATTCCATATTCCTTCATTATCCATTTCTCCAATATGAATAAACCTTTTCATTATCTTTTTTTTTACTTTGTCCAAATTGCAAAAAAGATATATCATAAGCCCATTTCCCCATTTTTTTTGTTACAAGCCCATTCTATCAATAAAAGCAAAGAAATGAAAAAAAGAGGCTGCAGTGGAGCCCATCACGCCACATTCCCAACCGTGTTACTACAATCCATCCTCACTTCCAAATTTGTGAACATTTCAGCTACTCTTTTAAGCCCAGCCGTGCCAATTCCAAGCTGTAGCAAAACGACATAAGCCACACTTCCCAGCAAAGCTACACGAACCAAAACGACGCAAGCTGCACACGAGAACAATTCAAAATGCTGTAAAAACAAGTGTAAAACAGCATCAAAAACTCACGCACAACACACCAAGCCAAACGCAAGTGCTACACATTCAAAACGACGTCACGCGCACAAGCTGCAGCAATGAAAAAATTCCGCTCCAAATGACACAATCAAAACGCTGCAAATAAGAGCGTAAACGACAACCGAAAATTCTCAATTTCAATTCAAAACTCACCTCTAATTTGTTCTATAAATAAGGACCCAACCTTCACCAATTCTTCAAGCTTTGAGAAGCCAAAAAAATGCTGCAAAAATATAAACCAAAGCTTCAATTCCATTTCCATACCTTCAATTTTCAACTTCCATAATTTCCAAACTTCAACCTTCTTCAATCAAACTTTCAATTTCCAAATTCAAAACTCTCTGCAACTCTTTCCTTCAACCTTCAACCGAATTCGCTCAACATCAACAACAACTTCACTCCAACATCATCAACTCGCACCTTCAATTCAACACTAATTCAACAACAATTTCAATTCGCACTTCAACAACATCAACCTCGCACATCAACAACACAAGTTCAGAAAAGAAAGAAGAAGAAAGAATTGAAGTGATTCTCATCAATTTTGAAGGTAGTGAAGCTTTACCGCCGATTTTTTTGTGATTTCGATTCGGACAAACGAGACTTGGATACATGAATTTGGTTGTGGATTTAGGAAGAATGCTTGATTCTAGTTGCAACCGTGTAAGAATAAGATCTCGTCGCTCCGCCGTTGACGAGTTCATAGCAACCTCCTTCGCCATGTGAATAGTGTCGCACGGTTTTGAGTAAGGAAGAAGATGACTAAACTCACTTTCTGAATTTTCTTTTTCTCTTTAACTTGCTTTTTGTTTAATTTCTTTTTTTGTTTTAATAAAAAAACGGATTGGGCTTAGCCCGTTTCCATTTTCATTTCTACCACCACCGTTTTTCTTAACACCTCCTCCCTCTCTTTTATTCTTCTTTTTTTTTTTAAAGTTTTTCTTTACTTTATTTTTAATAATTTTCTTCTCAATTTCTTTTTTATTTTTTTAAAAAACCTTGATTTACTATTGTTGTAGATCTTGGCATTTTAAATTTTGTTTAGAAAACATTTTCTTGAAAAATCATTAAAAATAGTCTTGATTTTATTTTCTTGATTTCTCATTTTTTTTGTTGGTTGTGTGGATCATAAAATGTTAGATCCACTTTTCTTCATCTATTTTCTTTTTGGTCGATGAAAGTCGAAGTGATCTTGAAATTCCTTTGTTGAATTTCGATCGAGACGAGATCATTACCACCTTTTCTTTTCGTGTGGCATCACTTTAGGATGACGATCCGTATATCGTTCATCTCGCATGCATTAACACATACATCTCATGGCCGGCCTCATTCGTAGGGTAATTGCTCGAACAAATTACTCGGCGTGCGCTTAACATAGACCAAAATTGTCCCGCCTCGGAAAATTATCAAGAATAGTTTATTATTTGCCTTTTGGTTCAAAACTTATGAAACTTGTTGTTAGGAGGCTTTGGTCTTATCAATCCTCTAATGAGTTTTCATTAATCTTGACCTAAGTGCAATTATTCAATTATAATTGATCACTAACTTTAACTACTAATCACTAACTTACTAACATTACTATTGTACTAATCATTTACAATTCCTTCTTGCTCCTTATCTCTTTTACTTTTATGCTTCATTTTTATCATTTCATATCATGTTTGTGCTTCCGCAATTTTTCCTTTGTCCGTTGGACACATGTTTATGCTTCCGCAATTTTTCCTTTGTCCGTTGGACACATGTTTATGCTTATGCCTTTTTCTCTTTGTCCACTTGGACCAAAAACATTAATAAAGGCCAAAACCTCTAAAAAACTTGTGCTTCTAATCTTGGACTATGGTTACTATCCTTTGCAATGGACATGGAGTTTTGAACTTAGACCTTGGACATCCAATGCAATTCTTGGAACCTTGGACTTAGAACTTAGGACCTTTCTCCCTTTGCTTTGGAATTATGGTTCGAAGACTATGGAGCTTACTTGTGTGGTTAGGCTATTCTCTTCCTTAGCTTTTACTTTATGCTTTAGGATAGTCTCTTCTTCTCTGAAATTCTGGTATCAGACGTGTGATGTTAAGGTGTGATGTCACAACAACACACTCTGCACAATGGACAGTAATAACAGTAAAATAACACCATGAATTGTTGACCCAGTTCGGTTACAACCAACCTACTCTGGGGGCTACCAAGCCAGGGATGGAATTCACTACTTGTAGATATAATATACAGACTCAACAACCCGTTGACAATCTCCTAAACTTATACTCTACTAATGACTTCCTACCTAAGAAACCACTTAGGTATGAGAACACCACTCAATCCCTTACAAACACTCAAAGAGACCACTTTGAGTAACCTTGATCTTACTTCACAGCTTCGATCAAGCAACCACTCTCTATTGCTTCACAGCTTCTAGAGAGGACAGAATACGACACAGCAATTCACCCTAGAATTCTGGTTACACAACTCGTACAAAATACTCAGGACACTCAGCCTCTGCTCTTGTTTTTCTCTCTGTATTTCTGTCATTTTTTCCTTTGGTCTTGTGCGCTTTATATAGCTCCTTGAATTGGTCTTGGACTTGCTACAATATCTCCCAGATTTGTTATTTAAAACTGAATATTTAAAACAGATTTTCTCCTAAAATCTTTTTAAATCTTCAACCTTTTAAATCTCCTACAAATCTGCACCAGATCTCCTATGCAGCAGCAAATATCTATCCCAAGATATTCGCATCCAATGAGACAGCTTGCTCTCCACAATTTCAGCTAATACGCAACCCTAACAACATCACAGCCTGCTGTTGTTAATTCTGCAGATCTGATGTTACAACATCGCCATGTGACATCAGACATCCAACTTCAGCTATTAATTACTTAACACAGCCCAGTGTTAAGACTTCAATGTTGCAACATCAGCACCTTGACATCAACATTGAACATACTTTGTTTTACCAAAATTCCAGCCAATCCAGGAACTAACAATCTCCCCCTTTGGCTAATTTTGGCTAAAATAATCTCTGCATTCTGTATCTTCAGAGACTTCAGCAGCGGAAAAACTTCAAAAATTTGAAACTCCATCAGCAGCAGTTTGACAATACTCATAGTCTTCATCACTTGATCTGCTGCAGCACCATCTTCATAATTGACAACAGCTAATTGGTGCTCCCCCTCAAGAATATGAACCAGCATCACAGCTGTTCAGTAGCTCACAATGTGCAGCACTTTTCTCCCCTTTGATGTCTGCTTGGCTGCACTCTTCAAATGTTATGATATCTTCACTAGCTCAGTCAAAACTCCTCCTAAATAACTGCATTACCACTTTTCAACTAAACACCTTTTACTTTTAGCAGCATCACATTAGCAGCATTTGGCAGTAACATTCTTTGATACTCTAGACTCTCTTGGCTATTTTCTCCCCCTTTTTAGCCACAATTAGGCAAACTTCAGTTAGAAGCCCTATTAACTATAGTCAGTACACCCTAACTCTCATTGTTAGCCTCACAGTTAGCAACCAGGCAAAACAAATCATAGAAGAAAACTAAAAACAAAACTAGTGCATATAACAGCACAAAATTCAAATTACATAACCAGCACAGCAAAAAAACTAAAAACAGAAACTACTATCTAAAAACAGCAGATGGAGGTTAGTCTTCTTCTGAACTTGCTTCATTTGCACTATCTTGTCCTTCATCTTCAGAGTCAGCAAGATCATCTTGTTCCAAACTTTGGATCATCTTCTCAATCTTTTCTTTTCTAGTCAGACTGGTATTAATCACAACATCCAAGTCTTTGCGGGTTGCCTTCAACTCTGCTAGCAAATCAGCCTTGGAAGTTTTCTTCTTGATACCTGCATTTGATGTTGACACAATATCTGCAACATGGCTTCCCATAAATAATTTCTGATGCAAGGATAATGGAGACTTCCTCTTGCATGCTTTATCTGCACAAGTCAATATTCCTGGTTGTTGACTTAGAATGACTCCACTAATGAGAGAAGGAAATGCTATGGGCATTTTAATAGCATTTGTTGTTGCATGTTTTACAGTATGATCAAATATGTATGTGCCATAGTCAAACTTTTTCTGTGTACCAACAACATAGATAAGTCTTCCTAATCCCACAGCTAGGGTGGTTTTATGATTCGTGGGCACCCAGTTTGCAGCTCCAATCCTGTGTAGTATAGCATACTTCACACTCAATTTGCTAGTTGGTAGCTTTTCTTTTAATGGCCATACTCTAACCTGTCCAGCAGTAATTACCTTGCACACTTCATTATCTGTATCCCCCAGTTCTGGATACTCTGCATCCTCTCTTCCTAAGTAGCTGTTGACAATCTTAGGAGAGAACTCAACACATTTTCCTCTGACAAAAACCTTCATATAATCTGGACTGCTCTGGTCAGAGATATTTATAGGAAGATTTACTATGAATTCCTTTACCAGACCATCATAGCACCTTGAAAATCCACACACAGTTTTCATTAACCCAGCAGATTTAATTCCTTCCATCACTTCTTTAATCTCCATAGCTTCTTTGCCAATCTCTCTCTCAAGAGCAATTCTCCTTTGGTAAATGAACTTCCACATATAGGCATTGCTTGCACGGTGGAAGGAGATGTTATCCACAGGCACATCAGGGACTTTGTCTGCAATCCTTTTTGCGATAGATTTTCTGACATGAGTGATGTTCTGAACATCATCCTCATCATCATACTCAGACTCAGACTCAGATTGTTCCACAATCTTCCTCTTTCTTGGAGTCACTTCGACCTTGCTCCAAGCTTTAGTTGGCCCAACAACAGTCTTTTTCTTCTTATCATCTGAAGCCTTCTTTGGATAAGATTCACCCTGCTTTTCCTTCCTTGTTCTTAGTCTCTTAGCCAGACCAGGCACTGCTCTTCCAATGACTTCATCATTGGATAAGTCATCAACATTAATCACATCAGTACTCTTTTCTCCTCCAGGAGTAGTCTCATAATCCCTAATAGGCGATGTTCTGACGTCCCCTTCAACATGAGTATCTTCTTCTTCAGTATTACCTTCAACTTCCTTCTCAGCATCTTCGATTACGGAGACCGCCAATCTGTGAAGATTTGTATCAGTAGATTACATGTCACTCTTTTCTCTTGTACCCTGATCAACAGCCATTTGTCTCAGGGGTCTAGATATACCCTTAATAGGAAGTCCTTTCTCAAAAATTTTGTCCATGATCTGCCCCATGCACTTATCAACATCTACCCTTTCCTCAGTAGTTTGTGGATGCGGGTTAGTAGTTCTAGGTTTGTCACCAAATAACACGCTAGTAACAACTTTCATTGTTTCCGGATTCTTAAAGATAGTACCAGGTCTCTTGGGAGTTAGTTTAGTGGATCTCGTAGTACCTGATTCAGGAAGAATGGTTGAGAGGGGCTCAATGTCCATAGGATCGAATGCTGAACCTTCGTCAGTGGAAACCCTAGCTCTTCCTTTTGTGGAACTCTGACACTCAGATTTCTTGGATGGAGACGCCATGACTCTTTTCAGTGAGGGTTGATTCTTGAAGACGAAGAAGTTAATTCGTTGCAAGAACAGGGCTTTGAAGAAGCGTGATGTTGCAACACCGGGAAAGGGGGGTCTGAGGCAAGGAGCTTAATTTGGAGTGTCAATGACTTTTTCCCTCCATAAATACTTTCCTTTTAAACAATTCACATCAGGACTCACTAACTCTGAGTGACCTTTCAGCCTCCTGATGTCATAGTCTGATGTTATAACATCAACTTGAACATCATTAGTTGAATTTCCTTCAAGAGAAATCCACTGATAGCAGTTATCCTTGGTTCTGGTACCCTTCATAACAATCTGATTATGCTCATCAGAAACCACACACTCATGCTTAGTGTAGTTTACCTTGTACCCTTCATCACACAACTGGCTTATGCTGATCAAATTTACATTTAAACCACTGACAAATAGAACATTGTCAAGTTTAGGTCTACCATCACCTTGCACCTTCCCTACTCCTGCAACAACACCTATTTCTCCATTGCCAAATATAACCTCATGAGAGGGACAATGACTAACTTCAGCAAACATGGATCTACATCCAGACATGTGTTTGGAACACCCGCTGCCAAGATACCATGTTCCTTCTTTAAACTCTCTATCAGCCATGTGAGCCAATAAGCACTTCACCTTCTCCTTAGGTACCCATTGTTTAACAACTTTGGGCCTGTACTCTCTCCATCTATTTTGAGGTTGAGGGTATCCATGCAGCTTGTAGCAAGAGTACTGCATATGTCCAAACCATCCACAATAATAGCATCTCACCCTTTCATCTCTAAATCTTCTGCCATGATGAGATTGCTTAGGCTGCCAACCATAATGTGGTCTCCTCCTACCATAACTGCCCTGCCATCTATTATGCTGGTATCTTCTCCCATAAGAAGACTGAGAATGATGTTTCTTGGATTGTCTCCCATGATGGTGTGGTTTTCTTTTTCCATGTGGAACAGCATTGGTGTATCCATATCCATAACCATACCAGTTGTCCTGATGTTGAGACACCTGATGAGACATGTGCTATTTGAACTGAGTAGCTTGCATGCTCTTGTGGTATTGTGGGGGCATATACTGACTAGCTCCTTGTGGCTGGTTTCTCTTCTGATAAGGACCAGTCTTCTTCTCAATCTTTTTAGGTTGTGAAACATCAGCTTTCTTAGGGGTAGGATCCTGCTTCTTTGGCTGATGTTGAGATGAAAGTTGTGACACTTCCTTCTTTGAACCTGAAGTGCTTTCTTCTGAAGTTCCCTTATCCTCAGCCACATAACCTATCCCAGCTTTGTCTCCAGCAGCTTTTTCTGACTGAAGGATCTTGTCAAGTGTGTCTGTACCACAGCTCAGCATCCTAACAGACTTGGTCATTTGATCAAGGTGAGCTCTAACTAGCACCACTTCATTTTCCAGATCAGTCTTTTCATTCTCTAGCTGAGCAATCTGTTGCTTGTGGCACTTGTTTTCTTGACAAATCTCAGCACTTTTTAAACACAACTCTTGATATGTAGATGCTAACTCCTCATAAGTTACTTCTCCATCACTAGAATCATCATCAGTAACCACAGCTCCTGTTAAAGCTCTCACATGCTTTGCTGACTCGCCTTCACTTTCACTGTCAGAGTCAGACCAGGAAACTGTCATGCCCTTCTTCTGCTTTTTCAAGAAGGTGGGACATTCTTTCTTGACATGTCCATACCCTTCACACTCAAAGCACTGAACTCCTTTATCTTGGGTAGTTTTCTCTTCATCCTTCTTGCTGGTGTCAGAGGTCATGTTCTTGACATTAGGCCTGGAGTTATTGTTCATTCTCTTGAATACTTTGGTGAACTGTCTTCCTAACATAACTATGGCCTGAGATAGATCCTCCTGGGATTCAGAACTCTTCCCTTTCTCTTCTTCACCATTTGACACCAGGGCTATACTCTTTGGCTTCTTTTCTGGTTCTTCCTCATTCAACCCAAGCTCAAAAGTTTGAAGAGATCCAATGAGCTCATCAACTCTCATTTTGCTGATGTCTTGTGATTCTTCAATGGCAGTAACCTTCATCTTATACTTCTTAGGTAGGGACCTAAGGATCTTCCTCACAAGCTTTTCATCTGACATCTTCTCACCAAGAGCACTGGATGCATTAGCCAGCTCCAGAACATTCATGTGGAAGTCATGAATAGTCTCATCGTCCTTCATCTTCAGGCTTTCAAATTTTGACATTAAAATCTGAAGTCTCGACATCTTAACTCTAGATGTTCCTTCATGTGTAGCTTGTAAGATATCCCATGCTTCCTTAGCAACTTCACAGGTATTGATTAACCTGAAGATATTCTTATCCACTCCATTGAAGATTGCATTCAGAGCTTTGGAATTTCCAAGGGCAAGCTCATCTTCCTCCTTGGTCCACTCTTCTTCAGGCTTTGGCTTAGAGGTGCCTTCTTTATCTTTGCCAGCATCATCCTTCTCACAAACAACAGGTGCTTTCCACTCTTTAATAACAGCCTTCCAAGCCCTACTGTCCAAGGATTTTAAGAAGGTGGTCATCCTTGGCTTCCAATAGTCATAATTGGATCCATCCAAAATAGGGGGTCTGTTGACGAATCCTCCAACTTCTTTGTCCATCTTTACACCAGAAAGTAACTTCCCTAGATCTCACCCAGAGACAGACATGATGCCTGCTCTGATACCAATTGAAATTCTGGTATCAGACGTGTGATGTTAAGGTGTGATGTCACAACAACACACTCTGCACAATGGACAGTAATAACAGTAAAATAACACCAAGAATTGTTGACCCAGTTTGGTTACAACCAACCTACTATGGGGGCTACCAAGCCAGGGATGGAATTCACTACTTATAGATATAATTTACAGACTCAACAACCCGTTGACAATCTCCTAAACTTATACTCTACTAATGACTTCCTACCTAAGAAACCACTTAGGTATGAGAACACCACTCAATCCCTTACAAACACTAAAAGAGACCACTTTGAGTAACCTTGATCTTACTTCACAGCTTCGATCAAGCAACCACTCTCTATTGCTTCACAGCTTCTAGAGAGGACAGAATACGACATAACAATTCACCCTAGAATTTTGGTTACACAACTCGTACAAAATACTCAGGACACTCAGCCCCTGCTCTTGTTTTTCTCTCTGTATTTCTGTCACTTTTTCCTTGGGTCTTGTGCGCTTTATATAGCTCCTTGAATTGGTCTTGGACTTGCTACAATATCTCCCAGATTTGTTATTTAAAACTGAATATTTAAAACAGATTTTCTCCTAAAATCTTTTTAAATCTTCAACCTTTTAAATCTCCTACAAATCTGCACCAGATCTCCTATGCAGCAGCAAATATCTATCCCAAGATATTCGCATCCAATGAGACAGCTTGCTCTCCACAATTCCAGCTAATACGCAACGCTAACAACATCACAGCCTGCTGTTGTTAATTCTGCAGATCTGATGTTACAACATCGCCATGTGACATCAGACATCCAACTTCAGCTATTAATTACTTAACACAGCCCAGTGTTAAGACTTTAATGTTGCAACATCAGCACCTTGACATCAGCATTGAACATACTTTGTTTTTCCAAAATTCCAGCCAATCCAGGAACTAACATTCTCCACCCCATTCTTCAATTTTCAAAACTCTCTCCCTTTTTCAAAACTTCTTGATTTCAAACTATAACCTCTTTCATAATCAAACCTTGACTTTTTCAAGTGATTTTTACTCTTTCCTTTTCATTTCTTAACAAATTCTAAACTACATAAGCATATTGTCACCTTTTTCAAAAGAGTTAAAAAAAACACCAAACTCACTTACTCTCTTTTGTGCCCTCGTGCACTTTTTCCTTTAACTTTTTCATAAGTTTAGACATGATTCATTTCTTTAAGCGGAATTATTCGCTTAGAAATGACGACTTGTCTTTACATTTAAAAACAACCAAAACAAACAAATTTCATTCTTTGTACCACGAACTACGGGGTTTTGATCCTACATTGCACATCGTGGATACGTAGGCATGAGACGATAAGTCTCTTCAAACACAAAAATCTTAAAAAACAATTTCTCTTCTCATCTCCTCAATCACTTTTCAAGCAAACCTTTTCAGACCAAAAAGCGGTAGATATTTCAAAGGGTTCCTATAGAGTACTAAAGACGTTTTGGGTGCTAACACCTTCCCATTGCGTAACCAACCCCCTTACCCATTCTCTGTTTGTTCTTGTTTTTTTAGAACTCTTTAGGTTTTGTTCGCTCTTTTTCCTTTCCCTTTGTGGATAAAATAAAAGTGCGGTGGCGACTCTTGCTTATTTTTGAGTTAAGTTAATCAATAGCTTACACTCACTATTTTGCCGCTACAAGGGGGTCTGTTGACAAATCCTCCAACTTCTTTGTCCATCTTTACACCAGAAAGTCACTTCCCTAGATCTCACCCAGAGACAGACAGGATGTCTGCTCTGATACCAATTGAAATTCTGGTACCAGATGTGTGATGTTAAGTGCGATGTCACAACAACACACTCTGCAATGGATAATGCAATAACAATAATAAATCAACACAATGAATTGTTCACCCAGTTCGGTCTAACTACCTACGTCTGGGGGCTACCAAGCCAGGGATGAAATTCACTACTTGTAGAATTAAATTACAGACTCAACAACCCAGTTGACAATATCCTAATCTTAATTCCTACTAGCGACTTTCTACCTAAGAAACCACTTAGATATGAGAACATTACTCAATCCCTAAAACACTTTAGTGATATAATTCAAAGATCACACACTTTGAATAACACTACTTGATTCTGCTTCACAACTTTGATCAAGAACAACTCAAAACAACAATACCAATTCACACTAGAATGGTTTACAAAACATGCACGAAGACACAAAACGACTCTCAGTCTTTAGCTCACTTTCTTCGTTACTTTTCCTTCAGGATTGTTGCGCTTTAAATAGCTCTTTGAATTGGGCTTGGACCTACTACAATATCCGACTTGATTTGTTATTTAAAACTGAATATTCAAAACATATTTTCTCCTAAAATCTTTTCAAATCTTCAACCTTTTAAATCTCCTAAAAATCTGCACCAGATCTCCTATGCAGCGAAGAATATCTAACCCAAGATATTCGCATCCAATGAGACACCTTGCTCTCCACAATTCTAGCTAACACGCAAACCCTAACAACATCACAAACCTGATGTTATTAATTCTGCAGATCTAATGTCACAACATCGCTTGTGACATCAGACATCCAACTAAAACACTTTAAACACTTAACACAACCCAGTGTTAAGACTCAATGTTGTGATATCACCCATATGACATCAAACATTGAACAACCTTTGTTTTACCAAAATTCCAGCCAATCCAAGAAACTAACAATAAGATTATTTCTAGTTCTCAGAAATGAGACCTTAGTTCAGAATACATCGATATTCTTCAAACGACAGATCACTCTGAAGGAAGCAGAAGCTTAAACGCAAGAAAGCTCAGAGTCAGAACGGAAAGCACTCAGATGAAGTATCACGGAAAGAATTTCAGATTCTCTAAGGTACGACTCTCCTTATCAACAATTGATTAAAACTAAAATTGTCTGGTAGGTAAAAACATTAATGAGATTCTCTCTGTCCAAGAAAAATCTTTTGATCAAATCTCTGGACAATGTGTTCACTCATTATAACATCTATCATCATTTCATATCTTGAATAATCATGATATATCTCTGAGAACATAGGTCTTATTAAAATTAAGCTAAAAGATCTTTCGTGTGACATAAGTAACTATCCTTTTGACAGTTTTTAACACTTCCAAGATCTTATCTATAATCTAAAAAGTATCTCTTACATCAAATCAAAACTCATGTCACGTCATATGGACCTGGTCTACGTCATCCCTAGATTAGGCACAACTCATCTTACTTATTTAGACGTATATAAGATACCATCCCCTACCAAAAAGATATCACATTCAAATTCTTCTATCACATAAAACATTTGTGTCAAAACTCTGTTTTCCATCTACCATCATGTCTCCACTAACCTTTCTTGGGAACCAGGACCTTCTTGAAATCATTCCGAAAAAGCAATTTGTAATCAATATTCCTCCTCTTTCGAGTAACATTGCTAGCAGTCTATCTGATATGTTTTATACTCAACAATGGACTAGATACTCCACTATGTTAGAAAAACCCATTTACGTAAATCTAGTGAAAGATTTTTGGAAGCATGCTTTCCTTGATCATGAAACTAGACATATCACCTCCTTTGTTCTTGAAGTCCTCATCATTATCACTCCTTTCTCAGTCACTCTAGCAACTGGATGTGAAAATGTTGAAATCCCTGTTGACTATGACTTAAATAAGTTCTTTGTTGCTAAAAGATTTGCTTTTCTTCATAATCTTTCATCCGGATATGAACCTTCCAATCCTGAAAATCTACTACCCATTCCCAAAGCATGGTATAAACTCATTTTGTCAAATTTCCTTCCCGGAGGAGAATACCATGGCATACTAAGATTTCATGACCACTAATTTATTCATTTACTGATGAATGATCTTCAGATAAACCTACCACACACTATATTCAACTGTCTCTGGAAATCCATCTCTGAGTCCAGAAACCTCACAAAGTCTTACATTCCTTATGGAAGAGTTTTGTCTAAGATTTTCTTCAGAGAAGGAATTGTGGATATGATCAAAGAGAAAATTGCAGAAGACGGTCCTGAAAGCCTTCCAGAAAATTGCTTGTTGAAGACTAACTATGAAATCTTTAGTAACTAGAAAAACTATATTTATATCTATTTAACCATGTCTATTGGGTGCATGTCCCTCTTATGTTGTAGTTTAAATCGTATTTGTTCTAAGTAATTGTACTCGTATCAGCTTGTCCTTAAATTACTTAGGTATAAGGAATAGCTAAAAACGTGTCTGTGAACCGTCCTAATTAATGAAGTATTTTCCATTTCCATTAAATAATTCGTAATCCTAAAAATACATACTTCTCATGTTCATCACGATTTAAAGTTGAAATTAAATAAATCAAAGAATCTAATATACATGAAAAGCATTTGATATATATATATATATATATATATATATATATATATATATATATATATATATATATATATATATATATATATATATTTTGACATGTGAAATTTTGTTTGGGGGCTCAAGAAACCGCCATCATTAAAATTGATCTGTTACGTCAACCACTCACAAGAAAACAGTTATGATCCACGATCACTCGATATTCTCTCATTAAATTTTAACTGCTCCTTTTAGTTTCCCATGTACCTATAGCACACCCTAAGCAATCATAACCTACCTAGGAAAATGTTAAATACAAATCCTTTGTGTTGATTCAGACGTTACCCTCAACGCTTATAAATAGTAAAGATCTCTCTCATTTTACTTCATCCTCAATCTAAACTGTAATTTCCCTAAACCCTTCTTCTAAATTAAAACTATGTCTGGTCTAGCTTTCACTAGAAGAAAAGAAAATTTAGAAGTCATCTCTGAGAAAAGACCAAATCTACCTCGTCTCAAAGATGATGGTTTGGAAATAATAAGGAGCACGCAAGTTCAGTCCTAGCATAGCTACTACTACCTACTAAATGGTCCCGTCTTTCCAAATATTGTTAAGGAATTCTGAAGATTTACTAGGATCAGTAATGACGGAAACACTATCTGGTCTGAAGTCTATTATCACCCAATCGATATCTCTATTTCTTCAATAGAGAAAATCACTAGATGTATCTCTTCCGGAGTCACAATTGATGACTATCAATCTGACTTAAGCATGGTGGAGAGGTGCAAGATTCTGTTTGATGGTTCGGTTCCATATGAACCAAATAATCCTGAGAAGCTTCTCCCTTCTCCTAAAACTTGGTTCAAATTCTCTCTAACCAATCTTCGTCCTCGTGCTACCGCTAGAAGCACCTTGACTCATGATGACAGAATCTTTGTCTTCCTCCTAACGCATCATTTTAGAATCGACCTCCCAAAGACTATTTTCAACCATCTTAAATATTCTATTAAAGTCTCAAGAAACCAGATGCATTCTTATATTCCTTATGGAAGAATACTATCTGAAATAATATTGAAAGAAAAGGCCTGGGAATTGATAAGCAGGCTTGGACCAGGACCTTCAGTGGCTGAAACCAGATGTGAAAGAGTGGACAATGTTGAAGATTTTGATAATTAAGATTTAAACCTTGATGTCCTTCAAGTCGTTGTTATGTTTTGTTGATTATCGTTTGTGGTACTTTGTGTTGATGTTCCTATCTCATTCTCTACTCCCTGTATAATTCCAAATCAATTAATCAATGAAAATGCTTAAGGTTGATTTCTGAATGATTGTTCATTTTCATTTTCCTGACACTTAAAATGCTTAATAGTCAAACAGTTGCATGCCTCAAGAACCGATGAGTCTGAAAGATCGTTGATCGTGACTTTACGAGTCTATCGGGGTTACTAACTGCAAGCACACAGTTTAATCGTGTAGTTTTAAAAGATATCGAACCCAAAAGGACTGATAATCAAACTAATACTATCGGATTGTTACTATGTTTAGCTAAGGCTGATGATTTTATAGGTTAAGGTACAAACGGGAAACTAAAAGTAAACTAGAATTTAGATTCAAATAAAATATAACAGAATATCGGTACGTAACTTGTCTACCATCGGGGATTCAATAAATCGTCGGCATATAAATAAGTTAAAATATTCTTCAGTAGAAAATATCAATTTAAAAGTATTTACCTCACACTCTCGTGTTTATTGACTCTGGCTATACTCCTAAATCAGAATGTTTGCTCTCACTAAACCATTTGAATTTAAAAGTACTTTTTGAAAACTAACAAGTCCTAATTGATTTTAAAGTGCTCTAGATGTGTTTAAAATCAATGTCCAATTTCAGCTATCCAGTTAAAATCTCAAACTCTCGTTGTATTGATCGTAACCTTCGTTACCTTTTTACACTCGTAACAAAAGTCCATTTAATTTAAGAAATTGAAACCAGAAAAATAAGTTGTGTACAGTTAAGCCGAGACTTATCAAATCCCTTTCTGGTCAACTTAATTACATACCGATATAAACGATCTAGCCAGACATTTTAACTAGTATAGACATACACAAACAAAAGCAGTAAAACATTAATTCATGCATGGTATTTAAGATTAAAGGCAATTCTATTAATTAAGTAAAAACCTGGAAAACAATTGAATCTTGAAGTTTAACAATCCTCCACAGGTCAGTAGGATTTGCTTGCTCGAATAATAAAAACGAAAACAAATGAAAATCTAACTGAAGTGCAATAGCTCCCCGGTGTAGGAAACTATTGCTATTTGGGTGCTGGGAAAGTAAAGTGGAAGAATGAAAGAAATCAAAAGCTCTGAACAACATAATCTCTGCAGCCAAAGGTAAGTCGTAAGGTCGAGATCCTATAAATGTTCCTAACTGCCTCCCTTTTATAGTATTAAGCAGTTGTCGTGAAAGAGAGAAAAAATCTCAAGGTGGATGTTAGTGGCCGAAAATATATGAGTCACTTCCTTGAATATTTCCTTGACTGGTTGAACGTTGGATCGTGGGTTGAATTGACACTGATAATCGTTGAGTGGTGCATGTAATTTAAATTATATTCTGAGGAAAACATTTGTGCCGGTCGCCATGGTCTTTGTGATGAGGGTCATACTAAGGATGCATTACGGTCGCCACGGCCTTGTGACGGTCGCCATGCTCTTTGAGTGCAGAAACTTAATTTTGCTGTCAACTGTCTTCTTTTCTTCCCTATTCTTTCTTCTTTTTTTCATGCAGGTTGATTGAGATAAAATACCTGAAAATGAATTTGAACACTTGCAAATAAAACATGAATAAACAAAAACGATGAAATAATTTAATGTAAATCAAGGCAAATATGTAATGTAAAATCGCATTATCAAACTCCCCTACACTTGAACCTTTGCTTGTCCTCAAGCAAATAATCAGTTCAAAAACATTGATCCAACACAAATACTTGACACATCTCTAAATCGTACGTGGTTGTGCGACATTATGTTAAAATGACAGATACTCAAATCAAACACCAAAGATACATTAATGACACAAAACATGAAACATGATCATAAACCCCCCTATACAAACCAGTCCGAATCATTCTACCATAGCTCAACCTAATGCTTCTCGTTTCTATTTCACCCGTTTTCATTCTGACGCAATCACATTAAGCCCTTTGCCTTTGCACGCACGTAGTAGAGTAGCCTGTTAGTGATTTTGATCCTTTAAACACAGGGTTTGGTACACAAGTGTGGTAACCCTTTATATATATACCTATTGCAAGTTGTGGGGGATCGAACCGTAGTTCGCCCTACCGAGTTCAGTACCAGGCACACCTTAACCAACTAAAAACAGGTTTCTCTTACCTTTCGCAAATCTTGCATCCTTTAGATTTGGTGCATTTTCTTTTTATTTTCCACAGTCAAAGGCGTGAAGTTTTTTCAATTTTGGCATCTTTAGGCATCAATCACTTATTTGCATCGACTCCCCACGTAGCTTGTGCTTAGACGGTGCTGACTGCTAATATAAACTACTTGGGGATAATTTAGAACTACAGCTTAAGGTCTCAGTATAATAGGTACTAAAACTAATCACGCGTATTCGAGGGGTCTAGGGTGTCAAGACGGTATCAATTTTGTTTAATCTTTCTCAGATTTCTAACATAGTCTGCGTGTAAAACAACCTATATACTCTAAGGGTGTGTCAAGTTATGTATCGAATCCCACAAGATTTTTTTTTGTTAAGGGTAAATAAAGTGGGGGAATTAAATAATACGGAAAACATATGCATATAATAACTTGTTGTTACATTAACGTTGATGAAGGGGAATAAAAACTAGAAAAAACTAAAAACTAATGCTTCCTCTCCCACACTAGATCGAACATTGTCCTCAATGTTTCGAGATAATGTAAAAGAGAAAGGAATAACTAAATTAGAAAAGTAAGCTACTAGGGTCCACGTGATCTGCCTCTTGCTCGTCCACGTCCGTTCTGTCCAAACTGATGTGGCATACCCACATGATAAATGTAGTCCTGCAAGTCATCCACACACATAGTCATGGCGCTCATCTCATCGATGATACTTGACATCCTTCCCTCCATTCTTTCAGCTTGGTCGCGTTGATCTTGTTGGATTTGTTGTAGGAGACTCATCATGTCAGTGTGTTGTGTCTGGTACTGCTGGTCTCTCTGGGCATCCAATTCATTCCTTTGCATAATAACTGCGAGAACATCATCATTAGTAGCCGGAGCACGGTCACTTCATCGACGGCGTCGGGAGGATGAGCTTGCAAACTATGCAGCGGGTTGTTGGTCTTCTTTAGGTGCACCCAGGTCCATATCATCATATTCATCATCAGGCTGACCTTCGGGTGCAACCGCATTAGGCTCAGGGGCATCTAAATCAAAGATCCAATTTGACATATTTTGTGGATCTATACGAGCAGGTCAAGGCAAAACAATACTTCTAACTACCCTGTTTCGTACCATAAGGTTGTACTTCTTATCGTCTCTGGCCTAAATCAAATGTGCGTTACGGAAATACTCGATATCCAGATATACGGCCGGCACAGACGGTAAGTCCGTAAGCCTCTCTCCCAAATCCAAAGCAAGTGCTACAGAAGTAACTATTCCTCCAAAACAGAAGGGAGTAGCACCTCTCGCACAACTAGAAAGAATGTGTGCTAGCAGAAACGATATGGCATTGATCGGTATAGGCGTGAAAACACAATGCATGAAGAAAAGCTCCTTGGAATTTACCTTATGGTTGTTGACTCTCCCAAAAATGGTGTGGCTTAAGACACGGTGATAATACTGTATGGCTGGGTTATGGATGAATGTGGCATTAAGCCCTTCCCAGCTTGTAGCGCTTTCACCGGTTAAATTTCTCCATACCTCAAATGCTACGGTCAGCCAGTTTGGATCACGAGGGATACGACATTGAACACCGTCTCCTCGTGGAAATTTCAGCATGTCTCCTAGCTCGTCATAGTTCAAAGAATATTCAGTGTTGAACATTCTGAAAGTAGCGGAGCCGGTGAGAAATTGCGCATCATCCGAGGGCGTGTTGTAGGAGAAGGAACTTAAGAATTCTAAGGTTAAGGCTTCATATGTCAGAAGGTTTTGGGTGCAAAGGTGAGTCAGGCCTGAGTTAGCGAGCATCCATTGAACGCCCTCCAATAATCCAAGCTCTTGTAGACATGATATGTCGAGATACCTCGTTGGTTGGATTGAGCGTCTGTAGAATTTGAGGTATTTCTCTCTTTGATGTTCACCAGCTTCTCCATCACGGAAAATGATTGACGAGAGGTTAGGTGCTTTAGCCATGGTTCATGCAAAGAAAAATGGGGGTGTGTGTGTTTATGTTTTTGGTACAGAGGGATGAAATTGTGAGCTTGAAATATGGGTTACGGTGTTTAATAGAGGTTAAGGGAATGCGGAAAAAAAATGAAAAATAAATGGGGAAGGTTGAAAGGGTTAGTAATTTGGTCGGTTATGGAGTTATGGGGTTGAGAGAGTGGGACGGTGAAGAAGAAGATGAGGTATGAGGAAGAAGAGCAGTTCTGTTTTATTCAAAACAGACGCGTTTTGGCTCTATGATGGTCGTCACAGATGGCCTTACGGTCGTCACACTTAGAATTCCTGTGACGGGCGTCACAGGAATGTTACGGTCGCCATACACCAAAACCTCAAAAATTTAAATTCCAATTATAACATCAATAACGCATAACACTGCACACAACAGTTCACACATATGACATAATTAATATATTTTGCACCACAGTATTCAATGAGAATTATAAATATAAATGTAATGGAAATTTATTTAATGTTGCAAACACAGCAAATAACAAAACACAAAGATAAATATCAGTGAAATAAATATCCATTAACTGAAGTAAAGTAGTTCAGTATCCAAAAATTAGCAGTAGCAGATGCAAACGCATGAAGTACCAGTAGGTTCAATTTAAATCCAGAAATAGCAGTGAAAAATTAAAATTAAAATTAATGGAAAATGCGGTAAATGTCAAAAATAGTAGAATCAGTCACGACTGCGTCTCAATGACTCCACCACTTGGTTCAAATGATCCAGCTGTTTGACGGTGGTATGCATTAGACCGATGACATCAAGACGGATATTTCAGAGCTGGTCTCGCATGGCATTCAGTTCTGTACGGAAGGCTTCTAATGTGGTATGGATGTTTGCAAGAGGAATGGTATTAGCATCATTTATAGGGTGGTCTGGAAAATCATGGTAATGTGGAGGTGTTTCGGGGTCTATTTCAATATCGGAGACAAGGTCATCGAGTTCTTTCTTAGATTATGGTCCGTCCAAATCATAAAGCCAGTTACGGCGGTTGTGCACACTAGTACGCTAATGGCCAGGCAATGTAAAGTGAGGAACAACCTAGTTATTGATCAGGAGTTGAAACGGGGGTGGTCCGAGATTTCTTATTAATCCTCTGTTCAAACAGAAGGTGATGTTCATGGGCCTATATCCTCCTAAAGGGTTTACTCGAGAGAGACGTGCCCTAAATCCCATGGCTTCAGCAATTTTGGTCACTAGGCCACCTGTTAGAATGGGACCATGATCAGCTTGAGCAATCCTAAGGAGGTTGTCAAGCATAAAGGTAGCCCCATTAATAGGACGAGATTGAAACACACAAAACAGGATAAAGAGCTCATCTCTGGACACTAGGGTATCATTAGCAAATTTTCCAAAGAGGGTAAAGGCCAAGATCATATGGAAATATCTGATGGTCAAGTTATGAATATCAGTGGACACCATAGGGTGCGGGTCATGATATGGTCGTCCCGAAATACTACCCCAGAAAAATTTAAGTTCATTTTCCATAAGCAAATCTTCTTGTGCCATAGAGAAAACGTCAGGGCCATTGGGGAAACCCAACAGTTCCGCGATTTCTCGGTTGTTAAAACGGCAAGTGTATCCAAACACCCTGAAGGTTATCCTACCCTTATTAAATCCCATGCCATAATTAGGGTCATAGGCCAGTGAGCTCAAAAATTCAAGAGTTAACCTATGGTAAGTCAAGTGCTTCTTCCTAGCAAAACCCTCCCAACTTATCTGGTTAAACATAAAATCTATGTTGTCACCTATGCCTAGAGTAGTCATGGTAGGTCCATGGGTGAATTTGGTTAAAGCCATAGGTCTAAGAGAAAGAGCCTCGTAACGGTGCCATTGGGCAGCGTTCTTGAATAACACAACCATGGTATCTTCATTATCCATCTTTAAAGTTAGTAGGAAGAATGAAATCAGTGGAGAAGAAAGAAGGTAGAAAAAAGATAAAGTCCTGGAAGCATAAAGTAAGACAATCAGCACTAATTTTTAAAATAATTGAAACTACTGCATTTGTTAGTGAAGTAAATTTGGATAAAAATAAAATAAAATAAGAAAAATTAAAAAAAAAATTGAAAATAAAATAAATGATTAAAATAAGGAAAAACGAAGGAATAAACAAAAGAAATTTCGTGGGTTGCCTCCCACGTAGCGCTTCATTTAATGTCTGGAGCTCGACACAGTTTATCAGAAATATTAGCTTAAGGGCATTGCAGGCATTTCTGCCAGTTTTAGACCAGTAAAAAAATCTCTATTGTCTACGCAATGATAGTGTTTCAAACGTTGCCCATTTACGATAAACGGTTCACTAGATCTACCTTTTATTTCAACTGCACCGCTTAACAGGACTTTAGTTACCTCAAAGGGACCAGACCACCTAGAACGAAGTTTTCCTGGGAAGAATCTAAGTCTAGAATTAAACAAAAGCACAATGTCTCCTACATTAAATTCTTTCCTTGCTATACGTTTGCCATGCCATTTTTTCTCTCTTTATATATTCTGGAATTCTCGTAAGCGTCTAATCTAAGTTCTTCTAGTTCATGCAAATATAGAATTCTCTTTTCTCCCGCCGCGGTATAATTTAAATTAATAGTTTTGATAGCCCAATAGGCCTTATGTTCTATTTCTACTGGCAGGTGACAAGATTTGCCATAAACTAGCTTAAATGGCGTGGTTCCTATGGGAGTTTTATAAGCTGTCCTATAAGCCCACAAAGCTTCGTGTAGTTTCGAAGACCAATCTTTCCTAGAGGTGGCAACGGTCTTTTCTAAGATCTGTTTAATTTCTCTATTTGATACCTCTACTTGCCAACTCGTTTGGGGGTGGTAAGGTGTCGCTACACGGTGTTTGACTCCATATTTCGATAGAAGTTTCTCAAAGATTTTTGAGATAAAATGGGAACCTTCATCACTGATTACCAGTCTCGGAACACCGAATCTGGGAAAAATTATATTCTTAAAGAGCTTATTCACTACTCGTGCGTCGTTTGTTGGAGCGGCTACAACCTCGATCCATTTTGAAACATAATCTACAGCAACGAGTATGTATTTATTATCGAAAGAATACGGAAATGGTCCCATGAAGTCTATTCCCCACACGTCAAAGACTTCTACTTCTAAATTGCCCTTTTGAGGCATTTCATCGCGTCTAGAAATGTTGCCAGTGTGTTGACACCGGTCGCAATTTATAACCGCGATATGGACATCTTTCCATAGAGTAGGCCAAAAGAGGTCGGCTTGTAAGATCTTAGCACAAGTCTTCGAAGTGCTCGCATGCCCACCATAAGGAGCAGAATGGCAGTGAGAGATTATATCTTCTACTTCATCTTCGGGTACACAACAACGGAAAATACCATCGGCGCCTCTCTTGAAGAGTAGTGGTTCTTCCCAATAATAGTGTTTAAGGTCATGGAAAAATTTCTTCTTCTGTTGGTAGGTTAGATTAGGTGGTAGTACTCCAGCTACTAAATAGTTAACAAAATCAGCATACCATGGCAACCTGGTTTTAGTGTAAACAGCTTCTACAACTTCATTGGTTTCCATATCATTATAAATCAGAGATTATTCAATTGTAGTACTCTCCAACTGGGCTAATAGCCTTTCGTAAGGGAAATCGTCGTTAATAGGTACTTGGTCAGGTTGGATGTCTTCCATTCTTGACAGGTGATCAGCTACTACATTTTCAGTGCCTTTCTTGTCTTTGATTTCCAAATCAAATTCTTGTAAGAGCATAATCCACCTCAGAAGTCTTGGTTTGGCGTCTTTTTTACTTAATAGGTACCTAATTGCGGTGTGATCGGTATAGATAATTATTTTTGCTCCTACTAGGTAAGAACGAAATTTATCCAAAGCGAACACGACAGCCAAAAGTTCCTTTTCTGTGGTAGCGTAGTTCATTTGTGCAGGATCTAAGGTTCTACTAGCGTAGTAAATTGCATGAAGCTTTTTATCCTTTCTTTGTCCTAAGAATTCACCTACAGCATAATCACTCGCGTCACACATAATCTCGAATGGTTCATTCCAATCTGGGGGTTGCATAATGGGTGCTGATATCAACGCTTGCTTAAGTGTTCGAAATACGTCCAAGCATTTATCATCAAAGACGAATTCAACATCTTTCATCAGTAGCTCAGTTAGAGGCTTGGTTATTTTAGAGAAATCTTTAATGAAAGGTCGATAAAAACCGGCGTGTCCTAGAAAGCTTCTTATTTCTCTAACGGTTTTCAGCGGTTGGAGATTTTCTATAACTTCGATTTTTGCTTTGTCGACTTCATTTCCCTTATTAGACACTATATGTCCAAGTACAATTCCTTGTCGGACCATGAAATGGCATTTTTCCCAATTGAGCACTAGGTTGACACTTACGCATCGTTCAAACACCATTTCGAGGTTCGATAGACATCCTTCAAAACTTTCCCCACAGGCATAGAAATCGTCCATAAAGACTTCCATTATACCATCTAAGAAATCAGAGAAGATAGACATCATGCATCTCTGGAATGTTGCAGGTGCGTTACATAATCCTAACGACATTCGCCGGTAGGCAAAAGTACCATAGGGACATGTGAAAGTAGTATTTTCTTGGTCGTCGGGATGGATAGGAATTTGGAAAAATCCTGAATATCCGTCTAAATAGCAAAAATGGGAATGTTTAGCCAGGCGTTCAATCATTTGATCTAAGAAGGGCAAAGGGAAATGATCTTTACGAGTGGCTTTGTTTAGTTTCCTATAGTCGATACACATTCTCCATTCGGTTTGAGTACGTTGTGCTATGGATTCGCCTTTTTCATTACTGATAACTGTAACACCTCCTTTCTTGGGTACAACGTGAACTGGGTTAACCCATTCACTATCGGATATTGGGTATATGATTCCTGCTTCTAACAACTTCTGCACTTCTCTCTTAACGACATCACTCAGAATGGGATTGATTCTCCTTTGATGTTCTCTAGAGGTTTTACAGTCTTCCTCAAGCATGATGCGATACATACAGATAGAGGGACTTATTCCTTTTAAATCTGAGATGTTATAGCCTAAGGCAGTTGGGTATTTTCTCAGGACATGTAATAATTTTTCAGTTTTTATTTGTCCTAAGTCTGCGTTGATTATAACTGGTCGTTCGAGTTCTGCATCTAGGAATTCATACCTTAGATCTTTGGGTAGTGTTTTAAGTTCTACATCTGGTTTCTTTGGGCAAGGCATAGGGTCAGGAGTAAGTGCGAGACATTCACTTAGATTATTATCTTGGTATTCACCATGCCAATTATCATCTTTAAAAATTTATGGCATTGAAATTTTCAGCACTTCAGAATACGTATTTTGTTGTTTCTCCATCTTTCTAACGCATTCATCGATAACATCTAAGAAACAGCACGAATCATCTATAGCAGGTGCTTTGAAGAATTGTGAGAGGATAAATTCTACCTTTTCTTCACCAACCTCAAAAGTTAGTTTTCCATTTTTCACATCTATGATGGCTCCGGCTGTGGCTAGGAATGGTCTTCCTAAAGTGATAGGGATATTGGAGTCTTCCTTAATGTCCATAATTATGAAGTCTGTAGGAATATAGAATTGCCCTATACGCACTGGAACATTTTCTAGCATATCTAATGGAAATTTCACTGAACGATCAGCTAGTTGTACGGACATTTTTGTTGGTCTCAATTCTCCCATGTTGAGCCTTTTACAAATAGATAAGGGCATTAAGCTAGTACTGGCTCCTAAGTCACACAGGGCTTTGTCTATGACAAAATTTCCAATCACACATGGTATAGAAAAACTACCAGGGTCTTTTAGCTTAGGAGGCATATTGTTTTGGATTATAGTGCTACACTCTGCAGTAAGCATAACGGTTTCAGTATCCTCAAGCTTTTTCTTATTAGATAGAATTTCTTTAAGGAACTTAGCATAGGAGGGCATTTGTGTGATTGCTTCTGTAAAAGGTATTGTAACATTTAATTGTTTCAGAAGTTCAACGAATTTCTTAAATTTCCCTATGTTTTTAGATTTAGCAAATCTTTGAGGATACGTGATAGGTGGTTTATAAGGCGCCGGAGGTACATATGGTTCTTCTTTCTCTTCGGCCTCTTTGCCATAATCTTCTTTTTCGTTTTCCTTTGGTTCATCTTCATTTTCAGATTCCTTACTAGGCTTTCTATACATGGCTGGATTTTCGATCCTTGGGTCAGTTGGTCCATCTAGTTCTATTCCACTCCGAAGTGTTATAGCATTTGTATGCCCTTTCGGATTAGGTTGAGGTTGTTCTGGAAAATTACTAGCTGGGGCAGTGGTAACAGCTTGTTGTTGAGCCACTTGCGAGATTTGTGTTTCTAACATTTTGTTGTGAGTGGCTAAAGCGTCAACCTTGTTGGCTAATTATTTAATTTGCTCACTAGTGTGAATGTTTTGGTTAAGGAACTCCTTGTTTTGTTGAGCTTGTGCAGCAGTGAAATTCTCCATCATGATTTCAAGGTTTGACTTCCTAGGAACGTTAGGAACGTTAGCAGCGGGTTTTTGATACCCTGGCGGTACAGCAGGTGCTTGTCCAGGTGCATACAAAGTGTTGTTGTTCTTGTATGAAAATCTGGGATGGTTTTTCCAACCAGGATTGTAGGTATTTGCATAAGGGTTTCCTTTAGCATAATTCACTTGATCAGTGGATATTCCTGCCAAAATTTGACATTCAGGGGCAGCATGTCCAGGTGCTCCGTATAATTCGCAGTTTGGAGCTACAACAGCCACGGTGGCTGCGGGTGTTATGGTCAAGTTATCTATCTTTTGAGCAAGGGCATCTACCTTAGCATGGACATGATCAAGGCTACTAACTTCGTACATTCCACCTTTTGTTTGGGATTTTTCCACAGGCGTTCTTTCACCTCCCCATTGATAATGGTTTTGAGCCATACTTTCGATTAGTTGATAAGCTTCGTCATAAGGTTTGTCCATAAGTGTACCACCAGCGGCGGCATCTATTGTCATTCTTGTATTATACAAGAGACCATTGTAAAACGTATGGATGACCAACCAATCTTCAAGACCGTGATGCGGACACATCCTTATCATGTCTTTGTATCTTTCCCTTGCATCGTAAAGAGATTCGTTGTCCTTTTGTTTGAATCCATTAATTTGGGCCCTTAGCATAGCCGTCTTGCTTGGTGGGAAATATCGTGCTAAGAATACCTTCTTCAACTCATCCCAAGTAGTAAAGGAGTTTGATGGCAAGGATTGCAACCAAGCCCAAGCTCTGTCTCTTAATGAGAAAGGAAAAAGACGTAGTCTTATCGCGTCTGGAGATACACCATTTGCCTTTACTGTGTCTGCGTACTGCATAAACTTGGTCAAATGTTCATTGGGATCGTCCGTAGGATTCCCAGAAAATTGATGTTGTTGTACGGCTGACAACAATGAGGGTTTCAACTCGAAATCATTTCGGTTGATAGAAGGGGCAACAATGTTGTTATGTGGTTCTTGTTGAGATGGGGTAGCATAGAACTTAAGAGGACGGTTCTGTAGTCTTTCGCCCATGTCTGCTTCAGTCTCAGGTTTAGATTCAGATTCTGATTCAGATTCAGAGTCGGAAAAAGGAATTTCATGTTCTAAATAGTATTCTCTAATTCGTCGTCTTACTCTAAGAAGACGCTTTGGTTCATCTGTCCGTTGCGTTAGGTCTTCGCCTTTTGAGCGAGTACTTGGCATACAACCAGCAAATTAAGGAATAGAATTTGTTGCCTTAGTCTATACGGCGCAACAAAGGAAATGCTCTATCGACTAAATCAGTCCCCAGCAACGGCGCCAAAAACTTGATCGTGACTTTATGAGTCTATCGAGGTTACTAACTACAAGCGCATAGTCTAATCGCGTAGTTTTAAAAGATATCGAACCCACAAGGACTGATAATCAAACTAATGTTGTCGGATTGTTACTATGTTTAGCTAAGGCTTATGATTTTATAGGTTAAGGTGCAAACGGGAAACTAAAAGTAAAGTAGAATTTAGATTCAAATAAAATATAACGGAATATCGGTACGTAATTCGTCTACCATCGGGGATTCAATAAATCGTCGGCATATAAATAAGTTAAAATATTCTTCAGTAGAAAATATCAATTTTAAAGTATTTACCTCACACTCTCGTGTTTATTGACTCTGACTATACTCCTAAACCAGAATGTTTGCTCTTGCTAAACCATTTGAATTTAAAAGTTCTTTTTGAAAACTAACAAGTCCTAATTGATTTTAAAGTGCTCTCACTGTGTTTAAAATCAATGTCCAATTTCAGTTATCCGGTTAAAATCTCAAACTCTCGTTGTATTGATCGTAACCTTAGTTACCTTTTTACTCTCGTAACAAAAGTCCATTTAATTTAAGAAATTGAAACCAGAAAAATAAGTTGTGTACAGTTAAGCCGAGACTTATCAAATCCCTTTCCGGTCGACTTAATTATATACCGATATAAACGGTTTAGCCGGACATTTTAACTAGTACAGACATACACAAACAAAAGCAGTAAAACATTAATTCATGCATGGTATTTAAGATTAAAGGAAATTCTATTAATTAAGTAAAAACCTGGAAAAACAATTGAATCTTGAAGTTTAACAATCCTCCACAGGTCGGTAGGATTTGCTTGCTCGAATAATAAAAACGAAAACAAATGAAAATCTAACTAAAGTGCAATATGTAGCGCGATTTTTGTAGTCCTGAGTCACGATCACTTGGGCACTACAGTTCGATTCATTTTTTATCCTATTGAGCTTGTTAAGGAAGGGAAATAGAAGTCTCCAATTAACCCTGCTTGCATACAGAATTTGAACAGCGGTCTGTTAGGTTACAGATGCTATGTGGATGTGGGGCCCAATCTTCGGTTATTTTGTTAAGAACACAATGTCTGGATTATTTGTGAGGTTTTTGGTAATGTGTTTAGATTTGCTGCTTTTGGGTTGATTTGGTGGAGATACTGGGTTTTGGGTTTTTGATTAGTATGCTCGCTAAGATTTTTTCAATCTTATGCCTACTTATTCCCGTTTGATGAAACAGGGAAATCAGAACGATCGTAGTTCCTCCTATTCTATGGGAGGAAAAGAGGTTGTTTTGGTGTCTTGTTCAAAGCCCAAGACATGAAGCTAAAGGTGGTTTGTATCTTGTTCAAAGCCCAAGATGTGAAGCTGAAGGGTCTATTTGTATCTTGTTTGAAGCCCAAGATGTGAAGCTGAAGGGTTTTGACTTTAGAGAGAATTTGTCATCTCTAAAGAGGAGTTGTTGATGTTTGTATGTTGTGAGCAAGGCACAACTTTGATGCTAAAAGGTTGATTGACTCAACCAGGGTTTTCTTTATACAAAGCCTAAGAGGGAACGATTGACCCAACAAGAGGGTGCTAACAAGTGACTGACTCAACAAGAGAGTGCTTTCATGTGTCTTGTACGAAGCCCAAGACGGAGGCTAAAGAGGTTTGACTCAACAAGAGAGTCTTGACCAGGTGATTGACTCAACAAGAGATTCTTTTATACTCAACAAGAGAGTGATTTATATCTCGTACGAAGCCCGAGATGGAGGCTAAAGGTGTTTGACTCAACAAGAGAGTCTTTTATATTCAACGAGAGAGTGTTTTCTATCTCGTACGAAGCCCGAGATGGAGGCTAAAGAGGTTGACTCAACAAGAGAGTCTTTTATACTCAACAAGAGAGTGTGAAAAGGTTAGCTCCGCTAGGGAGAATCATTGTACAAAGCCCAAGAGGAGGCTATTTATGCTGGCGACTGTTTCATTTTAGTGACAGGTCCAGTATGTTGGATAAAAGAGAAAATCAGTTCTTATGAAGGAAAGATTAAAGGTATTGTTGTGCCTTGGCACTGATTAGAGGATCAGGGTTATTTCCTGTACTTTAAGGAAATGGGAAATCCAAAGGCTATTGAGACTGTCCAAGTCTACTGGTGTTGTGAGAAATTGATTCTCAGATAGTGAATGATCTTTGTATAATGCCCAAGAGAAGGCTAGTATGTTTAGGGATGAAGGTCAACCCATTAACTGGTCTGACACTTGACTCAGAAAGACAACTGTAACAAATCAATGACTAGGTTCTGTTCCTATACCTGTAGAGGTATCTGGGTCCTTGTACTAAGCCCAAGAGAAGGCATGAGAGCTTTTAAGAAGCCGACGGGTCCTTGTACAACGCCCAAGAGGAGGCGGGGATGCTTTTAGGAAGCCTGTGGGTCCCCAAACAAAGAGAAGTTCAAGAAATGCAACTCACCGAGAAGAGATCATTTCATGAAAGTTCGAGGTTTGAAGAAACTCAAGAGATGCCATTCACCGAGAAAAGATCATCTCTGGGGAGTAGAGTTTCTTTGACAATGTCTAAGGGTGACAGTCTGAGAAAGGGTTCACTGAGAATGCTGCCTTTCACGTCTTCATATTGTTTAACCCCAAGAGGAGGGAAGACTGTGTCTGGTAATCCTATGGGGATCTAGTTTTGACTGTATTTAAGAGTGACCAACAGGGCTTTACCTAGTGCTAGACGTAGTTGCCGGGGAAAACTCTAAATAACTATACTAGTATTACACAGTGGATATATAGCAAGTATATAAAAGTTTGTGAAAGAAGACTTACAGCGAGCAGCCCCACAATACAGTTATATATATATATATATATATATGAAAGTGGATAAAGAAAGCGGGTAAACACTTACTCGGTTGTAGAGCTTCCATGCTGATTTGTTAGTTGTTCAACAAAGAAAGCTTTGATAATAATATTATATTCTAAATCAAAGGGGAAAGTGCTTTGAAAAGATTGTTGGGGCTAACAGCTCAAGGAGAGGCCCAAGGTTTTATTAGTGATTGCACTGTTGTTTTGTACAGGGACTTATACAAGTGACTGAGACCCAAAAAGGTTTTATGTACAAAGGGATGGGTCTTACACTCTCTCAAGAGGCCCAAAGGGTTTAAAGAAAAGGAATGGGGCTTATAACACGATGGTAGGCCCAGATGATTTGATTTTTGAACTGGCGATCGTGTCGAGGTTTCTTTAACATATTGGGTCTTATACAATGCATTGAGGCCCAAAAAAGGTTTGACTACAAGGGATGAGTCTTACACTCTATTAGAGGCCTAAAGGTTTATTTTTGTATAAGCGGTGGGGCTTACAGCTCAAGGAGAGGCCCAGAGGAAAAATAACGCTCGCACCGTTATTTTGAAAATCGTGTCGGGACTTATAAAATGACTGAGGCCCAAAAAGGTTTGTATTTACAAAGGATTGGGTCTTACACTCTACCAAGAGGCCCAAAGAGTTTTGAAAATGATTGATGAGGTTTGAAATCAAAGAAACCCTAATTTTATTTTCCTTTAAAAGTAAATATTTAAAGAAAATCAATAAAAATGATAAAAATACCAAATGAGTTTGAATAAACCACTTGTGATTTTTGTTTAAGGTTTGAAAAATGAGGTTTTAATTACAGGATGAATTAAAACTCATTTGGTTTTGATTTTCAAGGTAAATATTCACTTTTAAAATGTTTAAAAACAATTAAAAATGAATTTATTCACAAAAATACTAATAATATTAAATAAATAATATAAACTTGATTTTTTGTGGAATAAAATATTTCAATATTTTTGTGATTTTTTGCAAAAAGAACCAATAAAAAATAATTAAAAGTGAGAGAGTTATTAATTTTCCAAACTATTAAAAATAATATGAAAAATAGTAGAAAAGTGGAAAAAATAGCAAAAAGAGGGTCTGGGGCGAGGGGGATTCGAACCCCAGACCTCTTGTGTATAGGGCACGCGCCTTACCACTGGGGTGGTGATACATCCGTTGATTGAAACACAACCACAAATATACAAGGCTTGCCTTGTTTTTTGCCTGGCCCAAGGCAAGGCAAGGCAAGATTTTGGTCAGAAACGTGAAGGCCATAACTTTCTCATTTCTCCATGGATTGGGACAAAATTTAGGTATATCCTGCCTAGAATTTCACAAGGAATCCAATGGTGGTGGTGTTTTTTTAGATCATGCTCCTATTGAAAAACCCGATAGTGGTTTTGAAATAGGCCATGATTTGCATTTTTTGTGCTATCTCTTGGTACAGGCATGGATTACATGATGAATTGGTTCAAACACAACACATATAACATGTACAAGATGTGCATGATCAGTGGACCTCAAAGCAATGCATATTTCAAAGAGTTCAAGTTGAGATGCTTACCTCTTTTTGAAGCTTTTGTGCAATCTGCCAAGTGCTTTGTTCCAGAAATGATTTGATTCTTTGGACACCCTCAAATGATCTCTTAGAAGCTTTTAGGATGGTTGGAATCAGCTGGAAACCTCAAGAACAAGTTTGAGCTCTTTCTTGCAAAAGGGGCAAAAGTGGCCAAAATAGCAACTCTCTCAAATGGTGTTCCAGATGGGGGGAACCATTTGGGACAACTCAAGGATGATATTTGGAGTGTGTTTGAGGTTTTGTCTGGTTTGGAAAGTGACTGAATCAATACATGGCTTGAAAAATGCACAAAAGTCCTATTTTGAGGTTTTGAGAGGTGACTTTGTAATTTTGGTGTTACAGGTCACTTGTGAGTGTTTGGACAGCTTATATATGACATATTGGATGTGTTTGGATCATGAGCTGTAGTGGAATTGCTCTTTAACTCAAAAACTCAGAGTTACCTTGCTAAAGAAGGCATTTTTGCCAAGAGAAAGAGATTTTGAGGAAAGCTTCAGTTGTAGTGCTTTGGTGTACTCAAACTGATCACAAATGAGCTCTATTTATAGTAGAGTAAGTTTGTTTTGGCTGCAACAGTGAATGGCAACTGCAGCAGAGGTTTGGCCAATGTTGATCAATGAGAATCCAAGTCTCCTCCATTGACTAGAGGTTAGGGCACAGGCTAGTGGTTCCCTTGGTCTTGGATAAGTCTTGACTGAATTCAGTTGGAAATGGCTCAGTCCATGCCACCTTGGTGCATCCATTAAATGCTCCAAACCAAAATTGGAGTCTTGTCCCTCTTTTAGGCATTTCTAGGTTTGGCATGCTACTTTTGGTTCCAAAGACTTGGGAGGCTTATGGATCAGTGTTTGTCCCTCCTTGGTCTCCCCTTGAAGTGTTCAGATGGATAGATTTGCTTTCCCTTGCAAAATTTGAGCAAATCGAGCAAAACTCCCAAATCTGCCTTGCAATGACAGTTTGCAGCAAGGCATATTGGCATGGTCATATCTCATGGCCCAAGTGGAATTTGATGGAGTTCTTGGCCATTTTGGAAAGCCCTCATATGATACAACAACTGTTTGATCATAATTGGTTTTGATACTTTTTGGATCCAAGTGAAAAATGCCCCTACATTTTGAAAAAAGTAAGATAGATTCTGACTTAGTGAAAATTAATTTCACTAAGTGTTGGAAAAAAGTGACATTTTCACTTTTTGTGATTTTGATCATTCCATAACTTAAAATCCATGAGGAATTGCAATGAGTTGTGTTTAAAGCTTTTGTAGAGTGCCATGAGAGCTACAAATCCAGCTTTGGGTGGGGAAAAATGGCCTTGTGGTTTAAGAGTTATGATCCTCCAAAGTTGGTACCCTAGCCACTTTGTTCCATAACTTAGAAAATTTTCTAAGTTTTTATGGTTATCCCACTTTTCTTGATTTCTCTTGATGAATGATGATTCCAACCACACATTAACATCATTTTAGGGTCAAAGAACCAAAATTGTGAAAAATCTCAAAAATTCAAAGTTGACTTTTGTGCACAGTTGACTTTTTGTCAGATGAATTCCAAACTGTGCGATCCTCTATGAAATCAAGTCCTTGACCTAAATCAAATTTAATGGACATGTTCCATAGGTGCTATAGGGTGTATTGAATCATGTAGTTCTGATGAACTTGAAACTTGGGAATCAAGCTTCATGGATCAATCCATTGTTGCAAATGGATCAATGTGGTTTATTAGAGATCCTCAAATCATGTCTTGAGGTCTTGGCTCATGACTTGTCCCAAAAGTCAACTTAGGGGTGAATTAGGTCAAGAAAGCCTAATTCCTGATTTTTAGTGATTGCATCCCCTGAGGACAAATTGACTTGGTGATTGGGTTTATGATGTTCCATGGAGCATCTTAGGTTATGCTTTGAAGCATTGGCTCATTCCTAGAGGAAAAATTCCATCTGGAGGCCCTGGTCGACCAAAACCCTAATTTGGTGACACTGTTGATTTTGAGGCTTGATCCACTCATAATGCTGCAACCTTGTGCTTGATTCTTGATGTGGGAGTCCTCTTGATCCATTGTGGGTGTTTGAGAGGCTAGACAAGTTAAAGATCATGTCATTCCTTGATTGATCCTTTGTCTAAGAACTCTGAGAGGGCTTGAAACCCTAATTTTGATTGTAGTGGATGCTCACCCATCTTTGGGGAGACTAATGAGGCATAATGATACACCTACATTGTGATAACACTATGCCAAAAATGATTTTAGGCAGCGCACCTTAGACAGCGCTTTTTTCCAAAAGTGCTGCTATAAGTTAAATAAAAAATAAAACACGGGAAGTATGTACGAAATTGTGTAAAAGCGCTACTAAAAGGCCCACCTTAGACATCACTATTCAAAAGCGCTGCTAAAAGGCCTACCTTAGACAGCGCTTTACAAAAGCGCTGCTAAAAGTCCCACCTTAGACAGCGCTTCTCAAAAGCGCTACTAAAGGCCCATGTACGAAGCGCTGCTAAAAGCCCATATTAGAAAGTGCTTTACTCAAAGCGCAGCTAAAGGCCCAACTAGAAAGCGAAAGCGCTGCTAAAAGCACTCATTAGACAGCGCTTCACAAAAGCCCTGGCTAAAGTCGTTTAAAATTAAAATTAAAAAACAGATTCTATTCATTCTTTCTATTCTCAGAACTGTTTCTCTTCTCTCGCGAAAAACCCTAAACCTAGAAAAAATATTCTCTTCTTCTCTCACGCACCTCCGTCCTCTTCATTGTAATCATCAATCTTTTATTACATAGTCGTTATTACATCCATTCCTTCATAAGGTTGTTTGCTCTCTCCGGCGAGGCTCCTGGGTCCCATAATCAGAGGAAGAAGATAGAGTTGCAATCTTTTAACTGAAGCTTTTTCACGGTATACTTTTTCTTTGATTGATCGGTTCTTAATTTCTATGCTTAGTTTAGTGTTCATCAATTTAGGAACTGTAACGTTCCCCATCCTGGGTTCCACAATCAAAGGAACTGTAATGTTCCCCATTTTCTGACTCTGTTGATGTTGTTGTTCTGAACTCTATGTTTTTTGTTTGTTTGAAGTTTAATTCCGATTTGTTCTGTTCTGTTGATTATGGAAAGAAAACAAAACGAAATAGTAGAACTCAATAAGAGTGTCGGCTAATTCAGTGTTTCAGTAAAAATGTTTATGAGTTTTCGTTGGAATTATAACTATTATAATCTCTTATTCCAGGTTAAATGGCTAGTAATGAGGATCACCCACATGATGATTCTATTCATGATGGAGATGAGACCGGTAATGCAGTGGAAAGGGAAATTAGACGAGGAATAACAATTATGAAGAGACTCATTCGTGATAGAGATCGAGGCATAAAACATGATGTGCATTGGAGTCAAGATAACCAACTAATTGAGCCTAACGGTTCAACGTTGACAAGTTATCTTGGTTCAGTTGCAAGGAGAGAAGTTCCAATTACTTGTGATGATTGGAGAAACAAAGCGTTGAAAGACGCTAAAGACAAAATATGGATTGAGATACAGGTACCATATGTGATGTTATTTGTTTTTAATGACGATTATGTATTTAAATTACTTATACTAACGCACTCTGTATACGATTTTCGTAGAGTTCTTTCAACATTGATGATACTAGAAAAGATTATATACTCGGATTGGCCAGAAAAATACATAGAGGGTTTAGATCTTTTTTATCAAACAAGTTTCTTAAGGATGCGGATAAAAAATTTATTGATGCAGAGCTTCCACAGAAATATGCAGATTTGATTACACCTCATGAATGTGAAACTTTTAAATCCAAACGAAAAACCCCAGAATTTGAGAGTCATCAAGTCCCGCGTATCCATACAAAAAAGGGCGTATGGGATATGCACGCTTACAACAATCTATAGTAAGTATCTATAAATTGCAATGATATACTTGTTCATCATGAGTTATTTTTTATCATGTTATTTGGCTTAATGTGTAGTTAACAAAGGAGAAAAGTTCTGAAACATCTCTTCTGGAACATGTTTTGTGGAAGGAAGTCTGTGTGGGTAAGGATGGAGTTGTTAAAGAAGATGTTCAACAAACTTTTGAGAAATGTGTAAGTATAACATTATTGCTTGAATTAAATCAAAAGTTTATTAACATATAATTAAGTCAAATTTTCGATATTCATATGAATTTCAGGAGACTCTATCTCAGTCTATATCTCTAGATGAAGACAATGATTACAGGAGCCTACTTAGTCGAGCATTAGATGTTCGTGAGTATTCTGGTCGTGTGAGGGGTAAGGGATATGGGATCACTCCAACATCCTTGAAAAAAACAAAGAAAAAAACGGCTAGCAATAAAGAACTGGAGGAAAAGTTGGAAGCATTACAATCTGAAGTTCGTGAATTGAAAAAGGAAAAAGGAAAAAGAAAGAGATAAAAAAGAAAGAGATCAAGCTTCAGCTTTTAAAGATACTAGTGAGAAAGATAGTATCAATTGTAATTTTCAACCGAATATTCCCGAGGTAATTATATATATTATTATGAAATTAAATTAGCTTAATTTATTTAATTGACATATATACACATTAACAATGTCATATTTATTATTGGTTTTAGGGCATTTCCCGTTGTCAACTCTATTTATCGTCACCGACTTATCGGATGGTTGGCAAGGGAAAAGTGCATAACACTTTGGGAGAAATGCTTCACCATAAACCGCTCCCCACTGGATTTTTGAAAGTATCGATTGATATTGTTTTAGAGGGGGATGCCTTATTACCACTACCTGACGATGTTTCAGATGCAACATTGTTGGGAGATGCAATAGGATCGTTTGTTGCATGGCCGTCAAGCCTCATTTGCCTAGATGATAAGGTAAGCTTAAAACCATTATGAACCTTTGGGTATTCAAATTTTTTACAGGCATTTTACGTACATTTTTTTGACATGGTAATGTTAGACTCCAACAAAATCCAAATCAAATGATAAGGGGATTATGCGGCAAACCGAGTCAGTTGCATCGAGAAAAGAGGTACAACACAATTATATGATATTTATGCATGGAAAATGTTAATTCGTGATCTTATACTTCACCTAACTAATTATATGATATTTAGATTCAGGCTAAAGAGATTGAACAAGTCAGTAGGGGTAAGATGCCTGAAATTAGCAACATTCCCACACAAACAAAGGGTGTTGCTAAGAAGACCGCGGCTAGAAAAAAACCTACTTCTCAGTATAGGTCGTGCCTTCAGACATGTTTACTTATAACAGATATTCCGGATGGTGGTACTCGGCTTATACCTATGGAGGAAGGTATTTTTGGTTTTGAATATTCGGAAACAATTGGTAGAGAGGATATGGAGCAGGTTTTTAAACATTTGGAAATAGGCATCGGTGTTGTCGATACATACATTAGGTATACTCCGATCAACTTTGTTTAATTAATTGAACAATTTATTTACTCATTTCAAATTAATAGTCTAATATGTTAATGATGCTTTTATTTAAGGTTTATGTATGACAAATTGATGCGCCCGCGTGGATTGGAGCAAAGATTCGCTTTCTTATCTCCCATGACTATCAACTCATGGTTAATCGTACAGAAACCAGATGAAGTCATACAGTATGTACTCGGTTTATTTATGGCCAGCAAAGATACAGAAAAGTTGTTCTTTTTACCATATAATACTGGCAACGAGTTAGATTTTCATTCTAACTTCATCTATTATAATTTTTTGTTTTTTAAAGTTGTGTAGAAAGTTTCTATCTAACCTTTGTTTAATCTTACGGTGGACATTGGTTGTTGGTGGCAATTAATCCGATAAGAGAAATTGTATATTATCTGGATTCTTTACACAATGATCAAGCAACATACCCAGATATGAAGAAGTTGATTGATACGTAAGTGAGATTGTTCTAAATATTCGTGTGTATATTTATTTATTTATGTGACATGTTCTAAATATTCGTTTATATTTTTTTAGCGTTATACAAGTTTTTCGATCACAAAGAGATATTCAAGTTCCAAAGAGCAAAGCTAACAACATTACATGGATTAGAGTGGAGGTATATTTTCACAATTTTGATTATATTAGTAATGATACTTGATAAAACTAGTTAAGGGGTATATCCTGATATATATCCGTATTTTCTTTCCATGTGTAGTGTCCTCGTCAGCGTAATGGAATAGATTGCGGATATTTCATGTTGAGGTTTATGAAAGAAACTCTTCTTTTGGATTGAATAGATATTCCATCCAAGGTATGGATTTCTAACTTAGGAATTATTTTAATATTTACCACATGTCTCATATAATTAAATAGTTTTAGCTAAATCATACTATGTTATATTATTATGTAGTACTTTGATGAATTCAAATGTGCTCATTACTCAAAAGATCAAATGGATGAACTTAAGGAGGAATGGTGTCAATTCATTATTGAGCTGAGAGTTTTATAAGGTATATTGTCTTTCTTTCATTGATGAAAATTTTGAGTATATATAAGTTTGAGTTTTGATGAGATAATATGTCGTCATTAGTATATTAAATTGTGTTGCAATGTTGTTGTTGTTTGTTATAGAAGGTTGGAATCATAAATTGTGTTGGTGCTGCCAAATATTAATTGATATCTTGGCCATAGAAGGTTGGAATCATATACTGATTTTCATAGGCACTTGGCAATATTCAATAACTCATGATCATTTGTTGACATTTTTGGCAATGCTTGCAGCTTGAATATCAGATTTGGCAATGCTTGCAGCTTGAATATCAGATAAGAACAATGCCTTCTTTGTTTTATTCTATATTTTGTCTAATGTTGTTGTTGTTTTGTTTCAGGTTATATGTGCAGATGTAGAAGATAGAGCTAACAAGTTCATTGTTGTTGTTTTTTAGCTTGAATATCAGATTTTTTGTAGCTAACAAGATATATGAATTGTTGTTGTTTTTTAGCTTGAATATCATCAAATTTTTGTATATATAAATTATTGGATTAAAGATGTATATATAAATAGACAAACTTGGTGCATATTTATTGGATTGAAGCTCTAATTTATGAAAATTTGGTGCAAATTCTAAATGCATATTCTGGTGCAAAATGTGGTGAAAACCTGGTGCAAAATATGGTGATAATCTGGTAAATATTTATTGTATATATCAGACAGCGCTTTTTTTAAGTTTTATATATAAAAAATTTCGTGGACATTAGACAGCGCTTCAAAGAAAAAAGTGCTGCCTGAAGTGGGGATTAGACAACGCTTTAAATAAAAAGCACTGCTTAAAGTAGAGAATAGACAGCGCTTTTAAAGAAAAACGTTGTCTAAAGCAATGCCTAAAGATAACCAAAAGCGCTGTCTAAAGTCAAAGCGCTGCCTAAAAGGGTTCTTTAGACAGCGCTTTTACAGACAAAGTGCTGGCTAAAGTGAAAAACAGAAAGTGCTTTCAAAGTAAAAGCGCTGGCTAAAGCTGACATTTAGCAGTGCTTTCTCATTAACTAAAGCGTTGTCTTTACTTATAGCAGCGCCTGAATAGGCAGCGCTTTTAAGCGCTGTCTAAGCCCTTCTTTGGCATAGTGTGATGATTTGCACAATGAAGGGGAATCTTAGTGGTCAAAATTTGGGGTATGACACAATAACTCCCCGGTGTAGGAAACTATTGCTATTTGGGTGCTGGGAAAGTAAAGTCGAAGAATCAAAGAAAACATGAATAAAACGTGAACACTTGCAAATAAAATGTGAAAATGATTGAGATAAAATACCTGAAAATGAACTTGAACACTTGCAAATAAAACGTGAATAAACGAAAACGATGAAATAATTTAATGTAGATCAAGGCAAATATGTAATGTAAAATCGAATTATCAAACTCCCTTACACTTGAATCTAACGAGCACGAGGCAGATCACGTGGATCCCAGTAGCTTACTTTTCTATTTTATTTATTCCTTTCTCTTTTACATTATCTCGAAACATTGAGGACATTGTTCGATCTAGTGTGGGAGAGGAAGCATTAGTTTTTAATTTTTTCTAGTTTTTATTCCCCTTCGTCAACGTTAATGTAACAACAAGTTATTATATGCATATGTTTTCCGTATTATTTAATCCCCCCACTTTATTTAGCCTTAACAAAAAAAAATCTTGTGGGATTCAATACATAACTTGACACACCCTTAGAGTATATAGGTTGTTTTACACGCAGGCTACGTTAGAAATCTAAGAAAGATTAAACAAAATTGATACCGTCTTGACACCCTAGACCCCTCAAATATGCGTGATTAGTTTGAGTACCTATTATGCCGAGACCTTAAGCTGTAGTTCTAAATTATCCCCAAGTAGTTTATATTAGCAGTCAGCACCGTCTAAGCACGAGCTACGTGGAGAGCCGATGCAAATAAGTGATTGATGCCTAAAGATGCCAAAATTGAAAAAATTTCACGCCTTTGACTGTGGAAAATAAAACGAAAATGCACCAAATCTAAAGGATACAAGATTTTCGAAAGGCAAGAGAAGCCTGTTGTTAGTTGGTTCAGGTGTGCCTGGTACTGAACTCGGTAGGGCGAACTACGGTTCGATCCCCCACAACTTGCAATGGGTATATATAAAAAGGGTTACCACACTTGTGTACCAGACCCCGTGTTTAAAGGATCAAAATCACTAACAGGCTACTCTATTACGTGCGTGCAAAGGCAAAGGGCTTAATGTGATTGCGTCAGAATGAAAACGGGTGAAATAGAAACGAGAAGCATTAGGTTGAGTTATGGTAGAATTATTCGGACTGGTTTGTATAGGGGGTTTATGATCATGTTTCATGTTTTGTGTCATTAATGTATCTTTGGTGTTTGATTTGAGTATCTGTCATTTTAACATAATGCCGCACAACCACGTACGATTTGGAGATGTGTCAAGTATTTGTGTTGGATCAATGTTTTTGAACTAATTATTTGCTTAAGGACAAGCAAAGGTTCAAGTGTAGGGGAGTTTGATAATGCGATTTTACATTACATATTTTCCTTGATTTACATTAAATTATTTCATCGTTTTCGTTTATTCACGTTTTATTTGCAAGTCTTCAAGTTCATTTTCAGGTATTTTATCTCAATCAACCTGCATGAGAAAAGAAGAAAGAAAAGAGAAGAAAAGAAGACAGTTAACAGCAAAATTAAGTTTCTGCACTCAAAGAGCATGGCGATCGTCATAAGGCCGTGGCGACCGGCACAGATGTTTTCCTCAGAATATAATTTAAATTACGTGGACCACTCAACGGTTATCAGTGTCAATTCAACCCACGATCCAACATTCAACCAGTCAAGGAAATATTCAAGGAAGTGACTCGTATATTTCCGGCCACTAACATCCACCTTGAGATTTTTTCTCTCTTTCACGACAACTGCTTAACACTATAAAAGGGAGGCAGTTAGGAACATTTAGGGGATCTCTACCTTACGACTTACCTTTGGCTGCAGAGATTATTTTGTTCAGAGCTTTTGATTTCTTTCATTCTTCCACTTTACTTTCCCAGCACCCAAATAGCAATAGTTTCCTACACCGGGGAGTTATTGCACTTTAGTTAGATTTTCATTTGTTTTCGTTTTTATTATTCGAGCAAGCAAATCCTACCTGTAATACCCTAAAATTTTCCCTCTCATTTCTTCATATCATTTAGCATGAGCTTTCATTGCATTACATTGCATTCAAGCATAGAAAAATAAAACATTAAACATTTAGCATTGCATCTTGCATAATGGCATGTGATCAGTGGTTATTCAGAGGTGTGGATTATCCAAAGCAAAGGAAACAAGAGCCAAGGGTCTCTCACCAGCCTAAAGGGTCTCTTATGTTATATGTCATCTCAATTGGTGCCACAAGGAATGAGAAGAGGAGAATTCATCAAGAAGATTGGGCAGTGCACCACCTCCTACATAAGGCAGTCAAAATTGGGATCTGACCCTCAAATGGGCAAGCTCTTTGAGTTTTTATCACCTCCAAATGCCATATCTCTTCTTTGTTAGATGGGATATACATCATATTAAGAAGAATTTGGATTTGGAGGATGTGTTATTTCCTCCTAACCAAAGGGTGCCAAAATTAGGGTTTGACCTAAAATTAGTTTACCTCTGATTTTTTAGGCAAGACTTGATCTCATGGTATTCCTTATGTTCTTAAGTGTATATGCATGGAAAATTGCTCATCAATTGGTTTCAGAAGGGTTTCAATTGATCAGTTGCTTGATAGTCAAGAAATTGGGGAAAAAGTCAACTGTGCAATGAAAAAAATCAACTCTTGACTTTCTAAGGTCAAATTCATGAAATTCATGTTATATAGGTTCATTGGACAATATTTGATCAAGAAATGATGAAGGAATAATGAAAAATCAAGAAATCACAAAACTGCCAAAAATAGAAACTTTAGGGTTGCCAAAAATAGTAAGTTTGGACCATTTTGCACCCTACTTTGAGGCTCTCTTTCTCCAAGATAAAAGTTCCAAACCTCAGGCCCAAGTTGAGCCAATTAAAGTTCATGTTCTAAGCTTCAAATCCATATAAAGAACTCCTCCATTTGATAAAAATTGAGTGAGTTATGGTTGATCATAGTTTGAGAAAACTAGGTCCAAAATCAAGTCATGACCAAGCATGCCCAGGCCCATGCGCCATAATTTTGACAAACACCTGGTGTGCCAAAAGTCAAGCTTAATTTCTTCAAGATAAAAGCTCCAAATGAAAAACTTTTCAACATAAAATTTGTTCCTTGCCATGCCCTCTTCAATGTTGATGTTGGACAAATTTTAATTTGATCAAGCTATGAGGGAGTTATGATGGTTCCAAGTAGGTATGTTCACACTGAAAGTTCATGCACCACATTGCTATGCCATGACTTGTCTTTACACGCTCACCAACCAGTTTTGAACCATTGAGTTCATAGCCATTTTTAAGTATGTTTGAGGCTTCATTTCAACTCAATTCTCATACCAAATATGTTCTCCCATATTCCCTCTTTTATTTGACATCAAAAGCTCGTTAAATCATCTACCATGCATAAAGAAATTCATCACCAAACATCCATTGGTGCATTGAGTAGGTTGTTGCTACAAAACAAGAAAGATAAGCATTGTTGTTGTTGTTGCTTCAAGCATTCACACACACACTTTTCCACACTTTCCTTTACCTCATTTGGCCAAGCAAGTTTCCTACACATACATACATACATGCCTTGACATGCATCAAAGGAGAAATGAAAAAGCTTGTCGTGCAAGTCATGCAGCTACCTCAGAACAACACATCACCACCACTCTTTCTCTTTTAATCTCCATCATAACATCATGCACCTTCATCACCATATCATTCCTCTCCTCACTCGCCCTAACTAACTTGACTCAGTTAGTTAGGGATAACTCACTTTAACCACAGCAACTCACCCTAACTCACTCACTTAACCACAGGTTAACACATTAAACCACACATATAAATCTAAATCTCACTCACATTTTGATTTTCAACTCTCATTTTCTACTCTCACTCCAAAAACACTCTCAAACTCTCTCTACTTTCTCTGAACCTTCTCTCTTTTGCACACGATTTCTTCATCATTCTCATTGGATTTCATTTTCAAACTTCATCATCAAGAAACATTGGACTTGGAGATCATTGGATAATTGGAGTAACTTCTACTACAGATCCATACTCAGCCACATTCTCAAGGTTCTTAAGCCTTTATTTGGCCAATTGAAGCTCAAGGAAGAAGCACATTCCTCTGGTATTCTTGTAGATCCAAAGTTTCATCAAGTGTCAGGTGCAAGTTTCTCAACTTTCCTTTGTTTCGAATCCATGTAATTTTTAGCTTGTATTGCTGTTTGAAGCTTGCTAGAAGCTTTGTTGAATCCGGCTAGTTGATAGGCATGCTAGATGCTTAGTTCCAAAAAATTAGGGCTAGTTTGTTGTGTTCGATTCTCATTATGTGTGCGTGATATGTGAAAAATGAACTTAGATTCATGATCCTTGTAACCTCCTCTTTCTAATGGTATATGATTTGCTTGTTTCTGGAATTATGTAGCGTTTGCAGGTGGTCGGAGTTCGCCGGAGAAGATGACCGGAGGTCCTTCTCCGGCCGGTGGTTTTAATATGCTAGGGTTTTGAGTTTTATATCGTGGCCGTTGGATTGAGTGCATCATGTGGTGTAAATCTTGCCAACGCATTAATGAAATTGTTGCGTGTGTGTGTGTATGATACCTAGTATGTGGTTGCATTTGTGTCCACATGATTGCCTTGAATTTGTTGATAATTGATTGACTGATTGATCCAATGATCCACAACGTGTCAACGCATTAAAATTCACATGTTCCTCACGTGTTCTTTTTTTCCTCTCTGACTGATTACATGCGTGTGTGTGCATCATTGTTGTCATGTGCTTGCCTCATGGATCATTGGATCAGCATGCTTTATTGATTAATTTCGGTTGACTGAATTATGTGGCCATGATTGCATCTTCACTTGACTGCACACACACGCTACCACACTCAATCACAAATTTAATTGGGTTGGACTTAATTGCTATTTGTGCACCCACACTGAGCCCATTTTCATTTTTGAACGTGGAAATTACTTTGACTGCACCCCTGGCCCATGTCATTTTATTTTAAGTTTTAGTTTGAATTTCTTTTTCATTTTTAATTTTTAAAATCAGTTTAATGCATTTAAAAATCACCAAAAAATTCATGAATCATCTTTATAGTTTTATAAATTTTTTACAAATTTTATTTTCTATTTTTATATTATTTTGTGTATATGATTTAATTGTTGTTTGAATTTCTTTTTGAAATATTTCATGTGTGAACACTTTGCATTGCTGATTTTATTTCTCATCATTGGTACATAGTTTGATCCTCATTCTTTTTGCATATTTCAAAGGGAACTTTGAATCATTTAAAAAATTTTTTTTCATATTTTTAAAATCATCTTTGCATCCTTTTTGAGCCATTTCTTTGTGCATGATCTTGTGAAACCCTAAGTGCTTTACCATGTTTGTTTGATTGAGTTTCTTTGTGATTCTTTGCATGATTTTTTGGTATGATATTTGCCTCTGGTTGAGGTCTCTTGAGACCTATTTTGATGATTTTTGAATCATGTTTGGTATTTGTTAGATGACTCTTATTTGAGGTCCCTTTTTGTGAACTTCTTTAATCATGTTTGTTTACTTGCTTGAGAAGGCACTTGTGTCATTGTATGATATCATTCTTCTAGACTTCTTGAGCCATGTTTAGATCATTATAGGTCTTTTGAATTAAATTATAGGTCATTGGTTTGAAGTTGATGCTTTCTTTTTGTACATGTTCAATACATGTTTCACATGTTTCCTTTTGACCTAATTCCTTACTCTTTTTCATCTAAGTTCCAACTTGACTTGTAATTGGTTTTTTTATGCCATGACATACTATCCACTTGCATTTCATATGATGTATGCCTCTGACTTTAAAGCATTTCATTTATTCCATATGCCATTTATGTCTTATTTTGCATACTTGAACATGTTTCATCCAAAGGCATGTTTCTTTTTCTTCTAGCCTCTAAATGACTTGTAATTGCTTGAATATGATTGATTTGTGCATCTTATCCTCGTCCTAACATGTTATAGCACTTCTGACTTGGATACTTGAGTTTCATCTTGAACTTTTGTAGGTTTGACTTATGCCATGAATGTTTTCTTTCCATGTTAAATTCATGTTCATATCTTCTCATTTCTTCTCCTAATCACTCTTAATGTTTGAATGCTTTATTGTATGCCTCATTTGACACTTGTATATCATGTTTAGGCACATGTTTAGGTCATCCACATTCTGACTTTGACATTACTTGAAGCATTATTGCATGATCACCTTGCATATCCACTCATTCTTCATTTATTTCTTCCATGATTCACTTCTTTGATGTTTAAGATCTTTAGTTGTGTATAGTTTGTTCTTGATTGATCAATTAACATTAGAGTACACTCCTAGAGACTAGGTTCTGACCTTGATTGAGGTTCATATCTTAGGAGCTTTATCCTTTAACTCTTAACTTGTTTGTTTACCACTTGTTATTCTTTTTCTTATTGCACTACTTGTAAATTGTTTTGAACTAACATTTCATGTAGGTGCTAAAGGTAAGTAAGGGTGTGGAATTAGTTCCACATACATTTCTCTCTCTTATATTCTCTTATTTATTTTAAACTTTCTATTTGTGTTTGTTAAGCATTCACATGCTTTCATTGAATAACTTTTCTTTCATCCCTCTTTAAGATCAACTTAACTTCCATTTTGGAAGTAAGTTGCTTCTTTTGATCTTCTTCTTCTTTCTTTTAGAAGTAGGTTTGTTAAACCCCATTGACCATAGGATCTCCAAATATGCTAACACTAGGGTGTGTCTTAGTCTCCCCTTAGTTTTCACCTTTACTCCTCCAGTTGAGTCTCTTCTTCTCATCTTAAAACAAAAGTAAAAAACACCTAATAAAGGCAAAACAAACATTGTATTTGAGCCTTTTATGTAAGAACGAGATAGTGAGGGATCTTCTCTCATTTTCTTAGAATGTTTAGCGTACATCCCATCTCGGGTCGATATGCGAGACATTCGATCTTACATGAGGGACTTAAATATAATGTGCGTTACAAAACACAAAAGCAATAAAAACACTTCTTTCTTAAAAGACAAAAAACAAACAAACAATAACTATTTTCTCATATTCCTTCCTTAAGGAATTGTCAAGTCCATTCTACCGCAAACAGGTAACGCCTAAGTCTCCCTACAGCGAGCTGCAACACTTAACTGCTGGAACGCGTACTTTGACGTCTCCACTAAAAAATACAAACAAAGCGACCCTCATTGAGGGGAACTACGTCGCTTTGATTCTCATGTTCCTGATGAGATACGTAGGCAGTGGGGTAGGGCCCATTCGAGCACTTCTTTTATTTTCCCTACATTTGTTTTTCCGTTCTTTCCCGTTCTCGTTCCTTTTCCTTTCCAGTAGCAGCAGAGCTCTTGACGACAACACCTTTTGATCGAGACATGCAAGCGTGGATCCCATCGGGTACGATGGACGCGAGGGGGTACTAATACCTTCCTCTCGCGTAACTGACTCCCGAACCCAGTTTTCTTGGTCGCAAGACCATGCTCTTTCCTTTCCCTCAGGTTTACACAGTGTTTCCTTTCCCTCTCTTGGGATAAATACACATTGTTGGCAACTCTGTTTTGGTGCCACTTTCGCGTTTGTATTTGGATGAAAATCCCGGGAGCGACAGCTGGCGACTCTGCTGGGGAGAGAACCCAGAATCTCTGGTTTCCTTGGCGAGTCAATCCTAGCGCTTGTCTGTTTTTCTTTCATTGGGTGTTTACTGTTGTGATGCATTTACTATTTTACTGTATTTTTATTTATTGTATTACTGTATTACTGTATTTACCGCATTTTAGCATTTTCATTTCATACACTGTATTATGTTGTGTTGTTCTATTTTCTGCTTGGCGGGATGGGGTATTCTGAGAGATAGGCCCAATACACAGGCCTGAGTGCACTTATGTTTAGCGTGTTTCATGTCCTCTTGCGTTCCATCTCGGTTCGAGGAGGGAATATGAAACACAATCTGGATGTGGTTCTCTCTAGAGAATTCTGCGTTGTGGGTCTTCCACGATGGTAGAGCTATCTGGAAGAGCTGTTAAGTCTGGATGAGCTTTTAGGATGACCCCTCTTTATTTTGAGGTGAATCAGAGGACGATCTCTTTGTTTGGCTATAACATTGTATCCTTCGGGCTGAATGTGTTATTGCTTCTCATTCTGAGATTCGAATTTGAGGATCCTCACTTTCTAGTATATACATGTAAGATTGGGGGGATTGTTTACAGGTGTGCAGGAACCCTTGACCTTCAGAATACCCATTTTTCTTATTTGTTCTGGATTGGTTACCGAATCTTTGGTCCTGATCAGTTCACATTTGTTCTGGATTTGTTACTGGACTTATTATCCTGGTTTTGTGTATCTCATCGAATTCAGATTGCAGTACAGTGGATTCAGCTTTATTTGTGCAGCACTGATCACATGCCCTTGCATACAATCATCATTAGCATTCTTGCATTTAACCTTCATGTTTATTCATTTGCAGTGTATACTTCCTTTTGATTCCAGTTGACAGTTCCCTCTTGCAGCTATGGAGACTCCCAGGAAGAACAATGTGCATTATACTTTCTTTGACACAAAGGTGGGACAGTTACGAAAGATGGTTTCTCTTGTTACTCCAGACCGTTTGGGTATGTTCCGAAAAGCTTATGGGGAGATTCTGACTGTGGTTGATGACTTGAATGCTTCAGAAATGAGTGTCATCCATACGTGCTTATAGTTTTATGACCCACAACTAAGGTGCTTCACTTTCTCAGATTTTCAGCTGGCCCCGATGCTAGAAGAGTATGCTCTGCTTCTAGGTGTACCTCTCAAGTACCAGATTCCTTTCAACTCCGATATGCGCCCTCCAAAGACTGAAGAGATAGCTAAGGCCCTCCATCTGAGCGTACCTGTGGTAGCGGATAACCTCGCCACCAAAGGAGGTTTATCTAGTTTTCATTTGGGCTTCTTGGTTGCCAAAGCTGAAGAATGCGCTGCTAAGGCTCAGTGGGAAGCCGTTTGTGCAATCCTGGCTTTGAGTATCTATGGAATTATACTGTTTGCCGATGAACCTAAGTTTGTGGGCATGAGTGCAATCCATATTTTTGTGCTGAAGAATCCTATACCTACACTCCTGGGTGATTTGTACTATTCTGTGCATTTTAAAAATGAAAAGAAACGAGGAGGTTTGATTAGATGTTGCGCACCTCTGCTCCATAAGTGGCTTATGAGTCATTTACCAAATTCAGAGGCCTTTTTGAATCCTCATCCTGCAAAGAATTGGGCTAAGAGGATGATTCAGTTGACAGCAAAGGACATTCGTTGGTTCAATCAAAGGACGGTGGGTGGGGATTTTGTCAGCAGCTGTGGAAGACATCCTAATGTGCCACTCTTGGGGATAAAGGGTTGCATCAATTACAATCCTATTATTCTCAGGAGACAGTTAGGGTTTGCTTTAATAGAGCCTCCGAAGGACAGTGATTTGGAAGAATCTTTCTTTTTCTCTGTGAAGGATAATCCTTTATTGGTAAGGCAAGCAGCTGGAGCTTGGGGCAATCTGCAAACGAAGGGTAAAGTTGTCTTCGGCAAGTGCAACAATGTGTCCTCTTCTCAATATGATGCCTGGTTGAAAAGAAGAGTTCAGATTACTCTTTTGCCGTTTTCTCAAGAAAGACCGTCAGATCCAGTTGTTGTGGAACCGGTGACCATGATAAGTGTTGTTGAATATAACAAGCTTAAGGCAGAGATGGATAATACAGTCAAAATGAATGAGAAGTTGAGTGAAGGACTTTGGAAGACACTTTGTGAAAAGCGTAATGTTGAGTATGAACTGCAAAAGCTGACTGAGCGTCATGAGGCTAATGAGAAAAGAATTGTTGAGGACACCATCTATATTCGCAAGGTTAAACAGAATGAGATGGCACTAAAAGAGGCGTGCAAGCGCATCAATGAGCAGTTGACCAAGTCTGAGAATGCCTTTGCCAAAGGACAACAGAGATGGGATGAGTTTTTTGAATGCCGGAGGGAGATCGAGGCGAGAATCAGGGCTGAAAATGACGAGTTGAGGAAAAATTTGAAGATCCAAGAAAGCGAATTTCTCCAGCAACTAAGTTCAGCCAATCAAGAGATCGAAGATCTGAAGATCCGCGCTGGAGTAAAGAGAGCCAAAGAGTTAGCTGTCAAAGATCAGGTTCGAAACCTAGAAGAAGCTATCAAGTTAAGAAGTCAACTGATCAGAAGTCTTACCGAGCGCCCCAATGATCCAGTTACTGAAGCACTCCTCAAGGAGGTCTGGGACGATTTGTATGGGCTCAGTGTCTGAGTTGTTGTTATTCTGGGAATTCACCATCAGGCTTGTTGATGGGTTTTCTTTTGCTTGTATTCCTGCTATTCAGTTGTATATGTCCAGAACCAATTTGTATTCGACTGTTCCACACCTGGTTGTGGGTTTCATTTATGCTAATGGTGTTTCGTTGGTATTATTGAAGTGGATTCTTCATCAAATTATATAATGATTCACACACTCACTGGGCCGTATATGAGGGGTATTCTGAATTATTAATATGCACCTCTGATGTTCTGTCACTGTTAACAGTTGCAGGAGTATACATTGTTCCCTTACGGTCAAACTGGAATTGAAGGAAGGAATGCCCCAAAATGAATAAACATTGCATTGCATTGCATATCATTTTGCATTTTGTTGCTTGCTGTTTCAGGTACTTGTTGCGAGGTCTCTAACCTTTATTTGGTTTCAGGCATTATAGCTGAGAATCACGTTCACCGATATTCAACTCGAAGAAATCAAGCAAGGATAATGGATCAAATGCAGAATGACTTGGCTGAAATGAGGGCACGCATGGACCAGTTCATGACTCTCATGACTGGTATGGCACAGGCTCAGGAAAGATTGAGGCTTCTGGTCGAGCATCTAGAAACTACACCTGAAGGTAATCAAGTGGACAATTTGCAGACAAGGGCCACTCCTCCTCCTGGTGGTAATCTGGGTAATGGAAATGTCAGAAATGTTGGTGGTATTCAAGAAGATGTTCTGGAAGACCAATTTACCCTGCTGGATGCTGATATGGGTAACCCTGGTGACCGAAGGTATGATGAGTTAGCTGAGAAGATCCGGGCCATAGAGTGCAAGAATTCTATGGGTATTGATGTTACTAGTTTGGGGCTGGTACCAGGAGTCAGAATTCCTCCCAAATTCAAGCCGCCTACTTTCAACAAATATCATGGCAATACGTGTCCCCGGACACATATTCAAGCTTATTTTGGGAGGATTTCAGCCCATACAGATGATGAGAAGTTATGGATGCATTACTTTCAAGACAGTCTGGCTGGAGCTTCTTTGACCTGGTATATGAAATTGAACAGAGCTGCTATGAGAAGTTGGAAGGATCTGGCAGAAGCATTCCTAAAGTAGTACCAGTACAATATTGACATGGCGCCCAACCGCACTCAATTGTAAGGGTTGTCACAGAATGCTAAGGAAAGTTTCAAGGAATACGCTCAAAGGTGGAGAGAGATGGCTGCACAGGTTCAACCTCCCTTGCTGGATAGAGAAATGGCAGATATGTTTATGGGCACCCTGCAAGGGGCATTTCTTGAAAGATTGGTTGTGTGTCCATCAACCGGATTTGCTAATATCGTGATTTCTGGAGAAAGAATAGAGAGTCTGTTGAAGCTTGGGAAGATCTAAGATGTAAGTGGGGCTGGCTCTTCTGGGATGAAGAAACCATTTGCTAGTGGTCAAAAAAGAAGAGAAGGTGATACCAACGCTGTATATAGAGGACGAGGCAAAGGACGTTCTCAGGCTTACCATCAAGTAGGTGCAGTGACAATCCTAGCACCATCTGTTCAGCAGCAACAACCACCACAGCAGGTTCAGCAGCAACAGCAACAACCTCCTTTCCAACAGAGGTCTAGGCCGAGGGACCGTAAGATTGACCCTCTCCCTATGACTTATTCAGCGTTGTTACCGGACTTACTCAAATTGAAGTTGGTTGAGCTTCGTACTATGAGACCTCCTACTGCTGGCAACTTGCCACCTAATTTTGATGTTAACGCTCGCTGTGAGTTCCACTCAGGCGCTCAGGGGCATACCACTGAGAAGTGTTGGGCATTTCAGAACAAGGTGCAAGACTTGATTGATGCTAAAGCAATCAATTTCTCGTTACCTCCTAATGTTCTCCAGAACCCCATGCCTGATCATGGTGTGGCAGATATGCGTGCTATCAAAGACTGAAAGAGGTTAAATTTGGTAACGGATATCAGTCAGGTGAAGACTCTGTTGCTAGTGGTGAAGGATCGTTTGTTGAAGGGACAGGTGTTCCCGGGATGTGATCAAAATTGTTCTGAGTGTTTGGGCCAAGAGAATGGCTGTGATAAGTTGAGAATTGGTTTGCAGAGTCTGATTGACGAGGGACGTCTACAGTTTGACCGGGCTGTGAAAGAAACTGATGAGGTGTAAACTGTGACCATCTATTATACTCCTGCTGAGATACAGGTGCCTGCAGGTACAGCTCCCGTAGCAAGTGTTGTGCAAGAAAGATCCAGTCATGTTACCATCATGGTGCCAGGACCAGTTCCGTTTACATCTATGAAGGCAATCCCATGGCACTATGGGGCAGACGTGTATTATGAAGGGAAAAAGCAGGAAGTCGGGACATCAGCCAATTCAAATATTGATAATGTGGGTGGTGTAGGTGGCTTTACTCGGAGCGGAAGGTTGTTTGCTCCCCAAACTTTGCGAAGTGATAAAGAAGCTGAAGCTGCAGCAAAAGCTAAAGGAAAACAGGTGGTTGAGAACGTGCCTATGCCTGAAACAGAGACAAAGATTACCTTTGACAATGAGGTGGAAGAGTTCATGAGGATAATAAAGAAAAGTGATTATAAGATTGTCGATCAACTGAATCAGACGCCCTCGAAAATTTCAATTTTGTCATTGTTGATGTGTTCTGACGCGCACCGGGAGGCTTTATTGAAAGTGTTGAAGAGAGCATATGTTCCACAGGAAATCACTGTTAATCAGCTTGAGGGTGTAATTTCTAACGTCAATGTCAGCCATGGATTGGGTTTCACAAGTAAGGATTTAACTTCAGAAGGAAGAAACCACAACAAAGCTTTGCACATTACAATGGAGTGCAGGGGTGCAGTGTTATCTCACGTACTGGTAGACACTGGTTCCTCGCTCAATGTCTTGCCTAAAAAGGCGCTGATGAAGCTGGAAGTTGATGGTTTGATCTTAAGGCCAAGTGATTTGGTTGTCCGAGCGTTCGATGGAACGAAAAGATCTGTGTTTGGTGAAGTGGAATTGCCAGTGCAAATTGGACCGCAAGTGTTCAAATCTACATTCCATGTGATGGATATACAACCTGCGTATAGCTGCTTATTAGGTCGTCCTTGGATTCATGCGGTCGGGGCTGTTACGTCTACCTTACACCAGAAGCTAAAATACGAGTTTGAGGGACAAGTTGTGATAGTGTGTGGGGAGGAAGACATTTTTGTTAGTCATTTGTCCACGTTCAAGTATATTGAGATGGATGGGGAAATTCACGAGATGCTTTGCCAGTCATTTGAAGCGGTGAATATTGACAACGTGCCTGAATCTTCCCTTGCACCAGATAGAGCCGGTACATCTATTTCGTCCTATAAGCAAGCTGTCGAGGTTGTCAGAGCAGGCAACGCCCAAGGCTGGGGTAAGCTGATAGATACACCAATGAAGCAGGACAAGTTTGGTATTGGTTATCATCCTTCTATGACTTCAGCTGCAGAGAACAGTGGACCCATCACTTTCAGCAGTGGGGGAATCATTTACCCAGATCAGTCTTGTGCAGCTACAGAAGATGGCGTTGACAGTGACTGTGACTTGGACAACTGGGTACGTCCACGCGCTCCAGGACAACCATTGCAGAATTGGTCTGTTGAAGAAGTCATCCGAGTTACTCTTCAAACAGAGTAATTTTCTTTGTTTTTCTAACCATAATGCATGTTAAAATCTTGCGCTCTGCCCAAGGCGTATAGATTCATTTGTAGGGCCACCCTGTTTGCATTTGCAATTTTAATCATTAATAAAGGACGTTTTGCACTCAAATTTTGTTCCTTGTCTTTCTTTTTTTATTTTTGCACAAAAATAATAAAATGGCAATGTTTTGTTTGTTTTTTGTTTTAAAAATAAATTCTAAAATAAAGCATGAACCCGTTCGTGCAGACTTGATCCTCCAGATTCCATTGATAACGGTTCTGCTATGGCTATGTATGACTTTGACAAACCGATTTATCAAGTCGAAGAAGGGGATGAGAAGGGCTGTGAACTCCTTGAGGAACTAGCCAGATTGTTAAAACAAGAGGAAATGACCATCTAGCCTCATCAAGAGACCATAGAGATCATCAATATTGGTACCGAGAATGCTAAGAAAGAGATCAAGATTGGCGCCAGCCTGAAAGCAGATGTGAAGAAAGCTTTGACTGAGATGTTGTGTGAATATGTTGATATCTTCGCCTGGTCGTATCAAGACATGCCAGGGCTGGATACTGATATTGTTGTGCACAGGCTGCCATTGAGAGAAGAATGCCTGCTAGTCAAGCAGAAACTTCGTCAGACTCATCCCGATATGGCCATAAAGATCAAAGAAGAGGTTCAGAAGCAGTGGGACGCAGGGTTTCTTGCTGTGACTAGTTATCCTCCTTGGGTTGCCAATATTGTGTCGGTACCGAAGAAAGACGGAAATGTGAGAATATGTGTGGATTATCGAGATCTTAACAAAGCTAGCCCAAAAGATGATTTTCCACTACCCCACATCAATGTGCTGGTCGACAATACATCTCAGTTTTCAGTGTTCTCGTTTATGGATGGTTTCTTCGGGTACAACCAGATTAAGATGGCACCTGAGGATATGGAGAAGACCACATTCATTACTCCATGGGGTATATACTGTTATAAAGTGATGCCTTTTGGGTTGAAAAATGCAGGGGCAACGTACCAGCGAGCAATGGTAATGTTATTCCATGACTTGATTCACAAAGAGATCGAATGTTATGTGGACGACATGATTGCCAAGTCGCGAACGGAAGAGGAACATCTGATTAACTTGAAAAAGTTGTTTGAAAGGTTGAGAAAGTTCCGTCTAAGGTTGAATCCTAACAAGTGCACTTTTGGGGTGCGTTCTGGAAAGCTGCTGGGTTTCATTGTGAGTGAAAAAGGGATTGAGGTTGATCCTGCCAAAGTGAAAGCAATACAAGATATGCCTGAACCGAGAACATAAAAAGAGGTTCATGGTTTTCTGGGTAGATTGAACTACATTGCAAGGTTCATATCTCACCTAACAGCCACATGCGAACCAATATTCAAACTGCTAAGAAAAGATCAAATAGCCAGGTGGAATGACGATTGCCAATTGGCATTCGATAAAATAAAAGAATACTTGCAGGAGCCTCCAATCCTCATGCCTCCAGTTTCAGGAAGGCCTTTGATTATGTATTTGACAGTGCTTGAAGGTTCTATGGGTTGTGTTCCGGACAACACGATGAGACAGGTAGGAAGGAGCATGCTATCTACTGCCTGAGAAAAAAGTTCAATGACTGCGAGTCCCGATACTCAATGCTTGAGAAGACATGCTGTGCACTTGCATGGGTTACTAAGCGATTGAGGCAGTATATGATCAGACACACAACTTTGTTGATTTCAAAAATGGATCCTATCAAATACATTTTTGAGAAACCAACACTAACAGGCAGAGTTGGACGGTGGCAAATGGTTTTGACAGAATATGATGTCCAGTATACTTCTCAAAAGGCCACCAAAGGAAGTATCTTGTCAGACTATCTTGCGCAACAGCTGATTGATGATTACCAACCCATGAAATTTGATTTCCCTGATGAGGACATCATGTTTCTCAAAGCTAAAGATTGCGAGGAACCACTCCCGGAGGAGGGGCCAGACCCTGAATCCAAATGGAGTTTGATGTTTGATGGGGCTGTTAACATGAATGGGTGCGGAGTTGGAGCAGTTCTTATCACGCCGGAAGGTGTTCACATGCCTTTCACTGCCCGAATAACCTTCGGATGCACCAACAATGAAGCAGAATATGAAGCTTGTACAATGGGGATTGAGGAGGCGATTAATTTGCGAATTAAGACCCTTGATATCTTCGATGATTCAACTTTGGTAATCAATCAAGTGAAAGGTAGTTGGTACACGCACCAAGCAAATCTGGTTCCGTATAGAGATTATATAAAGGAGATTACTGACATTTTTCACAACATTGAAGCTGTACCATATTCCTCGAGATGAAAATAAGTTTGCAGATGCCCTGGCCATGTTATCTTTCATGATCAAAGTGCAAAGATGGAATCATGTACCTAAGATCGAAGTATCTCGTCTTCACAGACCGGCATTTGTGTTTGCTGTTGATGCAACGTCTGATGACAAGCCATGGTTTCATGACATCAAGTGTTTCTTGAAAAGTTAAGAGTACCCGCCGGGGGCATCTACTAAAGATAAGAAGACGTTGAGAAGGTTGTCTGGTAGTTTCTTCTTGAATCAAGATGACGTGCTGTACAAACGGAATTTTGACATGGTTCTGCTCAGATGCGTGGATAGACACGAAGCAGACCTGTTAATGCAGGAAGTACATGAAGGCTTTTTCGGTACCCATGCCGGAGGTCATGCAATGGCTAAGAAACTATTGAGGCCGGGGTATTATTGGTTGACAATGGAAGCAGATTGTTACAAGTACGCCTGCAAGTGTCACAAATGCCAAATCTCTGCAGACAAAGTGCACGTTCCTCCAAATCCGTTGAGTGTCATGTCCTCTCCTTGGCCCTTTGTTGTGTGGGGCATTGACATGATCGGAAAAATTGAGCCTACTGCTTCAAATGGCCATTGTTTCATCTTGGTCGCCATTGATTATTTCACTAAATGGGTTGAAGCAGCATCTTATGCCAATGTCACTAAGCAGGTGGTAGCTCGTTTCCTGAAACGGGATATCATTTGTCGATATGGAGTGCCCGAGAGAATCATTACTGATAATGGTTCTAATCTGAACAACAAAATGATGGCTGAGCTGTGTCGGGACTTCAAAATTGAACATCATAATTCTTCTCCGTATCGCCCGAAGATGAATGGCGTTGTGGAAGCGGCCAACAAGAATATTAAGAAGATTGTGCAGAAAATGGTTGTCACATATAAAAATTGGCATGAGATGCTACCGTTCGCCTTGCATGGGTACCGAATGTCAGTACGCACGTCGACTGGGGCAACACCATTCTCACTTGTATACGGTATGGAGGCAGTACTACCGGTCGAAGTTGAAATTCCATCCCTAAGAGTCATGATGGATGTCAAGTTAGACGAAGCAGAATGGGTTCATGCCAGATTCAATCAGTTGAGCCTTATTGAGGAGAAACGACTGGCAGCTGTGTGTCATGGGCAATTATACCAGCGGAGGATGAAACAGGCATTCGACCAAAAGGTGCGTCCTCGGGTTTACAAAGTGGGAGACGTGGTACTCAAAAGGATCCTTCCTCCTAGTACAGATCACAGAGGCAAATGGACTCCCAACTATGAAGGTCCATTCGTGGTTAAGAAGGTCTTCTCGGGCGGAGCCTTATTACTTACAACCATGGACGACGAAGACTTTTCATCCCCTGTCAACTCAGACGTAGTCAAAAAATACTTCGCATAAATAGACCCGCTGGACAAAAAATAAAAGTCCAGGCAAAAAAGGGCATCCAGGCGAACCACAAAAATAGAATAAAAAGGTTCTGGCAAAAATTAGGGATATAAAAAAAAATTGTACACCCGGTGAGTTGAAAATCCGCAAGAACAACTCAGGCAAAAAAGGGTATCCCGATGGATTGAAAACCCGAAAGGGCGGTTCATGCAAAAGAGGGATTTAAGCGAACGACTACAGTCTGAGTTATCTGTACTCCATCACCGTTTCAGCAATTGACTTTCCAAAGGGTAGGAATCGGTCTGATCACTCCTCAGAAGGCAAGGTCGGGGAGTCTTGAAGACATACTGGCCATAGCAGAATTGAAACTCAGTGGAATGCCATTTTCACATTGCCATTAGGATAGTTTCTTTTCTCAATTTACAGCATTCGCCTCTTTCCAGGGTTTGCTTCCCAATTGTACTTGCCTATTCTGGGTGTTTCAATCAATGAATTGAAGTTCAGTCAATAGCTTCTTATTTTGTTTTTTTACTGCTTTGTTTGCAAAAAGTCCTAATGTTTGATAAAACATTGCATATGAAAACACTATAGCCTTACAAATAACATGCGCAGAAAAACATTCAAAATTACTTTGAATGTTGAATAATCTTGGATGTGGATTCAAACCACGTAATATCCTGGGGCATGTGTGCATATTCTTTTGTTGCAGGTGACAGGTACAAGTATTCCGAGAGCATGGATCATGTCTGCTAGACGAGGAGTCACTTATTCCCATACAAAATACCGGGGCAGTCAAGTTTAAGAAGGGTCCCCAAGTCACCTTTTGGCACAACGTTTACAGATTAAGTCCATCCTCGACCGTCAGTCGCTCACGACGATTCGATACCGATAGATTGAATTCAACTGGGTATTGTTGTATCTTATTAAGTCGATTCTCCTATTCAGTACTTCCAACAGCTACAAGCTTTTCTGTGTCGATAACGGTTGCCAATTTCCTAGTAGAGTTGCTTTGTTGCCTCGCTGTTAATGTTCAAGACCCAACGAGTGTCCATGAGTTGGAAGATGTAAGTCCTCTGCAAAATCCGCTTGGGACGATTTCTTCATATCAGTCGTGCAATCTGGGGCAAAAGCAAGTTGTTGAACCTCCCAAACATGGGGCATTATAAAATCCCCAGCGGGATGCATTCCAGATCTATTATCTCCAGTAGAGTGTCTAGCTCAAGGCTCGGCATTTGCCCAAGAGTTTGAAGATGGGTGGTTTTTTGTAAAATCCTCTTAAGAGACATTTCCCAGCGAGAGACGCTTTGAAGCGGTTCTCCCCGGCAGAGTTTGTCGTCAACTCATTATCCCCAGTGGAGTCATCAAGCATAAGGTTTGCCTCGCATGGGACATTGTGGCTCTTATTCTAGGCTTGACAGCTTTGTTCCTCGACAGGTCACGGTGCATTTGCTTTGTGCTTTTCCATAAGATCTAAGGACTCTTTCCCAGCAAGTCACGACAGAAGGTCTTCTAACCGGGATTTGTGTATCCCTGACGGAGTAGCTCTGGTCCCCAGCAGGATCGTATCTCTGGTAGTTATATCCCTACAAAGTTCAGCATTGAACCTTGTCAATAATACTCCCCAGCTGAGTTGTTTTTCTTCCCCGCAGAAGTTTAGCAGGTTAACAGAATCTCTTCCTCAGCAAAGTGTTAGCATATTCTCCTCAGATTTGATAGATCCCCAAGCAGAGTTTTAATGACTTGTCTTCTTCAGCAGAGTGTTAGTACATTCTCTCCTCAGCCAAGTCAGAAAATTTTCATCCCCAGCGGAGTTTCTATGGCTAGAATTTGTCCCCAGTCAGATGAAGTAATTCCTAGCAGAGTCATCACTCTCATACATCTCAAAGTCCAATTTATTTTTGGCAAGCGTGACAATTCGAAGCAAACAGATTGTCCATTCATTCTCCAATAGAGATACCATCCTTTCAGGAGTCTCTAAAGTCAAATCATTGATCATTGTTCCTCAGCAGAGTCAGCAGAGATGTCTGACATACATGCAGAGCATTATCCAGTAAAGTTCAGCCGTAGATTGGCAAAAGTCCATCCAAGGGTGGTAAATTCTCAATGTCCAACCGTAGATTGGCAAAATTCCATCCAAGAGTGGTAAATTCTCAAAGTCCAACCGTAGATTGGCAAAAGTCCATCCAAGGGTGGCAAATCATTGTAAAGTCCAACCGTAGATTGACGAAAGTCCACCCGCAGTGTGGCAGGTCAGTAGTCGTCTGACTCCATTCAAAAAGACCGCAGCTAAGTCTAACCATAGATTGGCAAAAGTCCATCCAAGGATGGAAAATCATTGGTAAGTCCAACCATAGATTGGCAAAAGTTCACCCGCAGTGTGGCAATTCAGCTGCAAAGTCCAACCGCAATTGGCAAAAGTCCACCCGCAGTGTGGCAGGTCAGTAGTCGTCTGACTCTATTAAAAAAAACAGTCCACCCGTAGCGTGGCAGGCCAGTAGTCGTCTGGCGCCGTGCTAAAAGACATTGTTAAAGTACACCCGTAGTGTGGCAGGCCAGTAGTCATCTGGCGTCGTGCTAAAAGACATTGTTAAAGTCCACCCATAGTGTGGCAGGCCAGTAGTCGTCTGGCGTCGTGCTAAAAGACATTGTTATGATGGTTCCAAGTAGGTATGTTCACACTGAAATTTCATGCACCACATTGCTATGCCATGACTTGTCTTTACACGCCCACCAACCAGTTTTGAACCATTGAGTTCATAGCCATTTTTAAGTATGTTTGAGGCTTCATTTCAACTCAATTCTGATACCAAATATGTTCTCCCATATTCCCTCTTTTATTTGACATCAAAAGCTCGCTAAATCATCTACCATGCACAAAGAAATTCATCACCAAACATCCATTGGTGCATTGAGTAGGTTGTTACTACAAAACCAGAAAAATAAACATTGTTGTTGTTGTTGCTTCAAGCATTCACACGCACACTTTTCCACACTTTCCTTTACCTCATTTGGCCAAGCAAGTTTCCTACACATACATACATACATGCCTTGACATGCATCTGTTAACCCTCATTTTTGACGCTAGAAAGAATCAAAGCTATTTTAAGTTAAAAAATTATTTTTAACGTAAAGAAGGCTTCGACCCAGTTTTGGCAAAGCCTGAGTCGAATAGAGGTTTTAGGCACCTCAAAAAATGGCTAAGTGTTGGGAAAGGTTTCGACCAAGGGGATATTGAAACACACGCTGCAGTTGTTATACTAAGGCTGAAGGGAATTTCCAATGTTTAAAATTCAAATAGGAGCAGTTGTGAACGTGGGAACAGTTGAGGCCAAGGAGAAGGCGCCAAAGGGACACGTTTGAAGCAATAACCACCACTTACTAGTTATTTCTTAGCACTATAAATAGGAGTTAGTTCTATGTAATAGGGGGGTTCATATTTTTGTACAAGTTACTCAAAGAAACTCAAAGTACCCGCGTGTAGAGAAACGAGTTCGTGAGAATGTACGTAATGTAACACCACCCTTTATTTCTTCATTAATGCAATTTATCTTCATCATGTTTAAGCTTCAAGCATTTACTTTCCATGTCTTTACGTTTTCCTGAATCTTACTTTTCATGTCAAATTTACTTAAAGTCTTGTTTTTAAACTTTCATTTAAACTTCCTGCATTTACTTTCGACTGCACCTTTGTATTCAAGCATTTACCTTTAAAGTATTTATTTTCAAAAACGTGGAGTTCATCTTTATTTCTTGTCTTTTGTCTTCAAAGTCTTTTTAAAACCATTTACTTTTCTGCACATTTACTTTCGACAGCACCTTTACATTTCAGTCTTTATTTTCAAGGACGTGGAGTTCATTGCGTTTTATTTTCAAAAGCTTTTACATTACTGCATTTACCTTCAAAGTCATTTATTTTCTTGCCCTTTACTTTTGACAGTCATTTACTCTTTCTGCACCTTTTACATTCAAGAACGTGGAGTTCAAGCACTTTTACATTTCTTGTTGTTCACTTTCGACGGCTATTCATCTTCCTGCACTTTTATCTTTCAAAGTCATTTACCTTTTTGTCTTTTACATTCGACGCCTTTAAATTCTGCATCATTTATTTACAGCCCTTTACACTTTCAAGCCTTCACTTTATTTTCAAGTAGTCGAACGTGGAGTTCATGTAGTTTTCTCTTACTGTCGAACGTGGAGTTCAATTTACATTTCTTGCATTTATTATTCAGTTACATTTTCCCTTAAATTTAGCACATGTCCTAGGATTTGTGTGGTCAATCTTGCAAGTTAGTCAGTTTTATTTAAAATTGATAGACCATAGGTTGTTTACCAAAATTCACAGTAAACAAATTGGCACGCCCAGTGGGACCCAGTGCTAAGTTTTATACTTTGTGTTAACCTTATCTTTCTTGGTGAAGAAATACTTTCGTTGTATGTTATTGAGAAGTGGGAAGTTAGCCACAACAAACGAAGGAATACCAAAGAAAAGATACACTAAGAGAATGGCAACTAATGCCAACCAACAAGTTGATCCTCAAGGGAGTATTTCAAACACTCAGTCAAGTAGCAGTATGGGGTCTCAAAGCACATCATCACCAGTGCCTTCGACAGGAGGATAGACATCATCTTCCTTAGTGGTGTCTGAACCAGGATCAACATTCACAAAATCATATACTCAACTTGTGCTAGAATACATAGGACCACAAAGTCCTAATTCACCAACACCTCCAGGAGGAAATTCAACGTACCGGCATGTCCCTCCTCCAGGTTTTCCACATCCAGGGTCAAGGAGTCAACCTTATGGTATGCCTACATCAATGATGTAAAATCTGCAGAATGCTCCACCTGTATTTTCAGAGACTATAGTGTCTTCACCATTACAAGGATCAGGATCAGGGGGTCGAAACAATCAGAGTATAGGTGTTGGTTACTCCGTTCAAGCACCTAGTCTTACAAATACATCCATAAATTATTTGAGACAGCAGATGGATGAAAGTAACATGAAAATGGTGCATACGTTGTCTCAGACAATGGGAGAAGTTTTTCAACCCTTGATTCAGAATACAACTCAAACTAACCAATAATTGGCTGCACAATTGGCACGCATGGCAGATTTCATGGGAGTACCAGCGGTGGATCGAAGGGCAACTGCTGTCGAAGATATCCCAAGACGTCATCCACGTCATGGACCTGAGGTGAACTTGGAAGATCAAGAGATGATTGATCATTTTAGAGTTGAACCACCAAGAAACCAGATGCCAATCCATATGGAGGAAGAGCCAGTAGTGATGGTGAACAGGAACCAAAATGCTGATTAGTTCCTTAGACATGTTCGACATCAAAATCAAGCAGAAGAAAATAATCTTGCAGCCATGGTTGAAAGGATAATGACCAGAAAAGGTGTGAATCTTGGCTTCACAAGGCCAAATTATACTTCGCCTATAGTGGATTATATTCTCCAAGCAGAATTACCCCCTAGGACGAAGGTTCCAAAGTTGAACAAGTTTTCAGGAGATACTACTGAATCTACTGTCGAACATATGGCTAGGTATTTGATTGAAGCAGGCGAAATTGCAGCTGACGAAAGCCTCAGAATCAAATACTTCCCAAGTTCCCTTACCAAGAACGCCTTCACATGGTTTACCACTTTGCCTCCAAATTCCATATACAATTGGACCCAACTAGAACGTTTGTTTCATGAACAGTTCTACATGGGACAAACTAAGATTAGTTTGAAAAAATTGGCTAGCATCAAACGTAAGGTTACTGAGCCGATTGATGATTACTTGAATAGGTTTCGACTTCTTAATGCAAGGTGCTTTACACAAGTGCCAGAACATGAGTTGGTCGAAATGGCTGCTGGGGGTCTTGATTATTCCATTAGGAAGAAATTAGATACCCAATATCTTAGAGATATGGCCCAGTTAGCTGATAGAGTCCTACAACTAGAAAGGCTAAAAGAGGAAAAGGCTAAATTCAGCAGGGGTAAAAAAGTGGCCTTTTGTCGAATGTAGTGAAGATGTGGAGAATTCATATGATGAAACATCTTACTTCGACGGAAATGAGGTTGACGTTGCTGAGTTAAAGCAAGGTCCACCTTATGCTTGCAAATTATTAGCCCCTTCAAATGGAAAAAATCCTGTCAAATCTAACGACAAATTTCCCAAGAAAACATACACTTTCGACGTCACTTAATGTGACGAAATATTTGATTTGTTAGTTAAAGATGGGCAAATGATAGTGCCTGCTGGTGCTAAGATGCCACCTTTAGAACAAAGAAAGAAAAGAGGTTTTTGTAAGTACCATAATTTTTTGGGTCATAAAACTTCTCAATGTTTTATTTTCAGGGATTTGGTGCAAAATACTTTTCAAGAAGGGATGCTGAAGTTTGGTGACAAAGGCAAAACTCATATGAAAATTGACTCTGACCCATTACAAGTTGCAGAGGCTAACTATACAGAGCCTCACGAGGTTCAGATGGTCGAAGCAGTCAACATGGTGGAAGTCACTGAGGATTTCGCCATCAATCCTGTAGTAACTGAGGGTTTTAGTAAGGTTGCAAATGGCCTGAATGTTGATGGCAACAGTTTAATGTTGGTGACCAAAGAAACTGCTGATAAGTTTGTTGAAATGGATAATGCGGCCAAGGTTTTGGATATGGCAATGACTGGATTGAAGATAAATGCCACTGAAGGCATTAACATGGTCGAATTGGTTAAAGAATCTGACTCTAGCTCAGACAGCATCAGCACCAATGAGGCTATGGGCAGAAATGCCCCCAAAGTCCAAGTTGTTAAATAATTGGAAGATGACATGCTATTGGTAGGAGAGATGATAGACATGGATGGTTGTTTGGTGGAAAACTGGATATGTATGGCTGCTGAACAGTTTTTCAAAATGTCTCCTAATGTCGAAAAGGTTAATGCTGAAGAAATGGTTGAAGCTGAAAAAGCTGCTTGGCAAGAAGCTTCCCAAAAAGCTGCAAAAGCAGCAGCAAGTGGTGGGGGTCTGGCGAAGACCACTGAAAGTCTTGAAGCTCACTTCTCCAAGATACGCTTAAAGGATAGAATTGATGTCAATATGGTCGAAATTACAGATCAAAAAGCTGAACAAGTGAGTAGGGCAAATGAACAAGAAGAGCGCAACAAAATAGCTTATCCTAAGCAGGAGGAGACAATTGTGGATTTTCTGCACCGTTACCAGAAGAAAGGTTCTGGAGTAATGCTATGTCCTAGATGCAGCGCTATTTTTGATGAGAAAGCTGCCCACAAGTTAGAAGATGTCAAAAAAGCTGGTGGAAGCTGGGGGCAGAAGGTAAATAAAGGTCCCAGAAGTTTTGACCATAGACGGCTTTCGACAGGGTTGAAAAACCAAGTACCAGGAGTTAGGCCAGGTACATTCAAACCAGCTGCGAATGTGCCAACAGGTAGTTGGATCAAGCCTATCGAAGGAAGGGGATAAAAGAAGAAGTGGGAGAAATTTGATGTGGAAAGAGGTTCTTCATTTGAGTATAGAAAAGAGAATCATACAACCAATAAGTCAGCATACATTTCTCAAAATTACAAGGGTAAAAATCCCATGTCTAGATCACAATGGCGAAGAGAGCAATGTAGGCGAAAGGCTATCAGGGAGACTCAAGTACAAGGAGAGTCAAGCACCAATATTGATAATCAAGCTGGGACAATTGAGAAGATGCCCATAAGGCGAAAGTTGTTCAATGTTCAGCCAGAGAAGAAAGTTGAAGATGATGAGAATATGACTGATAATTTCGACTGTGAGTCAGCAGCTTCTCTAGATATTCTTGTGAATGTGGTATCAGTGATGCCAAAAGAATTTGGTCAAGTTTCAGAGGTCGAAGACTTGGATCAAACTGCTGAATTAGAAATGTTGGCACACAAGCCTGTGTGTTATTACATCATGAACAATGGGTGCGTCGAAGAACATAATGCTTTTTTTGAACACCCCACAGAGGCAATGAAGGGTCATCTGAAGCCTCTCTACATTACTGGCAAAGTAGAAAATGTTCCTCTCAACAAAATCTTGGTGGATTGTGGTGCAACTGTTAATTTAATGCCAAGATTTTTGCTGAGCAAGATTGGGAAGTTTGAGACTGATACCAAACCCCACAACATGGTTCTGTCGAACTATGAAGGAAAAGTTGGTTCTACTCTAGGAGTGATTCAAGTGGATCTTACTGTGGGAACCATTACCAGACCAACAGTGTTTAAGGTCGTTGAGTCGAAAGCTAACTACAATCTACTCTTGGGTAGGGAGTGGATTCATGGAATAGGTGTTGTGCCTTCATCTATGCATCAAAGAATCACCATTTGGAGACCAGATGGGATAGTTGAAAATATTGAAGCTGATCAAGGGTACTTTAAGGTGCCTATTAATCATGTGGTTAGTAGACAGTTTGAGAAACATTTGGCGAACATTGCTCCATGTCATCCGGCCAACTTTGAGTTTACGCCTGATGAAGAAATGTTTTATTCATTGTATTTATACCCTGTCGAAGGTTTCAGATAGGACAGGGAAGTACCAGGAGGAAGGTTGCCATGCTTAGGCTCACCTCCAATAGAGCCCACAGGGTGGGGAAATGAATTCAGTGATCATGACTGAGTTCGAAGCTTTAAAAAGAATTTTGGCCTATGTGGCTGAAACAAAACTACAAGCGGCTTTGGAAGCTGCCAATGACTATATGGCCGGTGAAGCCATTTTTGAATTTTATCAAGAAGGTCCTGGTAAGGACTTCAACCCAAAACCTCCAGATAAGGTTGAAACTGGAGAGCAAAGCCAGAGGCTCGACGCCATCTATGAAGATGAGCCTTTGGGATTTGAGAAGGATCCGTTGGTGAATAATATCAAAATGCTAGCACAAGATCCTTTAGAAGAAGTTGACCTCAGTGAGGGATACCAAAAGGCCTACCTACATCAGTGCCAACCTTGATCCCCAGTTGAAGGTTGAAGTGGTTCAGTTGTTGAAAGAATTCAAGGACTGCTTCGCCTGGGATTATGATGAGATGCCTGGTTTGAGCAGGGAGTTGGTGGAACACAGGTTACCTATGACACCTGGAAAAAAACCAGTCAAGCAGAATCCAAGACGGTTTGCACCAGAGATATTGTCAAAGATCAAAGAGGAAGTCGAAAGACTGCTTCGTTGTAAGTTCATTCGCACGGCAAGGTATGTCGAATGGTTGGCTAATATAGTACCTGTTATTAAAAAGAATGGGTCTTTGAGAGTCTGCATTGATTTTAGAGATTTAAACTCTGCAACTCCTAAAGATGAATATTCAATGCCAGTAGCAGAAATGTTAATAGATTCTGCAGCAGGACATGAATATCTTAGTATGCTGGATGGATATTCTGGCTACAACCAAATATTCATTGCTGAGGAAGATGTTCATAAAACTGCTTTTAGATGCCCTAGAGCCTTAGGCACCAATGAATGGGTAGTGATGCCTTTTGGTCTCAAAAATGCTGGTACCACTTATCAAAGGGCGGTGAATTCAATCTTCCATGATTTTATAGACACGTTCATGCAAATTTACATTGATGATATTGTGATAAAATCTATTTCTGGAAAGAGTCACATTGACCATCTTCGACAGTCATTTGAAAGAATGAGAAAATATGGTCTTAAAATGAATCCTCTCAAATGTGCTTTTTGTGTGTAGGCAGGGGATTTCCTAGGCTTTGTGGTCCATAAGAAAGGGATCGAAATAAATCAGAATAAAACCAAAGCCATAATGGAGGCGAAAGCACCATCAACTAAAAAGGAGTTGCAGTCGTTGCTGGGCAAGATCAACTTCTTAAGAAGGTTTATATCCAACCTGAGTGGCAAAACATAAGCCTTTTCGCCATTGCTTCGTTTCAACAAAGATGGTTTTGAGTGGGGACAATTACAGCAGGAAGCCTTCGACAAAATCAAGGAATACCTAAGCTACCGTCCAATTCTTTCACCACCTTGTAGAAACAAGAGTATGAGATTGTATATAGCTGCATCAGATAAAACTCTAGGGAGTATGTTAGCTCAGGAGGATGAAAATGGAGTCGAAAGAGCCATTTATTACCTTAGTCGAGTTTTAAATGATGCAGAAACTAGGTATAGCATGATTGAAAAGTTATGTTTATGCTTGTATTTCTCTTGTACTAAATTGAAGCAATATATAAAGCCAGTTGATGTGTATGTTTCTTCTCACTTTGATGTTGTAAAACATATGTTATCTAAGCCTATTTTGCATAGTCGAATTGGCATATGGGCATTAGCATTAACAGAATTTTCTCTAACATATCAACCTTTAAAAGCTGTGAAAGGGCAAATAGGTGCAGACTTTATAGTTGACCACTCCATAAATGAAAATGATTTGAATTATGTTGAATTAAAATCCTAGAAGTTATACTTTGATGGATCAAGTCATAAAAATGGAACAGGTGTAGGAATATACATTATTTCTCCTGAAAGAATTCCAACAAAATTCAAGTACAAGGTCGAAGGACCTTGCTCTAACAATGAGGCTGAATATGAAGCATTAATTGCTGGCCTTGAAATTTTGTTAGAATTGGGGGCAACTAGAGTCGAAATAATGGGAGATTCAGAATTGGTTATAAAACAAATCACAAAGGAATATAAATGTGTTAAAGAAAATCTCATTATGTACTTTGTGATAGCCAATAGATTATTAAAGAAACTTGAGGTAGTGGCTGTTGTACCCCAAATTTTACCCTCAGATTCATTGATATTTGTCATATCATCATAGGTCAGCCTTTTCGCATGTTCAGTTAAACACCTCATTAATAATTGATTACGCATCTTTTATTTCATATCTTTCTTGTTTTTCTTTTTATATATAGATAAGTAATTATTTAGAATTAATTTAGTTAATTTTGATTTTTAGCTTAGTTTAGTTTATTTTTAATATAGTTTATTTTTAACCTTAGTTTAGTTTCAATTTCTGATTTTAGTTTGTTTTGATTTATTTTTTTTTAATTTAGTTTAGTTTGATTTTAATTTTAATTTGAATTATAATTGAGGTTTAGTTTAATTTTAATTATAATTTAAGTTTAGTTAAATTTTAAGTTTAATGTTAAATATTAATAGTATAACTTAACTTAATTTTTATTTTAAATAAGTTTTCATTTAATTCTTTTTTTTCGTTTTCTCTTTTATCTTTTGTCTTACACCATACCACACAAATCTTATACACCAACAGAGACCTGCTACAATTTGCCAAATCTGCCTCTACACAACATGACAATCCAAAAGCTACTCCAAAATTATACATGAATTAGTGACGTTCTGCAATTACCTGCCAAACCCATACACAACCCTGCACACAAGCAACAGCAACGTTTCATAACCTGTACCGCTGCTATGCTAAACTTACACAGCTGCACAACCTGCGATTTGAAATTTGAAAAAAGGAGGGATTCGTTTGGTTTTAAAAGGAGAATCAGAAACTTAAAGAGGGGAGGTGGAAAACCGAAAACACAAAAACAATCTTTCATCTCTCTCTCTCTCGCAAGCCGCTACTCTCTCTCACTGTTTTCCTCATCTCTCACACTCACAAAACCTCACGCGGCTACCCCCTCCCACTTTCATGCCTCTCACACAAAAACAAAACTTTCCACCATCAGCTTTTAACACATAACAAAAACCCACCCGAGCAACCCATTGTTCAACCACCTTCGTCATCTCCTCCAACTCCTTCCCAACACAAATTAATAAATCTTCAAACTTCAAAACTAAACCCAACCAACATCATTCAGAATCCGAATCAAGAAGAAGAGTAAACCGAAACAATAATATAACCTTCTCAATCCCAGAAAACCGAAACAGAATCCCAACCCTTTCAAATCTACCAAACAACGACCAAGAACACACCCATCACCGGCGACGAGAGAGAACCACCGTCGCACCTGAGATAAATCACCGTGCGAGAGAGACCGAGAGTGTGATTTAGAGAGAGATCGTGAGTCGAGATGCGATTAAAGGATTTGGCCTTGGAGAAATTTCGATCGTGTTCTTCCTGTGGTGTCGCGCGAAAAGAAGAGGAAGGGAGTGGATCGTGAGACGCGGACGAGTATTTCTGTTTTTCCCTGAAACGCATTTTGGTAGCTGAAGCCGTGCGTGTGTTTTGGTTTAGGTTATCTTCTTCTATGATGGTGAAACCGAGTTTGGGTCATAATACTTACCCGCCCAGGATCTGATCCAGCTTCAGCAATGGGCCTCCGCGCCCCATTCGTTTCCATGTATTGTGGCCCATCTTCATTCTATAATTTGTTAACATGATTTGTTTTTTTTAATTACACCATTGATTCTTAGGTTTTATTGATAATTTTTCTTTATGGTTTTTATTAATTATTTATTTTAAGATTTTCTTTATTTATTTTAAGAACATATTTTCCTATTTATTTTATTTAGTTAAAATAATAAAAACTCAGAATATTTTCTTTATTTAGTTTGTTTAACTAATCTTTTGTTTTAGAATATAAAATATTTTAGATTTTTATTTTCTATTAATTAGTTCCTTTGACGATTTAATCGCTAACTTGTGACTTGACTTGATTTCGTAGCTTAGGTTTGGGTCCTTTCTTCCTGAACTTTTGATTTTATTTTCGATTTCAGTTTGCGCCAATGATATATAAAAAATCTGGATTGGTTGATTTTATTCAAATCATTAAAAATCTTGATAAATATGAGGCCATATTTCATTTTTATGTTATCAGTCAATGAAAGTCAAATATCATTAGATTATCGATTTCTCGATTAAATTTTGATTAAGACGAGGCCATTTCGATTTCTATTTTATTAACAATTTTTATTAACTCGGACGAATAAGAGCCGTCAAGATCTAGCATCTTGGCACAACTCTTTGAACAAGTGACTTTCATCAAATGTTCGTTGCCCGATAAATAACTTTAAGTCTCGACTTGGACGAATAAGAGCCGTCAAGATCTAGCATCTTGGCACAACTCTTCGAACAATTGATTTTTTGTTAAGTGTTCGTCGTCCATCAAATAATTTTCATTATCATCTCGAAAGAAAAGGACTGTTGGAATTTAGCATTCTAGCACAACCCTCGAATGATTGGTCCTAAGCCTTGCGCATTGGGGTAGCTCTTCATTCTCCTCTTTCGACTTCAAAACAATTTTCATATCAATTCGGACAAATAAGGGCCGTCGAGATCTAGCATCTTGACATAACCCTTGTGAACTTTTTTTTTACCATCAAAAGCTTGTTGTCCTCAAAACAATCTTAATCATAACTTGGACGAATAAGAGCCGTCAAGATCTAGCATCTTGGCGCAACTCTTGAATCATTGATTACTATCAATGTTCATTGTCCAGCAAACAATTTTACAATCAATCTTGAATGAAAAGGACTGTTAGAGCCTAGCGCTCTGGCATAACCCTTTGGCATTCTTAAAACATTTTCAAGCCGCTTTTAAACCACTAGCTTTTCCAAGAGATAGCCATCAATTTCTTCTCCTTCACTAGCCTTTAACCCTTCATTCAAATCCCTTCATAAGAGATAGCCATTAATCTCTTCTCCTAAACATCCTCACAAACTTTACTTTCAAGCTTTTCACCCGTAGAGCCGGAACTACAGACGCTCTGATTTCTCAAGTTCATCTTGAGAATACGTAGGCATAGGATTGCGAGATCCTAGCGAGCCAACTTTTCTTTTTTCATCTTTTTCCTTTATATCCGATGCCTTCTCAGATTCCACCTTTCCATTTTTCATCGTAGCGCCGAACTACGAAGGCTCTGAGTTCCTCATTGCACTATGAGGATACGTAGGCACGAGATTGTGAAGACTTGTCGAGCCCCCTAGTAATAAAAACCTTTAGGTCCTTTCTCTTTAATAAAAGATATAAAAACATTTCTCTCTCTCCCTTTCCTCAAGTAGAAGATTAGAAGAAAACCTTAAGTTAACATACATTCGACCCTAACTAAATGGTTCCCGTTGAGTACAACGGACGTGAGGGGTGCTAATACCTTCCCCTTGCGTAATCGACTCCCGAACTCAGACAATGGTTGCGATGACCATATTCTTATCCTTTCTTTTAAGGGTTTTATTCGATATTTTCCCTTTCCCTTTATGGAATAAATAAAGATCGGTTGCGACTCTGTTAAGTCCATCCCGCGGGCGTGCGATTGCGCTTCGCGAGGTCGTTCTCATTTTTCGTGGTACGACAGATGGCGACTCTGCTGGGGAAACATCCTTAAGTGAGTCAAGCCTAGTTTAGTTAGGTTTTCATATGTGTGTTTAACTTTTGTTTGTTTCTCTTTCTTCTTTGATTATATGTTTTATTGCTATTGCTTTATTGCCTTTTCGTATATATCTCTGTATATCCATGTGTGGGCTTTGGGTATCTTATATCTTGAATAAAGCTCCACACCCGAGTTTTGGAAAAAGCAGAGAGAAAACATAGGTTTAGATTTGGTAGTTAGTAGTGTTAGACTACGAGGGCAAGCTCCTTGTGCAACTAACATGAAGGCTCCTCTAGAGTAGACCTGTTTGTAGATCTCGTTATAAAAACAGCTAGCCTGCTGCATGACGCTGATTCATGAAGGGTCCATGACTCTAGGTCCCCCACTTAGAACCAGTGTTATTTTGGGGGTTGTGTAATATTGGACTTCAAGGATATCTCCTTGCTCCAACCAATATGAAAACCCCGATCAGAATAGACCTTTTCATCACTCTCGTTGTAAAATGGCTAGCCCGTTGCATAACGTTGATACGACTAAGGTCCGTGACTCTGAAACCTTATCAAAAACCTAGAAAATATCCCGTGAGTGGGTTTATGAGTAGATAATCTAGAACTATCCATTATAGGGAGACCTGCCTAATAGGATGTTCTGATTTATTCGTGTTATCTCAGATCCTAACCATATCTACATTGCATTTTCTTTCTGCATCCTGTGCTGCAGGACATTGCATATCATTTGTATCCTTTGCATGGTTCATTGCATACATCCAGTCTGTCTAGCAACTCATTTCCAGCTGTCTCTATCTTCCAGTGTTGTCTGTGAGTCGTCAAGCTGATTCCTCGACACCGACACAGGACTATAGCTAACATCAAATGCAGAATGTCAAGAATAATCCTCTGCCACGGCAAGTGAAGCTTCAGTCGACTTCAACTCAGCTACTTTCCGAAGACAGGACAGCTCATCCTTGTATTGATTAGTCACTAGGCCTTTGTTTCTTGTTGTTTGCATTTTCTTTATTTTGTAATGGATGTTTGCTTTCAAATTATGTTTGTACTTTCTCAATTAATGAAATGAGCATTGCAACTTTTTGATTCAATTCATTTGTGTTTGCTATTTACATCTCTATGCAAAATACTTTATCTCTTTTCCACTTTCCTTTTGATTATGCAAAGATTGGAGGGAGGATGATGAAAACAAAATACTCATAACTGCTGTTGGTATGCTTTCAAATCAAAACTTTGATGACGATGTAAGGCATTGTTTCAATTCCCAAACACTGGAGACGGAAGGAAAATAACCCCTCTTTAACCCCTTCGAGCCTTGAAGTAGGAGTTTCTTTTCTTTACAAATAAAAACCCGCAATTTTAACCTGGGGCAGGGTAGTCCTCAGTTAACTGGATTGTGCATTCAAATACAAGAGTTTCATTCAAGACGCATTTCAACAAAGTTCACAAATTTTCCTTCGCACACAGCAGGCAAGTGTCGAAGATGTCTTTCAAGTCAAACGCCAATGATGGTTCACTATAATCATTTAGCTAGACAGACACTTTCTTTCAAAAAAAGAGATAAAAAAAAAAAAAAAAAAAAAAAAGCCCGCTAAGTCGAAACCTATGAAGGAGACTTAGGCAAAATTGGGGCATCCCGCTGACTGTAAGATTCACAAGAAACAGTTCAGGCAAAAGTTAGGGATAATAAAAAAGAGAAATCTTTAAATCCTTACCATAAAAGTCCTCAATAAAAAAAACAACTAAATGTTATAGGGAAGCAGTGACTGCCACCTCAAGTCCATTGAGTTTTGAACCATCATCGTTACTATCATCAGTGCAATTCCTAACCTATGGGAACTTGAGTACAGAGTCTGAGTTAACTGAGTATAGGACTGGAGTTCATCACGTAGATTGGGTGGGTCACAAATAAATTTTGAGCCTTTATCCTTTGTTTCTTAAACCGTGAACCAGACCACGTTATAACCCTCAAAAGACCTAATTGAAGTGAGGTTATTTTGAAAGCATACTACAGCAAGGTTGCGTAAACTGACTCCAAAAGATCTATGCGGACCATTTGTTTTGGCACTACACCTTTTGCTTAAACTTTTCACTTTAGTGTCTTGAACCGCCGTGTTCTGACCAGTATCCCATATACTTTGCACCTGTTTCAAAATGATTTTTGATTTCAAAAGTTGCATGAATTTTGCATTTACCATGTTTGTACAAATACTTTTGTTTGCAAACTAGCTTTCTTCTTAAAGAATTTTCAAACAATTAAGAAACTTGGTCGGTGATCCAATCAGGGGTAAGTTCCTTCCATATCCTGTTAAGAATCAGTTCAAGATTTGTGGTTTAATAGCGACTTCTCAGAATTGGTTTATTCAGAAGATACTTCAAGACTCATACTGGGGCAAGCAATCCCAGTGTACAGTAAAATAATCATCTTTCAAGACTCTGACTGGGGCAAGCTTTCTAAGAGCACCATGAAATGGTCATTTCCAGAATCAATCAAGCTGAAGCAATGATCAGTTTATCTACAACAGTCAGCTAATCTGGGGCAGTTAACTTGAAGAATCCTCAAACAGCTCTTCATCCTCCCTACAAGGATCATCATTTGATACAGTTTACCGGAGTGGCAGAGATGTGTTCAGCAATAGTATCTCTAGTTCCCAAGCAGAATGGCAGTGATCTCCGTGTTGAGGAATCAGTCTTCCAGTCTTGCCTTCCCAGAGAGTCGAGCGGTGTCGTCAGCATCCGCATTTGCATTTGATCATATATCATCTGCATAATTCATATACATATGCATATCATGAGTGTTTTATCCTCATTTGCATTTCTCTTGAGGTCGTGTCGTTGTCCACGTCTTGCCTTACCAAAACGTTACTTGTCCTTTTCATTCAGTGCCATTCCTGAATGTTGTCATTCTCTTGCGCATCTAATTCTGTTGATAGACGTTGGTATTCTCTCATACCAGTGCTATTCCTGGATCTTTATCTTCTTTCATTCTAGTGTTATTCCTGGATCTTTATATTCTTTCACTCCAGTGCCATTCTTGGATGCCTGTCTCTTGTGATCTCCAGTGCCATTCCTGGATATCTTATTCCTCTTGTTTCTCCCAATGTTATTCCTGGAAGATTTGCCTACCTTTTGTAATCACAATCAAATTTGCTTGGATACCTTTTAGTGCTATTCCTGAAAGTCTTATGTGTTCATTCAGTGCCATTCCTGGATGTCTTTCTCACTATCATTTGATACTATTCCTGAATATAATGATTTACCTTTACTTTTGGTGCCATTCCTGAAAGTTCATAGTCATTTAATGCTATCTTGGACCTCGGTTTGCTCACTTTTATCTAAATCCATTATTAGATATAGTGATTTATACCTTTCATTTAAATCCATTATTGGATGACTGGTGTTTTTTACATTCAATACCATTCTTGAATGTAGTCTTTGTTCACACTCATCTAAAGCCATTATTAGATATTGTGAGTTATACCTTTCATTCAAAGCCGTTATTGGATGTCCGATTTCTCTACCATCTGATGCCTATCCGGATGTGTCTCTTCTTCTGATGTTTTTTTCAGATCGAGTCCTTGTTCACTTTATCTAAAGTTGTTATTAGATATTGTGATTTATACCTTTCATTCAAAGCCATTATTGGATGTCCGGTTTTTCATCATCCGATGCCTATCCGGATGTGTCTCTCTTTCTGATATTTTTCAGATCGAGTCTCTGTTCACTTCTATCTAAAGCCATTATTAGATATTGTGATTCATACCTCCCATTCAAAGCCATTCTTGAATGTAGTCTTTGTTCACTTTATCTAAAGTTGTTATTAGATATTGTGATTTATACCTTTTGTTCAAAGCCATTATTGGATGACTAGTTTCTTTGCATTCAAAGTCATTCTTGAATGTAGTCTTTGTTCACTTCATCTAAAGCCATTATTAGATATTGTGAGTTATATCTTTCATTCAAAGCCATTATTGGAAGTCTGGTTTCTTTACCATCTGATGCCTATCCGGATGTGTCTCTCTTTCTGATATTTTTCAGATAGAGTCTTTGTTCACTTTATCTAAAGCCGTTATAAGATATTGTGACTTGTACCTTCCATTCAAAGCCATTATTGAATGCCTGGTGTCCTTTTATTCAATGCCATATAGTCTTGTTTGCTCACCTTTATCTAAAGCCATTATTAGATATTGTGACTTGTACCCTTCATTCAAAGCCATTATTGGATGACTGGTTTTGTTTGCCATCTGACGTTTCTTCGGATGTGTCTTTCTCTTTTGGTTTTTCTTGAAGATCCTCTTTGAACTCTTCGGTATAAGAAAATTCCAGAAAATCTTTTGTTGATGTCTATCCTTTCATTTCAAATTGATCCCCAGCGGAGATCGTGTCTTCTTTCTGGCTCCATGTCTAGTAAGAGTATCTTATATTTCCCCAATGTCAGCCGGTCACGCTTGAACCAGTTGTTCTATCACTTTAGGCTTCCCCAGTTTTGTTTCAGCTTCCCCAGTGTTATTGTCATCCCCAGTGAGTGATTGCTCGTTGTGCGGACTATGTCCCTGTTTGCTTTCGTTTTGTCTGCATTTAGCATACCATCATTTGCATCATATTAGAGTTCATTGTATGTCAGTACATCTGAGGGCAAAATTTTCGGTTATCTATATTTAAATACCATTCACCATGATTTCATGAAGATCTATCACTCATGTCATCCGATGAAGATATTTAAATAGGGGCAACTGTTGTACCCCAAATTTTACCCTCAGATTCGTTGATATTTTAAATATCATCATAGGTCAGCCTTTTCGCATGTTCAGTTAAACACCTCATTAATAATTGATTACGCATCTTTTATTTCATATCATTCTTGTTTTTCTTTTTATATATAGATAAGTAATTATTTAGAATTAATTTAGTTAATTTTGATTTTTAGCTTAGTTTAGTTTATTTTTAATATAGTTTATTTTTAACCTTAGTTTAGTTTCAATTTCTGATTTTAGTTTGTTTTAATTTATCTTTTTTTAATTTAGTTTAGTTTGATTTTAATTTTAATTTGAATTATAATTGAGGTTTAGTTTAATTTTAATTATAATTTAAGTTTAGTTCAATTTTAAGTTTAATGTTAAATATTAATAGTATAACTTAACTTAATTTTTATTTTAAATAAGTTTTCATTTAATTCTTTTTTTTCTTTTTCTCTTTTATCTTTTGTCTTACACCATACCACACAAATCTTATACACCAACAGAGACCTGCTACAATTTGCCAAATCTGCCTCTACACAACATGACAATCCAAAAGCTACTCCAAAATTATACATGAATTAGTGACGTTCTGCAATTACCTGCCAAACCCATACACAACCCTGCACACAAGCAACAACAACGTTTCATAACCTGTACCACTGCTATGCTAAACTTACACAGCTGCACAACCTGCGATTTGAAATTTGAAAAAAGGAGGGATTCGTTTGGTTTTAAAAGGAGAATCAGAAACTTAAAGAGGGGAGGTGGAAAACTGAAAACACAAAAACAATCTTTCATCTCCCTCAGTCGCAAGCCGCTACTCTCTCTCACTGTTTTCCTCATCTCTCACACTCACAAAACCTCACGCGACTACCCCCTACCACTTTCATGCCTCTCACACAAAAACAAAACTTTCCACCATCAGCTTTTAACACATAACAAAAACCCACCCGAGCAACCCATTGTTCAACCACCTTCGTCATCTCCTCCAACTCATTCCCAACACAAATTAATAAATCTTAAAACTTCAAAACTAAACCCAACCAACATCATTCAGAATCCGAATCAAGAAGAAGAGTAAACCAAAACAATAACATAACCTTCTCAATCCCAGAAAACCGAAACAGAATCCCAACCCTTTCAAATCTACAAAACAACGACCAAGAACACACCCATCACCGGCGACGAGAGAGAACCACCGTCGCACCTGAGACAAATCACCGTGCGAGAGAGACCGAGAGTGTGATTTAGAGAGAGATCGTGAGTCGAGATGCGATTAAAGGATTTGGCCATGGAGAAATTTCGATCGTGTTCTTCCTGTGGTGTTTCAGAACCGTGTTTCTCTTTAAGATGAACATAACGAGTCCGCGAGAGAGAGTATTGCGCGAAAAGAAGAGGAAGGGAGTGGATCGTGAGACGCGGACGAGTATTTCTGTTTTTCCCTGAAACGCATTTTCCTATTTATTTTATTTAGTTAAAACAATAAAAACTCAGAATATTTTCTTTATTTAGTTTGTTTAACTAATCTTTTGTTTTAGAATATAAAATATTTTAGATTTTTATTTTCTATTAATTAGTTCCTTTGACGATTTAATCGCTAACTCGTGACTTGACTTGATTTCGTAGCTTAGGTTTGGGTCCTTTCTTCCTGACCTTTTGATTTTATTTTCGATTTCATTTTGCGCCAATGATATATAAAAAATCTGGATTGGTTGATTTTATTCAAATCATTAAAAATCTTGATAAATATGAGGCCATATTTCATTTTTATGTTATCGGTCAATGAAAGTCAAATATCATTAGATTATCGATTTCTCGATTAAATTTTGATTAAGACGAGGCCATTTCGATTTCCATTTTATTAACAATTTTTATTAACTCGGACGAATAAGAGTCGTCAAGATCTAGCATCTTGGCACAACTCTTTGAACAAGTGACTTTCATCAAATGTTCGTTGCCCGATAAATAACTTTAAGTCTCGACTTGGACGAATAAGAGCCGTCAAGATCTAGCATCTTGGCACAACTCTTCGAACAATTGATTTTTCGTTAAGTGTTCTTCGTCCATCAAATAATTTTCATTATCATCTCGAAAGAAAAGGACTGTTGGAATTTAGCATTCTAGCACAACCCTCGAATGATTGGTCCTAAGCCTTGCGCATTGGGGTAGCTGTTGATTCTCCTCTTTCGTCTTCAAAACAATTTTCATATCAATTTGGACAAATAAGGGCCGTTGAGATCTAGCATCTTGACATAACCCTTTTGAGCTTTTTTTTTTCCATCAAAAGCTTGTTGTCCTCAAAACAATCTTAATCATAACTTGGACGAATAAGAGCCGTCAAGATCTAGCATCTTGACGCAACTCTTGAATCATTGATTACTATCAATGTTCATTGTCCAGCAAACAATTTTACAATCAATCTTGAATGAAAAGGACTGTTATAGCCTAGCGCTCTGGCATAACCCTTTGGTATTCTTAAAACATTTTCAAGTCGCTTTTAAACCACTAGCTTTTCCAAGAGATAGCCATCAATCTCTTCTCCTTCACTAGCCTTTAACCCTTCATTCAAATCCCTTCATAAGAGATAGCCATTAATCTCTTCTCCTAAACATCCTCACAAACTTTACTTTCAAGCTTTTCACCCGTAGAGCCGGAACTACGGACGCTCTGATTTCTCAAGTTCATCTTGAGAATGCGTAGGCATAGGATTGCGAGATCCTAGCGAGCCAACTTTTCTTTTTTCATCTTTTTCCTTTACATCCGATGCCTTCTCGGATTCCACCTTTCCATTTTTCATCGTAGCGCCGAACTACGAAGGCTCTGAGTTCCTCATTGCACTATGAGGATACGTAGCCACAAGATTGTGAAGTCTTGTCGAGCCCCCTAGTAATAAAAACCTTTAGGTCCTTTCTCTTTAATAAAAGATATAAAAACATTTCTCTCTCTCCCTTTCCTCAAGTAGAATATTAGAAGAAAACCTTATGTTAACATACATTCGACCCTAACTAAATGGTTCCCGTTGAGTACAACGGACGTGAGGGGTGCTAATACCTTCCCCTTGCGTAATCGACTATCGAACTCAGACAATGGTTGCGATGACCATATTCTTATCCTTTCTTTTAAGGGTTTTATTCGATATTTTCCCTTTCCCTCTATGGAATAAATAAAGATCGGTGGCGACTCTGTTAAGTCCATCCCGCGGGCGTGCGATTACGCTTCGCGAGGTCGTTCTCATTTTTCGAGGTACGACAGTGGCCATCCAACACATACCTAGAATAGAGAATCAAGTTGCTAATGACTTGGCTCAAATTGCCTCTGGATACAAAGTGTCGAAGGAAAATCTTCAAGAAGAAATTGAAGCAAGAGGTAAAGTGGTGGCTGTTGGATTGTGCCCATCAGACTTAGAAACAACTAAGCTTGGATGCGTTGATGGCGAAAATTTTGAAATTTTTGCTATAGATGATTTGACAGATGAAGACTGGAGGAAGCCTATAGTTGAATATTTGCAAAATCCAACGACTTCAACAGAGCGAAAAATCAGGTATCAAGCTTTAAGCTATGTACTTTTGGGTAATGAATTGTTTAAAAAGACCCCTGAGGGAGTCTTATTGAAATGCCTTAGTGAAGCAGAGGCATATTTGGCTCTTTCGACAGTACATAGTGGGGCATGTGGAGCACACCAAGTTGGCCAAAAGATGAAATGGCTGTTGTTTCGACAAGGCATATATTGGCCTACTATGCTGAAAGATTGCATAGAATTTGCTAAGGGTTGCCAAGAATGTCAAATTCATGCTGGCATACAGCATATCCCTGCAAATGAATTACATTCCATAGTGAAACCATGGCCTTTCAGAGGATGGGCTTTGAATATAGTAGGAGAGATTCGACCAGCATCTTCAAAGAACCAAAGATATATTTTGGTGGGAATTGATTATTTCACCAAGTGGATTGAAGCAATACCACTGGCGAATATAGGTCAAGAAGATGTTATTGAATTCATTCAAAATCATATTATTTATAGATTTGGTATTCCTGAAACAATCACTACGGATCAGGGATCAGTGTTTACTGGTCGAAAGATGCAGGAGTTTGCCAAAGAAATAGGTTTTAAGTTATTGACTTATACACCTTATTATGCTCAGGCCAATGGGCAAGTCGAAGCTGCCAATAAGGTAGTGATTGGGCTAATTAAGAAGCATGTGGGAAAGAGGCCTAGAAATTGGCACAAGACATTGGACCAAGTTCTTTGGGCATGTCGAACATCCCCTAAAGAGGCTACTAATACTACCCCATTTCGACTTACTTTTGGTCATGATGCAGTATTGCCTGTTGAGATTTATTTACAATCTATAAGAGTTCAAAGACATCATGAGATTCCCTCTGAGGATTATTGGGAAATGATGATGAATGAATTAGTGGATTTGGATGAAGAAAGGCTTAGAGCCTTGGAATTGTTAAGAAGACAAAAGAAAAGGGTCAAAGAATCCTACAACAAAAAGGTTAAGTCTAAATCTTTTGCATGTGGGGATTTAGTTTGGAAAGTGATTTTTCCTATGGATCGAAAGGATAGAACATTAGGAAAATGGTCTCCTAAGTGGGAGGGTCCATTCCAAGTCATACAAGTTTTCTCTAATGGAGCTTATGAAGTGGAAGAGTTAGACAAAGATAAAAGAATCTCGAAAGTAAATGGCAAGTATTTGAAAAAATATAAGCCTATTTTGCAAGAGATTCACATCAAAACTTAAGCTTTATTCAATAAAAAGAAAGCCAAAATAGGCCAAGTCAGGCTAATATGGCATACAAAGCAAAGAAGAATCAACACAATAATTTTTTAATCAAGGAAAGGTTATTCATAATCTCTCCACTCTATGGATTTGAGGAAATCCATATAATATGCATCTGGTTCATCATCAGAGTCCTGGGTGTTGGAGCGTCCTTTCTTAGGGATCTTCATTTTAGTTACTCTCTTCTTGGCTTGAGAGGTTGCTCCAATAGAGGCTTCAGGTTTCTTTGTTGCCTCCGTCTTTTTTGTTTCCTCAACTGCCTTTGCCTTTCCAGCCATTTTCTTGGCTGATGATTTCTCTGAATTGTTCATGTTTACTTCTATGAAAAACTTGGTCATGTGGAAGAGAATTTATAGAGGCGAAGTGTTGATTGGATTGGCCAGTCAAACGGTGGAAACACGTGAGTTATTCTTGGAAGTATGCCTGAGGGCTATGCTATAAATGTTACTTTAAAGCTAGAGGCTTATGCCTTGGAGTTTAAAGCTGAAAAGTTTGGCTTTCCAAGAAAAAGATAGAACGCCTTAATTGCAAATTTGACTTAGATGTGAGGCAATAAATAAAATGCATCATAATATAATATGGGTCGAAAGCAGTTAATGGCGAAATACTAACGATTGATTGATTAATGCCAAAGGCATAAAACTGTCATTACATAAAGACCTAAAAAGGCCAAGAAACAAATGATTGGTTAAGCAAATAAAGGTCTTGAAAGCATCAGAAGGGAAGCCTCGACTCCAACTGGGCAAAGGTTTCTATGTGATGTTTGAGGCGAGCATTACACAAGGATTCATCAAGTTTGGCTGTGGCAAGCTGTTTCTCAAGTTTTTGGGCTGCCTCAATACGATCCATGGCATGTTTCATTTCCCTAGCCATCTCAGTGGTGTCAAAATTCTGCAAATCATGGTTGCGTTTTTCAGCATTCTCAATTTTAGCTTGTAACTCAGTGATTTGCTGCTTCCAGGCTTCAATATTCTTCTGATTGGAGGCTATTTCATTCTGTGTTTTCTTTTGTTCAGCCTCTATACTTTCGACCTTCTCATATGACTCCTTCGCACCACACCAAGCTGAACTCTCAAGACCGGATGTTTCCTCTATGGTATTCCTGATAGATGGAATCAGCTTTATCTCTGTAGCTATTTGGTTCACCATAGCAGTTAACTCTATCAGAAAACCAGAAACGTCTGGATTAAGAGTAGTGAGTTCAAGCTTTCCAAGGGTATCCTTCAGATAAATGGTTGCAGATGGGTCTGAGGCCAAAACTCTGTGAATATCCCCCCTGAAGAATTTTTTCTTTATGGTTTGGAGGATTGGTTTGGCGAAATCATCTGATGCTGGAGTCAAAGAGACAGAAGAAGAAGAACCATACTTCTGCCCAAGTATTAATTTGGAATAGTCACGTGGGTTCGACCACTTGAGTGCTGTCAATGAGTCTCCAGGAGGTGGAAGGTTAGTCAGGGTTTGCTGGACCACAGGCGAAGGAGTATGGTGGGGATTAGGATCAGTTTGTTCTTCTTCCTCCTCTTCTTCTGATTCTTCTCCTTCTTCATATTTTTCTTCTTCGATTACCATTTCTTCGTCAGACTCTTCAGCAGTTGGTCAAATATTCTCCTGGTCATCAGCTGGTGTAGGATGTGGTTCATTTGTCTCCTCAGGCGCAGCTTGACCAGGATTGTCGTTGTGTGTTTGAACTTCAGGGTCATTTCTTTCTTCGTCAACCAATTGATCATTATCCATGAAGTTATCCAGGTTGAGAAGTGGTGGACTTTAGGCATCATCATCATCAGAATTGGCGCCATCATCTTGTGCGTCTTGAGTAGCGGTTGGAACTGGTGGTGTGGTGTGTTCTGTAGCATGTGGATTAGGTTGATTGATCTCACTCAAACCAGAGCCAATATCAGAAGATGGGTGATAAGTTGGCTCACCTTGGCTGTTGAGGAGCATGGTGGTGAAGCTTCCTGTAGTCGGTTGAGGAGTGGGATTGTTAATGATGTTGGTGGCAAGGTTGCTTGGAGTTGGTTGGGGATCAGGATTATTGATTATGTTTGCCTAAAGAACACAAGTGGAGAAAATGAGAATGAAATAATTTGGGTGAAAGATGTCAGTATAATGAAAAAATGGTGCACATACCTGAGCTTGTACAGCAGCAGGACTTGAGTTATCACTCCCATGGTCACCAAGAGGTGTTCTCAAGGCCACCTTGGAAGGATCTTTTTCGACACCACTTGTTGTGGATGCCTTTTCAAGTATTTTGGCCACCTTCGAAGGAGGTGGGCCAGCAGGTCCAGATGCTTTGATTGGTTTTCTTCTTTTCTTTGTAAGAACCTCCTCAGGAGATTCATCTGAAGCATCTGAAGGTATAACAACAGCTGGGGCATCCTTTTTACCTTTCTTTGAAGTTGTTGGAGGTTTTCGACCAGTCTGAAGAGGCAAGGCAAATATAAGAAAGAAATTCATATAGTAAAAGCGTAAGCAGGGGATGTGAAATATACCTGTGTGCTCTCTGGTTCTTTGCCACTTTGTGAGGTAGCAGCCCTAGTTGAAGCAGTTTTCCTAGGCACAGCTGAAAGACAGTAAAAAATTGTTACAAGTTAATGGTTACGTGGTTAGTTATAAAGCCATGGATTAAGGGTTTCAAACCTTCATATATTTCAGATTCGACATGAACGTCCTGAATTCCTATATGAAGGTGTCCTTTAAAACTGTCTAACGTATGCTTAGTCGGAACCACTCGTTGGGCCTTTGGCTGGGACTGCTGTCGAAGAAGTTTTAAATGCTCCCCACAGACAAACCAATCTGGAAATGGAGGGGCAAGCGCCACTCCAAAATCAGCATTAGGCAGTCGAGGGAACTTTGGAGGAAAAAGTTTAAAAGCTACCTCATAACGTTTCTCACGAGGGACGTTGGGAGGAATTTTTAGTTGATCCAGCTTTTCTAGAAATTTTCTCTTTAGAGTGACAGAAGCCTTATGAATGGTTCGACTAAGGTCATCTAGTCGATAGATAGTTTCAAAGTATTTTTGAAAAGCCTGTATTTCTTCGATGTGAGTAAACTTACTCTTTTTCATCTTGTCCTGCACATTGAGAAAAGCTTGGTCAAGTAATGAAGAAAAGGTAGCCACATCAAGAAAGTGCTCACTATAGTGCTTCGACCACCATTGGAGGAATGATGAAGTGCATAGAAAAGAAGGCTCAAAAAACACAGGAGAGAGGACTCTTCTCATTCCGGCTGTCGAGTGTAAGGGAGACATTTTCCTCGTCGAAGCAGGCAGTGTGAAGAATTACTTGGCCCTTTTTCTCATAAAAGCGCTGAGGAAAGCTCTGGGCCAGCCCAAACTGTCGAGAGACAAGGTTTGGTTGATAGGCAATCAGTGTTGATAAACCTCTCCCTAAGTTTAGCCTGTGGATAAAGAATCTGGGAATCAAAAAGGCTTCCCAGATAACAACAGATTCTTGATCAAGAGTTTGGTGAGGATTTGGAAATGGCCTTTTAAACCACACAGGGTCGTATCTTCATTGAGCAAAAGGTTCCATGCTAGGTGTGAACTCATAGCACTTGGAAAACATCATAATATAACTGGTAAAGGCCCTTTGAAGGGTTTCACCATCATCATTGGGAGTGAGTTTGGCCAGACGCGTTCCTTCGACACTCCTCTCCCTTATTTCAGCAGAGGCTTCATCAACTAGGCCTTTTCTGGGGAGGTTAGCCTCAAATGTAGCATTAAGCCACAATTGAAGTAGCCAAAGAGGCCCACTCAAGTGCATAGGACCTTGGGCCTCCATATTTTTAAGTCGAGAAGCCCCTTCACTGATAGACTCATAAAGGTTCGCCAGGATAAGTTCACTCAAGCAGGTTCCTCTGTTGTGGTGAAGTTGATTCGCCAGGGGCAGGTACTTCTTAGCTACCTGCAAAGATTTTGTACAAAAAACATATCTCGACAGCCAGACTGTGAGAAAAGCAATGTGTTCTTCATCAGACACTTTGTCATCTTCTTGTTTAAAGTGGTGTTTGATGAAGAAAGTGTATGTAAGTTTAGAGCCTGAAATATTGATGGTGTCTTCAGCATCAACATCAGGGTTATAAGTAAGGCCATCTGGGCGAAGCCCTGTGGTGGCAGCTACATCGAACAAGGTTGGGGTAACCATTCCACATGGTAGATGGAAGGTATAATGGGTGCTATCCCAAAAGTATAAGGATGCTGCCAACATGTTCAGACAGTATGGTATGCTGGTCTTCGATAGCATAAGAAGGTCATAAATCCCTATATTCTTCCAATGTTCAGCTTTGACCTTCTCCATCTTCGCCATCCATTGGTCAAATTCTTTCAAGGGATTGACAGCTCTCACCAGCCTGGTGCCATCAGTGAGATAGCCAACGTTGATTTTGGGCTGGGGGATTTCTTCAGGAGAGGTTTCAGCAGCAGCGTTGATTTTGGGAAAACTCTTTTGCCCTAACGGTCTTGTTTTCCGGTAAGAGGGGAGAAACTCACTTAGTCTCTCGTTAGAAATGTCAACACCAGCTAGAGGGCCAGACAGCACATAAGGTTTGTCAGAAACGATTAGAGGAATCATTACCTGAGACTTGTATATGGCTCATGTTTCTTCAGTGGTGGGTTCCGGCATGCAACGGCGGTTATCTACTATTTGGGGGCCTGGGATATTAGCGAATGGAGGAATGACTTGTTTAAATTGAGAAGCCTTGCCTCTTTGAGTTTTCTTTGGTTGAGGATTAGTTTGGGAAGACGCCATTGTTGAAGAAGATGAAAAGATGATGTTTTTCTGGGTTTTGCGTAAGAGAAACTGAAGAGAAGAAGAGGTTGCTTGAGAGTATGAAAAGTGTGGAAAGTTCACCAAATGGTGAAAATAGATATTTATAGACATTTGAAAATCCCAAGAGCCTTGGATCCACCGTTGAAGTTGAGAAGGTAGTGGGACGCGTGTCTTTCTCTTGAAAACGTGATGAGTAGTAGCAGTTATGTTCAGACTGCAAACATTTGTTTTCAAGAAAAGTGTTATGATGAATACGACTGAAGGGACGTTTAAGGATTTGTCATGATGGTATGACGTCAGAAGCATGGGTCAAAGAAACTGAACAATTCGGCCACTAAGTAATTAGTGGGATATTCAGTTAAGGCCATGCAAACAAGCGTCGAAATGGTTATTATATCAAGAAATGACCTTCCTACCAATTATGGCGAAAGGACATTCCTTGGGGGCAATTTGTTAACCCTCATTTTCGACGCTAGAAAGAATCAAAGCTATTTTAAGTTAAAAAATTATTCTTAATGTAAAGAAGGCTTCGACCCAGTTTTGGCAAAGCCTGAGTCGAATAGAGGTTTTAGGAACCTCAAAAAATAGCTAAGTGTTGGGAAAGGTTTCGACCATGGGGATATTGAAACACGCGCTGTAGTTGTTATACTAAGGCTTGAGGGAATTTCCAATGTTTGAAATTCAAATAGGAGCAGTTGTGAACGTGGGAACAGTTGAGGCCAAGGAGAAGACGCCAAAGGGACACGTTTGAAGCAATAACCACCACTTAGTAGTTATTTCTTAGCACTATAAATAGGAGTTAGTTCTATGTAATAGGGGGGTTCATATTTTTGTACAAGTTACTCAAAGAAACTCAAAGTACCCGCGTGTAGAGAAACGAGTTCGTGAGAATGTACGTAATGTAACACCACCCTTTATTTCTTCATTAATGCAATTTATCTTCATCATGTTTAAGCTTCAAGCATTTACTTTCCATGTCTTTACGTTTTCCTGAATCTTACTTTTCATGTCAAATTTACTTAAAGTCTTGTTTTTAAACTTTCATTTAAACTTCCTGCATTTATTTTCGACTGCACCTTTGTATTCAAGCATTTACCTTTAAAGTATTTATTTTCAAGAACGTGGAGTTCATCTTTATTTCTTGTCTTTTGTCTTCAAAGTCTTTTTAAAGCCATTTACTTTTCTGAACATTTACTTTTGACAGCACCTTTACATTTCAGTCTTTATTTTCAAGGACGTGGAGTTCATTGCGTTTTATTTTCAAAAGCTTTTACATTACTGCATTTACCTTCAAAGTCATTTATTTTCTTGCCCTTTACTTTCGACATTCATTTACTCTTTCTGCACCTTTTACATTCAAAAACGTGGAGTTCAAGCACTTTTACATTTCTTGTTGTTCACTTTCGACGGCTATTCATCTTCCTGCACTTTTATCTTTCAAAGTCATTTACCTTTTTGTCTTTTACATTCGACGCCTTTAAATTCTGTATCATTTATTTACAGCCCTTTACACTTCCAAGCCTTCACTTTATTTGCAAGTAGTCGAACATGGAATTCATGTAGTTTTCTCTTACTGTCGAACGTGGAGTTCAATTTACATTTCTTGCATTTATTATTCAGTTACATTTTCCCTTAAATTTAGCACATGTCCTAGGATTTGTGTGGTCGATCCTGCAAGTTTGTCAGTTTTATTTAAAATTGATAGACCAGAGGTTGTTTACCAAAATTTGCAGTAAACAGCATCAAAGGAGAAATGAAAAAGCTTGTCGTGCAAGTCATGCTGCTACCTCAGAACAACATATCACCACCACTCTTTCTCTTTTAATCTCCACCATAACATCATGCACCTTCATCACCATATCATTCCTCTCCTCACTCGCCCTAACTAACTTGACTCAGTTAGTTAGGGATAACTCACTTTAACCACAGCAACTCACCCTAACTCACTCACTTAACCACAGGTTAACACATTAAACCACACATATAAATCTAAATCTCACTCACATTTTGATTTTCAACTCTCATTTTCTACTCTCACTCCAAAAACACTCTCAAACTCTCTCTACTTTCTCTGAACCTTCTCTCTTTTGCACACGATTTCTTCATCATTCTCATTGGATTTCATTTTCAAACTTCATCATCAAGAAACATTGGACTTGGAGATCATTGGAGAATTGGAGTAACTTCTACTACAGATCCATACTCAGCCACATTCTCAAGGTTCTTAAGCCTTTATTTGGCCAATTGAAGCTCAAGGAAGAAGCACATTCCTCTGGTATTCTTGTAGATCCAAAGTTTCATCAAGTGTCAGGTGCAAGTTTCTCAACTTTCCTTTGTTTCAAATCCATGTAATTTTTAGCTTGTATTGTTGTTTGAAGCTTGCTAGAAGCTTTGTTGAATTCGGCTAGTTGATAGGCATGCTAGATGCTTAGTTCCAAAAAAGTAGGGCTAATTTATTGTGTTCGATTCTCATTATGTGTGCGTGATATGTGAAAAATGAACTTAGATTCATGATCCTTGTAACCTCCTCTTTCTAATGGTATATGATTTGCTTGTTTCTGGAATTATGTAGCGTTTGCAGGTGGCCGGAGTTCGCCGGAGAAGATGACCGGAGGTCCTTCTCCGGCCGGTGGTTTTAATATGCTAGGGTTTTGAGTTTTATATCGTGGCCGTTGGATTGAGTGCATCGTGTGGTGTAAATCTTGCCAACGCATTAATGAAATTGTTGCATGTGTGTGAGTGTATGATACCTAGTATGTGCTTGCATTTGTGTCCACATGATTGCCTTGACTTTGTTGATAATTGATTGACTGATTGATCCAATGATCCATAACGTACCAACGCATTAAAATTCACATGTTCCTCACGTGTTCTTTTTTTCCTCTCTGACTGATTACATGCGTGTGTGTGCATCATTGTTGTCATGTGCTTGCCTCATGGATCATTGGATCAGCATGCTTTGTTGATTAATTTTGGTTGACTGAATTATGTGGCCATTATTGCATCTTCACTTGACTGCACACACACGCTACCACACTCAATCACAAATTTAATTGGGTTGGACTTAATTGTTATTTGCGCACCCACACTGAGCCCATTTTCATTTTTGAACGTGGAAATTACTTTGACTGCACCCCTGGCCCATGTCATTTTATTTTTAGTTTTATTTTGCATATCTTTTTCATTTTTAATTTTTAAAATCAGTTTAATGCATCTAAAAATCACCAAAAAAATTCATGAATCATTTTTATAGTTTTATAAAATTTTTACAAATTTTATTTTCTATTTTTCTATTATTTTTTGCATATGATTTAATTGTTGTTTGAATTTCTTTTTGAAATATTTCATGTGTGAACACTTTGCATTGTTGATTTTATTTCTCATCATTGGTACATAGTTTGATCCTCATTCTTTTTGTATATTTCAAAGGACACTTTGAAGCATTTAAAAATTTGTTTTTCATATTTTTAAAATCATATTTGCATCCTTTTTGAGCCATTTCTTTGTGCATGATCTTGTGAAACCCTAAGTGCTTTGCCATGTTTGTTTGATTAAGTTTCTTTGTGATTATTTGCATGAGTTTTTGGTATGATATTTGCCTCTAGATGAGGTCTCTTGAGATCTATTTTGATGATTTTTGAATCATGTTTGGTATTTGTTAGATGACTCTTGTTTGAGGTCCCTTTTTGTGAACTTCTTTAATCATGTTTGTTTACTTGCTTGAGAAGGCACTTGTGCCATTGTATGATATCATTCTTCTTGACTTCTTGAGCCATGTTTAGATCATTATAGGTCTTTTGAATGAAATTATAGGTCATTGGTTTGAAGTTGATGCTTTCTTTGTGTACATGTTCAATACTTGTTTTACATGTTTCCTTTTAACCTAATTCCTTACTCTTTTTCATCTAAGTTCCAACTTGACTTGTAATTTGTTTGTTTATGCCATGCCATACTATCCACTTGCATTTCATATGATGTATGCCTCTGAAATAAAAGGCAGAGTCCCTTAATGGAAGAACTTCCTGATGAGGGTAAGGCATCCTCAGCTTGAGAGCTCTAGTTTGTACCCAATGGAGATAAGGCTCCACTGAGATATAGTCTGGTTTCCCTATAGACTCTCGTCCTTTCCTATGAACGTGTTTCCAAGCGTGCACTATTTCTGTCTTTAGTGCCCTGTCATTTTCTCCTTCCTTGAAGAAAAGACCTTCCAGATGAACATTCCGTGGGACGTGCCTCATCGGGTATCCAAATTGACGACGAATGAGAATTGGATGATAGTTGATTCCCTATTTAGTTCCTATAAGGGTACATTTGGGAAATTTCCACAACGGTAAATAATCCTGATCCCGTCGTAGATTCGATTGTACCAATCGATGTCAGAGTTGGTAAGAGACATGATTCTCTGCGACCAACGTAAAGTGTTCTTTTGATCCCAAAATGCAGCAGACTTGGGCAAATGGGAAGTGAACCATTTGTATAGCAGGGGCATGCAGCATATGATCATTCCTCTGCTGTATAAATTCCTTAAGTGTACCGAATGATACGCATCTGCGAGTAAGGTCGGTACAGGGTTTCCAATCAGGAAAATCTTAATGCCGTTGATATCTACAAAGTTATCGATGTTGGGAAACAAAAATAACTCGTAGGTGAGCAAAACAAAGATGCTCTCGAAAGTGGCCACGTTCCCTATACTAGCAAATTACAGGGCTTTCTTTGTTAAGAACTGGGCTGGAAAACCCTGGATGCCACCCTTAGTGGTTATATGAGTCCTGACTTCTGGCTCATCCAAATAAATTGCTCTTGAATTGGTTTGATCCTTTGGAATTTCTTCCAGTCCAGAAAAAGGAGCTTGATCAGTAATATGTAAATCAGTCAGGTGAGAGTACTCCTCCAGTGTTGGTGCAAGCTGATAATCTGGGAATGTGAAACAGTGATAAACCGGATCATAGAACTGGATTAGCATGGACAGGATTCCTTCAATTACATGAACTCTTAACAAGGACAGCAATCTTCCATACTTGGCTCTGAAAGCCTCGTGGTTGGTGACCATTCTCGCCAAACCTCTCAAATCCTCTACCTTTGGAACCTTGAAGGTGTACTTATGAGTTTTCCTTCTACCGAAATCCATTAGAGTAATCTCCTTTCTCTGACATTTGCAATCATTGTCTCAGTTTAATTTGAAAAAGAGAGATTAGAAGAGAAGAAATTTTTTTTAATGTTTTTTAGATAAATGTATGAATACAGCACACAAAAACATAGAAAAAACATGGGGTCAAAGGGTCAGTGTCATGAAGTCAAGGCTCTACCCCCCCCCCCCTCCCCTCAAAGGTTTATACAGGTGATTTTTATACCTGTCTCTCAAAATCATTGATTCCCTTAGAGATAACATCAGCGGGCCGGGAACTGTGCTAGGTGATGTATCTTAGAGCAATCTCAGATGGGGCCGCGTGACAACTATTTCCGATAGGTTTGGCACTACAAAATGGCTTAAGTCTGCTAAAAACCTCAGCTTCTCAGATAACCCAGTCGACCACACTAATTTCAACAACCAAAGTCGTATAGGCAATGTATCTGCAAAGGGAGTCTCCACTGAGTTTGATGGTCGATCAAGGGCTCTTAACTCGAATTCACTCCCAGTAAAATTACCCGCATTGCCATCACCTATCTTAGGTGTATACTCAATCTTTCCACATGTGGCATCACACGCATTCCCATTAGCAGAAAAATAAACACATATATCAATTAGGAGAAGCAGTATATATTTGTCTTAATCATCCTAGACCTCTAGTCTTATGATCCTATACAGACAACGACTCCCCAGCAGAGTCGTCATTTCTGTGATATTTTGTTGAATTTACGATTTCCACAAAAAATTGCAAGAAAGAGAAGAAGGGCCCCACGGTGGGCGCCATTTTTCTGTGGCGGCCACCGCCATGAAAATGACTTGTCCAAGGTTTTCACCCTAAATTGTAAGAAAGAAAGAAGTGCCCCACGGTGGGCGCCATTTTTCTGTAGCGAGCGATTTTGGACGTGGTTCTTAAGCACTGTCGCTCTAGGGTACTACAGGTCTATTCATTTTTTATCCTATTAAGCCAACTAAGGAAGGGAAATAGATGTCTCCAATTAACCCTGCTTGCATGCTGAGTTTAAACAGCAGTCTGTTAGGTTACAGATGCTATGTGGAAGTGAGGCATCTCTCTGCTTATTTTGCTAAGAGTGAAATGTCTGGGACTATGCTATTGGTAGGATGTTAAGACTGATGCTTTTCGATTGATGTGTGAAGGTACGGAATTTTGGGTTTTTTATTAGTGTGCTCACTAAGATTTTTCAATCTTATACCTACGTATTCCCGTTTGACGAAACAGGGAAATCAGAGCGATCGTAGTTCCTCCTATTCTATGGGAGGAAAAAGGTTGTTTTTGTGTCTTGTTAAAAGCCCAAGACGTGAAGCTAAAGGTGGTTTGTATCTTGTTCAAAGCCCAAGATGTGAAGCTGAAGGGTCTATTTGTATCTTGTTCGAAGCCCAAGATGTGAAGCTAAAGGGTTTTGACTTTAGAGAGAATTTGTTATCTCTAAAGGGGATATTTGGTCTGTTTGTCACAATTGTTGGGTGACTGATTATAAAGGAGAATTACTTTAACTGGGGTATGTGAATCCAGCAATGCCATAATTTCATTTATAATGGATTCTTAACCTGAAGGAGAAGACTTTAACTCAGTGTAGGGCAATGCCATCTTTCCTTAGGAATTTCTCATGCTAAAAGAGGTACAATGGCGTGGATGTAAATAATCCAGAGGCTTGCCGCTTACAACAATTAGATGAAGGAAAAGGAATTGTTGATGTTTGTATACTGTGAACGAGGCACAGATTTTGATGCTAAAAGGTTGATTGACTCAACTAGGGTTTCCTGATACAAAGCCTAAAAGGAGCCTATTGACCCAACAAGAGGGTGTTTTTATGTGTCTCGTACGAAGCCCGAGAGAGAGGCTAAAAGGATTGTTGACTCAACAAGAGAGTCTTTTATATCAACAAGAGAGTGTTTTTCTATCTCGTACGAAGCCCGAGATGGAGGCTAAAAGGGACTGACTCAACAAGAGAGCCTTTTATACTCAACAAGAGAGTGATTTTGTATCTCGTACGAAGCCCGAGATGGAGGCTAAACAGGTTTGACCCAACAAGAGAGTCTTTTATACTCAACAAGAGAGTGATTTGGTATCTCGTACGAAGCCCGAGATGGAGGTTAAAAGGTTTTGACTCAATAAAAGAGTCTTTTATACTCAACAAGAGAGTTTGAAAAGGTTAACTCCGCTTGGGAGAATCTTTGTACAAAGCCCAAGAGGAGGCTATTGTAACTGTTTCAGTTTAGTGACAGGTCCAGTATATTGGATAAAGAGAAAATCAGTTCTTATAAAGGTAATGTTGTACTTTGGGATTGATCAGAGGATCAGGGTTATTTCCTGTTCTTTAAGGAAATGGGAAATCCAAAGGGTATTGAGACTGTCCAAGTCTACGGGTGTTTTGAGAAGTTGATTCTCGGATAGTGAATGATCTTTATACGATGCCCAAGAGAAGACTGGTATGTTAAGGGGTGAAGGTCAACCCATTAACCAGTCTGACACTTGGCTCAGAAAGACACTCTAGCAAATTGATGACTAGGTTCTGTTTCTATACCTGTAGAGGTCTCTGGGTCTTTGTACTAAGCCCAAGAGAAGGCGTGAGAGCTTTTAAGAAATTGAAGGGTCATTGTACAACGCCCAAGAGGAGGTGGGGATGCTTTTAAGAAACCTGTGGGTCCCCAAACCCCGAGAAGTTCAAGACATGATATTCACCGAGAATAGATCAAGCCAGGAAAGTCTGAGAATTTGGAAGAAACTCAAGAGATGCCATTCACGGAGAAAACATCATCTCTAGGTAGTAGAGTCTCTTTGACAATTTCTAAGGGTGACAGTCTGAGAAAGGGTTCACTGAGAATGTTGCCTTTCATGTCTCCATATTGTTTAACCCCAAGAGGAAGGAAGACTGTGTCTGGTAATCCTATGGGGATCTAGTTTTATTTGTATTTAAGAGTGACCAACAGGGCTTTACCTAGTGCTAGATGTAGTTGCCGGGGAAAACTCTAAATAACTATACTAGTATTACATAGTTGATATATGACGAGTATATAAAAGTTTGTGAAAGAAGACTTACAGTGAGCAGCCCCACAATACAGTTATATATATATATATATATATATATATATATATGAAAGCGGGTAAACACTTACTCGGTTGTAGAGCTTCCGTGTTGTTTTGTTAGTTGTTCAACAAAGAAAGCTTTGATAACAATATTATATTAAAATCAAAGGAGAAAGTGCTTTGAAAAAGATTGTTGGGGCTTACAGCTCAAGGAGAGGCCCAAGGTTTTATCAGTGATTGCACTGTTGTTTTGAATTTGTACAGAGGGACTTATACAAGTGACTGAGGCCCAAAAAGGTTTTCTGTGCAAACGGATGGGTCTTACACTCTCTCAAGAGGCCTAAAGGTGTTTAAAGAAAAAAGAATGGGGCTTATAACACGAGGGTAGGCCCAAAGGGTTTGATTCGCGCCGAAATTTTCTTTTAACACGGAGGGACTTATACAATATTTGAGGCCCAAAATTGTTTTGGTTAAAAGGGGATTGGGTCTTACACTCTATTAGAGGCCCAAAGTAATTTAAAGAAAAGAAATGGGGCTTATAACACGAGGGTAGGCCCAGATAATTTTTGTTTTGAAATGGCGATCGCGCCGAGATATTTGAAAACGCAGTGGGTCTTATACAATGACTGAGGCCCAAAAAGGTTTTGGTTTCAAAGAGGGGTTGGGTCTTACACTCTATTTGAGGCCCAATGATTTTTAAATAATGGGGCTTATAACACGAGGGTAGGCCCAAAGATTTTTGTGAAAAAAGGCGATGATCGTGTCGAACCTTTTGACGGTATCGGGACTTATAAAACACACTGAGGCCCAAAAAGGTTTATATTTACAAAGGGTTGGGTCTTACACTCTACCAAGAGGCCTAGAGTGTTTGAAAAAGTTTGATGAGGGTTGAATTAATCAAAAACCCTAATTTGTTTTCAAAATGTATTTTAATTGAATAAAAAATTCAATTAAAATGACCAAAATTGTTAAACATGTGGAAAACAAATTGTGATATTGGATTAATGTTTCAAAAGTTAGGTTTTGATCCACAAAATGATTGGAAATCACTAAAAATTTGAAAAATCAAGAAGGAGAAAATATTTTAAATGTCAAAAACAATTAAAATATTAATTCTTTACAAAAATATCAAGTATATAAAATAAATAATATTTTTGGGATTTTTTGGGAAAATAAAATATTTTTAATATTTTTGTGAATTATTAAAAAAGGAATCAACTCAAAATCATTAAAACTCAGAGAGAAATTAATTTTTGAATCAATTAAATAAAATCACAAAATTCAAATATTCAAATATTTGAAAAAGGGCGCCAAGAACATGGCAAGAACACGCGCCCTTCCTCTGTTTCTGCAGATTTGCATTTTCTATCCAATCTCACTGAATACTTGATTATATCATGCAATCTACATATCAATCTACTCGTCTCAACCTCACGATCATGTTTATGGTCGTTAATTTCATTTATTTTACACATGGAATAAGAAATCAAAGAGAAACCTCAAGAACCCTAAAATTTGCATGAAGGTTCAGAAATTCCATACACAATTCAAACAATGCAGTTGATTGAGGGAAAACACTCCATGCATGATTATGAACATATGGCCAAATTATTGTGCAGCAAAAAATGCATGGATCATAGAGTTAGAATAGCTTATGCTTACCTCTTACAGCTGGTGATCGTGTTTTGTGTTAGAGGTGTTACAGCTTGGTTCCAAGGTTATTGACAGCTTCCCTAGGTGCTATGGAGTGTGTCTGGGTGCTTGGAGTGGATTGAAACAAGCTGGAACTGAAGATGGTACCCCAACTGCAACTTGGTTAAAACCTTGAGCAGTTGGATGGTGATTCTGAGAAATCAGTGTTCTAGATGTTGTTTAAGTGTTTGGATCACTTCTATATGATGTTTATGAAGTGTGTGTGTGTGATTGGTTTGATTGGAATAGCTCTCAAACTCAAAACCCGATAGTGACTTGCTTTGGAAGGCGATTTTGGAGTGAAGAAGGAGATTTTGAGGAAAGCATCTGTTAGATGGCTTTGGTGTACTCAAACTGATCACAAATGAGCTCTATTTATAGTAGAGCAAGTTTGTTTTACAAGGAATAGTGAATGGCAACTGCTGCATAGGTTTGGCCAATGTTGAGCAATGAGAATCCAAGTCTCCTCTAGCCATTGACTAGAGGTTAGGACACAGACTGTTGGTTCCCTTGGTCTTGGATAAGTCTTGACTGAATTCAGTTGGAAATGGCTCAGTCCATGCCACCTTGGTGTATGCATTGAATGCTCCAATCCAAAATTGGAGTCTTGTCCCTCTTTTAGGCAGTTCTAGGTTTGGCATGCTAGTTTTGGTTCCAAAGACTTGGGAGGCTTGGGATCAGAGTTGGTTCCTCCTTGGTCTCCCCTTGAGGTGTTCAGAGGGATAGAGTTGCTTGCCCTTTGCAAAATTTGAGCAAATCGAGCAAAACTTCAAAATCTGCCTTGCCATGACAGTTTGCAGCAAGGCATGTTGGCATTGTCATATCTCATGGCTCAAGTGGAATTTGATGGAGTTCTTGGCCATTTTGGAAAGCCCTCATATGATACAACAACTGTTTGATCATAATTAGTTTCGATACTTTTTGGATCCAAGTGAAAAATGCCTCTACATTTGGAAAAAAGTAAGGCAGATTCTGACTTAGTGAAAATTTCACTAAGTGTTGGAAAAAAGTGACATTTTCACTTTTTGTGATTTTGATCATTCCATGACTCAAAATCCATGATGAATTGGAATGAGGTGTAGTTAAAGCTTTTGTAGAGGGCCATGAGAGCTACAAATCCAGCTTTGGATGGGGAAAAATGGCCTTGTGGTTTAGGAGTTATGATCCTCCAAAGTTGGTACCCTAGCCACTTTGTTCCATAACTTAGAAAAATTTCTAAGTTTTTATGGTTACCCCTTATACAAGTTATCCCACTTTTTCTTAATTTTTCTTGATGAATGATGATTCCAATCACACATTAACATCATTTTAGGGTTAAGGAACCATAATTGTGAAAAATCTCAAAAAGTCAAAGTTTGACTTTTGTGCACAGTTGACTTTTTGTCAGATGAATTCCAAACTGTGTGATCCTCTATGAAATCAAGTCCTTGACCTAAATCAAACTTGATAGATTGACTTCTTAGTTGTTATAGGGTGTATTGAATCATGTCCTAGGGTTTGGGAGCATGTCCTGGTCAAAAGTCAAAGGCACAGTTGACTTTTCCCGCGAAACCCTAATTGTGGTTCAGATGAAATTGAAACTTGTTGCTCAAGCTTCTTGGCTCAATATGTAACGCCCCAGTTTTGCCAATTTTATATTATTGAGTCTTTTTGGATTATTTTATTATTATTTTATTTTATTCTCGACTTTTATGCGAAAATATGTTATTTTTCGTCGTGATTATATTTTATCGCGTTTTGGGAACATTTGCGGGATATTTGAGTGTGGGGGTATTTTGGACATTTCATAGATATTTTTACTAAGTTAGTAAGAAAGAAAAGAAAATAGAAAAGAAAAGGGAAAGAAAAATAGAGAGAAAGAAAGAAGAAAGAAGGAAAAAGAGAAGAAAAGAGGAGAAGAGAGAAAATTGGAGAAAGAGTGGAAAAATCAACAAGAACAAGTTTTAAGAATCGATTAATCGGGTAAGGGTGTGAAACTCGATTATTCTATGATTGTATACGATTATGTATGTGTTTTGTTGTTGTTTTTGGATTGATTTGGAGAATATTAGTAAAACCTAGATTGTGTAAAAATTGATTAGAAATGAATTTGATTGTGGTAAAAGTCTTGTTGAATGCATTGTTGATTGTTCATACATGTTTGTGGTATGCTATTACACTTCAAATTGCTGTTTTTCTGAGTTTTAGGTGAAGAAATTGGTTGATGTTGGGTTGGAAAACGCAGAAATTGTTCTGCAGAATTTTTCTGGGTATGCTCTGGCCATACGCGTAAGGGGCATGTCCATACGCGTATGAGCCAAGGCGATACGCGTATCATTGGCTTGTTTTTGGGCCAATACGCGTATGAATCTTGGCATTACGCGTAACATGGGCGAGCCATGGGCCAATACGCGTATGGGTTTTGGAACGAGGAATTTGTGAAGGAAATGGGTTATGTCCGTACGCGTATGGACATGAGTGATACGCGTATGGACAGGAGAATGTCAAAAATGTGATTTTTCAAAATGTGTTTTCGGTTTTGTCCGTAACTTTGGTTCCGATTATCCGATTTTTGCATTCTTGGTGTCGTTGGAAAGGTATCGAACTGTACTTTGTGAATATGAGGTTTTGAGAATCGTTAGCCGATTAAATTTGGTCGGAAAATGTGAATAGTGTCGAATCTCGACTTTTGTCGTTTTTAATAGTGCGTATTTGACTTGTATTGTGTTATATGTTTGTGCTTTGGATGTGTATGCCTTATGTGCTGTTGTGATGACGATTTGTGGCCGAGAGGCAAGAAAATGCTAAGTGTGGTATATTGGTGTTTGTGGCCATTTTGGGCAATTGTGTGCATTACTTTGTGTGCACTTGAAATACATGTATATTGTTGATGCATGAGTATTTGATGTTGGCATGAGTCATTAATGTGTCAAGTATCATGATATGTATTCTTGCATGGGAAGATTCATAGATGAATCAGTTTTATAGTCTTACGCCATGAAATATTGGTAGAAGCGATTAATCCCAATTGATTGTGCGCCCTGAAATACTGGTAGAAAGCAATCGGATTGTGCGCCCTGAAATACTGGTAGAAAGCAATCCATAAACGTCGTTCGCCCTGAAATATTGGTTTATAGCGACGGGGAACATCGTAGGCCCGACGGGGAGTTACTCTATGTAACGAGCGATGATTCCAAGAGTTCCTGGGGGACTAATGAATTACAAGATTTGAAGTCGGTACCGCATGGCATGTGCATAGAGTCGTTGTGTCGGTCTATGTGCATTGCATAAATCATGAGTAATTGTGCTTGGAACGTGTTTGATTGTATTGTGAATGATTGATGTGATGTGGTATACGATAAGTGAGAATTGTACCGTGTGATATTATATGCGACTGTTGAGCATTTGTGGTGAGAATGTGTTGCTTGTGTATTTTTGTGTTAATATATATAATTTTATGCAATTATATTATGGTTGTTTTTCTCACCCTTCTGCTGTTTTATAACGCTCTATGAGGCGTTGCAGATTAGGTTTGCTGGAGGTATTCTTTTTGTGAAGCCTTGCATCTTCATTATTTTGGTCGGTCGGCTCTGATATGTGACTCCGGGTAGTTAGGGTGGCCGCGTGCTATTGTTTTGTATATCTGATGATATATTATATTTTGGTTGTACATATGCTACTTGATGTATGACAAACTGTTTATATGTGTATATGTTAATCAGATTTTAGATTTTCCGTTTTATTTCTAATTTCTGAAAAGTGGGTGTAAGGAACGAAGTTTCCTCTGTATGATTGCTACCCCACAGTTGCATATCATTATGGGCAGGTGTTGCATGTTATGTGTATATTTTGGTTACGTTGATGGGATGTCTCCTTTCTATGCCGTGTTTTCAAATGTAGTCTGATCAATTTTTGAATTTTTCTTTTAACTGCTTTAAATGCATGCTAATTGGGGGTATTAGATTGGGGGCGTCACACAATACATTGTTACAAATGGACCAATGTGGTGTGTTAGGGACCCTCAAATCATCTTTTGAGGTCTTGGATCATGATTTGTCCCAAAAGTCAACTTAGGGGCGAATTAGGTCAAGAAACCCTAATTCCTGATTTTTGGTGAATGCATCCCCTGAGGTTAAATTGACTTGATGATTGGGTTCATGATGTTCCATGGAGTATTTTTAGGATATGCTTTGAAGCATTGGCTCATGCCCAGAGGAAAATTCCCCTTTTGAGGCCCTGGTCAACCAAACCCTAATTTGGTGACACTGGCAATTTCGAGGCTTGATCCACTTAGAAGGTTGCAGCCTTGTGCTTAATCCTTGATGTGGGAGTCCTCTTGATCCATTGTGAATGTTTGAGAGGTTAGACAAGTTGAAGATCATGTCATTCCTTGCTTGATCCTTTGTCTAAGAGCTCTGAGGGGGCTTGAAACCCTAAGTTTGATTGTAGTGGATGCTCACCCATCTTTGGGGAGACTAATGAGGTATGATGGTCCATCCATATTGTGATGATGATTTGCACAATGATGGGAAATCTTAGTGGTCAAAATTTGGGGTATGACAAAAGGGTTAGTAATTTGGTCGGTTATGGAGTTATGGGGTTGAGAGAGTGGGACGGTGAAGAAGAAGAGAAGGTATGAGGAAGAAGAGCAGTTATGTTTTATTCAAAACAGGCGTGTTTTGGCTCTATGACGGTCGTCACAGATGGCCTTACGTTCGTCACACTTAGAATGCCTGTGATGGGCGTCACAGGAATGTTACGGTCGCCATACACCAAAACCTCAAAAATTTAAATTCTTATTATAATATCAGTAACGCATAACGCTGCACACAACACTTCACACATATGACATAATTAATATATTTTGCACCACAGTATTCAATGAGAATTATAAATATAAATGTAATGGAAATTTATTTAATGCTGCAAACACTGCAAATAACAAAACACAAAGATAAAGAGCAGTGAAATAAATATCCATTAACTGAAGTAAAGTAGTTCAGTATCCAAAAATTAGCAGTAGCAGATGCAAACGCATGAAGTACCAGTAGATTCAATTTAAATCCAAAAAAATAGCAGTGAAAAATTAAAATTCAAATTAAAGGAAAATGCAGTAAATGTCAAAAATAGTAGAATCAACCACGACTGCATCTCAATGACTCCACCGCTTGGTTCAAATGATCCAGCTGTTCGACGGTGGTATCCATTAGACCGATGACATCAAGATGGATATTTTGGAGCTGGTCTCGCATGGCATTCAGTTCTGTACGGAAGGCTTCCAATGTGGTATGGATGTTTGCATGAAGAATGGTATTAGCATCATATATAGGGTGGTCTGGAAAATCATGGTAATGTGAAGGTGTTTCGGGGTCTATTTCAATATCGGAGACAAGTTCATCAAGTTCTTTCTCGAATTGTGGTTCGTCTAAATCATAAAGCCAGTTACGGCGGTTGTGCACACTAGTACGCTCATGGTCAGGCAATGTAAAGTGAGGAACAACCTCGTTATTGATCAGGAGTTAAAACGGGGGTGGTCTGAGATTTCCTATTAATCCTCTGTTAAAACAGAAGGTGATGTTCATGGGCCTATATCCTCCTAAAGGGTTTACTCGAGAGAGACGTGTCCTAAATCCCATGGCTTCAACCATTTTGGTCACTAGGCCACCTATTAGAATGGGACCATGATCATCTTGAGCAATCCTACGGAGGTTGTCAAGCATAAAGGTAGCCCCATTAACAAGACGAGATTGAAACACACAAAACAGGATAAAGAGCTCATCTCTGGACATTAGGGTATCATTAGCAGATTTTCCAAAGAGGGTAAAGGCCAAGATCATATGGAAATATCGGATGGCCAGGTTATGAATATCAGTGGACACCATAGGGTGCGGGTCATTATGTGGTCGTCCCGAAATACTACCCCAGAAAAAGTTAAGTTCATTTTCCATAAGCAAATCTTCTTGTGCCATAGAGAAAACGTCAGGGCCATTGGGGAAACCCAACAGTTCCACGATTTCTCGGTTGTTAAAATGGCAAGTGTATCCAAACATCCTGAAGGTTATCCTACCCTTATTAAATCCCATGCCATAATTAGGGTCATAGGCCAGTGAGCTCATAAATTTAAGAGTTAACCTATGGTAAGTCGAGTGCTTCTTCCTAGCAAAACCCTCCCAACCTATTTAGTTAAACATAAAATATATGATGTCACATATGCCTAGAGCACTCATGGTAGGTCCATGGGCGAATTTGGTTAAAGCCATAGGTCTAAGAGAAAGAGCCTCGTAACAGTGCCATTGGGCAGCGTTCTTGAATAGCACAACCATGGTATCTTCATTATCCATCTTTAAAGTTAGTAGGAAGAATGAAATCAGTGGAGAAGGAAGAAGGTAGAAAAAAGATAAAGTCCTGGAAGCATAAAGTAAGACAATCAGCACTGATTTTTAAAATAATTGAAAATACCGCATTTGTTAGTGAAGTAAGTTTGGATAAAAATAAAAATAAAATAAAATAAGAAAAATAAAAATAAAAATAAATTGAAAATAAAATAAATGATTAAAATAAGGAAAAACGAAGGAATAAACAAAAGAAATTTCGTGGGTTGCCTCCCACGCAGCGCTTCATTTAATGTCAGGAGCTCGACACAGTTTATCAGAAATATCAGCTTAAGGGCATTGCATACATTTCTTCCAGTTTTAGACCAGTCAAAAAATCTCTATTGTCTACGCAATGATAGTGTTTCAAACGTTGCCCATTTACGATAAACGGTTCACTAGATCTACCTTTTATTTCAACTGCACCGCTTAACAGGACTTTAGTTACCTCAAAGGGACCAGACCACCTAGAACGAAGTTTGCCTGGGAAGAATCTAAGTCTAGAATTAAACAAAAGCACAATGTCTCCTACATTAAATTATTTCATTGCTATACGTTTGTCATGCCATTTTTTTGTTCTCTCTTTGTATATTCGGGCATTCTCGTAAGCGTCTAATCTAAGTACTTCTAGTTCATGCAAATCTAGAATTCTCTTTTCTCCCGCAGCGGTATAATTCAAATTAATAGTTTTGATAGCCCAATAGGCCTTATGTTCTATTTCTACCGGTAGGTGACAAGATTTGCCATAAACTAGCTTAAATGGTGTGGTTCCTATGGGAGTTTTATAAGCTGTCCTATAAGCCCACAAAACTTCGTGTAGTTTCGAAGACCAATCTTTCCTAGAGGTGGCAACAGTCTTTTCTAAGATCTGTTTAATTTCTCTATTTGAGACCTCTACTTGCCCACTCGTTTGGGGGTGGTAAGGTGTCGCTACACGGTGTTTGACTTCATATTTCGATAGAAGTTTCTCAAAGATTTTTGAGATAAAATGGGAACCTCTATCACTGATTACCAGTCTCAGAACACCGAATCTAGGAAAAATTATATTCTTAAAGAGCTTATTCACTACTCGTGCGTCGTTTGTTGGAGCGGCTACAGCCTCGATCCATTTTGAAATATAATCAACAGCAACGAGTATGTATTTATTACTGAAAGAAGACGGAAATGGTCCCATGAAGTCTATTCCCCACATGTCAAAGACTTCTACTTCTAAAATGCCCTTTTGAGGCATTTCATCGCGTCTAGAAATGTTACCAGTGCGTTGACACCGGTCGCAATTTATAACCGCGATATGGGCATCTTTCCATAGAGTAGGCCAAAAGAGGCCGGCTCTTAAGATCTTAGCACAAGTCTTCGAAGTGCTCGCATGCCCACCATAGGTAGCGGAATGGCAGTGAGAGATTATATCTTCTACTTTATCTTCGGGTACACAACGACGAAAAATACCATCGGCGCCTCTCTTGAAGAGTAGTGGTTCATCCCAATAATAGTGTTTAAGGTCATGGAAAAATTTCTTCTTCTATTGGTAGGTTAGATCAGGTGGTAGTACTCCTGCTGCTAAATAGTTAACAAAATCAGCATACCATGGCAGCGTGGTTTTAGTGTAAATAGCTTCTACAACTTCATTGGTTTCCGTATCATTATAAATCAGAGATTGTTCAATTGTATTACTCTCCAACTGGGCTAAGAGTCTTTCGTAAGGGAAATCATCGTTAATAGGTATTTGGTCAGGTTAGATGCCTTCCATTCTTGACAGGTGATCAACTACTACATTTTCAGTGCCTTTCTTGTCTTTGATTTCCAAATCAAATTCTTGTAGGAGCAGAATCCACCTCAGAAGTCTTGGTTTGGCATCTTTTTACTTAATAGGTACCTAATTGCGGCGTGATCGGTATAGATAATTATTTTTGCTCCTACTAGATAAGAACGAAATTTATCCAAAGCGAACACGACAGCCAAAAGTTCCTTTTCTGTGGTAGGGTAGTTCATTTGTGCAGGATCTAAGGTTCTACTAGCATAGTAAATTGCTAAGGCTTTTTATCCTTTCTTTGTCCTAAGACTGCACCTACAGCATAATCACTCGCGTCACACATAATCTCGAATGGTTCATTCCAATCTGGGGGTTGCATAATGGGTGCTAATATCAATGCTTGTTTAAGTGTTCGAAATGCGTCCAAGCATTTGTCATCAAAGACGAATTCAGCGTCTTTCATCAGTAGCTCATTTAGAGGCTTGGTTATTTTAGAGAAATCTTTAATGAAACGTCGATAAAAGCCGGCGTGTCCTAGAAAGCTTCTTATTTCTCTAACGGTTATTGGCGGTTGGAGATTTTCTATAACTTTGATTTTTGCTTTGTCGACTTCAATCCCCTTATTGGATACTATATGTCCAAGTACAATTCCTTGTCGGACCATGAAATGGCATTTTTCCCAATTGACCACTAGGTTGACACTTACGCATCGTTCAAGCACCATTTCGAGGTTCGATAGACATCCTTCAAAACTTTCCCCGCAGACAGAGAAATCGTCCATAAAGACTTCCATTATACCATCTAAGAAATCAGAGAAGATAGACATCATGCATCTCTGGAATGTTGCAGATGCGTTACATAATCCGAACGGCATCCGCCGGTAGGCAAAAGTACCATAGGGACATGTGAAAGTAGTCTTTTCTTGGTCATCAGGATGGATAGGAATTTGGAAAAATCCTGAATATCCGTCTAAATAGCAAAAATGGGAATGTTTAGCCAGACGTTAAAGCATTTGATCTATGAAGGGCAAAGGGAAATGCTCTTTACGAGTGGCTTTGTTTAGTTTCCTATAGTCGATACACATTCTCCATCCGGTTTGAGTACGTTGTGCTATGGATTCGCCTTTTTCATTACTGATAACTGTAACACCTCCTTTCTTGGGTACAACGTGAACTGGGCTAACCCATTCACTATCAGATATTGGGTATACGATTCCTGCTTCTAACAACTTCTACACTTCTCTCTTAACGACACCGCTCAGAATGGAATTGATTCTCCCTTGATGTTCTCTAGAGGTTTTACAGTCTTCCTCAAGCATGATGCGATGCATACAGATAGAGGGACTTATTCCTTTTGAATCTGAGATGTTATAGCCTAAGGCAGTTGGGTATTTTCTCAGGACATGTAATAATTTTTCAGTTTCTATTTGTCCTAAGTCTGCGTTGACTATAACTGGTCGTTCGAGTTCTGTATCTAGGAATTCATACCTTAGATCTTTGGGTAGTGTTTTAATTTCTACAGCTGGTTTCTTTGGGCAAGGCATAGGGTCAGGAGTAAGTGCGAGACATTCACTTAGATTATTATCTTGGTATTCACCACGCCAATTATCATCTTCAAAAATTTGTGGCATTGGAATTTTCAGCACTTCAGAATACGTATTTTGTTGTTTCTCCATCTCTCTAACGCATTCATCGATAACATCTATGAAACAACATGAATCATCTATAGCAGGTGCTTTGAAGAATTGTGAGAGGATAAATTCTACCTTTTCTTCACCAACCTCAAAAGTTAGTTTTCCTTTTTCACATCTATGATGGCTCCGGCTGTGGCTAGGAATGGTCTTCCTAAAATGATAGGGATATTGGAGTCTTCCTTAATGTCCATAATTATGAAGTCTGTAGGAATATAGAATTGCCCTATACGTACTGGAACATTTTCTAGCATACCTAAAGGAAATTTCACTGAACGATCAGCTAGTTGTACGAACATTTTTGTTGGTCTCAATTCTCCCATGTTGAGCCTTTTACAAATAGATAAGGGCGTTAAGCTAATACTGGCTCCTAAGTCACACAGGGCTTTGTCTATGACAAACTTCTCAATCACACATGGTATAGAAAAACTACCAGGGTCTTTTAGCTTAGAAGGCATATTGTTTTGGATTATAGCGCTACACTCTGCAGTAAGCATAACGGTTTCAGTATCCTCGAGCTTTTTCTTATTAGATAGAATTTCTTTAAGGAACTTAGCATAGGAGGGCATTTGTGTGATTGCTTATGTAAAAGGTATTGTAACATTCAATTGTTTCATAAGTTCAACGAATTTCTTAAATTTCCCTATGTTTTTAGATTTAGCAAATCTTTGAGGATACGGGATAGGTGGTTTATAAGGTGGCGGAGGCACATATGGTTCTTCTTTCTCTTCGGCTCTTTGCCATCATCTTCTTTTTCGCCGTCCCACTCTCTCAACCCCATAACTCCATAACCGACCAAATTACTAACCCTTTCAACCTTCCCCATTTATTTTTCTTTTTTTCCCGCATTCCCTTAACCTTTATTTAAACACCGTAACCCATATTTCAAGCTCACAATTTCATCCCTCTGTACCGAAAGCACGAACGCACACACCCCCATTTTTCTTTGCATGCACCATGGCTGAAGCACCTAACCTCTCGTCAATCATTTTTCGTGATGGAGAAGTTGGTGAACATCAAAGAGAGAAATACCTCAAATTCTACAGACGCTCAATCCAACCAACGAGGTATCTCGACATATCCTGTCTACAAGAGCTTGGATTATTGGAGGGCGTTCAATGGATGCTCGCTAACTTAGGCCTGACTTACCTTTGCACCCAAAACCTTCCGACATATGAAGCCTTAACCTTAGAATTCTTAAGTCCCTTCTCCTACAACACACCCTCGGATGATGCGCAATTTCTCACAGGCTCCGCTACGTTCAAAATGTTCAACACTGAATATTCTTTGAACCAAGACGAGCTAGGAGACATGCTGAAATTTCCACGAGGAGACGGTGTTCAATGTCGTATCCCTCGTGATCCAAACTGGCCGACCGTAGCATTTGAGGTATGGAGAAATTTTACCAGTGAAAGCGCTACAAGCTGGGAAGGGCTTAATGCCACATTCATCCATAACCCAGCCATACCATATTATCATTGTGTCTTAAGCCAAACCATTTTTGGGAGAGTCAACAACCATAAGGTAAATTCCAAGGAGCTTTTCTTCATGCATTGTGTTTTCACGCCTATACCGATCGATGCCATATCGTTTCTGCTAGCACACATTCATTCTAGTTGTGCGAGAGGTGTTACTCCCTTCTGTTTTGGAGGAATAGTTACTTCTATAACATTTGCTTTGGATTTGGGAGAGAGGCTTACGGACTTACCATCTGTGCCGGCCGTATATATGGATATCGAGTATTGCCGCAACACACATTTGATTAAGGCCAGAGACGATAAGAAGTACAACCTTATGGTGCGAAACAGGGTAGTTAGAAGTATTGTTTTGCCTTGCCCTGCTCGTATAGATCCACAAAATATGTCAAATTGGATCTTTGATTTAGATGCCCCTGAGCCTAATGCGGTTGCACCCGAAGGTCAGCCTGATGATGAATATGATGATATGTAGCAGGGTGCACCTGAAGAAGACCAATAACCCGCTGCACAGTTTGCAAGCTCATCCTCCTGACGCCGTCGATGAAGTGACCATGCTCCTGCTACTAATGATAACGTTCTCGCGGCTATTATGCAAAGGAATGAATTGGATGCCCAGAGAGACCAGAGGTACCAGACACAGCACACTGACATGATGAGTCTCCTGTGACAAATCCAACAGGATCAGCGCGACCAAGGCGAAATGATGGAGCGAAGGATGTCAAGCATCATCGATGAGATGGGCGCCTTGACTATGCGTGTGGATAGCTTGCAAGACTACATTTATCATGTGGGTATGCCACATCAGTTTGGACAGAACGGACGTGGACGAGCACGAGACAGATCATGTGGACCCCAGTAGCTTACTTTTCTATTTTATTTATTCCTTTCTCTTTTACATTATCTTGAAACATTGAGGACAATGTTCGATCTAGTGTGGGAGAGGAAGCATTAGTTTTTAGTTTTTTCTAGTTTTTATTCCCCTTCATCAACGTTAATGTAACAACAAGTTATTATATGCATATGTTTTCCGTATTATTTAATTCCCCCACTTTATTTAGCCTTAACAAAAAAAAAATCTTGTGGGATTCGATACATAACTTGACACGCCCTTAGAGTATATAGGTTGTTTTACACGCAGGCTACGTTAGAAATCTGAGAAAGATTAAACAAAATTGATACCGTCTTGACACCCTAGACCCCTCGAATATGCGTGATCAGTTTGAGTACCTATTATACCGAGACCTTAAGTTGTAGTTCTAAATTAGCCCCAAGTAGTTTATATTAGTAGTCAGCACCGTCTAACCACAAGCTACGTGGAGAGCCGATGCAAATAAGTGATTGATGCCTAAAGATGCCAAATTTGAAAAAATTTCACGCCTTTGACTGTGGAAAATAAAAAGAAAATGCACCAAATCTAAAGGATGCAAGATTTGCGAAAGGCAAGAGAAACCTGTTGTTAGTTGGTTCAGGTGTGCCTGGTACTGAACTCGGTAGGGCGAACTACGATTCGATCCCCCACAAATTGCAATCGGTATATATATAAAGGGTTACCACACTTGTGTACCAGACCCCGTGTTTAAAGGATCAAAATCACTAACAGGCTACTCTACTACGTGCGTGCAAAGGCAAAGGGCTTAATGTGATTGCGTCAGAATGAAAACGGGTGAAATAAAAACAAGAAGCATTAGGTTGAGCTATGGTAGAATGATTCGGACTGGTTTGTATAGGGGGGTTTATGATCATGTTTCATGTTTTGTGTCATTAATGTATCTTTGGTGTTTGATTTGAGTATCTGTCATTTTAACATAATGCCGCACAACCACGTACGATTTGGAGATGTGTCAAGTATTTGTGTTGGATCAATGTTTTTGAACTGATTATTTTCTTGAGGACAAGCAAAGGTTTAAGTGTAGGGGAGTTTGATAATGCGATTTTACATTACATATTTGCCTTGATTTACATTAAATTATTTCATCGTTTTTGTCTATTCACGTTTTATTTGCAAGTGTTCAAGTTCATTTTCAGGTATTTTATCTCAATCAACCTGCATGAGAAAATAAGAAAGAAAAGAGAAGAAAAGAAGACAGTTGACAGCAAAATTAAGTTTCTGCACTCAAAGAGCATGGCGACCGTCACAAGGCCGTGGCGACCGTAACGCATGCTTAGTATGACCCTCCTCACAAAGACCATGGCGACCGGCACAGATGTTTTCCTCTGAATATAATTTAAGTTACGTGGACCACTCAATGGTTATCAGTGTCAATTCAACCCACGATCCAACGTTCAACCAGTCAAGGAAATATTCAAGGAAGTGACTCATATATTTCCGGCCACTAACATCCACCTTGAGATTTTTTCTCTCTTTCACGACAACTGCTTAACACTATAAAAGGGAGGCAGTTAGGAACATTTAGGGGATCTCTAACTTACGACTTACCTTTGGCTGCAGAGATTATTTTGTTCAGAGCTTTTGATTTCTTTCATTCTTCCACTTTACTTTCCCAGCACCCAAATAGCAATAGTTTCCTACACCGGGGAGCTATTGCACTTTAGTTAGATATTCATTTGTTTTCGTTTTTATTATTCGAGCAAGCAAATCCTACCGACCTGTGGAGGATTGTTAAACTTCAAGATTCAAATGTTTTCCAGGTTTTTACTTAATTAATAGAATTTCCTTTAATTTTAAATACCATGCATGAATTAATGTTTTACTGCTTTTGTTTGTGTATGTCTGTATTAGTTGAAATGTCCGGCTAAACCGTTTATATCGGTATGTAATTAAGTCGACCGGAAAGGGATTTGATAAGTCTCGGCTTAACTGTACACAACTTATTTTTCTGGTTTCAATTTCTTAAATTAAATGGACTTTTGTTACGAGAGTAAAAAGGTAACGAAGGTTACGATCAATACAACGGGAGTTTGAGATTTTAACCGGATAGCTGAAATTGGACATTGATTTTAAACACAGCGAGAGCACTTTAAAATCAATTAGGACTTGTTAGTTTTCAAAAAGTACTTTTAAATTCAAATGGTTTAGCGAGAGCAAACATTCTGATTTAGGAGTATAGTCAGAGTCAATAAACACGAGAGTGTGAGGTAAAGACTTTTAAATTGATATTTTCTACTGAAGAATATTTTAACTTATTTATATGCCGACGATTTATTGAATCCGGATGGTAGACGAGTTACGTACCGATATTCCATTATATTTTATTTGAATCTAAATTCTAGTTTACTTTTAGTTTCCCGTTTGCACCTTAACCTATAAAATCATGAGCCTTAGCTAAACATAGTAACAATTCGATAGCATTAGTTTGATTATCAGTCCTTGTGGGTTCGATATCTTTTAAAACTACGCGATTAGACTGTGCGCTTGCAGTTAGTAACCCCGATAGACTCATAAAGTCGCTTGCTTAAGGTTGATTTCTGAATGATTGTTCATTTTCATTTTCCTGACACTTAAAATGCTTAATAATCAAACAGATGCATGCCTCAAGAACCGATGAGTCTGAAAGATCATCCTCATCCTTCTCATTATCATTAGGCACCTCTTAGACTAAATCCTAGGAACCTACTCTCATTAGGTCTATGTTTTGATCGCTCTGAACTACTTAGGATTAACGATTAATCTATGCTTTGCTATTAATGAAATATCTTTTGAATCTTTTGTTCATTATCATATTGGTCATGTTCTAAATGCTTATATGCTCAAACTTTTTGATGATGTCAAAAAGGGGGAGAAATAGAAATATGATTTTGATTAGAAGAATAGAATGCAGACTCAAACAAGTAATTCAATCATATAAAATATGTTTACTACTAACATTTGTTTTTCGATGTTTAACCAAGGAACTCTGAACAAGTTCATAGGCATTCTCAGAACAGGTTAAATAGGGAGAACTTTGTCAAAAGTTCTCATGAACTATTTGCTCATATAATTGAAGTTGTACACTTCGTGAACATGTGTTCAGAATCAGATTTACCCAGTATTGTTCAGAAGTTGAGAACTATCTGAAAGTCAAAGTTATCGTGATTTTCGTTTCATTTTGTTCAGAAGCTGTAAGCTGTCTAAGAATATGATATTCAGAACATAAGAATCAGAAGAAGGAAAGCTCTGAAAGCAATCAAGACAAAGTCTACATCTCAAGATGCTCTTCAGAAGAACTAAGCAAATCAGAAGTCGAAGAGTGTCTGAAGAACTGGATTGAAAATCCAAGAAGAAGAAGTTCTGATTTTCACCAAGAATCCAGTTGAGAAGAAAATAATTTGGTATCAGACTAAATCTATATTTGGTAATCAGACTCAGTATATAAAGATTGGTATCAGACTCAGTCTGTAGTGATATCAATCAGAGCTAAGCTGTGAAGGGGTTTCAAATACCTTCACTGGTATCAATTTCAGCACACTAAGGAAATACCCTTCAAGTGGTATAAGAAGAATACCTTCAGTTGGTATTAGACTCAACATACTCTGGTATCAAAATCAGCACATACTTTGGTATCAAACGAAGAGTTAGATCACATTTGTACCAGTTTCAGAATCAAGCGTTGATTAATCAGTAAACTAACCTTCCATTGGTATCTGATCAAGAATCAAGCTTTGATGAACCACTGAGTTATGACAGTAACAAGGTTCTAAGATGAAGGCATGTGTTCAAGTCAAACTCTGAAAAGTCATGATCTCTATTGGTGATTAAAAGTAATATTTCTGAATTACAATTCTGAAGATCCCAATATCTGACTTATGGAAATTAGGGGGAGACTACCCAGAAGATTCAATTGTTAAAATCTATAATCTTCATCAAGTCTGAAAATCAGGGGGAGTTTCTTAAAGACAGTGTCTGTTTCTGATAAATAGTGTGGCTATGTTATTAGATGAGAACTGTTCTGTTTCTGTGCTAAAATGAATATGCTGAAAAGTAGAAAATGCTTCAGACGTCTCTGAAGATTATGAGTTTTGATACGACGAAGAAAGGAACTAAGTTCTAAAGGTCTGAAGACGGAATTTCTGATGAACTAGTCCAGATGCTGAAGACTTTTGTCTCCTTAAAGACAAGATAGAGAAGTATTCCTTTTCTATTCTTTGTTCTGGCAACTCAAATTATTATTTTGTGAGTCTTTGGATCATATGAGATTCTAGATGATCACTGATAAAATTTTGAGGATAACACATTCAGGGGGAGTTGTTGTTTCGGACTCTGAATATGTTTAGTTTTGGTGATTACCTTGTATAAAATGTTCAATCAAAATACATGGTTTTGTCATCATAAAAAAGGGGGAGATTGTTAGAGCAAGAGTTTTCTCTACAAGTCGTCTCTATGTTTTGATGATAACAATGGTATTTGTGAAAGAACCATTTTATGTCTAACGTGTGTTGTGTGCAGATCATAATCATGGAAAATAGCAGATCCAACAAGCACCGGCCAGATGAGCGCAATTGATTATATGCGAAGTTAATATGTGTGACACAAGTCGCAAGAAGCAAGTATGCTTCTGTATCTGATCATAATCAGTCAGATCCAAGGATGCCGATATTGCTGTTGCAATGCTCTTGTGGATGCTCTTTGAGAGTGGTTATGATTCTGAAGATAATGAAGCTTTTGAAGAGATAATCTTCTAAGAGAACCGAAGTGCTGAAGATTCCAATGACTTGAAGTTCTGAAGACTGAAGGCTCTGAAGACCAAGTGCAGAAAGACTCTGAAGACTTATGTGTTCTGAAGATTATGGTTCCAAAGGTCAAGTGCTGAAGACTCTGAAGACAGATTCCTAATGGATAAGATCTGAAGATTCTGAAGACTTGAAACAGTAAAGGATAACGGATTTAAAGATAAGTGCTGAAGTTATGAAGGCTGATTCCTAATGGATGACTTCGAAAGACTGAAGACTTGGAGTTTCAGATATCCTGTTAAGAAGTCTCTACTCATGCTTCAATTAATTACCATCAGAAGCCTCTGAAGATTTGAAGACAAATGTTACCATTAGCAATGACTGTACACCATTCTAAAAGACCAATCCCATCACTTCTACAGTAAAAAGAAGATATGGCAGTACAACTTTAATCATTGCATAACGTCTTTTTTTCCAATGGCCAAAAGCTCTCCAACGGCTATATTTTACTTGGCTATTTAAAGGAAAGGAGTATGGGCTTCTGAAGGTGTCCGTGTCTAAGTCTGTGTGATGATAACCACAATGATGAGTTCTAGTTGTAACACTTAATATCCAATGTTATCACCATTAACACACGACCATTGTTGTTGAAGCTAAAGATCATAAATTAACAAAACAACAACAATTGAAACAGGAATTGTTGATGAAGAAGACAACATTGCAAATATGTCAAGTCATCAACCACCTTCTCGTCAGAGCTACATTGAAGATCTGAAGCAAGGAGTTGTTGCTCAAAGCTTGCTCAACCAAGAAGACGAAGAAGAAGAAGATCTACAAGATGTCAACAACTGTCAAATCAACGTACATCTTTGTAGTTTCTTAAGATAGCAAGGAGTTGTTGCTCACATATTGCTTAAACACTTAAGTGTTCTTATGTACTTAAAGTTAGGAGTTATCTACTTGTTAAGAAGCATCTTTGTAATCTCCTGTTTAACTAATTCTAGGTGAACTAGGATTCCTCAAGTGATCAGTGTGATCGGAGACTTGAGAAGACAATGGCAAGATGTCATTGTGGAAAAGCCTGAAATAGGGTCAGTAAATGTTATATTCATTGCGATGAATCCCTGAACATTTAGCTGTGAAATCCTAGTAGTAGATCTTACGAGATTGGAACCTGCAGGTCAATGTTTGTTATATTCATTAAGTTGAATCCCTGAACGGTTCATTGTGTGTTAGTCACAGCTGCGGTTGTGCAGGTTGTTAGTCATCGGCTGTTCCCGTGCATCTGTAATCGGATTTGATTATAGTGGATTAAGTCCTTGTGATCAAGGCGAAATCACCTGAGGAGGGTGGACTGGACTAGCTTGGGAATGGCTCAAGTGAATCAGGATATATCGTGTGTTCTTTACTCTTGCTTATGCTTTGATTTATTATTTATGTCTTACTCTAAATTATCATAACCTTATATAAACAAATCAGAACCTTGCATCTTAACTCTGATAAGCTTCCACACTGCAAGTTCTTAATGATGCATATCATATTCAGACTCTCCCTGTCAGATATGCTTTACGCATTGACAAGTCTGAATGCTACTTCGCCAGTCAGAGTCTCTCAATGAACTCTGATGTTCTCTTAGTGCTTTAACGATAAGAAGCGAAAAGTTTTTAAGAGTGAAAACACAATTCAAACCCCCATTTCTTGTGTCTTTCTTGCACCTTCAGGGTCTTACACTCTATTAGAGGCCCAAAAGTGTTTGAAAAATGTTTGAAAAATCAAAATTTAGAGGAAACCCTAATTTTGAATTTAAAAGATATTATTTTCAAAGGAAATTAAATAAAAAATGATATAAAATATCAAATATATTTAAAAATAAGTTGTGAACTTTGAAATATATTTTGAAAAATCATGTTTAATCACATGAAAGCTTGAAATTCAATTGGTTTTTAAAAATCAAGGTGAGAATTTCATTTAAAAATGTTTGAAAACAAATAAAATGAAATTAATTACAAAAATTCTAATTATATTAAAAAAATAATATAAATTGGATTTTTTTGTAAATTAAAATAATTTAACATTTTTGTGACTTTTTAAAAAAAGAACCAATCAAAAAATGATAAAATATGAGAGAGAAATTAATTTTTGAAATCAATTAAATAAAATATCAAAAATTCAAAAATTCAAATAAAATTTGAATTATGGCGCCAACGGTCACTTTCTCCTTCCTCGTGACCGAGCCATGGGTGATTTGCATTTTCTCACTTTTCTCTCTGATTACTCAATGGTTTTGCACGATTCAAACACCAATCTCACTCAATTTTGAACAAGGATCACAACCATATGGATTAATTGCATTTATTTTAAGTGTGGAGTGAGAAATCAAGTGATGAACTCAAGAACCCTAATTTCTGCAAGAACATCATGAAATCCTATACACGGTTGATTCATGGCAATTGATTGAGGGTTATCACTCTACATACATGCAGAAATAAGATGGTAACTTAAAAATTCATTTATGATGCATGCAATAGGGAGTTTGAAGGCTTCAGGCTTACCTCTTGCAGCTGGTGATCGAGCTTGATGATGGAGGTGTTACAGATGTGTTGTAAGGACCTGGACAGCTTCACTATACCCTATGGAGTGTGTTGAGATGCTTAGCCTTGATTGGAAATGCTTGGATCAGCTTCTGGTACCTCAACTGCAACTCTGTCTAGAACTTGAGCAACTGACTGGTGATTTTGTGATTCAAATGTTTCAGATGTGTTTCAGGGCCATGGATCACTCCTATATGATGTTTATGAGGTGTTGGCATGATTGGTTTAGTTTGAATCACTTCCAATTTCAAAACCCGATAGTGACTTGAAATGGAAGGCAAATTTGGAGTGAAATAGAGATTTTGAGTAAAGCATCAGTTTGAGTGCTTTGGTGTACTCAAACTGATCACAAATGAGCTCTATTTATAGTAGAGCAAGTTTGTTTTGTAAGCAATAGTGAATGGCAACTGGTACAGGTCTGTGGCCAATGGTTGCATAAAGGAATTCTAGTCTTCCATGATCATTGACTTGAGATTAGAGCACAGGCCTATGGTCTTCTTTTGCAGGGATAAGGCTTGACTCATTCAGTTGGGTTTGCTTCAGTCCATGCCACCTTGATGTATCCATTAAATGCTTGATGCCAAATTTGAAATTCAAGGTTCATGTCATGATGATTTTGCACATAGAAGGCTATGTTCTTGGCATTTTCTGTTATGGATCAGATCACTCATTCATTTGTGTTAAATTTGGATAGAATTTGAATGATTAAAGTGTTCAAAATCAGTCTAAGGAATTGTGGGGTGCAAGTTTGCATCAAATGCTATAAAAAAAATAGTTGAGTTCTTGGACATTTTGGAAAGCCCTCATGACATACTTCAACTTTGATGTTCAAGGTTGGTCTTGGTTTATCTTGGATCAAACTGAAAAATGCCTCTACATTTTGGAAAAAGTAAGACAAATTTTGACTTATTGAAAATTTCACTAAGTGTTGGAAAAGTGGCCATTTTCATGTTTTTGTGATTTTGATCAATCCATAACTCAGAATCCATGATGATTTGGAATGAGATATAGTTGACAAATTTGAAGTATGTAAGATGGACTTCCATTTGAGCTTTGAATGGGAGAAAAAGGCCTTGTGGTTTAGGAGTTATGACCTTGCAAAGTTGGTACAAAATCACTTTTGTTCCATAACTTAGAAAAAATTTGGTTTCTCATGGTTGCCCCTTTTGCAAGAAACCTCGCTTTTCTTGATTTTTCTTGATGAATGATGATCAATATCATACATTAACATTATTTTTTACTTAGGGGAACCATATTTGTGAAAATTTTCAAAAAGTCAAACTTGATTTTGGGCACAGTTGACTTTTTGTCAGACGAATTCCAAACTGTGTGATCCTTTGTGAAATCAAGTTCTTGACCTAATTCAAACCTAATGGATGGATTCCATAGGTGTTTTAGGGTGTCTTGAATCATGTTCCAAGGTTTGGGAGCATGTCTTGGTCAAAAGTCAAAGATGCAATTGACTTTCTCCAATCTCATTTCGGGAGACAATACGTGAGTTCCTTAACTGTGTGTGCCCCCAGGTCAAGAAAAACATCCGAAAATAAAAAAGTAGGATGAGTGATTTAATTTCTGCTCTGATCAACATTCTCAGGAACTTACCACAATGATTTGGAATTTTTTTTTTAAATTCCTCATGAACTGGACGTTCGTCACGAACCCTTTTGGTAGTTCCACTAGCAAAAAGACTTCGATCAATCATGTGATTGTTTGCTCTGGCTTACCAAAGATAGGCACTCCTGGTCTTACCCATTCTCTTGCTCGACTAAAGCCAAATGTGTTTTCGCAATAATCAAGGCATTACCCCCTCTTAGGATGCTTTCTCCACCACCTTAGTCGGGTTAGAAGTGGAGTTCGGAAAGGGAGACATGGGTGTAATCTTTGTTGTTTGAGCCTTATTTCTCTTAAAGTTGTCACGAACCAACCCCATGTTATCTTCAAAACAAATTAAAGAAGACAATCAAGAGGAATAGTAAAAAGGAATGACAAAGATAAAATAAAAAAAGGATTCCTCATATCACCAAAAAAATTGTTCTCACTTGAGCATTAGTTGTTTCTACAACTAAGCACATATTAATCTACCTTCTCCTTTTCTTAGTAGGATGTATGTCGAATGGACTGAATCTGTTCTCATAGTCGAAGCTCTTCCAAAAGGTGAATAAATATTCCTTCAATACCCCTTCCTTTAGGGTCAGAGATCTAGAGGAAAATGCATATGTTTTCTAAGGCTAGAAAAAGTGGTATTGGACTAGTATTTTTTAATTTTGTTCCCACACTTGACCGACTCCGAACAAGGGAGCATGAAATGGAAGGGTTGTCTCCAGAAAGAACACAGAAGCTAGAATGAGATTCATAACTTCAAGGAGTGACCAAAAAGTAATGATCCTTAAAAATCCTTCCAACTATCAAGGTAAACATCAAACACCTTCTTTGGCTGACAGAGCAAGAAAAAACTTACCCAGTTCCTCTCATGCAGAAGTATATATTACATTGAAGATATTAAAAATAATCTCAAAGTCTGCACTCCACCCAGTACTCACATCAATACTACAACATCATAATAAAAGCTCACGCCACCAGGTGCACTAGGAACTATCACTAAGAACAATAAGGTTTGCAAGGCGTTGGGCGACAACCAAAGGAGTGACATTCAATATTTATGGGTCTATTACTCCAATTTAAGATAAATTGTTACCTATACTATTATCAATAGGAATCTTTATTATGTTTTTAGGCTGGTCTCCTACGTTGGCGAATGCTAAAAAAAGAGTGAGAATTAAAGACAGTAAACAAGAGGGAGAACAATGGTACTTGGAGAAAACTGGAAGTATGAGAAGATATCTAAGATGAAGGATCACTCTAAAGAGTGAATATCCAAGGAAGTTGTAAAACCTAAAAGAAGAAACAGTCAAATAAAGTAATACACTACCGGAACTCAAGAAGAAATATTCAGATTTGGCAAGAGAAAAGGAGATCGAGACAAATTGTGCAGAGAGATGAAACACAATTTGAAAACAGAAATGAACCTTATATAATAAAAGGAAATAGGCAGAAGAAAATCAATGGTCTGATTCACCTCGAGATCAAAATGTCACTCAAGTGCACTTAAGCACGCTAAAAGGAGACACCTCACTCTATCATAAGAACCTAGGGACATGTGTAAGAACAATCCTGTAAAGATGTTTCAATGACAAGTCTAAAATTTAATGCACTAAAATCCCTAGGTGACCCTCTTTAGCTCCCCAAATATTTTCTACTATTATAAGTAGGGAATTCGACGTAAAGACCCCATTCTAGGGCAACGACAACCTGGTGTTTTGAAAAAATTCTCATTACTACACTCTGGAAAGCCTTGGGGGAAAGTGTTTCGGGCTGGTCGTAGGCATGATGATGAGTAGGCCTACTTGTTCGTTCGAATGCGTATCAATAGAATATTTAAGGGTTCAATGCACTTACAACTATTAGAAACATACTCTATCCAATCCACATATGGCTATCCACCGTTATATATGATCTAACAGACCTCATGTTCCACACTAGGAAACGTGGGGCGGTTCTAACTATGTCCCATATAAAAAATATCCCACCATATATCTGCATATACATTTTAACCATAACTTGCTCCATTACTTAGATTAATTTACTAACTTGAGTGTTTGAGTGCTAACCTTACAGATCTTCCTTTTTGACCCGTCGCGTCATAGAGCATTTTCCAACACATGAGTTGGCTTTAAGATTTCAAATCGATCATTTCTAATTCCTTGAATGGAACATTATATATTATTAATACATACAAATTATATTATCACACATCACAACTATTCTTAAATATGATTTTAGAGGTCCTTTTCATAAAAGTTATATTTATTTAGTGATCAAATAATTGTAATTATTTGGTAATATAACAATTTATATGTAAAGTTTTTGAAAACATAACACTTTAAGAAAAAATAAAAGTTTTGACAAATTGGGGATTTTCGCTCCAAATACTCCACTTTTGAAAACAAATTCTTCAAATATCCTACTATGAATTGACCCCACCCCACCCCCCTCCATCTCTCTCCAAAATGTCACTTTTTAATCCAATGGACAAAGGGTTGATATTCCCTAATAGACCTTCACCCATCCATGTCCAATTCCTTTTCTTCTTCATTTTGTCATTATTTATTGATTAAAATTAATTTTTTTTAATTAATATAATAATAAAAATATTTTTTAAATAATAAAATAATATTTTAGTAATAATTTTTTTAACGTTAACATTTTTGTGTGCATTTTTTTAATATAATTAATATGATAAAAAAGTAATATATTAAAATAAATTAAAAACACAACTTATAATCATTGAGAAAATTATACATTAATATGATAAAATGGTTACAATAAAAAAACTTAATCATCGTTAACGTTGTTGCATTAAGTAACTGTCGGTTCCACATGAGCAAGCTTTTGGTTGACGTTTGCCTTTACATAATTGTTGATTATGTGAAGAATTATGTGGCGAAGAATCTTGGTCATCTTGTTGTGCATTTGAGGGTGTTGGAATATTTTTAAAATCAGATAAAGGAAAAGGATCACCAAAATCATGATTCAAAAGTTCTTCCTCAGTTGGATATTGTGTTGGTAGTGTTTTGAAGGTTAGGTAAGTTGGTAATGTGTTAGGAACTGAAGAGACATAGACATCACCATATGTGGATGTTGCATGGTATTGAGATGATGAATGGTTAAATTTGTGTTATTGGGTGTTGAACTGTCGAAGTTTGGTTGATGGATTAAAGTGTGTTGAATTGGTTGTCTAAATGATGTTTCTTGTTGTGGTGGTTGGTAGTGGTAGTTTGATTGAGGGGTTGGGGTGTAAGGTGTTTGGTGTTGAAATTGTATGGTATATATTGTTTGTTATTGTGTTGTTTGGGTGTACTGGTATGGGTGTGAATTTTTTTGTTATAGTTTTGTTGTGTTTGGGTTGGTTGATAGTATGTGGTTGGATATGGGTTACTGGAGAAATAATATTAGGATGAATTTTGTGTTGGGTTGGGTTGGAGAACTTCTTGATGTTGTTAGGTGGAAGTAGATCCACAGTGACAATGGTCATTTAGAATTAGTTGTTAGAGATATACGTAAACATAATTGAGATAAAACAAGTCGTGTATTCAAAGTTTTGTTTTACCTCACCCTTAAGTAATGTCCTCGTTAAGACAAATCGTCATCTTTTCCTCCACTCTTTTTGTTCCTTTTTGTTCAATATGCTATAATGAAATTTCCATGTCTGGATAATATCCATCTTGTGATGCTCTACAAGACATCTTGGTGTAGATGGAATTTGTTGTAGGTAGTCAAATTGGAGTTTGATCTTATCTGTTTGATGAATCTCAGTAATGTAGAAACATATCATAGATTTTGTTGCACTCCAAATTATGCTATCATTGTAATCACTTGGCAGAAAATGGATGTGTGACCTCCATATAAAATGATGCATTATATCGATAGTGGAATTTATTTCATAACACTTTCTAACCATATTATTTTTGCAAACATACCCTTTCTTTGATTGGCTATAGGTTGTATTCCTAAATGATCAACCCATATAGATGACGATGTTTAAGTGTCACCATTTATAGCTTTTCTATTAACTCAAAGACCCAATAAGATACTTACATCTTCTAATGTTATTCTACATTCACTGGTTGGAAAATAGAATGTATGAGTCTCAGGTCTCCATCTCTCTAATAATGCAACAATAAGTATTGAATTTATTGATAAGTTAGTTATTTTTGTAACATTGGAAAAACTAAATCTTTCCAAATATGGTAGCATAAGTGGGCTAGGAACGAGATGGAAATGTGAATGAACTCGAAACCTTTTATTGTTCAGTTTCACTATTCATTACAAATCTGCTTTCCCTCCTTTTAAGGACCGAATAGAAAAAAGTTATAGTGACATGTCTCCGAAATCATTTGCCAACATCCATTAAATAATGGAGTCAATAATAACATATCTTACACATTATCGAATATTGAAGACGACAACGATGTTAGATTAATGTTTTGGTGGTACTCGTCATTGACTCATTTGTTCATGTTTGGGATATATGTTCATTTTGATGATAATAAGCAGTTGGCATAAATAATATATATGACACAATCTTCGCAACCACGCCAGTATGAGATGTGTCTACGCACATCTTCATCATCACCTTATCCTATACACTACTCACCAAGTCAAGAGTAACCATCACAACATAATGAACTTGTTATTCCAATCGAGGAAGTCGGCGAAGACATTAAAGATGAAATATTCTAACATGGGGATTTATTTGGTGAAGATGACAATGATGCTGATGATGAGGAGAACTCTCAAGATCCTTAACCTATTAGTCTGTATAATCCATATGTACATATGAAAAATATCTACCTGGAACCTGTTGAGCCTTATCCTGTATTTGAGAACTACACTAGGCACCTAATAGGCGGGGATCTAGTTAAGGGAATGGAATTTACAATCAATGAAAAATGTGTTCTTGCCTTTCAATAGTGGTACATTAGAAATACTCTTGATTACTGGATTTATAAATCAGATAGTGAACATTATGTTATTAAATGTAAAAACCCATAATGAAAATTCAAATGCATGACCTCGTTAAGAAAGAAGAATTCAAAATGGGTTATTAGTAATGTAGATTGACCCCCACACTTACACTTCGCCGTCTATGTCACATGGTCATTGAAAAATCAACTTATACATGATTTCTCATAGCATTAGGCAGCTTGTTAACAATGATGCTTCAAAAAAATTGAAGCTCATCATCATCCATATTTATAAGAAATATAATTACATCATATTGAAAAAAAAAAGCATGCATTGCAAAGAACAAGGCAATCAAATCTATATATGGGAAATGAGAGACATCCTACAACGACCTTCCGCAATGGTTGTTACTAAAACATATCTTCCTGGAAGTATAATAGAAATAAAAACACTACCTACAATTTCAAACGAGGAAACGTTATTCAGTGACCACTAGATCTTCCATCTTTTTTTTGGGCTTTTCAACCATGCATCAACGGTTTTGCATACAACAAACTTGTTATGTAGGTTTACGGAAAATGGTTGTATGGTAACTATATGGGGACATTGTTAATGGATTTCACACAAGATGGGAACATAAGTATTTTTCCAAAAGCTTTTGCATTGGTAGAAGGTGAGACAATAAGTGCTTCGAGTTTTTTCTTCAAAATGTGCGAACGTGTCTCACCCCCTAAGCCAACCTTTGTTTGATATCTGATAGACATGAATCGATAAAAAGTGCTTATCATGATCCTGAAAATGGATGACAATATCTTCCATCTACACATGTCTACTACATCAGAAACATTGCACAAAACTTCAAGAGTGAGATCAAAGACAATGAACTTTGCAAAAAAGTTGTTAACATGGCAACAATCTATATTTACCCTTACTATTCTAATTTATACTAATATTCAAATATACTTATTTTTGTTAATTTTTCATATACAAGATATGCATTGACTGAGCCAACATTCAATTACTAACATGATGAAATACAGAGAGCAAGCATATAAGCTTTTAGGTGGGTCGACAATATTCCATGGGAAAAGTGGGCAATGACGTATGATGGGGGTCACTGATGGGGTCACATGACAACCAACTTAGAAGAATCAATGAACTCGGTGCTTCAGGACATTCACAACCTACCTATCACTTCTTTAGTACAATCAACATTCTATAGGTTGGGATCTCTATTTGGGAGGAGAGGCCATGTCTGGACAAAAATGTTGGTTTCAGGGAAAGTTTACACAGATAACTGCAATAAAAGTATCGCCGAAGAAGTGCTATAATCTAACACTCACTGTGTCATGCAATTTGATCGTGAGAATTTTTGTTTCATGATCTATGAAACAGCTAACCAAAATGAAGTTCGCTCTATAGGTCATTACAACATTGACCTCAGGAAATAGTGGTGTGACTATGGAAAATTTCAAGCTTTCATTTACATTGCTCAATATAATCACATCATGTTCTATTATATGCCAAAAATACTCCATACACATAACAAATGTGGAAAAACTTGTTAACGTGTTTAAAGTCTACAAAGAAAGCTTTTTTGGACTTCCCCAGTTATTTCCATTTTTAAATCATTTAGTAATTAAGTTGGTGTATGTATAGTTTTCTCAATATTATTAGTTGTGTTTTTATTTATTTTAAAGTATTTTTTGTTTACTTTCTTTATGAAATAAATTATATTAAAAAGAAAAAATTACATAAAAAATTGTTAATTATTAAAAAAAATCTTATTAAAAAATTATTTATTATTAAAATAATTATCTTATTATTAAAGTAATTATTTTATTATGATATTAATTAATTACTTAACTTAAATGACTAAATAATAAAAAAAACGAAAAGAAAAAAAAAAGGACCTAGAGCCCTATTGAGAAATAGTAACTCTTCATCCATTGAATTGAAAAGTGGAGCATTTAGAGGAAAAAAAAATCAAAATATAATATTTGTGATTTTTTTTTAAAAAGTGATGTATTTGGAAAAAAAAATCCACGAATTGATCATGATCAATGTTGAATAATAAATATGCCGAAATTTTGGTTGTGACTATTGATTGAATATAGAAGTGGTAAGTACATTTTTAGTAAAGTGGGATGACTTTTTAAGAGAGAAAAAAATATTATATAATTTATGTGTAAAGTTGTAATCCATTTACGAGATTGGCGGCATTGATAACTGTTTGAAAGGGAGAAGTGTACAATATACACGTGCCAAGATAAGTCCGTATAGTATTGGGAAAATAGAGTTATTGACTGAATTAATGATTATTAATAAAAAAAAAATTTACTTAAAACTTTAACTCAACTAACAACTAATATAGTTAATTTGGATACACTTACTCGGACAGGATTTGAATTCGAGAACCAACTCTTATGTTATGTGTGTCAATGTATGCCGATTATTATCATTTAAAATAAATATATACAATTTAATAAATTTGAAATTAAATCTAGTAATTGTTTTTCTTTTTTTGGGTCAAATGGTTTTGTGGTTGAAATTTTATTTGAACCCGTACATGTGCGGTTGAACTTTTACCTTTTAAATGTGACAATTGAGATATAAAGTGAGTATTGTTGACCAAAAGAGCTCCGCACATGTTCTATTACGTGACACATTTGAAAGGATTCGGTTGGATCTAGATGACATCCATGTGTTTCAAGGCTCGCAAGTTGGAATTTCACCCGAGCTAATGCAGGTAAAGGGCCACATAACCCTCAAGACCGTATTTGGGATGAATGAAAATACAAAGATAATAAATGTCAAATATCTTATTGTAGACATTTCTTCTTCATACAACATCATCATGGGGCACCCTGCCCTCAGTCTTTTGGGTGCCACCTTGTCGACCTTATACCTAAGTATGAAGTATCTACTCCCCGACGGGCATGTCGGGGTAATCCATGGTGATCAAGAGATTCTCGAGAATTCTACCAAGATAGCCCTAAGATAAGGAAATTGAAGATTGTCACAACTGTCATTCTGCACCCAAAGGCGCAAGAAGCGAATTTTATAAACTTCATCACATGATAAAGCCTGAGAAAGCAAGACTGAAGCTTATAGAAGATCTAAATGAGGTATAGATTGGGTCCCAAGATTTCCAAACTTCCAAGCTAGGTACCTCCTGGACTAAAGTTGAAGAGGAAGAGATGATCGTCCTACCCAGAAGGAACATTGATTTATTCACGTAGGCCCCTTTGCAAATGTCTGATATAGACGCCAAGGTATTCTTCCAATGTTTCGTCATATATTTTGCTGTGAAGCCAGTGGAGCAGAGAAAGTGCAAAGTTGATGAGGAGAAGAGGACGCCCATGATGAGTGTAGCGAGCGATTTTGGACGCGGTTCTTAAACGCTGTCGCTCTTTGGGGTTTACTGCAGGTCGATTCATTTTTTATCCTATTGTGAGCTGACTAAGGAAGAGAAATAGATGTCTCCAATTAACCCTGCTTGCATACTGAGTTTAAACAGCGGTCTGTTAGGTTACGGATGTTATATGGTAATGGGGCTTTTCTTTCTTCTTACTTTATTAAGGTGGAAAACTGGGATTATTCATGGGGAATTTGTCAGATTGGGTGGAGATAGGGGACTTTAGATTTTTTTATTAGTGTGCTCGCTAAGATTTTTCTTTCAATCTTATGCCTACGTATTCCCGTTTACCGAAACAGGGAAATCAGAGCGATAGTAGTTCCTCCTATTATATGAATGGGAGGAAATGGGTGTTTTGGTGTCTTGTTCAAAGCCCAAGACGTGAAGCGAAAGGTGATCTATATCTTGTTCAAAGCCCAAGATGTGAAGCTGAAGGTGGTTTGTATCTTGTTCAAAGCCCAAGATGTGAAGCTAAAGGGTCTATTTGTATCTTGTTCGAAGCCCAATATGTAAAGCTAAAAGATGTTGCCTTTAGAGAGAATTTGTCATCTCTAAAGAGGGTATGTTTGTCACACCTGTTTATAAAGGAGAATTACTTTAACCGGGATATGTGAATCCGACAATGCCATAATTTCCTTTATAGGGGGTTCCAACTTGAAGGAGAAGACTTTAACTCAGTGTAGAGCAATGTTATCTTTCCTTAGGAATTTTTCATGCTAAAAGAGGGACAGTGGCATGGATGTAAATAATCCAGAGGCTTGCCGCTTACAGCGATTAGATGAAGGGGAAGGAGTTGTTGATGTTTGTGTACTGTGAACGAGGCACAACTTTGATGCTAAAAGGTTTATTGGCTCAACCTGGGTTTTCTTATACAAAGCCTAAGAGGAGGCTATTGGCCCAACAAGAGAGTTTTTATGTGTCTCGTACGAAGCCCGAGAGAAAGGCTAAAAGGGTTGACTCAACAGGAGAATCTTTTATACTCAACAAGAGAGTGTTTTTATATCTCGTACGAAGCCCGAGATGGAGGCTAAAGATGGTGACTCACCAAGAGAATCTTTTATACTCAACAAGAGAGTGATTTTGTATCTCGTACGAAGCCCGAGATGGAGGCTAAAAGGGAGATTGGCTCAACAAGAGAGCCTTTTATACTCAACAAGAGAGTGTTTTTGTATCTCGTACGAATCCCGAGGTGGAGGCTAAAAAGGAGATTGGCTCAGCAAGAGAGCCTTTTATACTCAACAAGAGAGTGTTTTGGTATCTCGTACGAAGCCCGAGATGGAGGCTAAAAGTTTTAACTCAACAAGAGAGTCTTTGTATCTCGTACGAAGCCCGAGATGGAGGCTACAATGTTTGACTCAACAAGAGAGTCTTTGTATCTCGTACGAAGCCCGAGATGGAGGCTAAAAGGTTATTGTTTCAGTTGAGTGACAGGTCCAGTATGTTGGTTAAGAGAAAATCAGTTCTTATATGAGTAACACTGTACTCATGGATTTAATATGAGAATCGGGATTGTTTCCTGTTCTTTAAGGAAATGGGAAATCCAAAGGGTATTGAGACTGTCCGAGTTTACGGGTGTCTTCTTATTTTTGAAAGGGACTTGAGAATGTATTTGAGACTCAAGGAAATTAGACTATCTAAGTCTAGAGTTTTATCTTTTGTACTATGCTTAAAGAAACAGTAGTAGTACGTTCACGGTAGAAAGATCTAGACTCTTTGAAAGACTGTTCTATTAAGATGACTAATTTATGTTCCTATACCTCTAGGAGGTCGCCGGGACAATTTGTACGAAGCCCAAGAGGAGGCTGGAAACTTTTAAAAAGCCGAGGGACAATTTGTACGAAGCCCAAGAGGAGGCTATCATTCCTGGAAGAAGAAATCATTTATATGAAGCCTAAGAGGAGGCTGTGAATACTTCTAAGAAGCCGACGAGTCCTTGTACAACGCCCAAGAGGAGGCGGGGATGCTTTTAAGAAGCCTGTGGGTCCCCAAACCCCGAGAAGTTCAAGACAGGCTATTCACAAAGAATAGATCAAGACAGGAAAGTTCAAGAATTTGGAAGAAACTCAAGGGATGCAATTCACGGAGAAGAGATCATCTCTGGGGCGTAGAGTTTCTTGACAATTTCTAAGGAGGACAGCCGAAGAGAAGACTGTATCTGGTGCACCTATGAGGGATCTAGTATTGTCTATTTCTAAGAATGATCGAAACGGATTTACCTAGTGCTAGACGTAGTTGCCGGGGAAACTCTAAATATCTATACTATTATTACACAGTCGATATGAGTTTATGAAAGAAGACTTACAGCGAAACAGCCCCACAATATAGTTATATGTATATGAAAGCGGTAAATGAAAGCATATAAACACTTACTCGGTTGTAGAGCTTCCATGTTGTTTGGTTAGTTGTTCAACAAAGAAAGATTGAAAACAACAGTATATTTCAAAATCAAAGGAGAAAGTGCTTTGAAAGGAAAAATTGGGGCTTACAGCTCAAGGAGAGGCCCAAGTGAGTTTTGCTAGTGATTGCACTGTGATATGAGTTTGTACAGTGGGACTTATACAAGTGACTGATGTAACACCCTTCTAATCCCCGCATAAAACATACAATAAATCAGAGTAAATAATCATGCTATTCATTTAAGGGTGTCAGACATAATCATAAAACGTCATAAAACACCTGTCATGCTCATTAACACTTAAGTAATTTCATGTTTTTCAAAAACTTCTCTTAGCATGTAGCAGCGGATTCCAAATAATCATAATAGACATAAAGAGAGTTTCATGCTCATCACATTAATAAACGAAACTTGGGCATAAAAGCCAACTTCAATACAGATCAAGTAAGCATAAAAGTATAAGTAGAGTACATAATGTATCTCTAAAACATAAACCAAACGATCCCAGTGTTACATGATCAGAGCACGACTCGACCCAATATAAATAAAGACACTAAACAGCTGCATCAGCGGCTACCTCGCGCTACGAGCAAGTCTACTCCTCGGTACCTGAGCGATGTCGTATAAAATATCATTCCAACAGAAGGGTGAGAATTCACATCAATATTGAAATTATAAGATAATGATTATTGTAAAACATATAAACACGAATAATAAATAATCTCACACTTCAATATTCATCAACAAGTATCACTTAAGTATCCACACAATTCATATCAAATTCCAATACTCAACAAGTCACAATCACACACATACTTCCATATGACAATCACACACATACTTCCATATGACAATCACACACATACTTCCATATAACAATCATATATGTCATGCGACTCGATGCAAACTCAATGCAACTCATGCCATGCGGTACCAACACTTGTTATTTTTTTTTTGGTTTTTACATTTAAACCGGGTCCGTTCCCTAGACCAATAACAAAACAAAAGCCCATCCCCTAGGCTTTCAAACCCCACTCTAGGTTTGGGACAAGTCACTAGCTCCCACGGAACTAGCAAGCATTGCCTCTTGACACAAATGATGCATATGCAATCAACAACCATATGCAATTAAGACCATTCCCTAATCTTAATATTATGCACCACACTTGAATTACCATACAATTGCACACACAATCACATTTTGAAAATTAAGACATTCATCCTTCTAATGTTACCAATACACATAGTAAGTGATTTACAAAAATTAACACAGTCTAATATCATTTCACAAATATCACAATACCGATTACACATAGAATAATTAATCCATCACCAATAATTGAATCCAATATTCAATAAATGTTCGCTATTCAATAAATAATAATCAATATTTAAAATAAGCAATCAATATTTAATTAACTAATCAATATTCAATAAACAATTCAATATTTAATAAATAATTTAATATCTAAATAAATAATCAATATTTAATTAAATGATCAATATTTAAATAAATAGTAAATATCTAAATAAATAATTAATTTAATATTCAATAAATAATTACTATTTTAATAAACTACCAATATTTCAATAATTAGTCAATATTTAATAAATCTTCAATGTCTTAACAACTATTTCAATATTTTAATAAAGTTCCAATAATTAAATAAGCTCTCAATAATTAAATAATAGAGTTCCAATAATTAATAAAACTATATTTTATCTACTGGTACTTTCGCTACAATAACCGAGAAGAGGGTCACATGTTCAATTCATATCCTAGTATAATGGTTCGCTACAGTATATTGCAGACAAATATCACAAGTTTCAATTGTTTTAATTGATAAGTTATAGTATAGAAATTGAAAGGAAGGGGATATTGTAGATGAAATGTTTGATGAAAAGCGAAGGTGAAATTGGATTAATTGTTGTTTTGGAATTTGGACAGAATTAACGTCGAACCAACCAAAGTACTTCGTCGTTAATAATTTTGTTAAATTCAATTGCAGCCTTTAAGCGGTTATAATACCAGATTAAGGAAGACATATCCATACTCAATAGCTTGCGCTACAGTAAAGTAATGTTTTCAATTTCATTTTTTCCTATTTCCCTTTAACTAAATTGTTAAAGTGATATAACCAAATAATTATACTGATACCTCAGAAATAACCAACCGCAACATATTTGCCAGCATCAACAAATGGCCACCACATCTATTACCTATTATTTACTAGCTAAAAAAAATAAAGTAGCTCACATATTCCTCTCTTATTTCCTGCGCATACAGCAGGTGAGGGATAACATACATTCATCAATTTTTCTCTAGACTCCTGCGCCACTGCTGTAAATGCACCTTATAATTATTCTAATTTTTCAATTCCAATGGATACTCTAAATATTAGATGGGTCTCTCAAATATTACCCAAAAATTAATTTCTAAACATTCAAAATTAATAATTTCAGAAATTAACCTTAACCTAATTAATTTCAGTTTCATAAAAAGTTTTGGGGATTTATTCTAACCCTATTTCTATCAAATAATCAATACCTAATAATTCCAATAATGAGGGAAACCCACCCTTACCTTGAATTTCTTGATGAATTTGTTCCTTGATCTTTGAGTTCCTCTCCTCTTTCCTTCCTACTCTTCCTTCTCTTCTACTCTTCTAAGTTCTCTTCTCCAACTTTTCTTACTAACTTTCTCCTCTAAAACCCTAACTATTCATAAACCAAATGGGCCTAACTCAACCCATTACTCTTAATATTAACACCTCGCCTTAAGCCCAATAATTTCCAACAATCATAATATCATATAAAATATAATAGATTAAGTATTTTACTAAATACTAACAATCTAATTAAAATAAATAATTAGATAAATTCCACAATTCAATTTATTTTTAAATAATAAATTAAATCACATATTTCAATTTAATCACTTAAATCAATTAATTCACACAAATTAAATAAACCAATTAATTTATATAAACTCAATAAACTATATATATCAATTAATTCATATAAATTCACTAAATCAAGTAATTCATGTAAATCAAATATTTTCAAATAAATTAGATAAATCACATAAATCAATATTTAATAAAATCACACAATAATTAATATAAATAATTAATTAATAAAAATCGGGGTGTTACAACTCTCCCCCACTTAAAAGATTTTCGCCCTCGAAAATTACCTCAAACGAATAACTCGGGATATGACTCCCTCATCTGACTCTCAAGCTCCCAAGTCACGTTTCCACCGGTCGGTCCTCCCCAAGCGACCTTCACCAACGCGATCTCTTTACCTCGAAGTTGCTTCAACTCTCGATCCTCAATCCGCATAGGTGATGTCTCCACAGTCAGGTTATCTCTCACCTGCACATCATCTACTTGGACTACATGAGACGGATCCGCAATGTATTTCCTCAACTGAGATACATGGAACACGTCATGGAGATTAGCAAGCGACAGCGGCAAAGCGATCCGATAGGCTACCTCTCCTATCCTTTGCAAGATTTGATAAGGACTATTGAAACGCGGTGTCAACTTACGCGACTTCAATGCCCTACCAACGCCAGTTATCGGAGTGACTCGAAGAAACACATGATCTCCTTCTTGAAACTCAAGTGCTTTTCTCCTCTTGTCATGATAACTCTTCTGACGACTCTGAGAAATCTTCATCTTCTCCTGAATCATCTTAATCTTATCAGTGGTTTGTTGAATGATCTCGGGTCCAACCACGACACTCTCTCCCGACTCATACCAACACAACAGTGTCCTACACCGCCTACCATACAATGCCTCAAACGGTGCCATACCGATACTAGAATGAAAGCTGTTGTTGTAAGTGAACTCAATCAAAGGCAAGTAGCTATCCCAAGCTCCTCCTTTCTCCAACACACAAACTCTCAAAAGATCCTCAAGTGACTGAATCGTCCTCTCAGTCTGTCCATCGGTCTGCGGATGATAAGCAGAACTCAACCGCAACTTCGTACCCAAGGTACCTTGCAAACACTCCCAAAATCTCGAAGTAAACCTCGGATCTCTATCTGAAACAATGCTAGATAGAATACCATGCAAACTGACAATCCTCTCAATGTACAGCTTCGTCAATCTGTCCAATGGGTAATCCATACGCATAGGAATAAAGTGAGCATATTTCGTCAATTTGTCCACAATAACCCAAATAGCTTCAAAGTTACTCGGTGTTCTAGGTAAACCAGAAACAAAATCCATAGATATGATATCCCATTTCCACTCAGGAATAGATAACGGTTGCATCAAACCCGATGGTTTCTGATGCTCAATCTTCGACTTCTGGCAAGTCAAACAAGAATACACAAACTCGGCAATATCCTTCTTCATACGAGGCCACCAAAATACTTTCCTCAAATCTTGGTACATCTTAGTAGCACCCGGATGAATACTTAGTCCACTACGATGTCCTTCCTCAAGAATACTCTTCTTCAACTCAACAATGTCCGAAACACAAACTCTATCACAACATCTCATGATACCGTTCTCATCAATCCGGAAATCACCACCTTGGCCTTGATTGATCAAAGTTAACCGATCAACCAAACTCAAATCAGATTTTTGGCCTCCTCGAATCTCATCGAGAATGCCACTAGTAAGCTTCAACATACCAAGTCTAACTCCATAAGAAGTCTTCTCACACACCAAACTCAAATCATGAAATTGCTCAATCATTTCCAACTCTTTTACCATCATCATTGACATATGCAAAGATTTCCTACTCAATGCATCAGCTACCACGTTTGCCTTACCCGGATGGTAATTCAAACCAAAATCATAATCTTTCAAAAGTTCCAACCATCTCCTTTGCCTCGCATTCAATTCTTTCTGATCAAAGAGATACTTTAAACTCTTATGATCACTATACACCTCAAATCTCGTACCAAACAAGTAATGCCTCCAAAGTTTCAACACAAACACAACAGCGGCCAACTCTAAGTCATGCGTCGGATAATTCCTCTCATGCACTTTAAGTTGCCTTGAAGCATAAGCTACAACTTGCCGATTTTGCATCAACACACCTCCCAAACCCATCAAAGAAGCATCACAATACACAACAAATGGTTCTGACGGATTCGGTAAAATCAAAATAGGAGTTGTAGTCAATCTTCTCTTAAGTTCTTGAAAACTTTCCTCACACTTTGCATCCCAAACAAAAGCTTGACCCTTCCTAGTCAATAGCGTCAATGGCAAGGATAACTTAGAAAATCCTTCAATAAACTTCCGATAGTAACCTGCTAAACCAAGAAAACTTCTAATCTCAAAAACTGATTTTGGAGCTTCCCATTGTGATACAGCTTCAACCTTCGACGAATCAACCGCAATACCTCTACTCGAAATCACATGTCCAAGAAAACTAACTACCTTTAACCAAAACTCGCACTTAGAAAGTTTAGCATACAACTGCTTCTCTCTCAACACAGATAACACAATCTTCAGATGCTCAGCATGTTCCTTTTCACTCTTTGAATAGATCAAAATATCATCAATGAAAACAACCACAAACTTGTCCAAATAAGGATTGAAAATCCTATTCATGTACTCCATAAATACACCTGGTGCATTAGTCACACCAAATGGCATCACAGAATACTCATAATGTCCATACCTCGTTCGAAAAGCAGTCTTCTGAATATCTTCAGCCTTCACACGAATCTGATGATACCCAGATCTCAAATCTATCTTACTAAACACACTTGCACCAACCAATTGATCCTCAAATCATCAATCCTCGGAAGTGGATACTTATTCTTGATAGTCACCTTGTTCAATTGTCTATAGTCCACACAAAGTCTCATAGAACCCTCTTTCTTCTTAACCAACAAAACTGGTGCACCCCACGGTGACACACTTGGACGAATAAACCTCTTCTCAAGAAAATCCTCAAGTTGACTCTTCAACTCTTTCAACTCTGATGCGGACATACGGTATGGAGCCATCGATACCGGACTAGTTCCAGGAACTAAGTCGATCGAAAACTCCACCTCGCGTTTCGGCGGTAAATCACTTATCTCATCAGGAAAAACTTCCAGAAAGTCACGAACAATTGGTAAAGTATCAATTGCTCCACTTTCACTAATGCTCAAAGTTACCATCAACATAAACACCTTGGCACCATCTTGCACTAACTCATTCACTTGCTTAGCAGACATAAACAAGTCTCCTTCATTCTCAGGTTCAAGGAAAATAACCGTTTTATCAAAACAGTTAATATAAACACGATTGAATTCCAACCAATTCATCCCAAGAGTAACATCAAGTTGATCTAAGTGAAGACACACTAAATCAACTCTAAAGTCTCTACCAAAAATACTCAACGGACAATTCAAACACACATATGAGGTAGTTACTGAACCCATGGCAGGAGTATCAATAACCATACCACCACTCATAACAGACAACTCAAGATTCAATCTTTTCACACAATCCAAAGAAATAAAAGAATGTGTAGCTCCAGTATCAATTATTGCAACCAAAGGTATACCATTAATGAAGCACGTACCTCGGATCAAATGATCTTCACTAGCAGTCTCGGATCCTGATAGAGCAAACACCTTTCCTTTCGCTTGAGCCGTCTTTGGTTTGTCACACTTGGTACTAATGTGCCCTTGCTCACCACAGTTGTAGCAAGTCACATTCGCACCGCTTCTGCACTCCATAGCTTTGTGGCCTGGCTTGCCACACTTGAAACATTTCTGCTCAACACTTTTGCACTCAGGAGCACGATGTCCTTCAACACCACATCTATAACACTTAACTGGAGTGGAAGCTCCTCCCCCACTCGGCTTCTTGCTACCACCAGCTTTCTGTTTCCCCTTATCAATAGGAGTCACATACGGCTTTCCTCTGAATTGACCTTTTCCTTTCTTATCATTCAAACTCTTATAGTGTGCAAATCGAGCTCTACTATCCTCATCATAGATCTTGCTTTTGTTCACCAACTCAGAAAATCGCCTAATCTCCTGATAACCAATGGCTTGCTTGATTTCAGGCCTCAGACCATTCACATACTTAAGACACTTGGATCTTTCAGCACTAGAAGCGTTGTAGTGAGGACAATACTTAATCAGCTCTTCAAATCTTGTTGCATACTCAGCCACAGTTAAGTTACCTTGCTTTAATTCAAGAAACTCAATCTCCTTCCTCCCACGAACATCTTCGGGAAAGTACTTCTCCAAAAATGTATCCTTGAAAAGATCCCAAGTAATATCAATCTCATCTTCTTCAAACCATTGGCGAGTGTTATTCCACCAGTGCTCAGCTTCCTTCACAAGCATGTGAGTGCCAAACTGCACCTTTTGCTCATCTGAACAGTTCATGACTCGAAAGATCTTCTCGATCGCTTCTAGCCATTCTTGTGCTTGGTCAGGATCATGTGTTCCCTTGAATGACGGTGGATTGTTCTTCTGGAACCCTCCTAAAGCATGGAACTCATCATTAGCATTGTTTCCAACATTTGCACGACCTTGCTGAATCTGTCTAATTGCTCCAGCCAACATCTCCAATGCTGCAGCAATCGCATCATCATTCCTACCCGCATCATTCCTACCTGCAACCATAGCTCTTGAATCCAACAACAAATCCTCGTTAGAATAAATAATACTGATAGTGCTACACACACATATCAAGTACAAAAGAAACTAAACACGCTAACAACTTGGTCAACTGACCTACCTTGCTCTGATACCACTAATGTAACACCCTTCTAATCCCCGCATAAAACATACAATAAATCAGAGTAAATAATCATGCTATTCATTTAAGGGTGTCACACATAATCATAAAACATCATAAAACACCTGTCATGCTCATTAACACTTAAGTAATTTCATGGTTTTCAAAAACTTCTCTTAGCATGTAGCAGCGGATTCCAAATAATCATAATAGACATAAAGAGAGTTTCATGCTCATCACATTAATAAACGAAACTTGGGCATAAAAGCCAACTTCAATACAGATCAAGTAAGCATAAAAGTATAAGTAGAGTACATAATGTATCTCTAAAACATAAACCAAACGATCCCAGTGTTACATGATCAGAGCACGACTCGACCCAATATAAATAAAGACACTAAACAGCTGCATCAGCGGCTACCTCGCGCTACGAGCAAGTCTACTCCTCAGTACCTGAGCGATGTCGTATAAAACATCATTCCAACAGAAGGGTGAGAATTCACATCAATATTGAAATTATAAGATAATGATTATTGTAAAACATATAAACACGAATAATAAATAATCTCACACTTCAATATTCATCAACAAGTATCACTCAAGTATCCACACAATTCATATCAAATTCCAATACTCAACAAGTCACAATCACACACATACTTCCATATGACAATCACACACATACTTCCATATGACAATCACACACATACTTCCATATAACAATCATATATGTCATGCGACTCGATGCAAACTCAATGCAACTCATGCCATGTGGTACCGACACTTGTTATTTTTTTTCGGTTTTTACATTTAAACCGGGTTCATCCCCTAGACCAATAACAAAACAAAAGCCCGTCCCCTAGGCTTTCAAACCCCACTCTAGGTTTGGGACAAGTCACTAGCTCCCACGGAACTAGCAAGCATTGCCTCTTGACACAAATGATGCGTATGCAATCAACAACCATATGCAATTAAGACCATTCTCTAATCTTAATATTATGCATATCTCAAATAATTCATCACACTTGAATTACCATACAATTGCACACACAATCACATTTTGAAAATTAAGACATTCATCCTTCTAATGTTACCAATACACATAGTAAGTGATTTACAAAAATTAACACAGTCTAATATCATTTCACAAATATCACAATACCGATTACACATAGAATAATTAATCCATCACCAATAATTGGACCCAATATTCAATAAATATTCGTTATTCAATAAATAATAATCAATATTTAAAATAAGCAATCAATATTTAATTAACTAATCAATATTCAATAAACAATTCAATATTTAATAAATAATTTAATATCTAAATAAATAATCAATATTTAATTAAATGATCAATATTTAAATAAATAGTAAATATCTAAATAAATAATTAATTTAATATTCAATAAATAATTACTATTTTAATAAACTACAAATATTTCAATAATTAGTCAATATTTAATAAATCTTCAATGTCTTAACAACTATTTCAATATTTTAATAAAGTTCCAATAATTAAATAAGCTCTCAATAATTAAATAATAGAGTTCCAATAATTAATAGAACTATATTTTATCTACTGGTACTTTCGCTACAGTAACCGAGAAGAGGGTCACATGTTCAATTCATATCCTAGTATAATGGTTCGCTACAGTATATTGCAGACAAATATCACAAGTTTCAATTGTTTTAATTGATAAGTTATAGTATAGAAATTGAAAGGAAGGGGATATTGTAGATGAAATGTTTGATGAAAAGCGAAGGTGAAATTGGATTAATTGTTGTTTTGGAATTTGGACAGAATCAACGTCGAACCAACCAAAGTACTTCGTCGTTAATAATTTTGTTAAATTCAATTGCAACCTTTAAGCGGTTATAGTACCAGATTAAGGAAGACATATCCACACTCAATAGCTTGCACTACAGTAAAGTAATGTTTTCAATTTCATTTTTTCCTATTTCCCTTTAACTAAATTGTTAAAGTGATATAACCAAATAATTATACTGATACCTCAGAAATAACCAACCGCAACACATTTGCCAGCATCAACAAACGACCACCACATCTATTACCTATTATTTACTAGCTAAAAAAAATAAAGTAGCTCACATATTCCTCTCTTATTTCCTGCGCATACAGCAGGTGAGGGATAACATACATTCATCAATTTTTCTCTAGACTCCTGCGCCACTGCTGTAAATGCACCTTATAATTATTCCAATTTTTCAATTCCAATGGATACTCTAAATATTAGATGGGTCTCTCAAATATTACCCAAAAATTAATTTCTAAACATTCAAAATTAATAATTTCAGAAATTAACCTTAACATAATTAATTTCAGTTTCATAAAAAGTTTTGGGGATTTATTCTAACCCTATTTCTATCCAATAATCAATACCTAATAATTCCAATAATGAGGGAAACCCACTCTTACCTTGAATTTCTTGATGAATTTGTTCCTTGATCTTTGAGTTCCTCTCCTCTTTCCTTCCTACTCTTCCTTCTCTTCTACTCTTCTAAGTTCTCTTCTCCAACTTTTCTTACTAACTTTCTCCTCTAAAACCCTAACTATTCATAAACCAAATGGGCTTAACTCAACCCATTACTCTTAATATTAACACCTCACCTTAAGCCCAATAATTTCCAACAATCATAATATCATATAAAATATAATAGATTAAGTATTTTACTAAATACTAACAATCTAATTAAAATAAATAATTAGATAAATTCCACAATTCAATTTATTTTTAAATAATAAATTAAATCACATATTTCAATTTAATCACTTAAATCAATTAATTCACACAAATTAAATAAACCAATTAATTTATATAAACTCAATAAACTATATATATCAATTAATTCATATAAATTCACTAAATCAAGTAATTCATGTAAATCAAATATTTTCAAATAAATTAGATAAATCACATAAATCAATATTTAATAAAATCACACAATAATTAATATAAATAATTAATTAATAAAAATCGGGGTGTTACAACTGAGGCCCAAAAAGTTTTCTGTACAAGGGAAATGGGTCTTACACTCTCTCAAGAGGCCTAAGTGTTTTAAAATGAAAAGAAATGAGACTTATAGCTCAAGGAGAAGCCCAATGGTCTTTTTTGTTAAAAGGCGACGATCGCGCCGAACTTTGTAAATGTACAGAGGGACTTATATAATATCTGAGGCCCAAAATATTTATTCACAAAAGGGATGGGACTTACACTCTATTAGAGACCCAAGGTTTATTTTAGAAAAAGAAATGGGGCTTACAACACGAGGGGAGGCCCAGATGATTTTCAGTTTGAAAATGACGATCGCGCCGAGATTTTTAACGTATCGGGACTTATACAATAACCGAGACCCAAAATATTTTTGTACAAAAAGGGTTGGGTCTTACACTCTATTAGAGGCCCAAAAGTGTTTGAAAAAGATTTGTTAGGGTGAAAATCAAAGAAACCCCAATTTCATTTTTTAAAGGCATTTTTCAAAGAAAAATCAAGTAAAAAATGATAAAAATATCAAATAAAATCATTAATCATGTTATAAACAATGATTAAGGTTTATGAAAAAGTATTTTATCCACATGAATATTTAAAATCATTTTGGTTTTAAAAATCAAGAAAAAGAAATCATTTTAAAAGCATTTAAAACAATTTAAAACAATATTTTTGAATATATTAAAAATATATCAAATAATAATATTTTTTGTGATTTTTTGGTGGATTAAAATATTATGGAGTATGAGTAAGAAGTGTGTAAAACAGAATTGGAAAATGATGATTTTTGCTATGTAAAAGAATTGGTTGAGTTTTGAAGATAAACTAAGAAAAAGAGGAAAGATGTCACAACATCACATTCGACATCTTTCATGAGTTTTGAAGATAAGAGAAAAAGGAAAGATGTCACAACATCACATTCGACATCAGAACTGCACCTTGGTTTTCAACATCTTTTTTATCAAACTTCAAACATTCATAACTCTCTCAATTTTTAACGAAATTAAAATCCGTAAGAACCTATCTTGACTGATTTTTCGCAAGGAAGCCAATGGTATCACTCATACATACTGAAACTTAATGTACAGCACACACAAGGCAAAAAACCAGAACTGCATGTTGATTTTAAACATCTTTGCTTATCAAACTTTCAACACTCATAACTCTCTCAATTTTTAACGAAATTAAAATCCGTAAGAACCTATCTTGACCAATTTTTGGCAAGGAATCCAATGGTATCACTCATACATACTGAAACTTAATGTATATCACACACAAGGCAAAAAACCAGATCTGCACCTTAAGTTTAAAACAACATAAACTCCACATATAAACATGTTAAAGTGCAAACAGTAGGAGGATCATATCATACACATTAAGGACTACATTTTTGCTTCAAGAATTGTTCAATATGATGCATGTATGTGGATAACAAAGGAAAGCATGATTGAAAGAATTCAAGTTGTGAATTTTATCTCTTTTTTTGGAGATTTTGTGCAACCTACCAAGTGCTTTGTTCCAGAAATGATTTGATGCTTTGGACACCCTCAAATGACCTCTTAGAAGCTTTTAGGATGGTTGGAATCAGCTGGAAACCTCTGGATCAAGTTTGAGCACTTTCTTGCAAAATGGGCAAAAGTGGCCAAAATGCCAACTCTCTCAAATGGTGTTCCAGATGTGTGGCACCATTTGGGACAGTTCAAGGATGATATTTGGAGTGTGTTTGAGGTTTTATCTGGTTTGGAAAGTGACTGAATCAAGACATGGCTTGAAAAATGCAAAAAAAGTCCAATTTTGAGGTTTTGAGAGGTGACTTTGTGATTTTGGTGTTACAAGTCACTTGTAATAGTTTGGATCACCTACATATGATGTTTATGAGGTGTTAGGATCATGAGATGTGATGGAAATGCTCTCTAACTCAAAAACTCAGAATTACCTTACTAAAGAAGGCATTTTGGAGTGAAAGAAGTGATTTTGAGGAAAGCATCTATTTGATGGCTTTGGTGTACTCAAACTAAGCACAAATGAGCTCTATTTATAGTAGAGTAAGTTTGTTTTGGCAGTAATAGTGAATGGTGGCTGCAGCAGAGGTTTGTTCAATGTTGGCCAATGAAAATCGAAGTCTCCTCTAGCCATTGACTAGAGGTTAGAGCACAGAGCTTTGGTTCCCTACTTGTTGGAGGAATCTTGACTGAATTCAGTTGTAAATGTGTCAGTCCATGCCACCTCTAAGCATCTATTGAATCCAAAATTGGAGTCTTATCCCTCTTTTAGGGATTTATAGGTTTGGCGTGCTACTTCTTGTTCCAAGGACTTTGGAGGCTTGGTTTTGATCCTCAGATGTGTCCAAGATGATGACAAGGCTTGGAAATTCGTGTGGCACAAGAAATGTGCAAATCTGTCCTGAAACATGTCTTAAAAATCAGCTGCAGCAAGCCTTGTTGTAAAATCCATAACTTCTTGCTCAAGAATGATAAATGGCTGTTCCAGGACTCTTGGAAAGCTGAGATGACATACTTCAACTTTGATGTTTGACCCTAGACTTGGTTCAACTTGGATCATGGAGAAAAACATCCTTGAAGTTGGGACATTCTTGCTGGAAAATTATTAATGATGTCCCATGAAATGTTGAAACATTTGACAACTTTGATCATTAATAATTCCAAACTTTAATCACTTGTATCTTTTAATCCACTGTGATATTTTGAGTTGAATTGAATTGCACCTTTGATGCTTGTCCTGCACGGTGACAAAGCTTGAAAATTGTGTGGCAGAAGAAAAGGTGCACAAAATCTGTCCAAAAAAATAGCTGCAGCAAGCCTTCTTGTAAAGTCCATAACTTCCTGCTCGAGTATGATAAATGGACGTTCTACAACTTTCTGGAAAGTTGAGATGACGTACTTCAACTTTGATGTTCAATGATTGTGAAGATAAGACTTGTAAAGTTGTCAAAATTAACCTTGAACTTGTGTGATTAAATCTATCCTAAAAGCTGTCATGAAAATTCTGTTTTATCAATGCCTTTTGCAGAGACCATATCTTTCTGCTCGAGAGTGATAAATTAGCTTTATAGGACTTTCTGGAAAGGTGAGATGACGTACTTCAACTTTCATGCCCAGGGTTTTCCTGAATCAACTTGGATCATGGAGAAAAATATCTTTGAAGTTGGGACATTCTTGCTGGAAAAATATTAATGATGTCCTATGAAATGTCAGAACATTGGACATTAAGAATTCCCAACTTTGATCACTTATATCTTTTAATTCTTATGATATTTTGAGTTGATTCCTTCTTCAATGTTGAAGTATCAAATACCCTCTTTAAAAGTAGCTCTTACGCAAAATTAATGGATGCTTGGATCAATAGTTACAACCTTGAAAAGTTGTGCGCTTGAACATGATTTTAACTTAGAAAAAATTTCTAAGTTTACTTCAATTTGATCAATTTTGCAATTTTCCATAATTTCTTGATTTAAATTTGATCAAATTAAATCATCCATCATATTTTCTTGAGTAATGGCTTGTGAAGCTCAAAGTTGACCAAAAGTCAAACTTTGACTTTCTGCGTCAATTGACTTTGTATTAGATGAACTTGAGGCATGATCCACTTGGAATGTTGCACTCTTGTGCGTAATTTTTTATGTGGGAGTCCTCTTGATCCATTGTAGATGTTTGAGAGGTTAGACAAGTTGAAGATCATGTCATTCCTTGATTGATCCTTTGTCTAAATGCACTGAGAGGGCTTGGAACCCTAATTTTGACTGTAGTAAGTGTTCACCCATCTTTGGGGATACTGATGAGGCAAGATGGTTCATCCATATTGTGATGATGATTTGCACAATGATGGGAAATCTTAGGGGTTAAAATTTGGGGTATGACAATGAGGTGGTTAAAATTTTGAGAAACGTTGGTTTCATAACTAAGATCAAATACCCAACTTGGCTAACTAACTTGGTCCTGGTTCGAAAGACATGAAATAAATGGTGGATGTGTGTCAGTTTCATTAATTTGAACATGTCTGCATTAAAGATTCGTATTCATTTCCCCACATGTGAAGAATAGCCTTTTCTTGACCTTGACTAGGGTTTTGATGAAGACAAATACATCAATACAAGAAGAAAAAAGATAAACATATCAATGATAGCAAATGAAGAAAAATATGAGGACTATGATCAATAATGAAGAAAATGGCAAAGAATTCAGGTTAAAAGTCTTAATCTTTAAAATATCATGCTTCATTTCTTATATCAATTAAAAGCTTATAAAATATCACTCAAATATCACCTAACATGTTTTCAAAGTAAAAATCATCGAAACCATAGAAGCAATGCCTTTAAAAATGTGAATTTTCAAAACAAAAAAAATATAGTAATTGATTAACATAAAGCTGTAATCGATTACCAGTTGTAGATTTTCATTTTTTAACATAAAGGAATCAAGTAATTGATTACCACGGTTGTGTAATCAATTACCACCTGAACAAATGCACTTTTTATTTATAAGTGTAACACCCCAAATCTGTAAGAATATTTATTTAATTTATTTAAATATAATATTCGTGATTTTTTATGAATTTTGGTGGTTTGTGTTGGTGCCGATATTTTGTGGAGTTTTGGTTATTTATTTAAATAATAGTATATAATATATAATATATTGTATTATTATTTATTTAAATAATATTAGAGTAATTAAGGGTAAGATGGACTTTTGAGGAGGATTAGTGAGGGTATTATTGGGAAAGCCCATTTTAGAAGCCCAAAGGTTTAACAAAAAGGGGAATTAAGAGGAATAGGATTCAGTTGTTAGATCGTGAAAAGAAGGAGAAGGCGAGAGCTCTGGGGGAAAAGGGAAAGGCGAGGATTCGAGAAGGTTTCCAAGAACTCAAGAAAGAAAGCTTGGAATCGACAATCTAAGGTATGAGGAGTATTGCCTTTCATTGTTTTCGATATAGGAATTCGATGTGTTTAAAGCTGATTTTTTAGGGTTTGTGGGTTTATGAGTAAATTGATGATTTAAGGGTATCTTTGTGGATTGATGATGGATTATTAAGGGTTGAATTGAATCGAGTAAAAGTACACCTTCAAGGCTAATTTCTCTGTTGATGTTGTTTTGACCTTTGAAGGGAAAGGGGTTTATGAGAATCTTTGGGGTTGTGAAGGTTTAGGTGATTTTGAGTCAATATAGGGTAATTTAATCGACCTAATAGTTGTAGGTTTTGTGTCCTTGATTGCCGTAATACCTTAGGAATGTTTGGAGGATGTGGTTGAGGTAAAAGGAGGTTGAATTCGTGAGGTTTTTGGGTCTGTTATGCTACTGATGCGTAGCAGCGATTTTCTGAAGTCGCGAGTTCGCAAAGCGAACAGTTCCTTCGCAAGGCAAAAATTCGCCCCAGACTCGCAAATCGAGCAGCACAGCGAATGCGCGATGATTTTGTTTGACGATACTGAGATGAAATTTAATGGTGATTTAGAGTTCGCACGGCGAACTCCCCAGCGAATAGAGTAGCGAGCGTGACAGAATGTGATTTCTCTGGTTTTTGGTATGGGATTTTGGGGAGTCGCTGGCAGCTCGTAAAGCGAGCGCCAGAGCGAACGAGTTCGCAAAGCGAACATTCTAGCGAACGTCTGTTGTTCACGTAATGTTTTATGATGCTGGTGTTGTCTTGATGTTTTGATGCTATGATTTTTCTGATGATTTACCATGATGTTATTGATGCTATGATGATGATGATTTCATGATGTTTTGACGATTATGATTAACATGAGATTTTTGATGAATGATGATGCACGTGATGAGTTTTATTGATGATGATGATGATTATGACGTTGTGTATCATGCATTCATAACATTTAGACTCCGGTCTATTGATGATGTTAGGACTTCAGTCCAGTGATGATGTTAGGACTTCGGTCCAGTGGTGGCTCTAATCCCATTGTGTGGATTGGGGTCTATGACGTGCTCCGGTTCTTGTGTAGAATCGATCCTATTTTACGGGGATCTTTGGAGGGTGATGGCCTAGTGTCCATCGATTTGTGATGATTGGTACCACATGCATGAGTCTTGTTGTGCATTGCATATTTTTGGCATTGATGTAATTTATGATGTCGTGATCTTTGATGTTTGCCTTGTGATGACCCTGATGATGTTGTATATGATGATGTCGTCAATTTTATGCATATCTTGTTTTTATATTGATTATAATGAATTGTGATTACTCACCCTGCCTGTTTGAATGTTGCCTCCACGTGGGTAATGTGCAGGTGATCATGATTAGTTGTGTGGATGCCTTTGAGGACTTTTGAAGTTTATTTGCTTTTGGTCGACTTAGAGGGTCATTGCTCTGATAGTGTAACATCGGGTTGGGATCGTTGAGTCGAAACATGTTGAACCTATTATTTGTTATTATTATTTTTATTTTTGAAGATTATGGTTTTATTATAAACCCTTTTGTTTTGTGTCATGGTGGTTATGGTGGTTCCGCTGCTATAGTTGATGGCTTTTGAATGTTTTGATGACGATTTGAATATTTTGAAGAAAACGCGCGTTTACGGAGTAAATATGTTAATTTAAGTTTTATTGGGAAATGTGCACCCTTCTGAGGTGATTTTTACTCTGATAATTGGTGGATTTTGCCGTGTATATTCGTGGGTTAGAAAAGGGTGCTACAATAAGTGCATAAGAAAAGGTATGTAATGGTTCATGGTTCATTTTCAAAGTGTTTCCTTGTTTCATGGGTGTTTCAATGTGTGTATAAATGTTGTTTTACAATAGGAAACGAAAAAACAAAACTTGAAACAAATTTAAAAATCAAATTTACATAATTCAAATATTATTTTTCATGTGAGCTTATTTTTCAAAATCTTTTGAAACTTTGTGAACTTTGATAAACCAAAAAAAGTTTCAAACTTAAAACACAATCTGAGCATTTAAGTGGTATAAAATTGAAAGGTGATGTTGATAAGAATAAAAAATCCAAGTTAGAATTTGATTATGGTATAGACTACATAAAATTTTCATTTCTCATCAAAAGTGAGTGTAACTTGTTTCGCCATAGTATTTGGTGAAGATCATCATAGTGTTTGGTGATTGTGGAAAAAGTTATTCGAGTCAGTGTGATTCATCATAGTGTTTGGTTCTTGTCTAAAAATATAGTGGTGTGCTTCCAAGCGTGGGATGGGATATATGCATTCTTTAGAGTGCTTAGTGTGAGACTTGTAAAGAACATTTGATCATAGTGGAAAATCCTATAAGGAGACAAAGGGACTAGATGTACTCTTAAGTTGGCAAGGTGGCTAGGATAAATATTTGTGTCATTTTACATTACACACTTTATATTCTAGCACCTAACTTAGTATAATTTTTGAACAAGTTAAACAATTATAAACTCGCTTCCAACAAAATTATAGTTTCACAAATTAGCACCTAAACTCATAAAAATCAGACATTCTAATTCACCCCTCTTAGGTTGCATTCTATATTTACAATTACTATCAAAGCAAGATTTTGGTAATTTGCTCGTATCTCAATGATACATGGCTTCCACTAAACCACTCTTAGGAGAAGGTTCCAGTATAAATAGACCACCTTGCTTAACCGATGAATGTTGTGATTTTTGGAAAATACGAATACAAATATTCATTGAATCTCATGGCATAGAAGTTTCAAATGAAGTTGAAGAAGAACCCTTCATACCTACTACTATTATTGATGGTTTAGAAAAACCCAAGCCTAAGATGCATGAAGTGAAGATGATACAAAGAAAATTCAGTATGACAAAAGGCCAAAAAATTCTAGCATCAAACTTAGGAATGAATGAATTATTTAGAGTATCAAATTGTAAAACAGCTACATAAATATGAAATGCCCTAGAAATAAAACATGAAGGAATAAAAGAAGTAAAAATATCAAGATTAAATACCTTTTCCGATGAGTATGAAATGTTTAAAATATTATTGGAAGAGAATATTCTAGATATTCGAAAGAGGTTCACCCACTTAACAAATCATTTAACTGTTCTTGGAAAATATTTTACTAACAATGATTTGAATTTGAAGGTTCTTAGATCATTAATAAGAGCATGGCAACCAAAGGTGACAACCATTTCAGAAAATAAATGTCTATAAAAAATGACATTGGCATCACTATTTGGAAAATTACAAGAACGTGAGTTAGAACTTGAACGATTTGAGAAGCATGAAGGACGTGAACATAAAGTTAGACCCCTTGCATTAAAGATTAAAGTTAAAGAGTATGATGAAAAAGATTATGTTGAAGAAGAATCTCAATCTAATAATGAAGAAGATGATGAAGATATAGAAGTACTATTCAAGAAGTTTGAAGAATTCTTAAAATAAAAGACAAGACAATAAAATTTGGTCAAGGAAATAAGTTTATAAAGAAGGATAAAGCATTAACTTCAAGAAAAAAATTCATTTTCTTTGAATGTGGAAAACAAGAACCTATTAAAAGTGATTGTCCTTTTCTTCAAAAGAAGAACGAATTAAAAAAATAGGATAGAAAGTCTGTCATACCTCAAAAAATACAATCTTCGCGATGCGCAAAACTAGGGTTTGCACGATCACGGAAGGACTTATGAGAGTCGCCATCGAACTTTATTCATTCCTAAGAAGGGAATGGGAAAATATCGAGAAAACCCACAGGTAAAAGGATAGGGTATGGTCATCGCAACCATGTTAGGTTCGGAAGTCAGTTATGTAAGGAGAAGGTACTAGCACTCCCTACATCCATCGTACTCGATGGAAACCGTCTAAGTTGTGTAGGCATGAAAGGTGTTCAATATTTTCTAGCTTGCTAAGGGAAAGAGTGGATGATATCTTGAGGGAAAAAGAAAGATTTTTATTATTGAGTTCGTCTGAGTTTTCAGCCCAGTGTCTACGTATCCCAGAGGGAATCAGAACTTCGTAGTTCTTGTGGAAAATGTTTTTGTTTGTTGTGTGTTTTTTATGGACAATGCTAGGTAGCACATCCTTTTTGAAAATTTTTAACTGAAAAGCCAAGAGGCAAAAAGGTTTGAGATTTGTTAAATGTCTTTTAGAGTTTGAAAAGAGGTTAGAGGTAAGTTAAAGTATTTTTGGAGTTTTTTGAAAAAAGATTTTAGTTTTAAATGAGACGGAAAACTAGCCTAATGCTAAAGCTTAGGGTTAAGATCAAGGGAAAAGCTACCTAATTTTAATAGTTTAATCCTAAAGTCTACGTGCCTATCCTAATTCTATTCATCGAAGATACGATTGAATCAAGAACTTAAGGGAACGGGAAAAATCATAATTGTCAAAGATTCACATCGCAACTTCATAGGAACATTAACAGATAAATAATCGAAGTTGACATCAAAATTAATTAAAGTTTTAATTAAGGTAAATTGCAAAAAAAAAAAAAAATGAATGAAAAAACTAAGTTAGGGGTGGTGGGTTTTTCTTCAAAAAAATAATGCTCATGGGCACATAAGCCCATCCTTCTTCATAAAAAACAAATAGAGATAAAAAGAGGGAAAAAAGGACATTGGGCCGGGTACCTCATTCATCCGCCCAATCCAACAACATTATAACATTGTAAAGGGGAAAAGAAACAAAAGTCAGTATCCTCTTCAAGCTTCTTCTCCCCCACCCGTGTGAATTCTTTTCTCTGCAAATCGTGCGTGCGACACTGTTGTGAATTTTTCTCCTCTAAATCTGATGGTTTTTGTGTGTGAACAATGATTTTCTGTGTGATTTTCTGATGCGTGTTTGTCTCCTCTGTAAATCGCGTGAATCCCCTTTAAATAGGCTGAGAGACTTGAAATTCAAATTTCGAAATTAAGTGTGTATCGAAACTTGTTTTGGAAAGAAACATATATGTTGTGAACGCGATTTCGTGACAGACTGTAATGTTATTTCCGTTTCAATTCAAACATGTCCAAGCATGCTCAGATTTCTTTCCTTGTTCGAATTTGATTTCTCCCTGAATGTTTGATATTGTGATGAAACATGTCTGTGTATGTTTGGAAAGAATATGATCCTTATTTTCTTGTTATTTTTGTGTGCAATTCATGGCTATTGATGAGGATTGTTTCTGTTTGAAATTAGCAGGACAGGTGTTGTTGGCATGAACTCTACCAACTTTGGCAGCAGCTATGAATTCAGGCTTTATGGATGTAACAAAACTTCAATGTCAGATCATGAGATTAGTGAATCAAATTTGAGTCATCTTGTGAACAATGGCGGAGCCAACAAGACCTTTGGCATACTTGTCATGAAGTTGATGTTAATGCATTATTGTCTTGGCTAGAAGTTTGTCAACAAATGTGGACCTGGCAGAAGTCTAAAAATTCCATGGAAAAAACAACTGCAGAATACAATACGCTTGCACATCATTTGCGTGTTGACTTACTAGGTGTTGATGCATCAGGTCCTCTCGTATCATTCGAGCTGCTTCTTGCTGTTCAAAAGCTTTGGATTCAAAATACTCGAGCCAAGCTGCATCGTCTTTCTCCGGATCAGATAAAGACGAATCATGTGGCTCCAGTTTTTTCGGTGAGAGCTTATTCATCAGCCTTAGAAACCTACTGCCAACGAAATTTAGCAGGCTGCAAGGTATATGGCCGAGCTTATCCTAGGACGACGAGGAACAAAAGCTATGGATTTTAAATGCATATCAGGGCTATTCAACTCTAGCATCACTTTCATCTTCATTAAATGTTGGCCATTGATTCTTTTGTAGAGTTTGTGAAATTCTTTGAACTATTTTTATAATGAAACCAATCTTATTTGTTTTGTAAAGAACTTTGTAAACATTGAATCTTGCACCTTGTATCTTGTATGAAAAGAAATTGGTCTTGAGATTGAAACTTGAATTGGAACTTGAAATTCATGCTTGAACTTGTACTTTGGACTTGATTTGAACTTGATTTGAACTTCGACACTTTTGTCTTGAATTTTATGAAAACATGACTCTTGAAATCGATTAGCGCACCTTAAATCTTGGAATTAAAACTTGATGCAAATCTCACGAAAATCTCCTTGCTCTTTGTAACTTGAATTTTTTAATGATGAGTTTTTTAACAAATCACTTGCCACAATTCATGGATTCGAGAATTGAAAGTTTGAACATGGTCTTTAGGTTTAGATATTTGCATTTTTAAGAAACCTACATGAATCAAACTTAACATGCTTATCTCTTGATCCCGTTTAATCTAACCATTTAAATTCCAAACACTATGAATCAAACTTTGATGCTATAAGCCAAATCACAACTTGGTCACTTTGCAAATATTGAACCTGACGAAGAAATGACTTTGAAAAGAAAAAACTTAATTCCAAGTATTCTCAGTTGAAGTAATGATGAAGCATTAATCATGTACCCTAGCATCTTGATCTCGGGGTATCCCTGATCTATAAGAAAACAAATCCTGATCTTGACTTTAACGAGATATGGCCACCAATCTGTCCAAGCCATTTTTAAAGAATTGTTCTAAGAATAGCCCAAGAATGAGAAAGAGCTCTAACAACGAGGCTTTTGATCAAATAGAAACCCTAGGACTACTTCGAGTTGGGATCAACGGGTCATGCCCTGAAACGCTTGACTGAGAGAAGCATTATCATCTACACTTAAAATTAATGCACCCACACAAACTTGTTAATCATAATAAACACGCACACAAGATCCTATGACTTAAATCTCAGATGATCATGGCCAAAGGCCAAATGATCTTACAGAGAGAAAACTGAGAAATGTAGGACAAATTTGGGGTATGACAAAGTCAAGAAGAACATATATTACTTGGGAGAACAATGATGTTAGCAATACCTTAAATTATGGAAATTAAGAACAAGTACATCTATCTTTGATGATTCACATCACTCTAATGATGACGAGGTTAGTAATTTTCACTCTAGTGATAAACCTTCTTATGATAAATTACAAGATGCTTTTAATGACTTGCATGATGAATGTATAATGTTTTCTAGACCGTGTACTAAGCAAATGAAGATAATTTCATCTTTAGAAAGTAAATCTAAAAGCATGCAGTATGAGTTAGAAAGACCTAATTACACATCAAGCTAGTTGTTCAACATGTAATAATTGTGCATCTCTTGAATCTAAAATTGTTGAACTAAATCAAGTTATATGCAAATAATAAAATGGAAAATATGGATTTGATTATTTGATAAGTGATCAAAGGCATGCAAATGATAAAAGTGGATTTGGATATTCTAAACATGAAAATTATAATGGAGCCAAAAACATGGTTTTTATGAAATCTTACAATGCATATAACAATATTCAATCAAGAAAAATGTGTGATAATGTACAACGTAGAAAGGCGTATAAAAATAATTGTTTCTATGATCATAAAGAGAAAATACCTAACATGACACACACTTGCTATTATTGTATTATTATAGGTCATACCCCTAAAGCATGATATATTAGAAAATTTGGTATAACTCGTGGTAAATATGTGTGGGTTGAGAAAGGAACTAACCCAAAATGACCCAAAGACTATTGGGTACTGTTATGAAAAGATGCCCAAGAAAACAAAATATGATCAGTTTCTTGATCAACAAGAAACCCATAAGGTAAAGGAAAAGAGATAATAGAAGAGAAAGATATTCAAAGTGGTTTAAAAATGGTTTCTTGATTCAATTACACATTAAGGAACAATGTTTACAATTGAATCTTAACCACATCATTTTCTTACTCTGATAAGATTATCAGGGACTGATGGAGAAGTGAGAACTAGTATGCTATTTATAAGAAAACTAAATCCTAACTTTCAACTAACATACTAAACAATTGACCCAATTCAATATGCTAACTTAAACAACAAGCTAGCATATACATCTGTATGCAAGAACAAACTTCGACTACGACATGCACATCTTTGACTTCTGTTGAACTATGAAGCTAACCTTTTCAAGGTTAGAGTTCGATCCAAATACCACAAATCTCCACCTTGGAACAAACTATACACTAACAAGGGAACAAACTAGCTTTCATCACACAGCTTTATCCACTACATACAGTGGAAGAAATTGTTACTCGATAATGTCGTGGTGATCATATCAACAACATTGTCATCATTTAAAACCTTCAGCGCTTGGACTTCTACATGCTCAATTATTTCTAGAACAAAATGCAGCCTTACATAGATGTGTTTGGCTCGCTCAAGATAGGTTGAATTCTTCGACAGGTGTATTGCACTTTGACTATCACATTTAACAATGATGGCTCGACCTTGAAGTTTTAGCTCCTTAGCAAAATCTTCAAGCCATAATGCTTGTTTCATAGCTTGAGTGAGGGCAACATACTCCACTTCAATGGTTGATAAGACAACAACCTTCTGAAGTGCTACTTTCCAATTGATTGATGTGCCAAACATAGTGAACACATATCCAGAAATAGATTTTCTGGAATCCATACAACCTGCATGATCAGAGTCGACAAATCCTTTGATTTCAACTAGGAGATCATCACCGCAAGCTCCACCATAAATCAGGACATTGCTCAGAGACCCATTTATGTACCTTAGAATCCACTTCAATGTTTGCCAGTGTGCCTTCCCAGGATTGCCCATATACCTGCTTACAAGGCTCACTACATATGTTATATCTGGCCTCGTATATACCATAACATACATCAAAGAACCCACTATAATAACATATGGAATGCCATTCATATAGGCTCTTTCAAATTCAATACTAGGACTTTGAGTCATACTCATCTTGAACTGAGGATTAGTCGGTGTTACAACAGGCTTTGAATTCGACATACTAAACTTGTCAAGAACCTTCAGTAGGTATGTCTCTTGAGATAAGCATCATCTCGACTGCTTTCTATCTCTCCGAATGTCAATCCCAAGATTTATGGAGGCAACTCCCAAATTCTTCATGTCGAACTCCTTATCGAGTTCAACCTTCATATTCATAACATCTTCGACACTGTTGCTTTCTATGAGGATGTCATCCATATAAAGTAAAAAATAACAAGTGAATTTCCAAGTCAAAATATGAAGTAAACACAGTGGTTGAACTACCTTCTAGTGAAACCTATGCGTACCATGAACTTGTCGAATCTCCTATCCATTGTTGAGGAGATTGTTTCAGTCCTTATAATGACATATTCAACTTGCACACATAATCTTACTTTCCCGTTTATGCACTTTCTTCAGGCTGCCTCATCAGGATTGTTTCATCTAGATCACTATACAAGAAGGCAGTTTTCACATACATCTATTCAAGTTCTAGGTCAAACTTCGCCACCATAGCAAGCAACATTCGAATGTATATATGCTTTAAAATAGGTGATAACACGTCATTAAAGTCGAAACCTTCTTTCTGAGTGAAGCCCGTAGCAACCAACCTTGCCTTAAATATTTTTGACATCACGCATTTGATTCCATCCTTAACCTTGAAAATCCACTTACAGCTGACAAACTTAGCCCTTGTAGGTTTCTCGATCAGCTCCCAAGTGTTATTATTGAAGTTTGAAAAACACAAGAAATGGGGGTTTGAATTGAGTTTCATTTTTCGTCCCCTTTTGCGGAAATTAAACTAATTGCGTTAACATGTAAATAAAATAAATTAACACAATTATTTTATCCTGGTTCACTGTTAACGAAGTTACTCCAGTCCACCCCTCAAGGTGATTTTGCCTTATCACAAGAACTTAATCAACTAATCATCAACATGATTACAACCACAATGGATACCCTCGATTGCCTTCTTGAGAATCCTGGCATTCATTCGCCTCTCAAGGAATCATCCACTAAATTGTTAAAAAGACACTTAGTTTTCTCAAGCATTCTGGTCTTCACTTGACTGCTCAAGGAATTAACCTCCAAGTCGCTCAACCACGACTTGGCCCTCTCAAGCATTCTCGTCATCATTCAACCACTCAAGGAACATTACCTTTTTCAAGAATTTTCTTGTGTACTAATATGCTTCTTACAAGCTGATTACACAAATGAAGTATAATAGCAAGTTATGAGCAACAACTCCTTGCTTTCTAATATAAAAACTATCTAAAAATAAATCTCTAAGAGATTATAAAGCTCCATAGTTATGTATTACTTAAAAGTTTTCTTATGAGCACTGTGTCTTCTTATCATAAGCTTTAAGCTTCTTTCTGATGTACTCTTTCTGAGTAGTTAATGCTTTTTCTAGCTTAACTATCAAGATCAACTAAGTTACTATGCTTCACTTATTGATGTTTCACTTGATGAGTTTCACATGGCTTTAGCATGTTGCATCATTGTGCTTTCTTCATCATTCTGCTTCAGCTTCTTCTCCATTGAGCATTCTTCGTTTAAGCTTCAGCTTGCAGCATCTTGTACTCCTTTCTTTAGCATATAATGCTTTTTCCAATTCAACCATCAAGTTCAACTAAGCTACTATGCTTCACTTATAATATCTCACTTGAGTAGTTTCATATGGTGTTAGCATAATCATTATTTGTGCACACTTGTAGTATCAGCTTCATCTTTGCTTGCTACATGTAGATTTGATTACTGTGTTGAATGATAATCCTTTGTATGAACAATAATCAACAATCTTTTTATCTTTCTCTCTTTGTGATCAGCGGCTGCTTCAGCAATAACCTATGAGCAATAAGCAACTAGCTTCTAGCCATGAGCAACATTTCTTCAAGCTTCAAAGTCTTCAATTTATAGAGTAGGAGAGAATATATTCGTTAAGGGGTATTCTTGGAAACATATTCCAACAGAAATATCCCAACGTTCACATGAAGGAATGGTCAACATCATTGTACAAAAAGCTGCTCATATGCCACCTTTTCGAGGTAGATGATACAGAGTTTTAGTACTATTATATTCAGCTTAAAACCATTCTGATCTTTAGTTTTCTAGCATCTTCAGAGGATTCAGATATTAACTTGATGAAGCATGTTGTAGAAGAGTCATTCTTTGTGTAGTCTTCAGAAACCCAGTCTTCAGAATTCCGAAATCTTTGTTTAGTAGAATCTATCTTGAGAATCTTCAGCACTCGTTCTTTTAGAAGCATTATCTTCAGAGTCTTCAGAACCTGTTCCTTCAGAACTCTGTCTTCAGAGTATTCAAATTTCATTAAGCATGTTCTTTGTCTTTAGAGTCTTCCGCACTTCGTCCAATCAGAACCTTGTCTTCAGAAACTCTTCAGAACTTGATCTTCATAAATTGTGTCTTCAGAACTTTGTTCACCTGAACCACGTCTTCAGAATCTTCAGAACTTGTAACATTAGAAGTTCATCACATTAGAAAGTCTTGTAGACCTTTCTCATAAAGTCTTAATTAGAATGTTCAGAACTAACGTTCATTAGAACCGTTGTATTAGAAACATTCATGAATCTTGACTTTAACTTGTACACACATATGTTTTTCTTCCAGAGTGTCGATATAGAGTTTGATGACGTCACACGCCTTCTTATCAGAGTCAGAATCATATTGATAACAACCACACACTAGACAGAAACCATATCATACAGAATTATTCTCTTAGATAACATGTGCAGTTATCATCAAAACTTAATGGCCGGATGTAGAACCAAATCTTGTTCTTACAATTTCCCCATTTTTTATGATGACAAACAATGCATTTTGATAGAGCAATTCATATAGGGTAATCACCATAAATACAGAGTCAGAGATAAGCTTAACGGGCTCCCCCTGATTCTGTTACTCTCAAAATTCATTTATACTTGTTTAGAGTCTCCCCTTGATCCCAAGACTCACAAATTGATTTTGAAGTAGAATCTTGTCGATAGTGAAGGATTACTTCTCAGTGCCGTCTTATCAGAATCTGATTAGAATTAGCTGGTCTTTATCTCAGAACCAAGCTTGCTATCAGAATACTGTAGACGTGTCAGAACCTGATTTGTCTTATCATACTTGATGTCTTGCATTATATATCAGAAACTGGTAGATACTTTCTTAAATGCCACACATCATGTATCAAAACCAAATCTTCAATATCTTAGCACAGATCACCAACAGATGCACATCAACCTTATGTCATTTGATGGTTCAGAAACCAAATATTTTCTTTTATAACCATGACTTGATTTCATCTTCGAAGAATTCATATTCTTTTAACGTTGGAGTCTAGATACCATATGAGGTTTGGATACCATTGAATTTTAGATACCAATTGAATCATCCTTTCAGAAAGTTAACAACTTCTGACAAGTTTTAGGTATCGGTGCGAAATTCATGGACATCTTTTATTTCTGATAATTTAGTGGTCAACACCAGATATTAATACATTATCAGATCAAGCTCGTATGGTATTCTTCTTTCTTGTACATGTCTTCTGATCTCTTGTATAATTGCTTCTGATATAATCTTCTGAACATATCTTCTTACAAGTTATGTATTCTGATATATCATAGCTTTTGATATGTCTTGTCTTCTGTCTTCTGATAACCTGTTCTAACATACAGTGAACTTTTGCGAAGTTCTTGATCAATTCTCAAACATATGGTTAGAAGTAAAACATATTCAATTATATTTGGGATGAGATTATTTAGATTGGATATCAAAATCATATATCACTTTCTCCCTCTTTGTCAGAAATAAAAAAGGTATAGATAAGAAATTGACAAAGTAATATGAAGAAGAAATTTCATTAATATTCATTAAGAAATTACAATGGGAGACGACAGACACAAAACATAATTAGATCTAATGACAAAACTAAGAACTTAGAGGTTCTAAGATTCAACAACTTTTCATGGTATGAGGTTTGTAAGCTCTCTTTTATTCAGAACAAAGAAACTAATCTCCTAGCAGATCATTAATAACTTTGCATCTTACTTCTATACATGCCTCATTTGGTCTAAGCCATTTAGCTAAACCAATGATTTCATCCTTGAAGAAAAGCTCAGTCAAAAATCTTCAATAAGGAATGTATGGCTTATGCTGACCTCTAGAAATTTTAACAGAATCCTTCAAGTAATTGAAGATTGTTAAAGGGAGATTGATTTTGATATTTTTCATCAAAAAATAGATAAACAATCTGTCTTCATGAGACAAAACATTTTTGTCTGTTTCTCGAGGTCGAAAATTGTTCAGAAGAAGATTAAACTAAGCTTTGGCAGTAGATGAAAGTCTATCTGGGTTATTTGGTTCAAACCTGAGTAAGGAAGTGTTGAAGATGTCACGGAACTTATCAAAGAAGGTGTAGTTTAGACGAAACTCATCAATGGTGACACCAGTTTGGATACAACCTATGGCCTTAGCAATAGAAGAGGGAGTGACTATGAATGGAATTCCATACACAGATGAGTTGATGGAGTTACCATCTTCACTTTCTAGGGCATATTCCCAGAAAGCTTTCACAAGGTTTGGATAAACTGGGCCTCTTATCAAGGCAAAGTAGTTAGGCCAATCTTGTATATGCTGGCTGAGGGTAATGTCACTATTTGTTCCCGTAAGACTCATAAAATTAGGTCGTTTTTCGACAATGACTTCAAGAATCTCTTCATTGTCACTGAAGGTTTTGACAGACATGGTTGATTGGAAGAAGGGATATAAAGCAACTCATTGATGAACAAGAAATTTCCAAGGATATTTTTCATCATCAAAAAGAGGGATATTGTGAAGAAGATCCTCTCCTTGACCTTGGATAGGGTTTTGATGAAGACAAATACATCAACAAAAGAAGAAAAATATAAAGACATTAATGATAAAAAAAGGAAGAAAAGGATGAAGACTATGATCAATCATGAAGCAATTGGAAAATACTTTAGGTTAAAAGTATTGATCTTAAAATATCATGATCCATCTCTTATATCACTTAAAAGCTCAAAAAATATCACTCAAGTATAAGCTAATATGTTTCCAAAGTAAACGCATCGAAACAATTGAAGTAATGCCTTTAAAAGTGCGATTTTTAAAAACAAAAAAAGCAAAGTAATAATCGATTACCATAGAGCTGTAATCGATTACCAGTTGTAGATTTTCAATTCTTTAACACATAAGAATCAAGCAATCGATTACAATGATTATGTAAATAAATTACCACTAGAGCAAATGCATTTTTCTTCATGCATTAGAGCATCAGAAAATGTGTGTAATGGTTTATGGTTCCTTGCCAAAGTGTAGCCTAGTTTCATGAGTGTTTCTATGTGTGTATAAATGATGTTTTACAATAGAAAACATTGAAGAAAAAACGTAGAAAAACTTAAAAAATCAGATTTACATAATTCAAATATCAATTTCATGCTGTAACACCTCAAAATTTGCCCTGATGTTCCTTACCCAACTGGCTTATGCTTCATTCATTTGCATTTTAGCTAGGTCATCACACGCATACATGCATATCATTTGGTTCTATGGTTATGGGATCAAGGTTCTTCGATATTCAACAGTTAGCACTGTCTCGGTATTTCCTACAACTTTTATGTTCGGCTCGGAAGTCGACTCATCAAGGAAAGTGGCGGGAATTAATTATTTCCGGAATTTCGATTTCGCCGGTTAATTGTGCCCGTGGGGTTCAAAAATGCATAACTTTCAGGTCGTTCATCAGATTTGACTCGTTCTTTCGGTATTATTTCTGTCTTCTGGTCATCTTCATGCCGTATGTTTTCAACAAGAGCCAATTCTGAGCAGAAGGACTTCAAAAGTGTGAATTACCTGAAGAGTTCGTTGATGCGGTTCACTGTCTGTCAGATTTTGGAAAAATCATAACTCGGTCAATTTTTATCGTATCGCGTCCGTTCTCGAAGCTCCGGTTCACAAATTTTATCAGCTTCAAGTTCAAAGACAAGCTCGGGTTCGGACGATGCTCCGAAAATTGTCGTTTTGGTTTATTATGCAAAACGGGGGTGCTGAACCGAAGAAAAAGTCTGAAAGTTATTTAACGGGAAAATTCATATTTCAGTCGTTGTTTGTCCAATCGCGTTCATATTTTGACACGATGTCATAGACTCGTAGATATACAACTTTGCTGACAAAGTCGAGTCGAGATTCTGCTCCGAAAGGCTTGACCTTGTCAAGTTTTCGAGTCGCAGATGGTAAAAAAGGCTGAAAAAAGACGATTGTCTCGCCATTCAAAAATTCATAACTCATTCGATTTTGATCGTATGATGTCCATTCTTTTTGCGTTGCGTCCGTGAGTCAGTCGCCGATAATTTCACCAGAGACACTGAGTTGGAAATTTGCACCGAGCCAGGAGTTATTTTCACTTAAGTTGTCGACACGTCAAGATTTTACGATGAAACCCAAATTCCATAATTCCCTTGTACTATATATTCAAGTTAGGGATGACAATGAGCAGGGTATGGGTAGGGTATAGGGGTGGTAAAACGGGTCTCCCGCCCCGCCCCACCTAATGCCCGCCAAAAAAAGAGCGGGGCGGGCATACCCGCCATGTTGAAATGGGCATAAAAGCCTAGCCCGCCCCGCCAAGGTGGCGGGTTGGCGGGTGGCGGGCTTGCCCGCCTTCTTTTTGTAATATTTTTTTTCTATTTTTTTAAATAAATTAAAAGACTTTTTTTTTACATTTCAATAAAAAAGCATTAAACCAACTTTTAGAAAGCATAAATAGCAAAAGACTAAAACCATCAAGTATTAATCCTCAATAAAAAATAGAACTTTCAACAAGTTTTCACCTAAAATAAAAGCAAAAATAGATGGCCATAAAATAGAAACAAAAGAAATGTCCAGATAAAAGGAAAATAAACTATCATGTCATATATTTATGATTAGTTTTGTTGCATTCTGCTTTGTGATTTAGAATATAAACTATCATGCCATTTAATTAAGATGCTAGTAAATCAATATGATTGGTTTTCATGTATTTGATTATTTATCAGTTGAAATAAGATAACACGTACATGTTTCCATACGAAGATGCCTTAAAGGGGAGGTGGCTTCCATTGCATCTTTGGTTATTTGGAAGGTGGAACTAAATTGATTTATGACTGGAAACAAGTTATGTAATCAATTTTGGAATTGGTTTTTTTGGAAAATGCCTTAAAAAGTGTTTATTTCATAGGTGCGGCAGACTTTGGCGGGCGGCGGGTTTTTGCGGGGCGAGTTTTGGCGGGTGGCGGTCTTTAGCGGGGCGGGCTTTGGTGGGCGGCGGGCTTAAAATCCCAACCCAATCCGCCATTTTTTGGCGGGTGCACGGGTCGGCCCGGCGGGCCACCGCCCATTTTGCCACCCCTAGTAGGGTACTATAGTACTCGTTCCCATACCCGCAGTTGAAAAAAATCCTCGTACCCGAGTCCATACCCGCTTGGGTCTCAAAATTGGCACCCGTCCCCGTACCCTATGGGTATATAAGTGTCCGTAGCCGTACCCGTTACCCGCATTTCTAATAAAAATAAATATATCAAGTATAAAATATCATAATATTTTAAGTTTTTAAAAATATTAAAAAGTTTTTAAAATTTGTTTTTGTTGAATTATGAAATAAATGATCACGTATATTAAATATGTAGTAATTTAAAATTGATGTTTTTTATTTAAATTTTATAAATATTTATTTTTATATAATAATATAAATTAAAATATATAAATATATATTGTGCGGGTATGGGGCGGGTTGGGTACTAAGGTGCCCATTCCCGTACCCATCCCCGCTTATTTAAGTGGGTAATTACCCGAGTCCGTACCCGTATCCATTTTTGCGGGTTTTTACCCTACTCGTTGTGCGTAATTTTCTGGGTACCCACTGGGGATGGGCCAAATTGCCATCCCTAATTCAAGTTTGAACTTTTTTCCTCCAACTTTCACTCATTATTCAAAAACACCAAAAAACTGAAATCTCTCTCTCTCTCTCTCTCTCTCTCTCTCTCTCTCTCTCTCTTAAAGATCAAAGCTCATTCTCTCAACTTTTGTTCAAGAACTCAACAACAACTTCATCAAGAACTCGAGAACAAGGTTCACTCCGATTGAACTCCGACCACCGCCGGCCACCGTGATCGCCGCCCCCAGACCAGCCGCACCACCGCACGGCCTTCTCCCTCAACCGCGCCGGATTTCACGCGCTTCGCCCTCCGTTTCTCGCGATTTTTTCTCTTTCGATCTTCGTTCGGTAACTTGCTTGATCCTAATTCTTGAATTCTTGCTTATTTGAATAATTGATTTTAGCATTAGGTTGAATTTGATATCATGTGAATTGTTTGAATATTGCTTGTTGATGATTGATGATTCTTGAATAATTGTTGTTGCATTTAATTGTTGATAATTGATTTTGAATTGTGAGATAATTGATTCTTGACATAAGTGATTGCGGATAATTGTGGAATTGGATGAATCTTATTCAAATTGTCATGAATGTCGCGTGTCGAAGCTTAATTCCGGTTCCAAAATTGTTCATAATTAATTGTGTCATGAATTGATTATTGTGTTGGAGGAGACTTGCGTGTCGAGACTTTATTTTCAATGCTTAATTGTTGATTTGGTTTGCTTGTCGCGTGTCGAGGATTAATGCTTACATGTTTAATGGATGATTTTGCTTGGTTTGAACGCTAAAAAATTATGGTATCGATATGTTTTAATTGTGGACAATCATTTTCTTGAGCTTGTTGGTCTGTTTCGCGATACCGGTGTGATTTTAATGCATTTTCGGACTACTTTTTCACATGTTTTCGTCGCTGCCCCCGTGTTTGAAATGCTTGTTCCGGTGCATGTTAAATACTTGTTTACTCACTATTCTACTTGATTTTGAGTTATGATGCGAAGGTGCAACTTCCAGTTGCATTTTCTTGTTATTCCTAATGCTTTTGTTGAGTTTATGCGGGATTTGCAAGGCTTCCGATGGTGCTTATCTGCTTGGTGTTCCACTTTATTTGTGGGATACTACTTCACGTCTGATGCGCTTTCTCTTTGTCTCTCATTCTTGAGACATGCATATGTATTTGTGGTATTGTGTCTGGATTGCGTTTCTTGCAGGTGTACTATCTGATTGTGTGGTTGTGTCTGATACACACCACATCTCGGTTGTGATTTATTTTCACACCGACCATGCTTTGACGCTTATGTCGGATATACGATTTCTGACTTGCTTTGTTTGTTGATGTTAGCTTGCTCGAAGTATTCCGGGTTTCTTACTTTGTTTGCTTTGGCTACGGATTGTTATCCGTTTGATATAGCCTCTTTTCCCTTTTATCTCATTCCACACTTTATTGCTTTCGATGCCATGAGAAGTAGGACTGGAGTCCCAACCGTTTCTTTTTGGCGGGCATTTTTCTGGAAGTCCTCAAAGGAGGCCATGTTTGTGGTTGTTTACTTTTGTGCCAAAGACCTTAAAAGAGGCGTCTCATTCCCGATTCCCCCTGATAAGTCCTCGGAGAAGGCAAGCGAAAAGGGTCTAGCAATTAGTCCCCGCACTTTCAGTTGAGTCGTTCACTAGCTTGCACTACGTGTTGATGCTTTTGAGCATGTGCCCCCGCTCTTGTTATCAAGTTGTCAAGTGGAAAAGGATCTTGCAGTCGGATCCCCAGGCTTTGTCTAGCTCGTGTCGACCGACGTTGATGCTTTGTGCTCGTACGTACAATTTGTTTTCCCCGCTTCTGTCCTACCCGATGACATGATATCGTGGTTAGGCTCCTATATTCCCACAGTTAGCTTGTTTGTCGCGGTTGATATGACCCCGTGGCTAAAGCTCCCCCTATCCTGCCTTGATGACTTGATATCTTGGTTAGGTGCCCCTATTGCTTTGTCCTGCTTCGATGACATGATATTGTTGCTAGCCCCCCCCCCCCCCCCTTTGCCACTATGATGACATGAATCCACAGTCGGATGTGTGCTACTCGAGCGATGTGGATACTCCTCGAGCTTGTTCGCTTTTGTTATTGTGTGATCGTTTTTCCCATAGGATTGCTAGACTTAGCATAGGTACCACTCTTGCATGATAACATTAGGATAGAATTCCCGTAGTGTTTTCTTTTCCTTTAAGTCTTCTCTTCTCATCTCCTAACAAGTTTTAGACACTTAATAAGGCAACGAGCATTGTGCGCCATGAGCCTTAAGTACATGGGAAATGAGGAATAGGGGGTTTCCCTTCATTTTACTAGAGTGTTTAGCGGACGTCCCGTCTTGGGACGATTTGCGACGCATTCGTTCCTATGTCATAGACTTTAGTGCAATTTGAGTTTCAAACTAACTTTAACTCACTTCTGTCTAAAAAACACAAAAACAAATTCAAAGCTTTTTATCCTTCGAGATTGTTGGGTTTCAAATTGTCTTTTCAGAAAAGAGCTCGTCGCTCACGTAAAAAACATAAAGACCTCGTTAGGTCGAACTACGACTGCTCTAACTTCCTCCTTCACGTTAGATTGAGGATACGTAGGAACGAGACGCGATGTCTTGGCGAGCAACCTCCCCCTTTAGTGCGTAGTCCGTCGAACTACGTTGACTCTGATTCTCCGTTCGTCCACGAAGATACATAGGCATTGGATTGCGATAATCCTTGCGAGTCTGTCTTTGTTTTACCATTTCCCGTTTTCGTTTAGCCGTAGACTTTAGGATAACTCACCCTTTGATTAGACAACAAGCGTGGATCCCATCGAGTACGATGGACGCGTGGGGGTGCTAATATCTTCCCCTCGCGTAACCGAATCCCGAACCCGAACTATGGTTGCGATGACCATGTCTTCTCCCTTTTGAGGTTTCTTTGATCGTTTCTTTTCCTTTCGTCGGGATAAATAACGTTCGGTGGCGACTCTTCTGTTCTGTTTCTGTCGGTTGTTTTTCGCAGTTGCGACACATGCGTTCTTATTTTTCAAATTTTTTTGAAACTTTGATAAACCAGAAAAGTTTCAAAATCAAAACAGATTATGAGCATTTAAGTAGTATAGAATTGAAAGGTGATGTTGATAAGAATCAATAATCCAAGTTAGAATTTGGTTATTGTATAACCTACATAAATTCTTCATTTATCATAAAAAAAAGTGAGTGTAACTTGTTTCAACATAATGTATGGTGAAGACCATCATAGTGTTTGGGGATTGTGGAAAAAGTTTTTTGAGTCGGCGTGATTCAAAGTCCACCATAGTGTTTGGTGCTTGTGTAAAAAGAAAGTGGTGTGCTTTCTTGCTTGGAGATAGTTTTTATTTAGAGTGCTTTGTGTGAAACTTGTAAACAAAATATGTCATAGTGGAAAATCCTCTAATGAGATAGAGGGAGTGGATGTACCCTTAAGTTGGCAAGGGGAACTAGGATAAATATATGTGTCATTTTACATTCCGCACTTTATTTTCTAGAAAATAAATTAGTATAATTTTTGAACAAGTTAAATAATCATAAACTCGCTTCTGACAAAATTATAGTTTAAGAAATTAAGACTTAAACTCTTAAAAATCTAACAACCTAATTCACCCCCTGTTAGGTTCCATCTGGTATTTACGCAATATTGACCGACTAATCGATTCCCCTCAGATTACAAGACTCTGAGCTTTATAGATGCCTACTCTGATTACAACCAAATAAAGTTGAAGCCTCTGGACTTTCCCAAGACAACATTCATGTCCAACCATGGCAATTACTAAAATAATGTAATGTCGTTTAGATTAAAAAATGCAGGTCCTACCTATTATTTTATAGTGATATTGGATGCAATATTCTTGGACCAAATAGGGTGCAATCTGGAGGTCTACATCTGCAATATGATTGTAAGAAATCCAAATAAGGAAGCCATTGTAAAGACTTGGAAGACATCTTGAAGTGATAGGGTGAAATCTAGAGGTCTACATCTGCAATAAGACTGTAAGAACTCCAAATAAGGAAGCCATTGTAAAGACTTGGAAGACATCTTGAAGTGAGTTCGAAGATACAACATGCATTTGAACCCCGTCAATTGCTCCTTCAGGGCTCAAGCAGGAAAATTCCTTAGGTTTGTGCTAACAAGAAGATGGACCGAGGCGAATCCTAACAAATGTTAGGATATCATTGACAGAGAAGCCCCTCCAGTGTTAAGAAGGTTCAACAGCTAACTGGGTGCTTTAGCGCCCTATCAAGTTTTCTTTGTTGTGTAGGGGACAAAACATTACATTTATTCTCCAATCTAAATAAGAATGAGGATTTCAAGTGGACAGACGAATGCGCTAAGGTGTTCGTAGCATTGAAGCTTTTTCTGGTGACATGACCCATTCTAATGCGCCATGATACAGTCAATGATACAGTCACGTTTTTATACTAGTACTTTATAGTCATAGACAGGGAGATAAGCTTTATACTTATCCAAGAGAAAGAAAAAGGGGTTAAGCTTTGTACTCATCCAAGAGAAAGATAAATAGCTTGATCAATTAGTCTATTTCGAGAGATAAGTATTCAAAGGAGTTGAGGAGAGGTATCAAACAGTTGAGAAGTTGGTGTTGCACGTCGTGACTACTGCAAAGAAACTTATGCCATATTTTCAGGAGCATTTGTGATGGTAAAAGCCAAATATCCCATTAGCCAAATCCTAAAGAAACCAGATATGGAGGGTATGATGGTATCCTATTCAGTTAAGCTATATGAGTAAGATATACATTATGCGCCCAAAAAGAGTATAAAATCTCAAGTGTTTGCAGATTTCTTGGTGGATTTTAGCTCACATGTGAGCGATGAGATCTCGTATACATGGTCAATATCTCTGAACGAAGCCTTGGATTTAAAGGGTAGTGGTGTTGGTGTTGGTGTAGTGTTGCAAGATTGGGAGTGATTGAAGTTCTGAACAACCTCCTTTTAGAGAAATGTCTCATATTCTAGTTCAAAGATAGAATATCAAGGTGAGTATGAGGTATCATCACTAATATGAACATGGGTGCTTTGAGTCTCAGAGTCACGAGTGACTAGCAGTTGATCGAGCGGATCTCCTTTCAAAGCTTGCTAGCACCAAGAAACCCGATCATAACCAAATAGTCATACAAGAGACTTTAGCATCCCCAAGTATTGAATTGGAAGAATAAACGTCATTGGAGTCCCCTAACCCCCGTGTTGGATGGTGCCCACAGTGTAGTACTTGGCCCATAGATGAGTTACCTTCTAAGGAGTTGGAGGAGAAGAAGATTTGAAAGCTAGAAGCACAATATACCCTAGTGCTCGGGAATCTTTATAAATAGGAATACCCCATGCCATGCTAGGACTCTCGGGAGAGAACAAGACTACCCTGGTCCTTGCATAATTTCACTTGGGAACATGCAAAACCCTCAATAATGGAATACCTTTTTCCATAAACTATTAACGATAAACTATTATAGGTCTACCCTTATGAAGTATAATGCTGAATTTGTCAGGAAATATGACAAATCTAGACACATTATAATTTTCATCACACAAAAACTAAGACTCTTCATTCTATCACTTCTCCTTAGCCATTCTACCAATTAGGTGTGGACTTCCTAGCTCCTTTTCCCTTGGTGTCACGGCAGCTAAAATTCCTAATAATTGGAGTAGACTACTTCAGGAAGTGGATAGAGGCGGAGGTCGTCTCCAAGATCATGGAAGAGAGGGTTTGGAGTTTCTATTGGAAACAGGTTATGTAACGCCCCATTTTGTCTTATTTATTTAATCGAGTCGATTTAATTAGTTTCATTTTTATATTATTTTATTATTGACTTTTATTTGACAATATATTATTTTTCATCGTTGTTTATGTTTTATCGCATTTTGAGAGCGTTTGGGAGATATTTGAGCTGAGGGGTATTTTGGTCTTTTGCTTGGGTAAGTTTTATGTTTTTATATAAATAGAAAGAAAAGAGAGAAAGGATAGTAAGGAAAAGAAAAAAGAAAGAAGAGAAAGTGAAGAGAAGAGAAAAGGGAGGAAAGAAAAGGGAGAAGAGGAAAAGTGGGAAAAATCGACATAACTCCGTTTCAATCGCGATTAATCGGGTAAGGGTGAGAAGTTTCGATTATATCATGCTTGTATATGTATATGTATGTTTTGTTTGAATGTTTGGGTGAAAAATATATGTTTTTCTATTTGTTTGAATTTGTGAGCAATTGATAGAAATTGATGTTTTCACGGATGAATTGATGAAATGCATGCCTAAACGTGTTCTAACATGTTATTTTGGGTCATTGGGTGTAATACTATCATGTGGGTTGAAGATTTGGGTCGTTTTTGGGTCCCAAATACGTTTTGGAGAAATTCTGGTTCGTCCAGATTCGCCAGGCGAGTTGGTGGCGAGTCCGTTTCGCCAGGGATTCGCCAGGCGAATTTGTCTGGGACAGCAAAAACAGTATTTTCGTATTTTAGCCATAACTTTTGAACCGTAAGTCCGTTTTGGTCCCCGTTCGAAGCGTTGGAAAGCTAATGAAATATTCTTTCTATTAAAAATGGGTTGGAGGTTAGTAGATGATTTATTTAAGTTGTGGTTTTGAAAAAGTGTTGGTTTTGTCAGATTTTTACCGTCGTATAGGTGTGCGAATGATGTGTTATCATGCTATATGCTTTTGATATGTAACGTATAGCTGGTGTGCTGTTATATGGCGTGAGTATATGTGATGAAATGTTGTGCATGATTGATACACATTGGTGATGGATGTATGATATTTGAATGGTGTTGTTTTGTCGACTTTGGTCGTTGTTATTGTGTGTAATTGATGTGTATCATGCAATGTGTTGTTGATATGGATATTGTATGACTTGTATGCTGTTGTGAAATGAAAATGCACGTGATACATGTTGTGATGATGATTTGTGGCCTTAGGGCAAGAAAATTCAAGGTGTGGTAATTGATGATGTATGCATGATTATGGATGTGTATATGTGTGCATTTTGAATGTCATAAGTCATTGTATGCCAAGCATCATGATATGCATTCTTGTGACGTCCTGAGTGACGGATTGATTCCAGAGGGAATCTGCTATAACATCGTGCGCCTTAAAAATAAGAGGTATGAATCGCCTTAAAAATAAGAGGACCGAAAGCGATGGTTATAGACGATCGTGTGCCCATGTGGGGTGTGAGTGATCGGGCGATCCATAAACGTCGTGTGCCCGTGTGGGGTGTGAGCGACGGGGAACATCGTATGCCCGACGGGGAGTTACAATGATGTAACGAGCGATGGTTCCAGCAGAGTTCCTGAGTGAACTAGTGATGAGAAACATTGGAAGTCGGTACCGCATGGCATTTGCATAGAGTCGTTGTGTCGGTCTCTGTGCATTTGCATAAATCATGGATGCATTATGTGTGGAAAATCATGATTTGATTGATTATGTGTGAGAATTGTGAATGGATGCATTATGTGTGGAAAATCATGATTTGATTGATTATGTGTGGAAATTGTGCATTGATTTGTTATGTGTTGAGATTGTGATAGCATTGGTAATTTGATGTGCATATGTGATAAATGCATTGGTTGTGGATGATATGTTTTATGCGTAGACATATGCTATGTGATGTGTGATGTGTTTCTAAATGCTATGGCTTGGTATGCCTTATGTGCAAATATGTGAGTATATTGGATACTTGATATATGCTATATTGTTGGATTAATAGATATATGTTACGTATATGTGGTATGTTATATGTATTAGTATGTGGTGTTTGTGGTGAGAATAGCTATGCATGTGAATTGTTATGTATTTGCATATTATTATGCAATCTTGATTTTAGTTGTTATTTCTCACCCTTCTGCTGCTTTATAATGCTCTATGAGGCATTGCAGATTAGAGTTGCTGGAGGTCTTTTTGTGAAGATTAGTCATCCGTCCTTTGTCGTCTGTCTGCTCTAATACGTAGCACGGGAGTCGGGGAACGATTATGTTATATATGTATATAATTGTTGAATATATTTTGTATTACTTTTGTATTTATATTTTGATGTTATAAAACCATTTATTTGTAAAACAAGTCAGTTATGGATCTTTCCGCTTTATTCCATAATTGAATTTTAATTTATATGGAAAAAGTTTCCCCTTTGAGGGTATTCTATTTTATGCTATGTATCAAATTTATGAGCAGGGATTGCGTATTCTTTCTTTAAATGTGGCATTCCTGTTCCTGTCGGAAAAATAATTTTTTAGTTACTCTGATTTTATTTATGTATTATTTATTCGTGATGGGAATTGGGGTGTTACATTAGTGGTATCAGAGCAGGTCGGTCCGTCCGGCCAAGTTGTTGAGTCAGTTGGTGTGACAGTTGAATACTGTCAGTGTTGGTTGTCCCTTAGTACATGATATGTGTGTGGATCACTGTCGGTACTTTCTGGTTTCCTAATCTTTTGTCTTCAGGTGTTAGAATGAGATAAGTGGGGGAGAAGCTGGTACTTCTCCAATTTGCTTCAGGTGGAGCATTGGCTCAGTGTGTTATGAATTGCAAGATTGTAAGTGCTCTTTGGACAGTGTGGTTCCCGGTTCCGGAGGGAATACGGAGGTAAGGTTTATGTCAACTTAGGATTTGTGCCTTAGGTAGTTTTGTGCGCAGGATGTAAGGAATGCTATTATAGTTTGGTAAAGTCAGTTTATGCCCCATCATGATTGTCGGTTATCTATTGACAAATTGAGGAACTGATCACCCTTAATCTCTTGTTGATAGTAGACGGAAATTATGTTGGATGGAATAGACATGTCTTTCCGGCTTTGATAGTGTGTGTAATGAATTGTTGGGAAATTGAATATGTGTTGGTTTGGAAGAGTTGGATTTTGAGGTGTGGAAACCATGGAAATGTAGCAGGAAATTCTGGTTCTGGTGTGATTCGCCAATAGTTTGCCAGGCAAGGTGCTGGCGAAGGGGGATTCGCCAGGCGAAATCGTAAGTCGCCAGGCGAAAACGGAGAGACAGAAATGTGTTAGCTACTGGAAGTTTGGGTTTTCAGAAAAATCAGGTTTCGCCGCTGGTTCGCCAGGCGAAGGGCGGGCGAAGAGGTATTCGCCCGACGAAATCCTTACTCGCTAGGCGGATCTGACTATTTTCCAATAATTGACTTTCCTTCAAAAATTCATATCTTTTGACTCGGGTGTCTGATTTAAGCGTTCTTTATATCGATATGAAGCTATGGAAGTGTTCTATGCAATGGAAGGTGAAATTATTGTTTGTAAGGTGGATTAGAGGCTTTGGTATGTTGGTCAAGTTGGGAAGTTATTGAGAGAGGACGATTGGGTATCGTTAATGGTTGTTCTCAGAGAGTAGAGTGTCAACTCAAATTTGACGAAGGTGAAGATTTGAGGGTTGGATCTGCTAAGTAAGTAGAAAACTCTTAGTAGATGGGATTAAGATGTTTGTTTTGTCTGTGATGATAGTGTTCTGGGAAATTGGCAGGAAGTCACAGTGTTGGGCCGTCAGTTATGCATGGTTTCAGATATGTTTTTGGATGGAACATTAAGGTGTGGTCTTAGAGAGCTCCAGCTTTGTTAGTAACAAAAAGGGAATGATGATTGAATGGAATAACAAGTATGATGTGTATGATGGTATTGGTATTGAGACTATGGAAAGCGAAACTTAGAGTTCTTGTGAGGTTTGGAGTCTTTGGAATTTTAGAGCATTAATGGAAATTTTGAGAAAACCTTAGGGTGGATGTAATATTTGAGAGTCCTTTGGAATGGTTGTTGCTACATGTTGGGATTTATCGAATTTGGACTGTTAATAGAAGAAATTGGGTATGGATTACTGGCAGTTGTATAAGGTAACGATTGAGAACAAGTGTCCACTTTCATGAACAGATGACTGAAATGGTTTGGTTGAGTTTGAGTGGAGTTGCAAGTGTATGGAATGTTTGATAAGAGTGGTGAATGGTGTGAGTTAAGGCTTTGATCGATTTGATGTGACTGGTTATGTTTGTTACCGGGATAGGCTGTAATTTACTTGGTTAAGCATGTGTGTGAGTAGCCAGTTACCCAGTGCAAGGTTTTGCAAAAGCTTTGAGATTTTATATCTTTTGGAATTTGGTTGGGCATTAAAACGTACAGTGATGTTGCTTGGTGTTAGTAATGCGTCCGTAATGTTTGTGGAGTATATGAATCGTATCTTCCATATTTAATTGGATAAGTTTGTGGTGGTTTTGATTGAGGATATTCGAATCTGTTATAAACTCAGAGGAAGAACAGGTGGAGTGTTTGAGATTTGAATTACAAGTGTTAAAAGAGACGAAGTTTTATGCTAAGTTATTCAAGTGAGAATTTTGGTTGAAAAGGTTAGTTTTCTTGGATATGTTATTTCAGATGATGGTATTGTTATGGATCCATCGGAAGTAGATGTAGTTCTATATGGGAGGTTCCGAAGTTGGTTAAGGAGATTAGAAACTTTTGGGCTTAGTTGGTTGTTACTGCAGGCTATGGAAGACTTTGCTAAGTTCATACTTTTGTTATCTCAGTTGACTTGCAAAGGGTGGGTCGTTTGCTTTGGATGTTCGTTGTGAGTAAGTTTTGGTGAGTTAAAGTAGAAGTTGTCTATGGCTTCAGTTTTGATACTGCGTGATCCCAATAAACCGTTTGTGGGGTATTGGGATGCGTCTTTGATGAGTTTAGTCAGTGTGTTAATGCAAGAGGGTAAAGTCGTGGCTTATGCTTTACGACAATTGAGGATTTATGAAAGGATCTATACTATTCTGGATTTGGAATTGGTTGCGGTCGTATTGTGTTGGAATATTTGGAGGTATTATCTTTATGGTTCTAGGCTCGAAGTGTTTAGTAATCACAAGAGTTTAGAGTGCTTGTTTGGTCTGAAGGAATAGAGTATGAGACAATGAGGAGGGTTGGAATTCGTGACGAGTTATGAATTTGTCTTGGATTATCCTTCGGGAAAAGCTAAGGTTGTGCCTGAAAAGTTAAGTCGAAAGTTGTTATTCATGTCTGTTTTGATGGTCATAGAATTAAAATTAATTGAGCAATTCCGAGACTTGGGTCTGGTGTGTGAGACAACACAGGAGGGTGTGAGGTTGGGAATATTAACAGTGAACAGTGATTTTTGGTGAATATGAGGAAGAGTTAGACTTTGGACGTGAGATTGGTAGTTTTGATGGTTACGAGTAATCAGAGTGCGCAGCGGATGCGTGGTGTGGCACAATTTGTATTTGCGTGTGGGACTTGTAAGAGTTCATAGGTTGAACATTGGGAACATGTAGGAGTGATGAGACCATTGGACGTTTCAGAATGGAAGTGTTAGGTGAAAGGTTTAACTATTCTGCATGGGTTACTATGTAGATGGATGTCTTGGTTATATGTTCGATTGGGGAATCGTAGCATTGTTGTAATAATGTTGTGTGACAAGGATGTTGGTGTTATGGGTATGTAGAGGTTGTTGAATCGATGTTGTGTCGTGGAACTTGTGTTCTTGTTTATGTTGTTGCCTCGTTTCCATCGTGTTGGTTCGAGTGCGAGTAGCTAATTCCGGTGTGTGTTCGTAGCTTGGGTTTTCCTTGAGTCGTGAGTTGGTCGTCAAGTGCATTGTATGGGCTTTGCATCTTGTCGTTGTAGTTGTCATCTTTGTCGTGTCATTGTTGTAGTTGCTGTTAGCAAGGTGGTTTGTCAGTTTGTGTATTCATGGTGTGCTTTTGTTGGCATTTTAGTTTGTTGGTCGGATGCGAGAGTCGTATCCGGAGTTGTTCGTATCGGTTATATTTTCGTGGACGAAAATGTCTAAGTGGAGGAGAATTGTAACGCCCCGTTTTGTCTTATTTATTTAATCGAGTCGATTTAATTAGTTTCATTTTTATATTATTTTATTATTGACTTTTATTTGACAATATATTATTTTTCACCGTTGTTTATGTTTTATCGCATTTTGAGAGCGTTTGGGAGATATTTGAGCTGAGGGGTATTTTGGTCTTTTGCTTGGGTAAGTTTTATGTTTTTATATAAATAGAAAGAAAAGAGAGAAAATATAGTAAGGAAAAGAAAAAAGAAAGAAGAGAAAGAGAAGAGAAGAGAAAAGGGTGGAAAGAAAAGGGAGAAGAGGAAAAGTTGGAAAAATTGACATAACTCCGTTTCAATCGCGATTAATCGGGTAAGGGTGAGAAGTTTCGATTATATCATGCTTGTATATGTATATGTATGTTTTGTTTGAATGTTTGGGTGAAAAATATATGTTTTTCTATTTGGTTGAATTTGTGAGCAATTGATAGAAATTGATGTTTTCACGGATGAATTGATGAAATGCATGCCTAAACGTGTTCTAACATGTTATTTTGGGTCATTGGGTGTAATACTATCATGTGGGTTGAAGATTTGGGACATTTTTGGGTCCCAAATACGTTTTGGAGAAATTTTGGTTCGTCCAGATTCGCCAGGCGAGTTGGTGGCGAGTCCGTTTCGCCAGGCGAATTTGTCAGGGACAACAAAAACAGTATTTTCGTATTTTAGCCATAACTTTTGAACCGTAAGTCCGTTTTGGTCCCCGTTCGAAGCGTTGGAAAGATAATGAAATATTATTTCTATTAAAAATGGCTTGGAGGTCAGTACATGATTTATTTAAGTTATGGTTTTGAAAAAGTGTTGGTTTTGTCGGATTTTTACCGTCGTATTGGTGTGCGAATGATGTGTTATCATGCTATATGCTTTTGATATGTAACGTATAGTTGGTGTGCTGTTATATGGCGTGAGTATATGTGATGAAATGTTGTGCATGATTGATATGCATTGGTGATGGATGTATGATATTTGAATGGTGTTGTTTTGTCGACTTTGGTCGTTGTTATTGTGTGTAATTGATGTGTATCATGCAATGTGTTATTGATATGGATATTGTATGACTTGTGTGCTGTTGTGAAATGAAAATGCACGTGATACATGTTGTGATGATGATTTGTGGCCTTAGGGCAAGAAAATGCAAGGTGTGGTAATTGATGATGTATGCATGATTATGGATGTGTATATGTGTGCATTTTGAATGTCATGAGTCATTGTATGCCAAGCATCATGATATGCATTCTTGTGACGTCCTGAGTGACGGATTGATTCCAGAGGGAATCTGCTATAACATCGTGCGCCTTAAAAATAAGAGGTATGAATCGACTTAAAAATAAGAGGACCGAAAGCGATGGTTATAGACGATCGTGTGCCCATGTGGGGTGTGAGCGATCGGGTCGTGTGCCCGTGTGGGGTGTGAGCGATCCATAAACGTCGTGTGCTCGTGTGGGGTGTGAGCGACGGGGAACATCGTATGCCCGACGGGGAGTTACAGTGATGTAACGAGCGATGGTTCCAGCAGAGATCATGAGTGAACTAGTGATGAGAAACATTGGAAGTCGGTACCGCATGGAATTTGCATAGAGTCGTTGTGTCGGTCTCTGTGCATTTGCATAAATCATGGATGCATTATGTGTGGAAAATCATGATTTGATTGATTATGTGTGAGAATTGTGAATGGATGCATTATGTGTGGAAAATCATTATTTTATTGATTATGTGTGGAAATTGTGCATTGATTTGTTATGTGTTGAGATTGTGATAGCATTGGTAATTTGATGTGCATATGTGATAAATGCATTGGTTGTGGATGATATGTTTTATGCGTAGACATATGCTATGTGATGTGTGATGTGTTTCTAAATGCTATGACTTGGTATGCCTTATGTGCAAATATGTGAGTATATTGGATACTTGATATATGCTATATTGTTGGATTAATAGATATATGTTACGTGTATGTGGTATGTTATATGTATTAGTATGTGGTGTTTGTGGTGAGAATAGCTATGCATGTGAATTGTTATGTATTTGCATATTATTATGCAATCTTACTTTTAGTTGTTATTTCTCACCCTTCTGCTGTTTTATAATGCTCTATGAGGCATTGCAGATTAGAGTTGCTGGAGGTCTTTTTGTGAAGATTAGTCCTCCGTCCTTTGTCGTCTGTCTGCTCTGATATGTAGCACGGGAGTCGGGGAACGATTATGTTATATATGTATATAATTGTTGAATATATTTTGTATTACTTTTGTATTTATATTTTGATGTTATAAAATTATTTATTTGTAAAACAAGTCAGTTATGGATCTTTCTGCTTTATTCCATAATTGAATTTTAATTTATATGGAAAAAGTTTCCCCTTTGAGGGTATTCTATTTTATGCTATGTATCAAATTTATGAGCAGGGATTGCGTATTCTTTCTTTAAATGTGGCATTCATGTTCCTGTCGGAAAAATAAATTTTTAGTTACTCTGATTTTATTTATGTATTATTTATTCGCGATGGGAATTGGGGTGTTACAGGTTATATGCAGGTTTGTCCTTCCCATAGTCATCATATCAGATAGCAACATGCAATTTTTTATTTCACAGGTGGTATTTTTTTCCATCATCTAGGGATACAAATAAATTTCATCTCAGTCATCCACCTGCAGGTAAACGGGCTAGTAGAATCAACAAATAAGGTTATACTAAGCGGAATAAAGAAAAGCTAGATAATTCCAATGGCGTATAGGTCAAACAACTTTGTGAGGTCTTTTAGTCATATCACCATAAAGGAGGCACCATTTACTATGGTTTATGGCACTGGTGCTATGCTGCCAGTCGAAGTTGACTCCCTCACATGTAGGCATGCAAAGTATAACGAAGAGGAAAACGAGATAGAACTTAAGTGTAGAGCTAACCTAATCGAAGAAACTAGAGATATCGCCCACATCAAAGAGTTCCTTGCAAAATAGAGGGCCATCAGACAATATAATTTAAAGGTAGTCTAAAGGAAGATGCAAGAAGGCCACGTAGTACTCAAACAAGTAGTCAAACATACCAAATTAAGAAAGTTGTTGCCTAATTATGAAGGTATGTATCGAATATACCAGAAGCTTTGACACAGAGCCTATAAACTTGAAGAGATATATGTAAGACTAATCCCTATGACTTGGAACTCAATTAGTCTTAAATATTTCTACAGCTAACAATTTAGATGCTTTCTGCTGAATAAGGTGGAGGCTTTGGCCCGTCAGTTTATTTTCTTAAAGGATTTTTGTGAAGTATTAAAGGTAGGGACACACTCTTTTTCTAGCAAGGGTAGGGTTTTACTTAGGCACACGCCCTCTCGAGTATTTAATATATACAGGTGGGAACACTATATTGGACCACCACTGAAGGATCCTTTCTACCCTATGAGGAAATATACATTGGAACTTCACTAAAGGATCCTTGTCGCCATATGAGAAAATATATGGTGGGTCTTCACTGAAGGATCTTTTGCGCCCTATAAGGAAATATACGTTGGAACTTCATTGAAGGATCCTTGTCGCCCTATGAAACAATATATGTTGGATCTTTGCTGAAGGATCCTTGCCGCCATATGATGAAATATAGGTTAGACCTTCACTGAAGGATCCTTTCCGCCCTATAAGGCAATATACTTTGGATCTTCACTGAAGGATTCTTTCCATCCTATGAGGAAATATACAATGTAGCTTCACTGAAGGATCCTTGTCTCCCTATGAGGAAATATATGTTGGATTTTCACTAAAGGATCCTTGCCGCCCTTTGAGGCAGTATTCGTTGGACCTCTAATGAAAAATCATTTCATCCTTATGAGGCAATATATGTTGGACCTTCACCAAAGAATCAACACCCAAGAAACTCTACGCTTTAAAGACTCGCCCTAAGAGAGAACCTAGTGCAGCTAAGGCAACATAAAACTTTAAGAATTAAGGGACAAACTAAGACTAATCCAAGCAACATGAATTTAATTTCCATAAACTCAAAAATCATGATTTCCAACAGGGGATATGTATCCAAGAAATTTCCAAGGAACATGCCTCTTAAAGGATTCCCTGAGGGGCTCGCCCACTACTTCGCTTGAGGGACTCGTCCCAAGCATCTCCTAGGGAACTACAAAATCTTTAAGACGACAATATGCTTGAGTTAAATCACTTTCCCTTTTCAAGGTTTTATGTTTCACGGATTGTGGATTGAGATAGTTTACTGGGGCTAAAAGGAATGATCCATGATGGAAATAAAGGTGATTAGTTGCCTAAAAGTGTAAAGAGCGTGGTGGCAGCCCTAGATCGTTGCAGATCACCTAGTTTGAATTAAGACCAAAACCAACAACCCATGTTGTGTAGTGCATATGGCTTATGAGGTGTCTTAGGATAATCTGTTGGGGAATATGAGAGGAAAAAATTATTCCTTCCTTAATTGAGGGTTGATTTGGTCTCCTCCACTCCATGTTTTCGGGGAGTAATGGGAAAATTGTAATATGAATTTATTGCCCATGTCCAAATAATCCCCTATAATTGTATAGAACCCGGGAGACATAAAGGGGTCACAAATTTTCCACTAAAACACACTAAAAAGAGTCTCTCATGTATGATTCCGGCATGGGTAGACTTTTACTACTTCCATTCACCCTAACTATACCATAACCAGGCAAAGGTCAAGTAGTCACCCTTATTACACTCTAGCAAATATTGGGATCATTGTCCAATCATTGAAGTCATGCAGTAGAGCCCCTTGCATCCTACTGCGAGCAGCCTTCCACTTTCTTACCGCTGACAAAACACATAATGTTGAATGACTTTTCTTTACACTTCTATAGTTAAAAAGGACACAAATGGTATCACAACTGATAAAAAAATGAATTTATTTGTAATAAAGTCAACAACATTAAAAAATATATTCCTAACCTTAAGAGATTGAATGTACCTACAAATAAAAACTAGTAGAGTGTGACTTTGATTTATACTTGTAGAGTTAAAAAGACGATACAAATGGTACCTCAACCAATTAAAAAATGAATTGATAAATAATAAACTGAACAACATCAAATAATTACATAAAAAAATATAATCCTAACCTAAGGAGATTGAATGTACCTAAAAATAAATAACAGTTAAGTGACTTGGATTTATACTTGTAGAGTTAAAAAATGACACAAATGGTACCTCAATCAATAAAAATTAAATTTATTAGTAATAAATTGAACTACATCAAAAATATTTATAAGATAATATAGTTCTAATCTAAGGAGATTGAATGTACCTAACAGCATAAAAATAAAAAATAGCTAGTAAAAGACAAAAACATTATCAAAATATCCAGTTAAAAAATTTAAAAGACAAACATAGTGTTGTGAAGTTCAGGGAAGGTGGGAGCATCAAAAAGACCAATGCTCCAGGACTACGAGAGAGGAAGACACCACATCTCTAAACAAAATCTTAACGTATTAGGTAAATAGATTCTTTATCTGATAAATCCAACATTTCACCTATTTATATGCGATGTGGAACTTTAATCACTTATACTTGCACCCAATACATGCTTCATGCTTTTACTATTGTTGCAATAACCACTCATAAAAGATAAAAATTTATGATAAAATGTAATGGAACATTGAGTAGTTTTTCTCAAAGTAAAATCATGAAACGAAATGAAATGAAATCATAGTCATTTCCTTTAAGTTTCCTTACGAGTTGAGCAACCAAATTGGGTTTGAATCAGTACCCAAAACATAATAAAAGGAATGAATAACATGTAACAAATAACAAAGTAAACCAATGAGAAGAAATATTAAATTAAATGAATGAATTGAATCTTGTAGCTTACCTTTGATGGTTTTAGATCTCATTGGAAGAGAAAACACACACACACACAACGCACACACGCACGCACACACACACACACACACACACATATATATATATATATATATATAGGGCCGTCACAAAATTTTGGAAGCCTTGTGTAGGTTTGTCATGGTTTGACTACGGAAAAATAAATATGGGCCATATTTTGTTATGCTTAAATCATAAGAAATATTGTGTGCGGCCCTTTTTAGCCACGATTCAATCCTAGAAAATTTTGGGCCCTGTGCTGTAGCTCGCCTTACACGCCCTCAAAAGACGACCCTATATATATATATATATATATATATATATATATATATATATATATATATATATATATATATATATATATGAAACAGTTGAAATTGCTCATTAGCTAAAAATATCAATTTAGTTATTTTGATGCCTTGTCTTAATGTAATTTTATTGTATTTGAGACCCTCACATAAACCCTACATTCACTTTATGTTGAAATATCACTTTCTATGCATAAAATGGAACTTTGACCAAATTCAATGCATTTTAGTTGAATCAAATGATTTTATGTTTTAAATCAAGGAATTTAGTCAGCATGATTTGAATCACACTTCATCCTGGTTCGAATTATGGAAAATGGTTTCTCAAATTTTTTTCAATTCAGGAAACATGATTTAGATCGTGTAAATGTTTGAATTGAATCATAAATCTTATTTTTGTAAGATATTTTTTATTTGGGAAACATTATTTGAATCATGAACATGTGTGATTCAAATCATGGGCATGTTTTTTCCAAATGAATTCGATCATGGAAACGTAATATGAACCATACATTTCAGTGATTCAAATCACATGATCCTGATCATGATTCCAATCATACTTTGAGATTTCCCTATTTTTGTTACTTGATTCGATTTAGTTCATCACTTGATTTGAATTATCACTTATGTTTTGGAATCGAATCATGGGGAGTTTTTTTACACTGACTTTATGTTATTTCTCAACCACATATAAATACTTTTATTATCATTTTTTAAAAGATATTTTTTCTTATGGAAATTCATTTTTCTCAAATAGAAAAACTTCATCTTGTGAATGAATGTTACTAAACTTGGAGAGTATGAGTTTTTTGTAAGGAATTCATTAGTGATCTAATGTTTTGATTGAATTTTTCAAGCAAGGAAATATGTATTGGAAATTAGGTAGTAATTTTTTTGCGAAGAAAAAAGAAGGTTCTTCTCCAAAGGCTTTAGAGTTTCTTGTGTTCATCTTCATTCAAAGATTCTTGCAAGTGATACCTATTGGAATTCAATCACGATCTATGGTGAATTCTTCTCAATCTTGATCTCAAGATTGTTAAAATCACACAATAGCAATGAAAGAAAAGGTTTGAAAGAAAGAAAGAAAGAAAACAATAGCATTGGAGAAGAAGATGAAAAAAATTTCAGAGTTCTCTCTGCCCACAACTATGGAATTTTATTATCACTTTTACAACTGCAAAATTGTGATTATCAAACTTAATTATTACAATGATAAGGATTCCTCACTATTTATAGATTTAGGTTAACTTACATCTCAAGCTAAAGCCCAAACTATAAAAGCCCAAAAATATCTAATCTAATCTTTCTAAATTTAATCTGATCTTTCTAAATCAAATCTAATCTTTATAAAATAATGAATTACATATTTAACACATCACCTAATTCATTGTGTCTAAACTATCTACATTTATCATAGACCTTAGCTTCTTGAACACTTCGACTAGCACTCCCTTCGTCATGATGTGTGCAATCTGATTCTTAGTTCAGTAGTGTTCCAAGTTCATCTTCCCTTCTGCTACCCGCTCTCGAAGATAATGGAACCTCATTTTGATGTGCTTGCTTCGACCATGTGCTATCGGATTCTTCACCAGGTTGATAGCTAACATACTATTGATCTTCATGGTAATTTCTCCATGATTCTTCACTGTAATCTCTTCGACCAGTTTCACCATCCAGTTTGCTTGACATGCACAAAGAGAAGCAGCTATGTATTCTGCTTCACATGACAACAATGCCACTACTGGCTCCTTTCTCGAACTCCAAGTAACTGGTGCCCCACCTAGCATAAACACATACCCAGCTGTGGATTTTCCATCTTCAACATCACTACACCAACTTGAGTCAGTGTATCCCACTAACTTGTAATATTTTCCTTCATCAGCTGCAGGAAACAGAATGTCGTAGTCGAGAGTTCCTTTCAGATACCTTAGTATCCTCTTCGTCATTGCTAGGTGTGATACCTTTGGCTTCTGCATGAATCTACTTACCATACCCACACTGTATGCTAAGTCAGGCCTTGTGTGACAAAGGTATTGAAGTGATCCAATAAGTCTTCTATATTGGGTTGGGTCGACATCATCTTCATCTGAATCCTTCGACAGTCGCAATCTGGTCTCAGCTGGAGTTGAAGTTGGGTTGCAATCTTGCATCTCAAATCTCTTGAGTATTTCGCCTGCATATCTTCTTTGGTGCATTATCAAACCTCTACCAGTCTTGTAGAATTCTATGCCAAGGAAATATGAAAGATTCCCCAAGTCTGACATTTCAAACTCCTCGCTTAGGTTATGTTTGAAATCTTCGATCTCCTTCTTGCAACTTCCTGTTATCAGCAAGTCAACGACATAGAGACATAGTATAAGCAATTCACTCTTGCTTCTTCTTACATATACTCCATGTTCAGTTGTGCACTTCACAAATTCTTTCTCCCTTAGAAAACTGTCGATCTTCTTATTCCAAGCTTTTGGAGCTTGCTTAAGTCCATACATGGCTTTATGCAGCCTGTACACCTTTCTTTCTTCACCTTGTTTCAAATACCCGGCTGGTTGTGCGACATAAACTTCTTTGCATAAGAGGCCATTAAGGAATGCACACTTCACGTCCATCTGACATGTGTGCCAATTGTTCATATTTGCTAGACCAACAACCAACCTGATTGTTTTGATCCTAGAAACAGGTACAAACACTTCGTCAAAGTTGATTCCTTCCTTCTGAAGAAATCCTTTCGCCATAAGTATCACCTTGTGTCGGATTACCTCTTATTAGATGTCAATCTTGTTTTATATTTCTCATTTATAATTGGCATTTTTCAACTCTTTTGTGTTGATTTATTGGAATTTCTTCTTGGAAGTTTTCCATTCTTCAAATATGTGAAAATACCTTTGGTACCTTTAATTTGTGTGTTATTGTGTAGAAAATAGGCATTAAGTCATCAAAGAGTGAGACACAAGGAAATTGATTCAAAGTTCCAAAGGAAGGGAAGAAAATCAATAAGTTCGCTAGGCGAACTTGCTAGCGAATGTTCGTTGGGCGAACAACTGGCGAGGCGCCAGCGAAGGCTTCCAGATTTGAGGCAGTGGCAAAAGGCACCTAAGTTCGTTGTGCGAATAAGCCAGCGAAGGTTCGCTGTGGCAACGCTCCAGCAAAGACCTGACGAAGCATCTCAAAAAAGAGGTAGTAGCTAAATGGACCTAAGTTCGTGTGCGAACTTGTAGGCGAATAGTTCGCTAGGCGAATAATCATTCGCACTACGAACTTCTGAAATATACAGAGGCGGTTTAACTATGCAGAGACACATCAGGTGCCTATTTTAATATTCGCTAGTCGAATAAACTATTCGTAGTGCGAACATGACAGGTTCTAAATGTTATATTTAAGCACTTTTGGTCATTTTTGGGGATAAGAACCCATTTTTACACACCACAACCTAAGATTCTGAGTTCTCTTCATCCAAGAGTGATATTTTACATTGAGAAGCTGGATTCGCATCCGAGTTCGATTATTCGACATGGATGCTCATTCATCTCCTCCCAAAACTTCTGAAGCAAGCTACCATGGTGATGGATAGCTAAACACCTTTGTGTCTAAATTAGAGGTAGTTAATCTTGCTTATATGTATTTCTTTTTATCTTTTGTATATGAACAAGGATGATGATCAATATATGACGAAGTTGTTTGCTTTTAATGTTGTATTTATGGTTTGAATCACTCTAGACATAGATTTTACAAATCTTGATCTAATGTCTTCATCTATTAAAAACCAAACTCTAGACATAGATCTGGGATTTAATATTTGCTTTGTATTGGTCTTAATGTTTATTGTTTCGATTGTTGGCGTGAGACATCATCTAACAATTTAAACGATAATACTCACGAAGTCGCTTTAGACATAAACGGATTCGCGAGGATACACGATTGTATTGATCGAAACTAAGTTCATATGCTTGATTAATCAGATACATATAAAAAGGATTAACAAACTTTAATCCTGACATGCTTTCCTTTTATACAAAACATTTTATGACCTAATTTACTCTTTGCTACAAACTTATGTTACAAGAAAAGAAATATTTTGAAAATCCTTTACTTAGAACGGTAAATTATTGAACGACGAGCATCTAATATCACACAATCCCTGTGGATACGATAACAAAAAACCCCACTGATACTGTTTCAACACCTCTCCTTTAGGATTCACCTTCACCTTGTAAACCCATTTCACATCAATTGCCTTCTTGCCTTGAGGCAATTCGACAAGTGACCAAGTGTTGTTGACTTCAATGGACTCTAACTACTCATTCATTGCTTTCACCCATTTCGAATCTTTCAATGCCTCAGCTGCATTGACTGGTTCAACTTCTCCATAGAAAGCATAGAGTACCAGCTCACATTCTTTATCGACCACATCATCTGATGTAATCACACATTCTTGCAACCTTGCAGGCATGTGTCTTGTTCGTTGAGGTCTGCTTAGGCCACTTCACCTCGAACTTCTTCTTGTCGAACTTCTCTTTCGACTTCACTAGCTGGTTCTTCACACAAGATTCTCACTGAATCCTTCTTAACATTCTGAGTTTAATCCCATTCTTTAAGCTCATCTATGATCACGTCCTTGCTGATCACTACTTTCTTGTTCACTGGGTCGAATAACTTGTAATCTCCAATCGAATGATATCCTATCAAGATCATCTAATTTGACTTGTCATCAAGCTTCCTTCTCAACTGATCTGGCACATGTCTATGTGCTATAGATCCAAACACCTTCAACTGACTGAGGCTAGGCTTGACACCAGACCAACATTCTTCTGGTGTGATTCCTTCAAGCTTCTTCATCGGACATCTGTTTAATATGTATGTTGCTATCGAAACCGCTTCTCCTCATAATTCGTTGGGTAGATGCTTTCCATTCAATATACTTCTCACCATGTTCTTGACGGTTCTGTTCTTTCTTTCTACAATTCCATTTTGCTGTAGAGTGTAGGGTGGCACCACCTCATGCACAATCCCTTCTTTCTCACATAATGCATCGAAATTTTTCGACACATACTCTCCACCACCATCATTCCTCAGAATCTTTAGCTTTCGACCACTCATTCTTTTGACCATAGATTTGAATTTGGCAAATACCTCGATCACATCACTTTTCTTCCTGATGAGGTAAGTCCACAACTTTCGACTGAAATCATCTATAAACGTGACAAAGTATCTGTGTCTCCAATCGAATCCACCTGGATTGGACCACAGACATTAAATTATATGACTTCAAGAATTGCCTTCGACCTGCTTCCCGCATCTTTAATGAAGTTATTTCTGTGTTGTTTCGCCTGAACACATTCTTCACACACTTCATTTGGAATGTCGATTTCTGGTAATCCTGAAACAATATTTCTTCTCTTCAACTCTCTGATGTCTTTGAAATTGAGGTGACTAAGTCGATAATTCCACATCCATTCATCTCTGCTGGCTGCAGTTGCAAGGAACTTATGCTCCATCACATTAAGTTCAATCTTGAAGGTCTTATTCTGAGACATTGGAGCCTTCAAGATCAACCTACCACCTGCATCGAGAACTCTCATCATCTTGTCTTTGACAACTACCTTGTAGTTTCTTTAGACAAGCTATCCTATACTAAGCAAGTTACTTTTCATGCCTGGTATGTATAACACATTGGAAATTATTGATTTCTTGCCAGCTTTCCTCAGGATCTGAACATCACCAACACCTTCAGCTTCTAGAGTGTTGTCATTTGCAAACTTCAGCGTGTTCTTCAACGAGGGCTTCATGTTGACAAACCAATCTTTCCTTCCAGTCATGTGTGATGACCATCCTGAGTCCAAGTACCACTGGTCCTGGGATCTCTCTTCGTCTCTTGTTGTGACCATCAGTAACATCTCTTCTTCTTCGTGTTTCGCCAGCTTTGCATCAGTTTCTTGATTCTTCTTCTTTTCTGGACAATCACTAAAATAGTAACCATATTTCTGACAATTGAAACACTGAATATGACTTTTTTCAGGCTTTCGACCACCACCTATTCCTCTACCTGCAACACCACCTCTTTGGTTGCCTTGGTTCCAGGGTTTTCTCTGATTCGACCAGTTTTCTTCATGCTGATTTTGACCAGTCGAATTAATGTAGCCTCCTCTACCTTTGTTGCCATTCCAGCTTCCTTTTCCTTTCCTTTTTTTTTCTGACTGCGCCTACAAAGCCATATCACTCTTCGACTTTCCTGCAGCTCTTTTATCCATCCTTTGTTCATGAGACACAAGCGTCCCTTGAAGCTCTTCCTTCGTCAATACTGATAATTCTTTCGACTCTTCTATGGCTACTACCACGTGGTCGAATTTTGGAGCCAATGACGTCAAGATCTTTGACACAACTGATCTTGACGTCAACACTTCTCCACATACCTTGATTTGATTCACCAGCTTTATAACTCTGGTGAAGAAATTTGTTACACTTTCATTGTCTTCCATCTGAAGCAATTCATAAGTCTTTTTGTGAGTTTGTAATCTCACCTCTTTCACCTTCTCTGCGCCTTCGAACAATTTTTCAAGAATCTCCCTAGCTTCTTTTTGTTGATTCTACATCACTAACCTTTTCAAAGTTATCTGGATCAACACATTGATGGATTATAAAGAGAGCTTTATAATTTTTCTTCTTCAATTCTTTATATGTTGCTTTCTCCTGATCTGTCGTAGTTTCTGCAAGCGGTGATAATCCCTCCTTCATAAGATCCCAAAGATATTGGTAACAGAAAACCACCTTAATCTTCTTGCACCAATTTTGATAACTCTCTTTCTTGAGAATTGGAACATTTGCTGGAAAGTGACCGTTCGGGTGATTCATCGCCAACACAGTTGTTCTTCCCTTGAATCAAAACCGGAGCTCTAGATACCAGATATTGGAATTCAACCACGATCTATGGTGAATTCTTTGCAATCTTGATCTCAAGATTGTTAACAATCACACAATGGCAATGAAAGAAAAGGTTTGAAAGAAAGAAATAAAGAAAACAATAGCGTTGAAGAAGAAGATGAAAAATTCTGCAGAGTTCTCTCTGCCCACAACTGTGGAATTTTATTATCACTTTTACAACTGCAAAACCGTGATTATCAAACTTGATTATTACAATGATAAGGGTTCCTCCATATTTATAGATTTAGGTTAACTTGCATTTCAAGTTAAAGCTCAAACTATAAAAGCCCAAAAATATCTAATCTAATCTTTCTAAATCAAATATGATATTTCTAAGTCAAATCAAATCTTTCTAAAACAACGAATTACACATTTAACAATACCAAGTAGAATTTAAAGAATTGCTGCTAAAAGAGAACTTGAAGATCTTGAAGAAGTGATAGAGTCTCAGTTTAAGAACAAGAGTGTATCTTAACATCAATGCTTTGTGAGTTGTGTTCAAGTTTGAAGGAGGTTAAGAAAATGGAATGTTTTATATAGGTTTTAGGATTATTCTGCATTTATGCGGTATCAAATTGTACTAAATTACAATGTAACAAATAAAATTAGTGGAAAGCAACAAAATTCTGATGAACATCCATCAGAGACTGGATTAGCTGCCACACAAGGTTGAAATACATTGAACTAAGAAAAATATCACTATACAAGCTTCTATATCTTTCTCTTTACTTTGAGCTTTAGAATTTTGGATGTAATAAGTTTTATTATTTTATTATTTTTGCATGATTTAGTCTTTTGATTTTTTGTATAATGATTTGTTTCATAAGTCTAGGTTTGATTAAAATTAGCCTCCAATTTATTTGGTTACTGATAATACTGTAAAAATTGTAATTCATAATGTTTATGAGTTTAATCTAAATTTATTCTAATCACTCAACTTGATTCTATATAGATTAAATCCAAATTGCTTATATCTCATCTTCATTTCTTTGTACTCCTTAATTCACTTAGTATAATTCATCCAATTACACACAACTTTAAAAAAACTCAATCAATTCTACTTCCGTTGAAAACATTTAAAAATCTTATTTAAAATATTTTAAACAAATAAAGTCTATTCAACTCCCCTTCTTGACTCTTCTACCTCCATATTCAATAATAACGGTTAGGGATTTATTGGTGAAGATGATTTTTATAACAACATTATGCATATGCTTATTGAGGTTTAAAATAATTTTGTCCATACTATTATTTATATAAAATAAAACACTAAAACCAAAGACTATACTAACACTGTCGGGTTCAGTTTTGTTTGGGTTCTATTGGCCCAACCGAACTGAACCACCTTAGCCATTAAAATCGATTAGTCCGCACATTTGACATGAATACCTACCTTTGACCTAACCACTTGCATGCACTTAGTTTAAAAAGACCAATCTAAAATGAACCAGGGTGCCCAACATCAAATCATGGATAACATAGAGGGTCTCCATCAAAATACAACATATAAGCCAAGAACACGCTATACAAGATATGTAATACATAACAACGTATAATCATCAAGCACATCAATTTAAACGAGCGTAATATTAAATGCACAAATATCCTATCAATGCAGACTCTATATGAGTCCACTGGTTGGGTTTCTCGCATGCATGAATTCTGAAATTCAACCTCTCTGCAGAGAGATGTGGACTTTTTCCACTAAAGGTACAACTTTCTCTACTGACACCAGGTCTATCGTCCTCTATTACACCAACTCAATAAAATCCTACAGGATTAGGTGGGCTTATTCCTATAAAGTCATCACCCTGTGTAGTCCTCCGACATACACACAACTATGAAATGCATGAGTATACGATTTCTATACATATACTGATGCATCAAATATTCTAGTAACTCAACATATAAAATTCCCTTAATTATACATTATATGTGTATAATATAATTATGCATTATGCAAAACAAAATTTAGTATTTTCAAGATATTTTTGTGAAGAGAGGACACATGTGGAACATGGTGTTCTAACAGGTGTGGCACATATGGCCTCTGTCGCTGCTACTGCATTGACACATTTTTTGTTTGTATTTTGAGCATTTTTGTTATTTATTTATGATTGACTTGTTGCTATCTTTTAGCAACCTAATTAATTAGATTTGTTTGATGATTTGTTAAGATCAAATGTAAAGATTTGAAAATTTAAATTTTGAATTCAAACCAAATCAAATCTTGTTGTGGAGCTGCTTTGAAAAACAAAATCTTAACCAAATCTCCAATTTATCTGCTGATTAAATCTTATGCCCATTAGACGAAGCCCATCAGAGAATTCTATTTAAAGAGACTCAAATCTATCTTTGAAGAGGACGAGAAAGTATTGAAGATTCTTAGTATTAGGGTTTTATTTGAGTCATTTTTTATGTTGCTTGTACACCACGCTAGCGCCCTCTTTCGTATCAAAATGTATAATGTTGGTTTGTTTATCTGATTTGTAATTCAACATTCTTTAAGCTATTTACTGAAGTGATCACTTGGAATTAGTGATTGAGACAAAGTGAGATGGGTTCTCGAATTTAGGGGGAGACCTAAATAGAAAGTCACAAGGATTAGGAAGAGGCATTGAACAACATGGGGTTGTTGTTCTTATGAGACTAATTGTACTAATTCAATATAGTGAATTTTCTTTCTTGGGTAGAGTGTCCCCTAGACGTAGGTGTTGTTTCATCGAACTGGGTTAACAATTCTTTGTGTCCTTTCATTTTTTTTTTTGCATTGATCATCTTGTTTATCGATTGTTTGTTAATTCTGGTGTAACATGATGAACATGTTGGCTTAGGCATCTGGTCTAACATATGTACCATGTGAATATAATTTTAATTGGTATTAGAGCAAGCACCCTAATCTGCTTTGGTGAGCTCCAAGGAAGATAAATTTTGTTTAGATGGATAACACTAAGGGTGGAGGGTCAGTCAATAGACAACCTATATTAAATGGCACCAAATATGATTATTGGAAGGCTAAAATGGTTGCCTTTCTAAAATCCATGAAAATAAATCATGGAAGACTGTGGTAAAAGGCTGGAAACACCCTATGATTATTTCTCAAGATGGTAAATCAAGCGTAAAGCCAGAAGCTAAGTGGATTGAAGCAGAAGACAATAAAGCTCTTGGAAACTCCAAGGGTTTAAATTCTATTTTCAATGGTATGGACAAGAACATGTTTAGGTTGATCAACACTTGTATTGAAGCCAAAGATGCTTATGAGACCTTCAAAATTGTTCATGAAGGCACATCCAAGGTTAGGATGCAACTCCTCACTACAAAGTTTTAGAATCTTAAATTGAATGAAGATGAATCTATATCTGATTTCAACATCAAAATGTGTGACATTGCCAACACTTATTTTGCAATAAGAGAGAAGATGTCTGAAGAAAAGCTGACCATAAAAATCCTAAGATATCTTCCAAAGAAGTTCGATATAAAGGTCTCAACTATTGAAGAATCTCAAGACCTAATTAGCATCAAATTTGATGAACTCGTTGGTTCTTTACAAACCTTTTAGATGGCCTTGAATGACAGATCCTAAAAGAAGAACAAAAGCATAATTTTTGTGTCCAACACTGAAGAGGATGATGATTAAGGTGAAGAAAGTTTTTTAGAGGCTATAGCCTTTGTTGGGAGAAATTTTAATCAAGCTTTAAGAAGAATGGATAGAAATTGTAGCACAAATATCCTAAACAAGGTGTCAGACATCAGCCCCCTTGAACAAGACTAAAGATGACTACAAACCTAACAAAGGCAAGAGAGCATAATGTTATGAATTTGAAGGTTTTGGTCACTTTAAATTTGAATATCCTACTTTTCTAAAGAATCTGAAAAAGGGATTTTCAATCACTTGGTCTGATTCTGATAATGAAAGTGAATGAGAAATTGCTAATAAAGTGATGGATTTCATTGGAAAATATGACTCTTGTAGTGAGTCTAGTGATGAAGATATATCAGCACAAGAGCTAGCTGAAACATATAGACATTTACTCACTGAGTGGAAAGAATCTTGCTTGAGAGAAGATAAACAAAAGAAGACCATAAGTTCCCTACTTATGGAAAAATAAAATCTTGGCTCAACCATTGTAGGTTTGGAAGAGGAAGTCACAATGTTAAAGTCCAAACTTGACAATATGACAAAATTTGTATGTATGTTGAACAATGATTCTAATATGTTAAATGAGATCTTGGAGATGAAGGTAACGGAAACACAAGAAAGGGGGGGGGGGGGGGGGGGGGTGAATTGGGTTTCTAGGATAAAATTTGTTTCCTACCCAAGACAACAATGAGAAAACAAAGAATAAAAATAATAAACACAATTATTTTTATCATGGTTCGCTGTTAACAAAGTTGCCTCCAGTCCACCCGCCAAGGTGATTTCTCCTTATCACAAGGACTTAATCCACTATAACTAAACTTGATTTCAACCACAAAGACTAACTTTCAATGTCTTCTTGAGTAATTCTGACTATACCCTAGTCACTCAAGGAAATACAACTCAAAAATTGAGATACAAAGTGTGTTACAAAAATGCTTCTAAAATGTTAATTGCATAAATGAAATACAAAGACTTTCACACAAAATAATTTCTATGTATGAACAAAAGTTCCAGTGTGTTTTCTTTTCTTTCTCTCAAAATAGTCATTATTTACGTGATAGCTCTTTTTGCCAAAATGTTGTGTATTGTATTGCCTTTTTTTCATTCTTCAAAGACTCCTTTATATAGGCAATGAAAATATCTGTTGGAGGGTATAAATGGAATCCACAAATTGTTAGTGGGAAAATTTCGACCAAGAAAGGAAAAACAGGTTTGACAGGACATCCTGCAGAATCAGGTCGAAGAAGTCTCGACAGACCACCCTGTCAGAAGAACATTGAGGCAGGCTCAACAGATGGTTATCCTAGTCGAAGTCGAAGGCAAGCTGGAGGTTCCAGGTGAACAAGCAAGTTTGTAGCGAACAAGAACGTGGAAAGTTACACAGATAGTGGGCATACGTGGGTATACACGTGGCAGGCTAGGGATGATTGACAACAAAGTAACCGTTGAAGATGTGAGAAAACACAAGAAATGGGGGTTTGAATTGGGTTTTCAAAATGAAAGCTTTTTGTGAAACTCAAACAAAGATCACAAATAAACTAGCAATAGAGAAAGACACGATATATCGTGGTTCACTTGAAAACTATCAAGTTAATCCAGTCCATCCGCCAAGGTGATTTTGCCTTATACACAAGGACTTAATCCACTATAACCAAACTGATTACACTGCACTAACAACTGCTGGTGACTAACATACAAAGACTAACCGTCTCTTCTTAAGGATTCTGACCCAACTGGTCCCTTAAGGAATACAAATAACTGTTTGAACAAATTTAATGTTTACAATGAATTTCTTTTATACAAGCTAATATAAACACTATGAATAGCTCAAATAAAATCTATACAGTATGAAAAATATATTTTTCTTTGTTTTATGGTGCTTTACTATTCACGCGTATGTTTCTCTCGTATGTATCAGTGTCACTTGTTTCTTTAAGTGATCAAGTCCTTAAATAGCCAGAAAAAGATCAGTTGGAGGGAAGATCAGGAATATCATTAAGATTACTGGCGACTTGAAATAATGTCGTTATGCTGGGATGAAAATCGTACACAAAAGTTGTCCTTTGTACCACCAAATCAGGGTAGTGGAATGGTAGTGGAAAAGAACGTGTTTGATATATACTATGTACTAGTTTCCCTCACAAATGTTTCATCTTCTTCTGTTCATCAGAGGCTTCTGAATTAATATGGTTGAAGCATGATCAAAAGAATTGATCATTGGGTTTTCAGAGTCTTGAGTCATCAGAGTCTTTAGAACTTGTTCATCAGAACCTTGTCTTTAGAGTCTTCAGCACTCCGTCTTCAGAACCCTTGGTTATCAGAAACTTAAGTCTTCAGAGTTTTCAAAACGTTGTTCACCAGAACCTTGTCTTCAGAGTCTTTATCACTTAGTCTTCAGAAACTTAAGTCTTCAGAGTCTTCAGAACGTTGTCCATCAGAACCTTGTCTTCAGAGTCTTCAACACTTAGTCTTCAGAAACTTAAGTCTTTAGAGTCTTCAGCACTTAGTCTTCAGAAACTTGAGTCTTCAGAGTCTTCAGAACTTTGTCCATCAGAACCTTGTCTTCAGAGTCTTTAGAACTTAGTCTTCAGAAGATAGTTATCAGAGTCATATTTAGAGCCAAAATCCAAGAGAACATTGTAGCAGCAACATATTATCTTCTTAGAATCTTTCTGAAGTAAAGCAGATCAGAAGCAAACTTGCTTCTTTGACGCAGAAGCGACTTTTGGTTAATTGAGAGTGACGTTCCACATGATCTCTTTTAGAGTCAGAGCTTTCTTTATCAGAGTCAGATCCTGTTTGTCAATTCTTTAGAAAACAAACGTCAGAGTACCAAAATTGTTCTCACACAAATACTACTTTGTTATTATCAAAACTTAGAGATATCTTGCAGAACCAATTCTTGTTCTAACAATCTCCCCCTTTTTTATAATGACAAAACAATGTATTTTGATAACACAATTTTGTACGAAGATAATTAATAGGAAATGACGCAGATAAGTTTAGAGTAAACTTCCCTTTATCAAGCTCCACCTGAATCTAAGACTTAAATTTTTTTTATCAGATTAGGGATACCAGAGCCTGATTACAAGGATCTAGTCAAATCCAAAATATCAGAGCTTGATTATAGTGGTAATGGAGTCTGATAACAGAGCTTGATTGGTTAGATCAGAGCCTGATTAAATCAGAGTCATATTGCCAATATAAGTATTGTTCCTGAAAAGCATTCTAAGAAAAATTTGCAATTAAAGTGTTAGAATGTTAGAGCTATGATTCAGAGACAAGATATTTATCAAAATAATTTTCCATTAAAATACTCCCCCTTTTTGTCATAATCAAAAAGGGTAATCAATGGTTAACGCAAGTAATTGGATTTAATTTAAGAGCAATTAGATATGTTAAATTCAGTACTTCTCCCCTTTACTGGCAATCATAAAGAAATGCAATAAGATAAGATAGATGCAATAAAGATACTTTTTATTGTTTAAACAAAACGCCAAAGGCGCAGTACAAAAGCAAGACACAAAATAAGACAACCACAAAACAACAGACAGAAGCAACAACGATTAATCTAAGTCATGAAAAGAGAGACCAAAATCTGAGAGACCAACAGAAACGCCCGCTAACCAACTATCTCATTTCTTGATGAGGGTTTCAGAATAGTTCATGGGGGAACACCAATCAGTAACAAGTTTCTCAGTCATTTCGATTTGCTTTAAGTGAGCAACAACTCCTTGAAGATCAAGAGTTTGAGTAAGATCACATCTATTATCCTTAAGATTTTTGAAGTCCACAACACGAAGATCAGCTACCGGCATGTCGAGAGTGATATGACATTCTTCTGGAATAGTGAACTGATGTCCAAGTAGTTGAGATTGAGATAGAGTTTGATAAGATTCAGCCATTGATGAAGTTGATGGAGTTAACTGAGCACAAAAGGGTTTTAGGGTTTCTAAGAAAAAGCGTGGGAAGTGAAAGTAGCGTAGTGTGTGAAAGTGAAAGAGTGCGTATTTATAACAAAAATATTGATGATGATAAAAAGGTGGGAGTAATAGGAAATAATTACTTGAAACCTAGTCTCACGAAATCACAACGCTTGAGGTGTCTCTTCAACAGAAAGGTATGATTTGATTTTGGACAAGTGTCACAAATAATCATAGCCGTTTGTTTTTAAGAGAGTACGTTTGATATTCCCAAGGTCAAGAATACCAAGAGGTATCTGACTGAACGTGTTTCTGATCAGAACATCTTCTAACATGTAGAAGTATCGTTAATCAGAAAGACATAAAATAAATAATAAAATACTTTGCTTAACATCAGAATCTTATATCATAAGTTCTGTTGACTTGACACATCAAAATATCATCTTCTTATTCTGGACAAGGTTTAAGAAATAGATTTTCCAGAATGAATACGAATTTATCCTCAACAAGGGGTTTTGTGAAGATATCAGCCCACTAGTGGTTTGTATCCACAAATTTTAACTGAAAAATACCCTTCTGAACATAGTCACCTAGAAAGTGATGTTTTATTTCAATATGTTTTGCCCTAGAATGCAGAATAGAATTCTTAGATAAACAAATGCCAGAAGTATTATCACGGAAGATAGGAATGTTACTCTCGTGTATCTGATAATCTTCAAGTTGATTCTTCATCCAGAGTATCTGAGTACTGCACATTGATGCTGAGATATATTATGCTTATGCAGTTGAAAGAGCAATTGTTGATTGTCTTTTGCTTGTCCAAGAGACGAGGTTGTTCCCCAGAAACTGACAGTTTCCAGAAGTACTTTTCCTTTCCAATCTGTCTCCAGCATAATCTGCATCACAATAACCAGAAAGCTTGTACTCTGATGTTTTCTTATACATCAACCCAAGGTTAGTTGTTCCTTTTAGATACCTTAGGATTCTCTTAACAGCAGTTAAGTGAGTTTCCCTTGGATCTGATTGGAAACGAGCACAAAGACATACGCTGAACAGAATATCTGGACGAGAAGTAGTCAAATACAGAAAAGAGTCTATCATACCATGATAGAGCTTCTAACAAACCTTTTTACTTATTTCTTCTTTCTCCAAACTGCATGTCGGATGCATAGGAGTCTTAGTAGGTTTACTTTCTGACATATTGAACTTCTTCAGAAGTTCCCCTGCATACTTGCTCTGATGAATGTACGTTCTTTCTGGACGTTGATTAATTTGAATTCCCAGAAAGAATCTGAGTTCTCCCATCAGACTCATTTCAAATTCAACCTGCATTAACTTAGAAAATTCCTTGCACAAGGAAGTATTAGCAGAACCAAATATAATATCATCAACGTAGATTTGAACAACCAGAATGTCACTTTTAAAGGTTTTACAAATGAGTGTTGTATCCACTTTTCCTCTGGTAAAGTCATTTTCCAAAAGAAAGTTATTTAGCCTTTCATACCAAGCTCTGGGAGCCTGTTTCAAACCATATAACGATTTTTTAAGTTTGAAAGTGAAATTTGGGTTTTCAGAACTTTCAAAACCAGGAGGTTGGTGCACATACACTTCTTCAAAAATATTTCGGCCACATGGGAGACATTGGCCCCGCGCTGGGGGTTATCTCTATAAATACCCTCTCACTTGAGAGGGTCAGGTTTGATCGATATTCAATATTCTAACTCAATAGCTATACACTTTGTACTTGCTTTCTCTCTAGTCCAAACTTACTTTGGCATCGGAGTACCTTGAAGGTACACCCCCTCCTCTCCTACATCCATCATCGCTTCCCTACACGGAAGGCCACAAAGATTCATTCTGATCGTTCAGATCAATAGTGGTAGTAAAAGTGGAGATTAAATTTTTTGTCCTAGTGAACCCTTTATGAAGGTATTTATACCCTAGATATGAAGGAGTAGGCTAGATGATGAGTCTCGTGCTATTGAACCTTTAACTGACAAAGAGTAGTAGGTCTCGAGTCTTTGCTCGACACGGAATGGTACCATTCAGTTTAGAGAACAATTAAATATCTTTGAAACTAAGATTCTCCGAAGAGGATGACTACCAAATAAAATGATTAGAACTATCAAACATAGAATTGATAGTTTTGCTTAGTAAATTAATCAAGTCACGATAACTTTGAACAATCGAATTAGGTATGCTCCAATTTACAGTTTTAGAATGAATTAAATGGTTGACTTTAACCAACAATTGATTATGTCTCATAGGTCAATCGATAATATATATATATATATATATATGGTTCATATCTTATGAGAATGACATTTTTATATGAGAACATGAGAATAAATCTGAATCATTAGATTTTAAAATAAATGATGGAGATTATGTGTGGTTTTTGTTTTTCTCTCTCCTCCATTATTAAAATAAATGATGGAGGAGAGAGAAAAAAAACTAACGCATAATCTACACCATTTATTTTAAAATTTAATAGTTCAGATTCATTCTCATGTTCTCACATAAAAATCACATTCTCATATGATACGTTCCCTATATATATATATATATATATATATATATATATATATATATATATATATATATATATATATATATATATATATATATATAATAAGAATGCTATTTTTATATGAGAATAATAAGAATAATTATTAGCTTTGAGATTAAAAATAAATGATTGAGATTAAAAAGTTTATTTAAGGAATACGTGTGTCTTTTTCATCATTGATTATTCATATGAAAGAGATACACATGTTTCTTAAATTAATTTTTTAATTTTAATCTAAAGACTAATAATTATTCTTATTATTTTTATATAAAAATAACATTCTCATTAGTTATGCCACACACACACACACACACACACATATATATATATATATAACGTATCATATGAGAATGTCATTTTCATGTGAGAACATGCGAATGAATCTGAATCATTAGATTTTAAAATAAATGGTGGAGATTATGTGTCAGTTATTTTTCTCTCTCCTCCATCATTTATTTTAATAATAGAGGAGAGAGAAAAATAAAAATCACATATAATCTTCATCATTTACTTTAAAATCTAATGATTTAGATTCATTCTCATTTTCTTACATAAAAATGACATTTTCATAATATATATATATATATATATATATATATATATATATATATATATATATATATATATATATATATCAAAGATTCATGTTATAATTTGTCGGTCCAAAAATTAATAGTTTTATCATTACCGAATTGCCCCTGGCTATTATCATCAAGGTGCAATTGAAATTTGTTACTTAACTAAATTGAAGAGTCAATTTAACATAGGATATAATCCTACTTTCTAATAGTTTTGACCTTCAACAAATGAGCCTAATAGTATTATATTATTGAAATGTGAGAATATTAGAAATAGTTAGACATGAGATATGCTATTTTATTTTTGTAAAAGATTAAGAAACCAACTTAAATTATATAGTTTTAATGATACGATGTACGAAAACAAGACTACTCACTTTTAATTAGGGGTAGCAAACCGGGCGGGCGGTGAGCCTCGTCTCATTTAAGTCCGTCAAAAAGCAGGGCAGGGTGGGACATACCAATTTAGACGTTTGAATTTAAAAGTCAAATTCACCTTATTTACTAATGAGTTGATGGATTGTCGGGGCAACCCATAATTTTTTTTTACAATTTGATTTGCTACATAATTTACAAAATTGTTAATCATTACTAAAATGACCGACAAATTTTAACAACTCATAGTAAAACTTTTACAAATCTTAATATAAATGTTATATTCTTTAACATAAAACAAAAAACATAACTATAATACAAAAAACTTAAAACAAACACACTAAAATTTCAAAATAATCATTTTGCTTCAAAAAATCAACAAGAACGACCTAGTTAAGGACATCTAGGAACACAAATCAAAAAAATAAATTAGCACAATTTAAACAAAGACAACTAAGTAGATTTATCAATATTTATTAATAGAGGCATTTCAAAAATAAAAGAATTCAAGAAAAATAAAAGCTTCATTATTTAAAAATTATCAATACAAATAATAAGTACTTAGTTGAGCATTTTAGTGTCAAAAAATAAATAAAATGAGAACTCAAATAGAATAAAAGACAAACCAAAGTTTTATTATCATAATAAGAAACAAACTCCTCTGTGTAAAAATTACCTTATAGCTTTAGAACACAACTTCAATGACAACGAGTAATAAAAAATAGAAAAGAAAGTATTATCTATGTTTTGCAATAAATACTTTTCCTACTATGAGTGAAAATAAAGAAAGAAGCACAAACCAATAATGTCTTCAAAATGAGGTGTTTGTGTTTATGTGAGAAATAAGCATTAGGGTTTGAAGAAATGATGGTTGTTTTAAAAGTATGACTACTACAGATCACGTTAATATTGTTTTAATTCCAAGTAAAAAAATATATTTTTTTTAACAAAAAAATCCGAGATCAAAACCCGCCTCGCCTCGCCTCGTTCTAAACCCGTTTAAAAGTGGGTTAGGCGGGGCAAGTCAACTTAAAACATCGAACCAAAAATTTCGTTCCGATCCACCAAAAATGATGGGTTAAACGGGTTAGCCCGACGGGCCTAATCCGTTTTGCCACCCCTATTTTCAATATATCATAATCAAAAAAGGAATCAGATAAATCTTTAAATATTTTTTATTAAATTAGATTGGTTATGTGAAGTTATGTTGTTTTATTCAAAAGAAAATTTAACAACAACAACTAAATTTAACAACATTAAGAAAATAGACTCTCAACAATACGTAAAAGTTACCTTAAATATTTATGGCAGAGCAAGCAATATTCAACAAGTTACCTTAAGCATTGACAAGTTTCCATGTTAGTCTATATCTAATTAATGTCTAGGCAAGAAAATGCTTTGCTACAATAATTGAGTGATTGGAATGTGACTTCTGTATTTATTACTAAATTTGTCAATTAGAATGAATTATTAAATTGACAAAAAAAATTAAATTCTATTAATTTATTACAAATTATTGTTTTTAAATTTCAAAACCTCTTATAATTTGCAACGGAGTGAGTAATAAACAATATATAAATAACAGGTTTGATTTTGTTTGCACTCTTACTTATTCTCAATAATTTATCTTGTCACCCTCCAAATTTAATCGGACCGACACCTCTTTGAAATAGTATTAATTTTATATTTTTAAAAGAAATTGTGTTTATTGAATTTTTAGAATTTTTTTTGAAATTTTAAGAATTTTTTGAGAGTTTATGAGCTTTTAACGAATATTTGAATTTTTCAAGTTTATGAGTTTTTATCAAATATTTGAAGAGTTCATAGTTTTTATGGGATTTTTAAAAAAAATGTGTAAAAACATAATTATTTTTATATAAAAAAATGCGTGAAATCGTATATTTTTTCACAAATCTATGATTTAAAAAAAATTACCACCCAATTTTTCAAAAAAATTGGGATAAAATCATAGTTTTATAAAAAAATATTTTTATCGGTTGTTTCAAATATGTCAGAAAACTACAAAACGTATTAAATTTTTCGAAAAAAACGTTAGTGTTAATTTTTTTTTATTTGTCGATTATGAATTACCAAATTTTTCAAAAAAAAAAAACCAAACCTATCAGATTTATCAAAAATTCAAAATATTAAATTTATTTTTTTAAAAATCAGTAAAAACTCATACTAGACTTTTTAAATAAACTATCGAATTTTTCAATTCATATCAAATATTTTAAATACTTGGATTTTCATTTCATACTGGATTTTTAACTTCTACTGAATTTTTCGTGCACACTTTTTTAAATTTTATCAAAAATAATAGGGTTATTATCAAAAATTGGGAGTGTTAAATTAAATTTTAGGATGGTGCAATAAATTCACCTTATTCGCGCATCATAGCCCACAGATTAGTTGATACTGTTTTCTTATAGGCCTATTTGTAATTTTAATTGAAAGTAAATCAATCACTACTTACACATATGTTTGGTTGTGTGCTATTAGATTTAATTTTAACAAAACTAATTTTGATATATTTATTTTAATTAAAAAGGAATTTAATTGAAATTATTAATATTTAGATATACTAATAAAAAAATATTTTTTATTAATTCATGTTGTTTGAATAGTTTAGACTAAAATTAACTTTGAACATATAATTATCAAAATAAATTTTAATATTTATATTTAAAATTAGATTTATTTTTTTATTAATATGCTTATTTTTTAACGGTATAACTATGCTGCATTACTTTTTCTGACAAAAAATATTGTTCATTATTATATAAAATAATACTAAATAAATTTACATAAATTGTCATAAAATATTAATTTAAACTTATTTTTATCATATATAATTTTTATTATAAATACATATATATTTTCTATTATTAATTTAATTATTACGTGGTTAAATGCTTAAAATATAATGAGATGACATGAAAAAAACGACTAAAATGATAGTTTAAGGTATCTTGTTGATAGCTAACCATGAAAAGATTTGACCTGCGTCATCGTGATTTTTATTTTGATTTTGCTTCTAAATCTAGAAATATAATGTGTGGTGGTTGTAAACTCTTGGCAACTTCTACAAGACAAAATTTCTATTAGGGTGAACCTTTTTAAGTGGACCATTATCATCGATCTAGATGAGGTTTTGTGTGCTTTGTGTAGTGGTTTAGTTCAGTTGATTTATCATTTGTTTGTCACCTATGAGTTGGTTGCTTCTTTGTGATTTACGATTTTAAGATAGTTAGGATGACTTTTAGTTTTTCCTAAGGACTTTTCATCTCTTTATGAGCTTTTCCTTTTGTTGGATGAGATGTATAGAATTAAGGGTAGTCTTTTTGTAACACCCTAATTTCCCTCGCATAATTATAATTAAAATAAGAGTAAAATAAAAATAAATCATGCAATTAGGATGCCACATCCAACAACCTGCTCATATATTTCGATATGCAACACATATAGTAATTAAAGAACATAACATAAGTCTCAACTTCAACATTTTGATAAGCAGCGAAAAACATCGGGACTGAATAGTTAAACTCTTCCAACATAATTATAACAAATGTAGTTATAAGGAAATTATCAACAAGAGAGATTCACATAACAATTTCCATCAACATAAAATTATCGAACAATGGAGGTATACATATAGTTTCCTCCCAACATAAACAAAACAAGCGTCAACCTCCAGTGTTACATATCAGAGCAGACACCGACTCGACCAAAGTATAAAGGAGAGTATCCTCTTCTACTAACATTCACACCTTTACTGCGGATCACTTGTGCGTTATCCACGAGGAGGCAACATTCAAACAGAAGGGTGAGATATCACGATAATATACAGGAAAACATGATAAACAGTATGCATTAGGTTAACACATGGATTATCACTCATTCTATAACACAACACACCTAACACCAACACTAAGTTATCCAAGCATAAAGATAACACAACAACAATTTAGTTAAATATCTCATATTAATCAACCAACGACATCATCACTACTTATCCATCAACCAACATGAAATCACATGATAACAAATCCAATTAATCACAACAACACCACATATTAGCAACATAGCGACATAGTTAATATATAATGCAATGAGACTCACAACCTGACTCAATGCTTATGCATGTGGTACCAATTTTCCTGAACACTCAGGTTCACCGTTCCGATCCCCACCTCCTAGGATTAGAACCACTCAATGGCCTATCACCTTAGGAATCAGCTACTGGCCCAATCCACACAATGGGATTTTAGGCTCACCAACCACGGACCATTGTCCACAAATGTATACAATGCGACTATTTATGGATACAACCACTACAATATCATCGTGCACAATAACCCACCACCATGGTTATTGTACACCGCCCAAATTGGCCAACAAGCATAACATATAGTTCATACAACATATATATCTTTTATGCAATCACAACAACTCAACATAACCACATTTGAAGTAATGCATTATATCACACCACATTATAATATAACCTCAATCACGTCTAACAATAAAATATTACTACTCATGTTCACAAATTTATTCAATACGACTATTTATGTATACAGCAAAGACAACATCATTGTGCACAATAACCCACCACTATGGTTACTGTACACTGCCCAAAGTGGCAAACAAGCATAAAATATATTTCATACAATATGGATATATATATCCTTTATTCAATCACAACAACATCATTAAAACATCATCATATTACCATCATTAATATCACAACAACATATTTGTAACAACACTCAAGATTCGTCACTTACAATAAGATTTCTTAACGTACACAACAAGTAATAATCACATTCCTAAACATATTAGACATAAAAATACTGGGAAAAATATTCACCTAATTATACCATGTTAAAGTTCTATTTATTAGTTATCCAACACTTTAAACGGTTCGTCATTTGGATATACGGTTCAAAAGTTATGATCAAAATCGTATTAACATTTTGGCAAAAAAAAAAAAACCGAGTGCATGTGTCGACGTATGATGGTTTCAGGTCAACGCATATGCTGTAGTATTTAAGTCAGTTTTGCCTTTGGCCTGCATGTGTCGACGTCTGGGTGTTTCAGGTCGACGCATACTGTTCCGATTGCTCAAAAATCACTTTTAAAAGTACTTTCACAACAGTTTATCATGCTAGGACTTATGCTACGAAATTCTATCACCATAGACCCAATTTTCTGTTATCTTAACATTCTAAAAATAAATTATTTCCTTATTTTACTCATGGATTAACATCATATAATCATCAATTTCCTATCTATGATTCAAACCCTCATAACTCAACAATGGAGGAAAACATATCAAAAACCTAAAAACAGAATTGTCACACATATAGGCGAACGATATTCATCACATATCAATATATTATAAAAGTATCATCATCCACTATTTCACAACATTCATAGCATTATCGGAAACACACAATTTATCAACTTATAGAAATCAAGGTTCATAGCATAGAAGAACACAACAACCATAATGTAATAACCTAAACCTTTACCCACCATTCATCATACTATCTCTTAGAAGATCAGAACCTCACCCTTACCTTAAATTGATGAGCTTTTCCCTTCTCTAATGGAGTTCTTCTCTTTTCCTTGCCCTAGCCTCTTTCACATTTTGTTCTCAATTTCACGTATGATGTAAAAACTGACTTCACTATTCTCTATTTCCCTTTATAAAATCCCTCAACTATGGTTTACCTTATTTAATCTCACTCATCCTCATACAATTACTATCATATCCTTCAAATCTCTATGCATCTAATATTCCATTTTATTTTATTTCATTATATTATTATTATTATTATTATTATTATTATTATTATTATTATTATTATTATTATTATTATTATTATTATTATTATTATTATTATTATTATTATTATTATTATCTAATAATCCAATAATTCAACTAATAATAATTTAACCTTTCAAATTCTAGTTTAATAAAAACATATTAAACCTAAATAATTTTTAAAAATTAATTAATATATTTTACTATATAGCATAATTAACTAATTACTCAAAAATAATTAATTAATTAACTATTCTCTCTACACCCCATCTCTACGTTATTACTCCCACACCTCTAACACCTTAATTCCTACTATTTTAAGGTAACTACCCCCATCAAGGGAACAGCATCACACAGGTTAACGCATAAAAATGCACAACATTTCAAAATAAAATGAAAACAAATAAATAAAATTGGGGTGTTACAACTCTCCCCCACTAGGAATATTTTCATCCTCGAAAATTACCTGACGCAAATAACTCAGGATACGACTCTCGCATCCTGCTCCCCAATTACCAAGTTATATTTCCTCCGGCAGCGCCTCCCCACACTACCTTCACGAGAGCGATCTCCTTGCCTCAAAATCGTTTCACCTCATGACCATCAATTCTCACAGGTAAAGCCTCCACACTAAGGTTATCCCTTACTTGCACATCGTCCATGGGAATCACATGTGACGGATCTGGAATGTACCTCCTCAACTGAGACACATGAAACACATCATGAAGATTCGCAAACGACGGCGACAAAGTAATCTGATAGGCCACCTTTCTTATCCTCTACAAAATCTGATACGGACCAACAAAATACGGTGTGAGCTTTCTAGACTTCAAAGCTCGACCAACACCAGTTACCGGAGTAACCCGCAAAAACACATGGTGTCTCTCTCTTGGAACTCAAGTGTTTTCCTCCTCTTATCATGATAACTCTTCTGACGACTCTGAGAAGTTCTCATCCTATCTTGGATCATCTTGATCTTCTCAGTCGCCTCCTACACAATCTCAGGTCCGAGTACAACACTCTCGCCCGACTCATACCAACATAACGGAGTTCTACACCTCCTACCATACAACACTTCATATGGTGCCATCCCAATACTAGTATGAAAACTATTGTTGTACGTAAACCCAATCAAGGCTAGTGGTTATCCCAAGATCCTCCCTGGTCCAACACACAAACCCTCAGCAAATGCTCTAAAGACTGGATAGTCTTCTCTGTCTAACCGTCCGTCTGCGAATGATATGCAGAACTCAACCTCAGCTTAGCACCCAAGGCATTCTACAAACTTCCCCAAAACCTCGACGTAACTCTCAGACCTCTATCTGACACAATGCTCGAAGGTGTTCCCATGCAACTTCATAATTCCTCAATGTATGTTTCGACTACCTTCTGCATAGAATTATTAATCTTCATCAGCAAGAAATGAGCTGACTTAGTCAATCTATCCCAACCACCCAAATAACATCATGACCACTTGGAGTATTTGGCAATCCTGTCACAAAATCAATAAAATGTTATCCCATTTCCATTCTGGAATATCCAACGGTTGCATCAGACCCAAAGGCTTCTGATGTTCAAGCTTTGACTTCTAATAAGTCAAACACGCGTAAATAAATTCAACAATTCCTTTTCCACAACTGACCACCAAATCAACTTCTTCAAATCCTGATACATCTTTGTGACACCGGGATGAATACTTAACCTACTTCAATGTCCTTCTTCAAGAATACTCTTCTTAATTTTTGGAACATCTAGAATACACACCCCATCTCTAAACCTCATCACACCATACTCATCGACTTGGAATTTACCTCTGTTACCTTGGTTAGTGAAGGTCAACTGATCAACCAATCTCAAATCATATTTCTGACCTCCTTTGATTTCTTCAAGAATACCACTAGTCAGTTTCAACATCCACAACTTCACACTATCATAAGTTGCTTCACACACCAAACTCATGTCTCTGAATTGCTTGATCAATTCTAACTCTCTCACCATAAGCATCGACATATGCAAGGACTTCCTACTCAAAGCACCAGCTACCACATTAGCTTTACCAGAATGGTAACTTAAATCAAAATCATAATCTTTCAGAAGTTCAAGCCACCTTCTCTGCCTCATACTCAACTCTTTTTTATCAAACAAATACTTCAGACTCTTATGATCACGAACACTACAACTTCCAATTCTAAGTCACGCGTAGAATAATTCCTTTCATGAATTTTCAATTGTCTGAAAGCATAAGCAACGACCTGACCATTATGCATTAGTACTCCACCAAGACCCATCTTCGACGCATCACAGTAGACTATAAAATACTCACTCGGATTAGGTAAAACCAATACTGGAGTAGTCGTCAACTTCTTCTTCAATTCCACAAAACTCTCTTCACTCGCAACACCCCACACATAAGCTTGACCCTTTTGAGCCAACTGAGTCAAGGGTAATGCCAACTTAGAAAATTCTTCAATAAACACGCGATAATAACCTGCTAGCCCAAGAAAACTTCGAATTTCAATAGCCAACTTTAGAGTCTCCCACTATAGCACAACATCAATCTTAGAAGGATCAATAACAATTCTTCCACTCGGCATCCCATGGCCAAGGAAACTCACTTCCTCCAACCAAAAATCACATTTTGACAGTTTTGCATACAACTTCTTCTCCTTCAACACTTGCAACACGGTCAGCCAATGCTCAGCATGCTCTCCTTCTGATTTAGAATAGATCAGAATATAATCAGTGAAGACTACGACAAACTTATCCAAATACTCATGAAAAATCCAATTCATATACTCCATGAACACACCTAGTGCATTGGATACGCCAAACAACATCACAGTGGATTCATAGTGATCATACCTCATTCTGAAAGTTGTCTTCAGAATATCATCTGGTTTAACATGAATCTGATGATAACCATACCTCAAATCAATCCCGCTGAACACATGAGCACCTACTAACTGATCCATCAAATCGTTAATTATCGGAAGTGGATATTTATTCTTGATAGTCACTTTATTCAACTGCTTGAAATCAACACATAACCTCATATTGCCGTTTTTCTTCTTAACTAACAATACAGGAGCACCCCACGGGGAAACACTTGGTCAAGAAAATTTTTTCTCAAGCAATTCTTCCAATTGTTTCTTCAATTCCCCTAACTCAGAAGCTGGCATCCTATAAGGAGCCATTGATACTAGACTCGTACCTGATATCAATTCCACCGCGAAATCTACTTCACGCTCTGGGGAAAATCACGTATGTCGTTTGGAAATACATCTGGAAATTTACAGACAACATGCAATTCAACACTTCTAAGTTCACAATCAAGTTGCAACGATGCAAACATTACAAACATCAAGGCTTCATTTTCTAGAAGTTCATCCACTTGCTTAGCAGACAACAACATCAGCTCTCTACTATCACCAAACTCAGATCCACACTCTGGAGGCAAGTCACAAATATCTTCAGATATAAGAATCTGCATTGACTCATCAAAATAATATGTAAGCACTTGGTTTAGCTCCAAACATTTCACTATACACACCATCTAAGCTGGAAAAATACGTCCATTTCATCCAACATGATTCTGTCTACTATCAACAAGAGATTAAGGGTGATCAGTTCCTCAATTTTTCAATAGATAGCCGACAATCATGACGGGGCATAAACCATCTTTACCAAACTATAATAGCGTCCAACGACACATTGAGCCATCACGCCAAACTAGAAGCATCTTGGAGAAGCACAAGTTTCTCCCCCACAAGTTTCATTCCCAACCTGCAAATGGAAATAAAAAAAAGCATCAACAGTGTTTTCACACACATGTCGCATAATAGGGAACAACCATAATTAAACAACCTGGCCGGACAGACCGACCTACTCTGATAACACTATGTAACACCCTAATTTCCCCCGTGTAATTATAATTAAAATTAGAGTAAAATAAAAACAAATCATGCAATTAGGATGCCAAATCCAACAACAACCTACTCATATATTTCGACATGCAACACATATAGTAATTAAAGAACACAACATAAGTCTCAACTTCAACATTTTGATAAGCAGCGGAAAACATCAGGACTGAATAGTTAAACTCTTCCAACATAATTATAACAAAAGTAGTTATAAGGAAATTATCAACAAGAGAGATTCACATAACAATCTCCATCAACATAAAATTATCCAACAACGAAGGTATAGATATAGTTTCCTCCCAACATAAACAAAACAGGCATCAACCCTCAATGTTACATATCAGAGCAGACACCGACTCGACCAAAGCATAAAGAAGAGTATCCTCTTCTACTAACTTCCACACCTTCACTGCAGATCACCTGCGCGTTATCCACGTGGAGGCAACATTCAAACAGAAAGGTGAGATATCATGATAATATACAGGAAAACATGATAAACAGTATGCATTAGGTTAACACATGGATTATCACTCATTCTATAACACAACACACCTAACACCAACACTAAGTTATCCAAGCATAAAGATAACATAACAACAATTTAGTTAAATATCTCATATTAATCAACCAACGACATCATCACTACTTATCCACCAACCAACATGGAATCACATGATAACAAATCCAATTAATCACAACAATACCACATATTAGCAACATAGCGACATAGTTAATATATAATGCAATGAGACTCACAACCTGAGTCAATGCTTATGCCTGTGGTACCAATTTTCGTGAACACTCAGGTTCACCGTTCCGATCTCCACCTCCTAGGATCATAACCACTCACTGACCCATCACCTTCGGAATCAGCTACCGGCCTAATCCACATAATGGGATTTTAGTCTCACCAACCACGGACTATTATCCACAAATGTGCGACTATTTATGCATACAACCACTACAACATCATCGTGCACAATAATCCACCACCATGATTATTGTACACCGCCCAAATTGGCCAACAACCATAACATATAGTTCATACAACATATATATCTTTTATGAAATCACAAGAACTCAACATAATCACATTTGAAGTAATGCATTATATCACACCACATTATAACATAACCTCAATCACGTCGAATAATAAAATATCACTACTCATGTTCACAAATGTATGCAATGCGACTATTTATGCATACAACAACGACAACATCATTGTGCACAACAACGCACCATCATGGTTACTGTACACCACCCAAAGTGGCCAACAAGCATAAAATATATTTCATACAATATGGATCCAAAGTGGCCAACAAGCATAAAATATATTTCATACAATATGGATATATATATATATATATATATATATATATATATATCCTTTATGCAATCATAACAACATCATCATATTACCATCATTAACATCACAACAACATATTTGTAACAACACTCAAGATTTGTCACTTACAACAAGACTTCTTAGCGTACACAACAAGTAATAATCACATTCCTAAACATATTAGACATAAAAATACTGGGAAAACAATTAACATAATTATACCATGTTAAATTTCTATTTATTAGTTTTCCAACGCTTTAAATGGTCCGTCATTTGGATATACGGTTCAAAAGTTATGATCAAAATTGTATTAACATTTTGGCAAAAAAAATCTAAGTGCATGTGTCGACGCATGAGTGTTTCAGGTCGACGCATGTGTTATAGTATTTAAGTCTGTTTTCTTCTGGCTTTTAGGTCGATGCATACTGTTTCGATTGCTCAAAATCACTTTTAAAAAGTACTTTAACACCACTTTATCATGCTAGAACTTATGCTACGAAATTTTATCATCATATACCTAATTTTCTGCTAACTTAACATTCTAAAAATAAATTATTTCCTTATTTTACTCATGGATTAACATCATATAATCATCAATTTCCTATTTATGATTCAAACCCTCATAACTCAACAATGGAGGAAAATATATCAACAACCCAAAAACAGAATTGTCACACTTATAGGCAAACAAAATTCATCACATATCAATATATTATAACAATATCATCATCCATTATTTCACAACATTCATAGCATTATCGAAAGCATGCAATTTATCAACTTAGAGAAATCAAGGTTCATAGCATAGAAGAACACAACAACCCACTAATAACCTAAACCCTTACCCACCATTCATCATACTATCCCTTAAAAGATCAGAACCCTACCCTTACCTTAGATTGGTGAGTTTTTCCCTTCTCTAATGGAGTTCTTCTCTTTTCCTTGCCCTAACCTCTTTCACATTTTGTTCTCAATTTCATGTATGATGGAAAAACTGACTTCGTTATTCTCTAATTCCCTTTATAAAATCCCTCAACTATTGTTTTCCTTATTTACCCTCACTCATCCTCATACAATTACTACCCTGTCCTTCAAATCTCTACACATTTAATATTCCATTTTATTTTATTTAATTATTATTATTATTATTATTATTATTATTATTATTTAATAATCCAATAATTCAAATAATAATAATTTAACCTTTCAAATTCTAGTTTAATAAAAACATATTAAACATAAATAATTATTTAAATTAATTAATATATTTTACTATATTGCATAATTAACTAATTACTAAAAAACAATTAATTAATTAACTATTCTCTCTACACCCCCATCTCTACACAATTACTCCCACACCTCTAACACATCAATTCCTATTATTTTAAGGTAACTACCCTCATCAAGGGCACACCATCACACATGTCAACACATAAAAATGCACAACATTTTAAAATAAACTTATGAAAAAATAAATAAAATTGCGGCGTTACTCTTTTCATGATTTGACACGTTATTATATGATCTATTTGGAAATCCTGGATTGTTATTGTCTTTATAAGTAAGTTTATACTACAATGAAGAAGGTGGAAGATAAAAGTGTATTCCTTTCTTGGAAATGGTATCTAAGTAGGTGATACGCTGCAAGTGTATGGCAATACAGAAGTAGTAAAAATATTGTCCATAGAGACCAAAATTAGAATAACTGAGTTCTATTTTATTTTGGTGTATATCTAAGACGGTAATTGGTTTAGTTTTCCTTAAGAGAAAAATTGGAAAATTTTCTTTTCTTAATAATTACAAACAAAGGTCTGAGACTATTATTCCATTTCCCAACATTGCTCATACAAGTTTTAAATCGATTTTTAACGAGAACTTTGATTTTGTAGAAAACGCTAAAACTAGTGGTAATGCTCACTTTCGTCGGACCATTACCGGATTCTAAATCCATGATATACTTGCTTCTGCATCATGTTTCATCTATTTAGAATCCCTTTAATAGAAAAGTGTTTTCTCAGTAGACTCTGCGACACTTTTGCATTCTTTGAGTCCACTACTCAATTTTCCAAATTCAGATATCGTTTATACCTTTCTTGGCATATAATCAACGTCTTGTGATCCTACTTTCGTAGCAAACATTTTTATTTAAACACAGAAAAATCAAATCAAAATAATTATTCTCTTTATTCATAAAACTTGCATGAAGTTTTTCGGTATGATAACCCTCAATTCTCATACCTAATACTATCCACTCGAACATGGCTAACAGTAAAGCAATGAACACATAATATTCATAGATATTCCCAATAATAACAAAAGAAAGTAATAATAGAACCAGAATAATGCAAACAAATAATATATAATAGAAATTCTCCAAGAAGTCTTTAACTGTACAACAATGCTTGGAATGAAAAGTTGCCGAAAAACAAGAAAAAAATAGCAATATAAAGCTTAATAATGTAAAGTGGTGTTTTTTTATCTCACAATCTCTAGCTATTTATATTTTATATCACATAAATATAACACTAAATTCGTGTAATAGCCCTTCATTTAAGTTCTATAACCGATGCAAACAACCATGACTTGAAAAGAGGAAAGAAAACAACTCAGAAAAGGAATATGGAGGTTGTTTATTGGTCTTCTACGTCCCATAGCATGTGTTACGACCAGACCATAGCAGCCTCTGGCCATCTGTATGGGAGCCAAAATTAAGAGAGGCACTTGGGACCACGACAGACTATAGCCTATGTTACGCCAAGACCATAGTGGCCTCTGATTTTTGTACCAGAGGCCAATCTCTTGGGAAATCATTGTGTGTTATGCCCTGCATTACTTCCTATTTGCTTCTTTCTTCTAAAACACCTGAAACATGGAGAAAACTGAAAAACATAAATAAAATGCACAAAAATAGAGATCAAAATACTCAAATTTAAAATAAAAGTGATTTAGAAAAAGTAGTCAAAGTGCCACTGATCAAATCCCCACATACTTGAATCATTGTTTGTCCTCAAGCAATTTTGTTTGCATTGAAATAATTTAAACAAGACAATGTTTTTTTAATAATAGTTAAAAATAGTAAAGTGAAGATACGCATATGGGAATCTATGTTCTGAATTGCTAGATGTTAATTCTTCTTGTACTCACTTAATCCTAAGGGTCTTATGAGACCACAAACTAGAGTCTCCTTCAAAAACAACAATTACACCATGGATTTGACTATAAATCTTTGCATCCAATTTTATTTTATTTTCAAATACATAAATCGATCAAATTAAGTCCTTCTAAATATGTATATGATGACAAATAAATAAGCTTGAATTGAGGAGTATTACACATCGATAAGCTTGGACTGAAGAAGTATAATTCACAAATTTGAAAAAGTTAATGTTTCAGGAGGGAAACCTTTGTAGGGTGTGCCCAACTTACTCCTATTAGACATTCTTAATTTCGCACAGACATATGCAATTTTTCACAAATTTTCATTTTTTAAGGCATTGGGGACCAACCACTGTTGAGCTGAATAATCGGGCGAGGGTTACCGAACGTAGTAGGTGCAATTTCCTTTCACTGCCCCTTTTTTCCTCAGCCAATCAACACACAGTGAGCAAGAATAAAAATAATGACATAACAAATTATTCAAATTACTGAGAAAGTACTCACTGGTTACAGAGACTACAAGTAAAATCGAGTTAAATTGATATTTAATTGGGCGGCTCTAGGTGTTAAGACAAGACCAATTTATAAAACTTTCTCAAGGTCTTAAACCTTAAGCCTCTTCTTCAATAAACTAAATTTACTTTTTCTAAAAATACAATCAAGACTTTTCAAAAATATTTTCAATTTTGATTCAGGGGTACAAATGGATTTTTCACAGTGGCATGACAAACACAACATAAAACTAGAAGCAAAATAAATCAAACAAGCAAAAACTAGAAAGCATATAAAATTTCCCCTCGTACTCAAACCAAACATTGTGGAGGAGGAAAATGCAACATGAGTTTTTGCATCATGCCTTGGAGGCAGTAAGCACCTAACCATATCTTAATTGCCAAGCACCTTGCCTCATTAATTCTTCCTCCATTCTCTCTCTCTCTCTCTCTCTCTCTCTCTCTCTCTCTCTCTCTCTCTCTCTCTCTCTCTCTCCATGCATGATGTGGATCTTAATATAAGGTTTCATGTTGGATAGGTGGAGAGGTAGGCATGTCATATTCATCTTGGGGTTCTTCTGGAAAAATTATTTATCTTCAATCAAATCTTTTAGGTACAATATCCAACGATCTAATAGCCAATTGTTTATATTGTTTGGAATTTCAATTAGTTCCCTCTCATTTATTGTCAGTAATGTGTAACCCTCTTCTGAGTGAATGATCGACCTCTGGGCTATTATCACTACTACGGAAAACTCATTTAACAACGGTTGGGAAATATATATAATGACGCAGGCACAAACGTTGTTATGTAGAGTGTCATTGTATATATGGTACTAACAATCACGACCCAGTAAGCATTTTAATAAACTGGAAAGCGTGCTACATATAATGACAATTATTTTAAATAACCGTTGTTGTATGTCTTTTAATAAAATAAAAAAATGCAACATTAGAACTACCTATAATGATGGTTATTTTAAATAACCGTTGTTGTATGTCTTTTAATAAAATAAAAAAAAAATTGCAGCATTAGAACAAGAACAACAGCAAGAACAACAAGAACATCAAGAACAACAGCAAGAATAACAATAAGAATAAGAACAACAACAACAACAATAATAAAAAACAACAACAAGAACAACAATAATTAAAAAAAAAACACCAATAACTAACATTGCTAACTCGAATCCATACTTTCTTTGTCTCATTCAAGTTGTAGAAGAGATGATGGAGTTCTAAAATTTGTTCTGAAATTGGGTTTAGTGGAGAAATAGAGTATTTTAAATGAAAGATGATGTTTGGAGGTAGAAGATGTAGTTCGTCTAAGTTTTAGGTTTCACACGGATCATTAATAGTAGTGTCTTGGCCGTTGATAATCACTAAATGGACGGCCAAGATTTGTTTAAGGATAGTGAATAAACTCAATAAGCGCGCCACCTATAATGTTGGTAATGGGACTTGAAAAAATAAGTAAAAAATAAAAAAAATGTTGGTGCTGGGACTTGAACCCATGACCAGACGCTACCTATGATCATAGTTTTTTTAAATACCCATGGTGAAAGGTCTGTCAGCATTTTGAAAAAATAAGTAAAAAACGCTACCTATAATCACTGTTTTTTAAATACCCGTGGTGAAAGGTCTGTCAGCACTTTGAAAAAATAGGAAAGAAGTAACATGATTAAAATAAATTCAGAAAAATACAAAAACACAAAATTTAATCTAATTAAGTAAAATAACAATTTTGAGATTTTTTTTTTGAATTTTTTTAGACTATGAAAACAGTAAAAAATTCATTAAAAATAGAAAGGGTAGAAAGGGTTTTAAATCTCAAAATTTTATGGCTTGTAAACAGGTATTTAAAACCCAGTTGTAAACAGGAATTTTATGGAGACAGAGTGTGTCAAGCCAATTTTCCTAAACAACCTTTCTACTTATAATTTTAGACCTAGGGTAGAAAGGGTATCATAATTTATATACCTTGTTAGAACTACATTTCTTTTGGTCAACTTATCATACCTTTGTTGTTGTGCGAAGTCCTTGAAGATAATCCAATAAGGGTTGACATTAGAATTGCTTCCGCTTTTTCTTTTTCCATATGGTGGAACTTGGCTTGGTGACGCTAGTGATTTTCCCTTATATGTCCTTATTGAAGCCATTAATGAAAGCTTTTGAGGAAAATTTTAAATTCGTATTTTTAGGTTTTTAGAGATTTTGATGATGGTTAATGGTTTAAGAGGGTGGTGATGGAAGTTATGAGTGAGTGGGGTTTATTTATATGGTGTGGGTGTGTGTTTAAATTAAGGTTTGTGGTGTATTTCAATGGAGGATTTTAGGATTTTTAGAGAGAATGATGGAAGAAAACGTAGTTGGGATGATTTAGAGTGAGAGTGTGAGGTTGAAGGCGATTAGAAAAATCATATTGTGGGGTTAAAAAAAAGTTTTTTTGCGTGGGATGGGTGAAAATTATGTGGGTGGGGCCCACAACTAAGTTGAGGGAGAGGGAACTTTTTTCTATGCCCATCACTACAGGTCATAACCTTTGCTACACGGATGTCGTAGTGCTCTCGACTTTCTCTATGGGGGCATTTGATCTATGAGGGGCTACGAGAGGTTTCCCGCACTATGGGAAAACCACACTCCCCTCTGGTTTTTTCTATGGGTCGTAGTGGAGTATTATGGGGCATAGGGATTAAGGTATGTGGGGGCTACCGACAGGATGTAATCCCCTTTATTTTTGTATGGCAATGTGAATATTTGGTATATTTTTAGTCTTTTTTCCCATACTTTCAACTTTCTTTGACAATTAAATCCCCTTCATTACCTTGCGATGTTCTTTATTTACCTAAAAAGATGAAACAAACACAAAACAAAAACAAAACAACATTAGTAATCAAAGACATATGGGTTGCATCCCACTAAGCGCTCTTTTAAGATCACTAGCTTGACCATATCAATTTAAATTTTTAAGAGGGCTCATTCAAAGTGAAGAAAGGTCTCTTATCAACTTTCTCTTTGGTCATATAGTGTTTAAGTCTTTGTCCATTCACAATAAACGGATCAGTGGACTCACTCCACACCTCAATCGCTTCATAAGGCATCACCCTATTTATATAAAATGGGCCAGATCACCTTGAACGAAGCTTTTCATGGAATAGCTTCAACCTGGAGTTAAATAGTTAGACAATATCTCATTCCATGAATTCTCTTTTCATAATATGCTTCTTGTTCAATTTTTTCGTTCTCTCCTTAAATAGATTGGCGTTCTCATACGCATCAAGCCTTAATTCTTCCAACTCACTCAACTGCAACTTCTTTTTTTCTCATGCAACCTTGAAATCCATGTTAAGGGTTTGATAGACCAATAAGCTTTTTGTTCTAATTCCACTGGAAAATTGCAAGACTTTCTATAAACAAGTCAAAATGGCCTAGTTCCTATCGGAGTCTTGTAAGCATTTTGATATGCCCATAGTGCATCATCAAGCTTAGTGGCTCAGTCATTCCTAGAGAGGGAGACTATCTTTTCCAAGATGGTTTTGATCTCTCTATTGGAGACTTCCACCTGAACATTTGTGTGTGGGAGATAGGGCGTTGCAACTATATGCTTTACCCCATACTTTTTCAGCGAGTTTTCAAACTATTTTGCAATGAAGTGAGATCCTCTATTACTTATAACTAGCCCGAGGACACCAAAACTTAGGAAAATAATATTTTTAAAGATATTAATAAAAAAACGTGCAACATTATTAGGATAGGAAATCACCTCAACCCATCTCGACACATAGTCAACCACAACGAGTATATATTGATTTCCTAATGAAGGAGGCAAGGTCCCATGAAATCAATCCCTTATACATCAAAAATATCAACTTCTATGATGTTATTCAGAGGCATCTCATTCTGTTTTGAAATATTCCCAACGCGTTGGCACTGGTTACACTTCGTAATGAACAAGTGCACATCCTTAAAGAGGTTAGGCCAATAATGCTCAACTTAGAGGATTTTGGCAATTGTTTTTTATGTACTTGCATGTACACCATAGGAGGAAGCATGGTGGTGAGTTATAACACTTCCCATCTCTTGTTCTGGTTTAGACCTCTAGAAGATTTTGTCGGCGCTTCTCTTAAAAATAGAGGTTCATCCTTTTAAGAATGCTTAAGGTCAAGAAAAAACTTTTCTTATGCTCATAATTCATATCTAGAGTGAAGACTCCAGCTACAAGATAGTTAACAAATTCAACATACCAAGGCACTTCATTTTGTATCAGCATAAATATTTTATCTTTGGGAAAAGAGTCATATAGGGTAACTCTTCCTTTTTCCAATCATTCAACCTGGAGAGATGGTTTGTGACCATATTATCTGTACCTTTCTTGTCCCTAATCTCTAGATCAAATTCCTAAAGCAGCGTATGCATTAATCTAGGTTTTGCATCCTTCTTATTTAACACATAGTTAATGGTTGCATGATCAGTGTAGACAATTATTTTTAAACCCACGAGGTAGGAATGAAACTTATCAATCGCAAAAACTACATCCAAAAGCTCTTTTTCAGTGGCTGCCTAATTTATATTGTATCCGTCCATAGTTCTTATTGCATATTAGATGACGTGCATCTTTTTATCCTTGCTTTGTCCTAATACCATGCTTACAACATAGCCGCTAGCATCACATATGATATTAAATAGGATACTAAAATCTGGAGGTTGCATTATCGACGTAGAATTCAGTGTTTCCTTGAGTTTCTGGAAGTACTCTAAACAATGTTCGTTGAAATTGAATTCAACGTCTTTTATGAGTATCGCGATTAAGGGTTTGGAAAACTTTAAGAAGTCTTTTACAAACTAACAATAAAAACTGGAATGACCCGAAAAGCTTCTTACTTCTCTTATAGAGGTCGAAGGTTTTAATTTCTTTATGACTTCTATTTTAGCTTTGTCCACTCTAACACCCCAAATCCCCACGCTTAATTTATAGTAATTTATCAGAGTAAAATAGAATTTTTGGATTTAGGATGCTACTTCTACTACTCAAGTTAACATGTACACACTACTATTATTATTATATCAAAATTAGACATAGTATTTCAACTTAGTATGCACAACGGAAATCCAACATAAGAAAACATGTTTGGTCACACATAAAATCCTTAAAGGAAACAGTAGTAATATATAACAAGAATTAGAAGATTCTAGCGTTCCAACACCCCCGGTGTTACAAACTCAGAGCAGACGCGACTCGATAACTCACACCAGAAGATCTCGTCTTCTCCACTTCAACTGCTAACTACTCTTGCTTATCTGCACGTTACCCACGTGGAGGCAACATTCAAACAGAAGGGGTGAGATTCTTAAATCAACAAGAGAGAGATGATATAAATAGAAAAGCATACATCATCAAGTTGTTCACCATAGCATATATCCAAATAAGAATCACACACATCAACTTATGCACAGACAAACATATACAACCACACCAACTATCATGCAACACAACCAACAAGAGAATGCAAGAGAGACTCAACTAGACTCAATGCATGTGGTACCAAAATGATCCCTGTTTCATGATCACAGTTCTCGTCGGAACTCTCGACCCCTGTTTCATGGTCAAGTATGATCCCTATTTCATGATCACACCACGACCCCTGTTTCATGGTCACGTACGACCCCAATTTCATGGTCGCACCAACAACTGTGATTGCTCACACCTCACCAGGACACGCAATCACGCCAACCACAGCGATTCCATAAAGGAATCCGGATAGACGATAACACCCCACCTGGGCACGCCATCCCATGACTATGCACATGCCATGCACCAACAATGACAACATGCAACAATGACTCATACATATATATAGCATACTCATCTTCATACTAACATTATTTAACAGTCAACATGCATTCATATAATCATATATCATTACATCAATACACAACTACACACCTTTGCATTATTCGATCATGCATTTCACATCAACATCACCCAACAAGCACATAACACATCCATACATGCTCACTACACAACAGTAACAACACAGCATTCATAGAATATAACACATAAAATTTCTATGAATTTGAAGTGAATAAAAATAATGTTTTTGGTTCCAGGTCACACTAAGCGCGCCCCTCCCGCGCTAAGCGCGCTACTTACTGCCTCGAAGGGGCGAAAATCCTTCAGACCGCGCTAAGCGCGCTAGACCGCGCTAAGTGCACACTGCGATTTCTGCAGTCCGAACCCTACGATGACAGCAACAAATCACCTATGTTTTTCTGCCCTAAACTCGATTTTTAACAGAAAATATTCATAGATTTGGTACATATAACCTACATCTAACATCTGCAATTCAATCAAACAAATCAACCAGGAATAATTCATCAATTCCAATCAGTTTATCACAAAATTCCTAAAACCTACATTCGACCCCATGGATTCTAACTTAAGGATTTCTACTTCAATACTTACATCATATAACCCTTGAGAGATGAAAGAAATCCCATCCTTACCTTAGGTTTCTTGATTTCTTCTTCACACTCTTCTCCTTCTCGACCTAGCTTCCTCTGTTCTTCCTTTCTCTTTTCCCCAAAACACGTACTGAAAGTTTCTCCTCCCTAATCCCTTTTCTCTTATATTTTCCTTATTATTCCAATAATATTATTGTTATCTAATATTATCATTATTATTATTTAGATATTACTATTATTATTTCACCAAACCCAATAATAATAAAATAATATCCTCCATAATTCAAATAATAATATTAACCAACTAACTCTCCCTCCGGCACCTTAATCTTCACAAATCTAAGAACACTACCCCATCCTAAGGGTAACCTTACTTGACGAAAGTACACCCACACACACTACATACAACAATATTCAATTTATTCACGAAAATAATTAAATTAAATCGGGGTGTTACAACTCTCCCCTACTTGAAATATTTTCGTCCTCGAAAATTTACCTCATACGAACAACTCTGGATACGACTCTCGCATCCTGCTCTCCAACTCCCACGTCATATTTCCACCAGCAGCTCCTCCCCATATTACCTTTACAAGAGCGATCTCCCCGCCCCTTAGTTGCTTTACCTCGCGGTCTTAAATCCGTACTGGTAAGGCTTCAACTGTAAGGTTATCCCATACTTCCACATTATCCATTGGAACCACATGCGACGGATCCAGAACATACTTTCGAAGTTGCGACACATGAAACACATCATGCAAATTCGGCAGATTGGGTGGCAACACCACTCTATAGGCAACATGACCAACTCTTGCAGATATCTGATACGGTCCAATAAACCGAGGAGTAAGCTTCTTCAACTTCAACGCACGACCAACCCCACTCACTGGAGTGACTCTCAAGAACACATGGTCTCCTTCTTGGAATTCAATATCCTTCCTCCTCTTATCATGGTAGCCCTTCTGCCTGCTCTGCGAAGCTTTCATCTTTTCTCGAATCAACTTCACCGTTTCAGTAGTTTGCTGAACAATCTCAGGTCCAAGCACTACACTCTCACCATATTCGTGCCAACACAAAGGCGTCCGGCACCTACGACTATACAACGCTTCAAAAGGTGTCATTCCGATACTGGAATGATAACTGTTGTTATAAGTGAACTCAATCAGTGGCAATTGATTATCCCAAGCACCTCCTTGTTCAAGTACACAAGCCCTCAACAGATCTTCCAAAGACTGGATAGTTCTTTTCGTCTGACCATCCGTCTACGGATGATAAGCCGAACTCAACCTCAACTTCGATCCCAAAGCTTCCTGCAAACTCTCCCAAAATCTGGAAGTGAACCTTGGATCTCGATCCGACACAATACTCAATGGGATTCCATGCAACTTCACAATCACCTGAATATAAATCTCTGCCAACTTCTGCAAAGGAAAACTGATATTAATTGGAATGAAATGCACCGACTTCGTCAGTCTATCCACCACTACCCAAATAGAATCATGCCCTCCCGGCGTATTAGGCAACCCTGTCACAAAATCCATAGAAATACTGTCCCATTTCCACTATGGAATGTCTAACGGCTGCATCATACCAGCAGGTTTTTGATGTTCCACTTTCGACTTCTGGAAAGTCAAACAAGCATACACAAACTGCTCCACATCATGTTTCAATCCAGGCCACCAAAATATCTTCTTCAAGTCTTGATACATCTTCGTAGCTCCTGGATGGATACTCAAACTACTCCAATGACCTTCCTCTAAAATCATTCTCTTCAACTCGGGATTATCAGGAATGCAAATCCTGTCACGGAATCTCAACACACCCTGCTCGTCCATCCTGTACTCATTACCTTCTACTTGGTTATCTCCAATTATCAAATCCACCAGCTTCACATCCAACTTCTGTTTGTCTATGATATTATCAAGAAATTCATTGTTGATTGTCAGCATACCCAACATAACACCATGCGATGTCTAATCACAAACCAAACTCATATCTCTGAACTGTTCAATCAATTCTAACTCTTTAACCATCATAGCAGACATATGCAACGATTTTCAACTCAGAGCATCAACCACGACATTAGCTTTGCCGGGATGATAGTTCAAGCCAAAATCATAATCCTTCAAGAATTCTAAACATCTTTTCTGCCTCATATTCAATTCCTTCTGATCAAACAAATACCTCAAGCTCTTATGATCACTATACACCTCAAATCTGGAACCATAGAGATAGTGCCTCCAAATTTTCAATACAAAGACCACTGCGGCTAACTCCAAATCATGAGTCGGATAATTCCTCTCATGTACTCTCAACTGTCGTGAAGCATAAGCCACAACCTTACTATCCTGCATTAGCACACCTCCCAAACCCAACAAAGAAGCATCGCAATACACTACAAACAGTTAATTTGGTTCAGGTAGAACCAACACAGGAGTTGTAGTCAACCTCTTCTTCAGCTCAACAAAACTCTTCTCACACTGCACATCCCACACAAATGCTTTACCTTTGCACGTCAACTGAGTCAACGGAAGTGCCAACTTCGAAAACCCTTCAATAAATCTTCGGTAATAACCAGCTAAACCCAAGAAACTTCTAATCTCAGTTACCGACTTCAGAGTCTCCCATTGTAGAACAGCGTCTACCTTGGATGGATCTACAACAATATCATCACCAGAAATAACATGACCAAGAAAACTTACCTCTCTCAACTAGAATTCACACTTAGACAACTTGGCATAGAGTTTCTTTTCTTTCAACACTTACAACACAATCCGCAAATGTTCAGCGTGTTCTTCTTCTGACTTGGAATAGATCAGAATATCGTCGATAAAGATAACCACAAATTGATCCAAGTACTCATGAAGATACGATTCATATATTCCATGAATACACCAGGTGCATTAGTAACTCCGAATGGTATCACCACATACTCATAATGTCCATATCGAGTTCTGAAAGTCGTCTTCTGAATGTCTTCGTCTTTTACCTGTATCTGATGATAACCCGACCTCAAGTCAATCTTACTAAACACACGGGCGCCCACTAACTGGTCCATCAAGTCGTCTATTCTTTGAAGTGGATACTTATTTTTAATCGTCACCTTATTCAACTGTCTGTAATCGATACACAACCTCATACTACCATCCTTTTTCTTCACCAACAACACTGGAGCTCCCCAAGGTGATACACTTGGTCTCACAAATTTCTTCTCTAACAAGTCCTCTAGTTGCTTCTTCAGTTCTGACAACTCTGATGCCGACATCCTGTATGGTGCCATAGAAATAGGTCTGGTACCAGGGACAAGATCAATAGGAAATTCTACTTCCCTCTCTGGTGGTACATCGGCAATGTCATCTGGAAACACTTCAGGAAATTCACGCACCACTTGTAGTTCATTAATCACTGAATTACTCCCTACTGACAAAGATGCAAACAATGCAAGCACCTGAGCTTCTTCTTCCAAGAGCTCCTTCAACTCTCTAGCAGACATAAAACCATCTTCTCCCTCTTCCTCAGGAGCAAGAAATAGAACCGACTTGTTGAAACAGTTAATATAAACATGGTTGAACTCCAACCAGTTCATACCCAAGATCACGTCGAGACCTCCCAACGGTAAACAAATCAGGTCCACACCAAAGTCCTTACCATAGATGGATAACGGACAATTCAAATAGACTAAAGAAGTAGTCATTGATCCCTTAGCAGGAGTTTCGATAACCATCTCTCTCTTCATAGGAGAAACAACAAGGCCTAGTCTTCTTACACAATCAGCAGTAATAAAGGAGTGCGTAGCACCAATATCAATAATAGCAATCAAGGTGTATTATTAATATAACATGTACCTCTGATCAATATGTCCTCGCTGGAAGTCTGAGTCCCTGCCAAAGCGAACACTTTTCCTCCAGTCGAAGCTTGCTTTGGTTTCTGACAACGAGTACTAATATAGCCTTGTTCCCCATAATTGTAACAAGTAACCACATTACCTTTGCAGTCAGCAATCAGATGTCCTTCCTGACCACACTTGAAGCACTTCTTCGTATCGCTCGTGCACTCACTGACACGATGTCCCAACTCGCCACATCTGAAATGCTTCAGAGAAGCAGAAGCACCTCCCCACTTGGCTTCTTACCATCAACATGTTTCTGTTTACCTTTCTCAGCTGGAGCTGCATAAGGCTTCCCACGATTCACCAGTTGTTTTCCTCTTCTCTCGGCCAACCCCTTATAGTGAGCCGATCGAGCTTGGCTATCCTCCTTAAAGATCCTGCAGCAATCAACCAAGTCTGGAAACTGTCTGATCCTCTGATAACCAATTGCCTGCTTGATCTCAGGCCTCAAACCATTCTCAAACTTGACACATTTCGAGAACTCAGCTGTCACCTCACTGTAATGAGGTTAAAACTTTGCCAAATCCGAAAACTTAGCAGCATATTCAGTCCTTGACATGTTACCCTGCTTCGGCTCCAAGAACTCTATCTCCTTCTTCCCTCGGACATCTTCAGGAAAATACTTCCTTAAGAATTCCCTACTGAACACAGCCCAAGTAATAGTCTCGCCTCCTGCACCCAACACTTGACGAGTACTGACCCACAGTCATCAGCCTCCTCAGCCAACATATGAGCGCCTAACCGCACCTTTTGTGCTTCAGGACACTCCATAACCCGGAAGATTCTCTCAATCTCCTTGAGCCAAGTCTGCGCTCTATCCGAATCATACCTTCCCTTGAAAGTAGGCGGGTTGTTCTTCCGAAACTCATCATTCTCGCTAGCACGTGGCGGATTCTGTACCGCTTGAGCCATAGCTTGCAAGGCAGCAGCAAGAGCAGCATCGTTCCTTCCAGCCATTCCAAAATCTGTCACACACCAACAATAGAACCCAATGGTTAAGGAACCGACACTGACACTAAATAACTAACACACGAAAACGACTCGACAACTTGGCCGGACGGACCGACCAGCTCTGATACCACTTTGTAACACCCCAAATCCCCACGCTTAATTTATAGTAATTTATCAGAGTAAAATAGAATTTTTGGATTTAAGATGCTACTTCTACTACTTAAGTTAACATGTACACACTACTATTATTATTATTATTATATCAACATTAGACATAGTATTTCAACTTAGTATGCACAACGGAAATCCAACATAAGAAAACATGTTTGGTCACACATAAAATCCTTAAAGAAAACAGTAGTAATATATAACAAGAATTAGAAGATTCTAGTGTTCCGACACCCACAGTGTTACAAACTCAGAGCAGACGCGACTCGATAACTCACACCAGAAGATCTCATTTTCTCCACTTCAACTGCTAACTACTCCTGCTTATCTGCACGTTACCCACGTGGAGGCAACATTTAAACAGAAGGGATGAGATTCTTAAATCAACAAGAGAGAGAGAGAGAGAGATGATATAAATAGAAAAGCATACATCATTAAGTTGTTCACCATAGCATATATCCAAATAAGAATCACACACATCAACTGATGCACAGACAAACATATACAACCACACCAACTATCATGCAACACAACCAACAAGAGAATGCAAGAGAGACTCAACTAGACTCAATGCATGTGGTACCAAAATGATCCCTGTTTCATGATCACAGTTCCCGTCGGAACTCTCGACCCCTGTTTCATGGTCAAGTATGATCCCTATTTCATGATTACACCACGACCCCTGTTTCATGGTCACGTACGACCCCTATTTCATGATCGCACCAACAACTGTGATTTCTCACACCTCACCAGGGCACGCAATCATGCCAACCACAATGATTCCATAAAGGAATCCGGATAGACGATAACACCCCACCCGGGCACGCCATCCCACGACTATGCACATGCCATGCACCAATAATGACAACATGCAACAACGACCCATACATATATATATATATCATACTCATCTTCATACTAACATCATTTAATAGTCTACATGCATTCATATAATCATATATCATTACATCAACACACAACTACACACCTTTGCATTATTCGATCATGCATTTCACATCAACATCACCCAACAAGCACATAACACATCCATACATGCTCACCACACAACAATAACAACACAACATTCATAGAATATAACACAGATAATTTCTATGAATTTTAAGTGAATAAAAATAATGTTTTTAGGTCTAGGTCGCGCTAAGCGCGCCCCTCCCGCGCTAAGCACGCTACTCACTGCCCCGAAGGGGAAAAATCCTTCAGACTGCGCTAGGTGCGCACTGCGATTTCTGCAGTCCGAACCCTGCGATGACAGTAGCAAATCACTTGTGTTTTTCTGCCCTAAACTTGATTTTTAACAGAAAATATTCATAGATTTGGTACACATAACCTACATCTAACATCTGCAATTCAATCAAACAAATCAACCAGGAATAATTCATCAATTCCAATCAGTTTATCACAAAATTCCTAAAACCTACATTCGACCCCATGGATTCTAACTTAAGGATTTCTACTTCAATACTTACACCATCTAACCCTTGAGAGATGAAAGAAATCCCACCCTTACCTTAGGTTTCTTGATTTCTTCTTCACACTCTTCTCCTTCTTTGACCTAGCTTCCTCTGTTCTTCCTTTCTCTTTTCCCCAAAACACGCACTGAAAGTTTCTCCTCCCTAATCCCTTTTCTCTTATATTTTCCTTAATATTCCAATAATATTATTGTTATCTAATATTATCATTATTATTATTTAGATATTACTATTATTATTTCACCAAACCCAATAATAATAAAATAATATCCTCCATAATTCAAATAATAATATTAACCAACTAACTCTTCCTCCGACACCTTAATCTTCACAAATCTAAGGACACTACCCCATCCTAAGGGTAACCTTTCTTGACCAAAGTACACCCACACACACTACACACAACAATATTCAATTTATTCACGAAAATAATTAAATTAAATCGGGGTGTTACATCCACCTCGATACCTCTCTCTGACAATAGGTGTCCAAGTACTATGCCCTTCTTCACCATGAAGTGCCATTTTCCCAATTCAGTACTAGATTCACCTTGACACAACTTTCCAGAAATCTCTCTAAATTCACTAAAAAACTCTCATAACTAGAACCATAGACAGAAAAATATTCTTTGAAGACTTCCATGACGTCTTCTAGAAAGTCAGAAATGATTGACATCATGCAGCGCTGAAAAGTAGCAGGCATATTGTGTAACACCCTACTTCCCAAATCTACAATTAAAGAAATAAACCATGAATAAATCACAAGTAATCACCAAACATGATGTTACTCACAACCATTAACACAATTTGAACCACATAATGATAAACATGACTCATTTGATAAGCAATGGAATTATAAAAACACTGGGCATAAAAAACTCAACAAAATTACTAGTTTGAAAAATGGTTCATCATAGAATAAATTCAAACAGAAAGATACGCAACAAAACAAATACAGAACAACCCGATCCCCTCATGTTACATATCAGAGCGACTTTAACTATGGACCCAAACGATAAGCAACTAAAGAGGCACAACACTGTCCTCAACCTCAAGGTCCTACTCAGGTACCTGATTATTTGTACTCTAGAGGAGCACATACACAACAACATTAAAAGAGGGTGAGAATTCAAATAATAAACGCTGCATAAAAATTCAGGATAAATTTACACATCGACACAATCATCCGCATAATCAGAAAACACATCACCATCTGTCATAACCTAAATTTTGACCACAAGATTTCCCATCATTGTGTAAATTATCACCACAATATGGATGTACCTTCATGCCTCATCAATCTTCTCAAAGATTGTTGAGCATTCACCTCAATCAAGAATTAGGGTTTTTTACCCTCTCAGAGCACTTAGACAAAGGATCAATCAAGAATTGACATGATCTTCAACTTGTCAAGCCTCTCAAACATCCATAAAGGATCAAGAGGTTTCCCACATCAAGAATCAAGCATAGGAATGCAACATTTTAAGTTGATCAAACCTCAAGATCATCAGGGTCACCAAATTAGGGAAATTTTCATCTGGGCATGAGCCATTACTTCAAAACATGATCCAAGAATCTCAAAGAAACCTCATGGATCCAATTATAAGTTCAAAATAGCCTCAGGGGAAGCATTTATCAGAAATCAAGAATTAGGGTTTCTTGACCTAATTCACCCCTAAGTTGATTTTTGGAGCAAGACATGAGCCAAAACCTCAAGGAATGTATTGAAGACCTCAAATATATTATATTGATCCCCTCACAAGTTTAAATTGACACAAATAACTTGATTATGAGCAATATAAAGATTCAAATTCATCTGGACCATAAACTAGGGTTTTTGAGAAAAAGTTAACCCCACCTTTGACTTTTGACCAAGACATGATCTCAAACCTTGGGACATGATTCAAGACACTCTAAAACACCTATGGAATCCATCCTTTAGGTTTGATTTATCCTAAGAACTTGATTTCACAAAGGATCACAAAGTTTGAAATTCATTTGATAAAAAAGTCAACTGTACCCAAAACCAAGTTTGACTTTTGAGATTTCTTGACAAACATGGATTCTTCAAGACAAAAACAATGTTAACTTATGGTTTTGATCATCATCCATCAAGAAAAAACAAGAAAAGTGAGGTTACTTGCCAAAGGGGTAATCTTAAGAAACTTAAAATTTCACCAAGTTATGGAAAAAGGATGATTTTTACCCAACTTTGCAAGACCATAACTAGTGATCCAAGCAACCATTTTCTTCCATCCAAAGCTCAAATGAAATCTATCATTACATACTACAAAAGTGTCCTCCTGACCCATAGTCAAAAGATACATGGAATTTGAGTTATTAAGCCATGAAGTTAGGGTTTCATGGGATTTTCACTTTAACACTTAGTGAAATTTTGGACAGAATCGGTTTGCATTTTTTCCAACTTTGAGGTCATTTTTCTCCATAATCCACATTTATCCAAGACCAAAGTTAAACATCAAAGTTGGCGTATGATGTGCAAGCTTTCCAAAGAGTACAAGAACATCATCAAACTCCATTTGAGTAAAGAGATATGGAGTGACCAACATGCCTTGCTGCAAACTGTTTTGCAAAATCAGTTTGGTCATTACTTGCCATGCACGATTTTCTTGTCAAGTGCAATGATCAATGCCACTCAAATCATTGCATAACAGAAGAAATCATAGCAAACCTGCAAATTTGAGTCAAAGGGTCAAGAAATACTTCAACTTGGAGTAATGGTTTTTGTCACATTATGCCTTGAATTCAAAGGCATTTATGTGCAATAGTGCACATTCAACAAAAGGACATTCCTTAGTCAAGATGCTCACATAAACAACAATAAAAATGACTGAGGAATGTGGAATTGGTAAATTGGTAGCTAAGCTATTTGGAAGCATTGGTGTACCTTGCATTAGGGGTAATGATACCATTCCAAAACCATTGAACCAAGTTCTTATCTTCCAATCTAAAGTTGTTCATCCAATACAAACTCATTCACCTATAAATAGAGGTTACAATGCTTCATTCAGATCACACCAAACAACCACAATGCTTGTTTTCTCACAAATCCTCTTTCTTGCAAAATTCAAAGTTCTCAAAGAGTGAAAACTTGGAATTCTCAAACCAGTCCAATTCCACTCAAACCAAGCATCCAAACACTTCACATAAGCATCATAGAAGTGATCCATAACCTCAAAACACTTATGTAACATCATAATCACCAAGTCACCACCCTTTTGCTTAAATTTTTCTCAAAGTTGCAGATAGGGTCGAGCCAAGTGATCCAGAGGTTTTCAATCCATTCTAATCATTGGAACACCGTCCTTTGAGGTAAAGGAAGATGTCCAGATCATCATCTTGCATCTGTAACACCTACACTATAGAATTCGATTCTCACTTGCAAGCTAAGCTTCCTCAAATTTGAACTCTATTATATCATAAATGTGTTTTCAAGTTACCAACATGTTTCTGCACTTATGTAGAGTGTTTCCCCTCAATTAATTCCTTTGTATCTATCATGTATGGAGTTTTATGGCGTTCTTGCAAAAGTTAGGGGTCATCTGTTCTTCACATGATTTCTCACTCCACACTTAAAAGAAATGCAATTAATTGGTATCATTGAAATCCTTGTTAAAAAACGAGCAACTTTCATGTTTACATAAGTCATTTTCATTGCGTATTGAGTGAGATATGTGAGTTTTTGCAAATCTGAACATGGAGAGAGGCATGAGGAAGAAAAAGATGGTCTTGGCGCCATTTTTTTGAATTTTTGAATTTTTAAATATTTTTAATATTTTCAATTAATTTCAAAAATTCATATCTGTCTCATTTTTAATCTTTTTCATATGATTTTTTAAACATAAATCATTTATACATTTTAATATTTAATTCCACAAAAAAAATAAAAAAATATATTTTATATTTGATATATTTTTGAATTTTTCAAAGAATTTATTTTTTAATTGTTTTAAACATTTTAAATAAATTCTTTTTCTTGATTTTTCAAAACCAATTGAGTTTAAATCATCTTGTGGATTAACACATCTATTTTCAAACATTTTTCAAAGTTCACAACATATTTTTTTTTGAATATATTTGATATTTGATATTATTTTTTATTTAATTTTCTTTGAAAAATTGTATTTTTAATTAAAATTAGGGTTTTTCCTTGATTTTAATTTTTCAAACTTCATTACAAACAATTTTGGGTCTCTAATAGAGTGTAAGACCCAACCTCTTTTGTAAATAAATAATTCCTGGGCCTCTGTCATAGTATAAGTCCCGGTGCGATTTTCAAAATAACGGCGCGTTCATTATTTTTCATTTGGGCCTCTCCTTGAGTATAAGCCCCATTTTTCTCCTTTACAAACACTTTTGGGCCTCTAATAGAGTGTAAGACCCAAACCCTTTTGTAATAAATAAATTTTGGGCCTCTGCTATAGTATAAGTCCCACAATGTCTTTCGGTATCACAATGCGATCCATGTTTTCAAAATAAGTCATCTGGGCCTCTCCTTGAGTATAAGCCCCAATTTTTTGTACATAAACTTTGTTTTAACAATAAACAACCTCCATGGGCCTCTCCTTGAGTTGTAAGCCCCATACCTCTGTTTTCAAAATCATCTGTCTGTTTTAAACTGGTACTAAGAGGAGCATTATTCCCGGTGAAACTGCTATTAGACCACTTGGGCCTCTCTTTGAGTTATAAGCCCTAAACACTCTTTTCTTTTAAAAATCTTTCTTTTAATTCAAATTCAAATTCAAATTTTTCTCAAAACTTTCTTCAATTTCTTAAAACCCTAATCATACAGTTGTAGTCAATACAATCAATCACAATACACTTGGGCCTCTTTTCAGAGTGTAAGACCCAACATCTTTTCTTTTCAATGCATACTTGTTTATGTACCTGTTAGTTCACTTATTTATATATACTTGTGCATATCTATCTAGAGTTTCCCCAACAGTTAGGTCTACACTTAGGTCAAACCAAAGGTAACTTCTAACTTAGTCAAAACTAGTTCCCTCATAGGAAACTTCCCTCAATACAGTCTGCCTTCTCTTGGGCTTTATTCAATATGGAACAAAGAAAGGCATTATTCCCGGTGAAACTTTTCCCAAGACTGTTAAAACTTAGAAACATATATATTATAAGAAATTAATTTCCCCAGTGAGGTTTATTTCCCGAAGAAACCTCTTTTGAATTTCTTCAAACCTTAGAACTGTTCAACAAAGAAAGGATTATTCCCAGTGAAACCTTTCTTGAACTTTTTTTAGGCTTGGACCAACAGGCTTCTTAAAAGCATCCCCAGCCTCCTCTTGGGCTTAGTACAAGGACCAAAAGGATTCTTAGAAGTTCCCTAGCCTCCTCTTGGGCTTAGTACAATGACCCACGGGCTTCCTAAAAGCATAGGATAGAAATTAGTCATCTCTGCTAGTTCAATCCCCAGGAGAGTCAAAATTCCAGAACATCCTATCATCAAAGGGTTGATCTTCATTCCTTAAACCAACAACCTCCTCTTGGGCATCATACAAATATCTCTCTATACCAGAGTCCACCACTTCTTAAGAGACATGGATAGTCTCAACCTCCTCTTGGGCTTCATTCAAGTAGACTTGGAAAGTCTCATTATCATAGTCTCCCTTCTGCCTTCACACCATGACCCTCAGACTTCCTAAAGGCATAGGATAAACCCTGATCATTTTACCAATACACCAGTCTCCAGAAGAGTTAAAACCTCTAAGGTTTTCAAACTCACCTTAAACTTCTTTGACTTCCAACAAGGCTTAACTCACCTTGAAAATCCCAGCTAAGGTCATATTGACCTCAACAAAGCCCTAACAGAATCAGAGCCTCATGGAATCTGGTACTTCAAATCTTCCCTAATTCCCTAACAAGAGTTAGTCTCTCTTTGGATTCCTCAACACAATTTAGAACTTCTCTTGGATTTCATTGATCCTCAGCAAGAGTCAGCCTCCTCTTAGGCTCCATATAAGAATTTCCCCTAATCAGCCTCAATCTTGGGCTTTGTACAGGACATATATAACACTCCCCAGAGGAGTCATTTTTTTCAGCTTCAACCTTGGGCTTTGAACAAGGCACACAAAAAACAACATCCCCTAAGATGAGACCATGAGTCCTCTCTGTAGGAAGATACCTCTTCTATACACCACATCTCAAAAACAAACAATCAAAACCTTTTTCCAAATAATTGTTATAAGTGGCACACTTGTTGATTCAAAATCCAAGCTGGAGTCCCTCCTTTATCCTGGTTAAAATCTCTCTTTCATCTAACAGCTATAAGTGGCAAGCCTCTGGATTCCATACATCCAAGCCAATGTCCCTCTCTTAGCATGAAAGACTCATAAAGGAAAAAGTGGCATTGCTCTACACTGAGTTAAAGCTTCTTCCTTCATGACATCTCTCTTATAAAGGAAATTATGGCATTGCTGGATTCTACATATCCCAGTTAAAGTAATTCCCCTTTATAACCAATTACCAAATATTTGTGATGAATAGGTGAGATATCTCCCTTTAAAGACTCTCTCAGTCAACCTATAGTTTCAATCTTGGGCTTTGAACAAGACACAAATACTCCGATAGCTTCAATCTTGGGTTTTGAACAAGACACCAAATATATTTCCTCCCATAGAGATAGGAGTAACTACGATTGCTCTGATTTCCCAAATCTCTTTACGGGAATACGTGGGCATAAGATTGCGAAATCTAAGCGTGCACACAAACCAAAAATCTTAGGTCCAGTACCTTCCCAAAAACAATAGAAAACCTGAAAATAACAAAAACATCTTCTTAACCCTCCTAAAGGAGAAACTTTCCCAATCCACAGCAGATAAACATAAGAAAGCATTTCAAATAGCAGAAATACATGCAAAAGAAGGTTCCTATAGATTACTATAGATACTCTGGGTGTTAATAGCTTCCCATTTTATAACCAGACCCCGATCCCCGATCTCTTAGCATTTGTTAAAGAAAACACTTGCGTGCAGGGTTAGTTTAAGATATCTTCCCCTTCATTTCAAGCTTCATAGGATAAATACAGAAATCAGAAAGTAGTACCAAAATGCGGTAGGTGGTTGCTTCACCAAAAAACTGACGCTACAGAAAAATGGCAACTCTGCTGGGGAAACCTTAGGATTAGATTTCCTAAGAGGTCTAGGCCTTGCTTTGCATTTATTTTTTATGATATTTTTACTTGCTTTCTCATTTTTTATATATCATATGATGTCATATTACTTGATATACTTGTTTAAATTATTGTTATTTGGGAATGCGATTAATACACATGTGGTGAGTCCGAGAGAACATCAAGATAAGTGGTGGCGTATTCAGGGAGGCTTATAGGGAGTGAATCCCGACCAAGCTAACTTGAGAGTCTACCGAATCAGTGGAGGTACCCTCGTGGAATTACCAATGTTGAACGAGCAAGTCGTGAAAGCGTTGTTTTTTCCCATTGGATACCCTTGAAACTGAGGATTAGTAAGCATTTAACCATTTGACCATTAGGTAGTGCGGTGACTATCAGGAATAGTTGATACGCGATACTACACTCAAAAGAGATTTGTCTTGGGATATTACAACTCTCATGAGTCAGTCGGTTTGTTGTTAATATCCTTAAGAGGGGTCAATGATTTTGGGAACCTTTGTTAGAACCCGTTCTACAGGAACAAAATTTAACCTATAGTACACACCTTGGGGATGGGTAGATCCATGGCTCCATGCTCGTGACGATGAACCCTTAAACCCATGTTTTCAAATGTTTTTGTTTGCTGCATTCATGCATCCATGCATTCATTAAAAAACTCTTTTTAAACAAGAAATTTTTTTTTCTAAAAGAACTAAAACAATAATTGCAAATATCAAAAGTTGCGTTATAGATTTCGGTAGAAGAAAAACGCACAAGTACACCTTCGAGGTTCCAAAACTGGAAGACCTAAGGAAATTGGGAAGGATGATTACTAATCCTGAGGCTTTCAGAGCTAAGCACGGAGGACTGTTGTCTCTTTTGAAGGTCAACATGGTTGAAGGAGTCCTGCCTACACTGGTTCAGTTCTATGATCCAGTATACCACTGCTTCACATTCCCGGATTATCAACTTACACCAACACATGAAGAATACTCTCACCTGATTGATTTACCTGTCACTGATCAAGATCCATTTTCTGGACTGGAAGAAATTCCAAAAGATCAAGCCATTACAAGAGCAACCTCATTGGAAGAGTCGGATATCAGGACTCACATGACCACCAAGGGAGGAATCCAGGGTTTACCAGCTAAATTACTGATGGAGAAAGCTTTATACTTTTCCAGTATAGGAAATATAACTGCTTTCGAGGATGTCTTTGTTCTGCTCATATATGGGTTATTCCTTTTTCCCAACATTGACAACTTCGTCGACACCAATGCTTTTAAGATATTCTTAATTGGGAACCCAGTCCCAACCATGCTCACAGATGCTTATCATTCTGTACACTTAAGTAATTTGTACAGTGGAGGGATGATCACATGTTGTGTACCATTACTCTACAAATGGTTTATTTCCCACTTATCCAAGTTTGCTGCTTTTTGGGATCACAAGAGTAGTTTGCGATGGTCGCAGAAGATTATGGCTCTTACCAATTCTGACATAGATTGGTACAATCGGATCTATGATAGAGTAAAAATCATCAACAAATGTGGAAGTTTCCCCAATGTACCCCTCATTGGCACTAGGGGAGGAATTAACTATCATCCAATTTTAGCTCGCCGTCAACTTGGATACCCGATGAAGAATATCCCACAAAATATTCATCTGGAAGGTCTTTTCTTCAAGGAAAGAGAAAATGACAGGGCACTAAAGAAAGAAATAGTGCATGTCTGGAAACACGTTCACAGGAAGGGGAGAGAGTCCCTAGCGAGGCCAAATTGAATCTTTGTGGAGCCTTACCTCCACTGGGTACAACCTAGAGACATCAAACTGAAGATGCTTTACCCTCGTCAAGAATTTTTTCCCTTGAAGGAATGTGTCCTTTATTTCATGTCTGATACGGAAAAACTCTAGATCGCTCTTAACAAAGTCCAACGTGAGAAAAACTCTTGGAAGAACAAGTACCAGATCATTAATTTGGAGTGCACAAATATCCAAGAACTACTGAAGGAAAAGGATGCTCTGATTGGTATATTAGAGCAGAATGTTATAGAAAGTTAGGAGGAACGAAGAAATTTGCTCTCTCCTTTCACTTGGCAAAGGATCACCAACCCGACAATAGTTGGAGAGACTCGATCAAAGAAAAGAAAAATTCAGGAATCAACATCTGAGCTCTCCTCAAATAAAACTCAGGATCCATAGGCCTAATTTCCCTTCTCGCACTTTGCAAAATATTGTACTTTTTCGTGTAAAATACTGCAATCTTTCGAGTTAAATAAAAGGGTCTCCCCCGCTGTATGATATTTGCAACATAATTGTTAAAAGTTCTTTTGAAAATAAAAACTAAAAAAAATTATATCATTCTCATCCTTTGCATATCATTCATCATTCTCACATAACACATCTTTGTCATTGAGTCTCACACATGTGTCGCACTCTAGAGTCAAACTGTCTCATTCGTATAATACTCGGGCCAATCGACAAAAGAAAATGGACGATCTCGAAGAAGAGAACAAAGAGCTAAGAGAAGAAATCAATGCTCTAAAGGAGAGTTTGGAGAAACTCCACAATACCATGGAATCCCTGGCAGCAGCCCAGGAACAATGACATCAAAGGATTATGGTCTCAGAGATTATATCTACGTCGGTGTTTGAGACACCTGGCAGTCATCCTCAGTACAACATGCCTAAAGGTTTCCCCTGGGGCATGTCTCTCAACTTTATACCTAAAGGATATATACCTCCGGTCACTGAAGACCCGGAAGCCGTAGCAGGAACCTCCAGACCTGAAGGTTACAAACTTCAGGTCAATTAAGATGCAAGGGTGATGGCAAAAACTCCTGAAGGTTACAAACTTCAGATCACTGAAGCGCCAAGAGTTACTGCTGTAATGTCTATACCATAACCGGTGGTAAACACTATTCCAGAGGAGAAGATTTTGCAGGCCACTTCTGGCAGAAACGAAGAAGTATATAAAAGGATGAATGAATTCCAGGAATAGTTCTTGGAAATGCAGAAGGAACTGCATGCCATTCGCGGTCAGGACTTGTTTGGTAAAGAAGCCGCTGACCTCTGTTTGGCCCCTAACGTAAAGATACCGCACAAATTCAAGGTGCCCGACTTTGAAAAATACAAAGGCAACTCTTGCCCTCAAATTCATTTGGTAATGTATGCTCGGAAAATGTCTACCCAAACAAAAAATCAATAGCTACTAATCCATTACTTCCAAGACATTTTAACAGGTGCCGCACTCAAATGGTACATAGGTTTAAACCGCACCAAGATTAGTACTTTCAGAGATCTTGGGGAAGCCTTTGTTCAGCAGTATAAATACAATTTAGACATGGCACTAGATAGGGATCAACTCAGAGAATTTCCCAAAAAGATAAGGAAACCTTCAAGGAGTATGCTCAGACAAGGCGTGAAATCACCGCTCAGATCTATCCTACTCTCGAGGAAAAAGAAATGACAAAGATCTTCCTAAAAACATTAAGCTCGTTTTATTATGACCGAATGGTTACCAGTGCACCTAGTGACTTCATTGAAATGGTGAACATGGGGGTACACCTTAAGGAAGCAGTCTGAGAAGGACAATTGGTCAAAGATGCAGAGCCATCCAGCTGTACTAAAAGACACAATAGTGCTTTCCAAAAGAAGAAAGAGCAAGATCTCAGTAATATCTCTCTGGGAAAGCAAAGGCGAAGGTATCAACCGGTAGCAGTAGTAACTTCCGCTATCTACCCAGTGCCAGCTCTGACATATCAACCTCAGGTTGCTCAGAGCCAACCAAATCAACAACAGTATCAGCAAAGACAGCAACAGCCTCTTCAGCAAGATCGGCCACAGTACAATAACAATAATCGTACTACACGATCACCAGGGTTTGACCCTATACCATTGTTATATGCAGAATTATTTCCACTTCTGCTGGCCAAGGGACACGTTCAAACCAGGACTCCTCTAGCAGTACCAGACAATCCACCCTTTTGGTTCAGAGCAGATCAAACTTACCATTACCGTCAAGGAGGATCCGGACATAACATTGAGAATTGCATCAGCATTAAATCAGATGTACAGAAGCTCATCAGAAATAGGGTTTTATCTTTCAAAGATACTAATCTGAATGTTCAAACGAACCCATTACCACGACATAAGAAGACTACGGTGAATTTGATAGAAGGAGAACCTGGCAGCAATTATCAAATTCACAATGTACGCTTACTAGGAACCAATCTGGTAAAAATGAATTTCAAACAGAGCAGATACGGCCATGTGCCATCTCACAACTATCATCAGCGTGATATCTATTCCAAGAACAATCAAGGATGTGCCATAGTACAAGTAGCTCTTCAAGAACAAATGGATCTAGACTGGATTTAGGATCACAGGATTCTGAAGTAAACATGGCCCATGCACATCCAAACATTGTTCAAAACCATGACATCCGTGCAATGAACGGCAATCTAGTGGCAATGTATTCAGACAAAGTCAGTATTACAACTTGCCGCTGCATGATTACATCGCTTGCCTGATTTACTCAAAAGACAATCATGGATGCTCTTTTGTACAAGAGGCCCTCCAGCGTCAAATGGATCTTAAATGGATCCAAAACTACCAAGAAAGGAATGATCATCAGGTTAACATGGTTCAGATCTTCGACATTCGCTTAATGAATACCAATCTAGTGGAGTTGCATGCCAAGCAGGTCAGACTTGGTTTCTTGTCCCCGCATGATTATCAAGACTACAAAGAATGCTCCAGAAACGATCAAGTTTGTGCACTTGTACAAAGAACTCTTCAACATCTGTTGGACCACTGGTGGCTCCCGATATACCAATATGAAGACACGCAACAAGTTAGCATAACTAATGGAAATCCTGATAGACACCAAAGTTGTGATATCCGCTTACTAGAAACGGATCTGGTAAGGATGCACTGCATACAAAGTGGGTACGGTCGGGTACCACCTCATAATTATGAACGATGTGGAATATGTTAAGAAAATAACCAAGGGTGCTACCTCGTGCGAGCAGCTCTCTAGCATCAGTTGGACCAAAAAGAAACTCAACCATGCTCGAATTCTCAATCAATCAATATGGTACAAGGTTGCCTCCTTGTTCAAAACAAGGACCAAGGACTACTAGACAAAGGCATTGCCATAGTCTCCAATCATGGAATTACCAAGGTTGTTTGCACCATAATTCCTCTGCTAAATGAGTAAAAGATCCCTCTTGACAGTAGAAAAGTTCCCAACCTAGAGCCGATTGAGGCTACCTACGACGGTTAAAAGGCCCAAAAAGCCCCTGTGGTTATCTACCTGCCAGGTCGAATACCATACAAGTCACAAAAGGCTATTCCATACAAGTACAGTGTGACTACCATAGAAGATGGAAAAGAAATTCCACTGCCATTCGTTGTAAATATTGCTGATATCAGTCGAGTTACCCGGAGCGGTCGAATCTTCAACAGAGGAGTTGGAGAATCTGCAAAAGAAAAGGAACCTCAAGCTGAAAGTCCTAATCAACAAATTGGTCAATCCAGCAACACGGAACCTAAAAATAACAATGATGAAATGCTAAAGCTCATCCAAAAAAGAGAGTACAACATTGTAGATCAATTGTTGTAAAATCCGTCACGGGTCTCTGTGTTATCTCTCCTACTTAGTTCAGAAGCTCACAGAGAGGCTCTACATAAGGTTTTAGAACAAGCCTTTGTATAACAAGATGTGACAGTGGGTCAGTTCGATAGCATCATCTCCAACATCACATCCTACAACAATTTGGGTTTCAGTGATGAAGACCTTCCAGAGGAAGGCAAAAACCATAACATGACACTCAATATCACAGTCAGTTACTAGGACGATGCTTTAGACAGTGTACTGGTAGACAGAGGTTCATCCTTGAACGTCATGCCAAGGTCAACTTTGGTACGACTATCTTTTCTAGGTACTTCCATGAGAGGAAGTGAGATCATCGTCAAAGCCTTTGACGGATCCAGAAAAACAGTTATCGGCGAAGTCGACCTTCCCATAACCATTAGTCCCTACACTTTCCAAGTCACTTTCTAGGTCATGGACATCCGAGCAGCATATAGCTATCTATTAGGAAGACCTTAGATACATGAAGTCGGGGCAGTCACTTCGACACTTCACCAGAAGCTGAAGTTTGTCAAGAACGAAAAATTAATCATGGTATGCGAAGAACAAGCTTTAATCGTGAGCAACTTATCATCATTCTCCTATGTAGAACCAATGGAGGTCGTTGGAACTCAATTTCAAGCACTCTCGGTGAGCAATGTGAATCACCAAGAAAGAGGAACGCCGATTTCCTCGTACAAAGACGCTCTCAAAGTAATGGGGAGTGATGACATAAAAGGATGGGGACAGATTATAATTCATGCTGATAACAAGACAAGAAAAGGTCTTGGTTTTTCTCCAACATGTACCCAAACTACAAAGAAGGATGAAAGCTTTCGTCCCATTCAAGATTTCTTCCACAGTGGAGGCTTCCTCCACCCTGTATCTCAAGAAGTCCACACCATCGATGGGAATAACTCTTCTGATACAGATGAAGAGTGGAAATCTTATCTCAACGATGAAGGTTATATATCTCAAGGAGAAACGTATATACCATTCTGCTCTCCAAAGCAAAGTCCCAGATATATCCCGAGATCAGATGTCAGAATGATCTACGTAGATTGTGGTCTCGAAGGATGTCGTGCTCCACCCAACTCATTAGAGGAAGACAGTCTGATGAAAGACAACTTTCACTATGATTCTTATGATCCCCTGGATGATTTGCCTATCTGGAAGCCTTACATGGAAGACTCGGGGCAAATGAGTCAGTCGGATAACGCCTATCTGTTGAATGATCTTGAAAAGAATACGCCTATTTTCCCAAAGTCATGGAATTCTTACCCTGAACATTCCGAGAATGTCCAACACCATGTTGATGAATTTGCAAAGATCGCAGGCCAAGAATTTATCAACTTTGCATTTCCTAAAGTCAATGTCATTGAGGAAGATGACTCATCTATTCCCACAGAAACCTGGGATACCTTGGGGCAGCCAAGCGGCAAGTACGACTTTCTAGTTAAATACATTGCTCCCGAAAGCTCTCGCATAAGATACGAGGACATCCAGCCAACTGAATGGGAAGATCCTCTTAAGAGTGAAAATACTATGGAAGACGCGACAAAAAAGTCCTCTTATGATAACTATACATGGGAAAAAGACTCCAATGATCCCACTCCGCCAGAAATCAATGTCATTACTGAAGACAAACCGAGAAGGAAAGTACCAGACTTTGTGATTCCCAAAGGAGTTCGTCGCTATTGGGTTGCGGTCGATGTCCCGAATGTCGTTCATAAATCGAAGTAATTGCCGCGTCTTTGTTTTGACCTTTCACCTTGCCCGGGTGAAATGAATGTTTTATAGGGCTTACTTTTCTATAAATGCCCCTCTTCGCTTCGTCCAAAGCGACCGAGTTTTGTTTTATAGGGTTGTGTTTCAAGAATCGACAAATAATAAATAAATAATGTCATTCTAAATTCTTGCATTTATTACTATTTTCACTTTTCGTTTCTTTCAGAAAATGGTAATCCTAAAAAAAACCGAAATAAAAATAAGCGTTTTAAAAAAAATACACTGCACACACTTTTGCATTCTCTCTGTCTTTTCTAAAAAGGAATTATCACGTAATGCATATTACTTGTTTTAAACCCCATTGAAATATACGATCCAATGCCTTCTCCCAACTTTGAATTCCCGGTATTTGAAGCTGGAGAAGAAGAGGACGAAGAAATTCCAAAAGAGATCTCCCGACTACTTAGACAAGAGGAAAGGTCCATTGAGCCTTACAAAGAGCCGTTGGAAACGATCAATTTAGGTTAATAAGAAGAAAGGAAAGAAGTTAGGATTTGAGCACTGCTTAGTCCAACCGTCAAAGAAGGCTTGATAAAACTTCTCAAAGAATTTCTAGATGTGTTTGCTTGGTCATACCAAGACATACCAGGGTTGGATACCAGCATCGTGGAACATCACTTACCACTGAAACCAGAATGTCCTATGGTTAAACAAAAACTGAGAAGGGCTAATCCAAATATGGGCATCAAGATTAAGAAGGAAGTTCAGAAGCAGATCGACGCAGGTTTCCTTGCCACCTCAGAGTATCCTCAATGGCTAGCCAACATAGTGCGAGTTCCAAAGAAGGACGGGAAAGTCAGAATGTGTGTAGATTGCAGGGATTTAAACAAAGCAAGTTCAAAGGATAATTTCCCCTACCACACATTGACATGCTGGTTGACAACACAACAAAATTCAAAGTCTTCTCCTTTATGGTGTCGCAACGCGAAAAACAACCGGCGGAAAAACAGAGTCTCCGCTGAACGTTATTTATCCCGACAGGGGAAAGGAAACGATCGAAGAAACCTTAAAAGGGAGAAGACATGGTCATCGCAACCAAATCCTGAGTTCGGGAGTCGATTACGCTAGAGGAAGGTATTAGCGCCCCCATCGCGTCCGTTGTACTCAACGGGATCCACTCTTGTTGTTCTAATCAAAGAGTGTGTTATCTAAAGCCTACTGCTAAACAGAAACGGAGAGGAGAAAAACAAAAGGTGACTTGATAGGAATTCACTGTCCTATGCCTACGCATTCCCTCGTGCAATGGGAAATTCAGAGTCAACGTAGTTCGGAGGACTACGGGTGAATGAGGGGATTGTGCTCACCAAGACTTTGCCGTCTTGTGCCTACGTATCCTCATTTGGACGAGAATGAGGAAGTCAGAGCATTCGTAGTTCGGCCTACGAATGGAAAAGAGGGAAGTGTGCTCGCCAAGACTTTGCCGTCTTGTGCCTACGTATCCTCATTTGGACGAGAATGGGGAAGTCAGAGCGTTCGTAGTTCGGCCTACAAATGGAAAAGAGGGAAGTGTCTTTTATCGGGGATGCTAAGCTCACGTTCCAGCAGTTAGGGTCGATGCCTGTTTGCGGTAGAACGGAGGTAACATGCCCTTTCTGAAAAGGTTTGAGGAAACATCCAGAGGGACATAATGATTTGGATTTGTTTAAGGATTTTGGAGAAGTGGACTGACTTTGTTTGTGACGTGTATCGCACTAAAGTCTATGACATATGATCGAATACTTCACGCTAACGATCCAAACGTCTCGCACACAAAGTACCCTAAGATGAGGTTAGAAATGCATCCGCTCATCTTTTCCCATATGCTTAAGGCTCATGGCGCACAATACACATCGTAGTTATTAAGCATTTTACTTGTGTTAAGAGGGAGAAGAGAAAAACTGAAGGTCTAAGGGAGACCTAGTCCTAGATGTTGTCATGTCAAATGGTCATATGGTTGAGGTTAGGGGGAACTCTTATCCTAGACGTTATCATGCAATAGCTAACCTGAAGTCTAATGTTAGTTCAGTTTATAAAAGATGATGTTGAATCAAGATACCCTAAAGAATCATGCGAAGCACACAGGTAAGCCCACATCTCAACTCCAAGAAAAAGATTATCAGTATCTCACAATTAATTAGCAAGAAAAGTCAATCAAGACTTAACCATAACCAATATTCAAATTAACATCGAGACTAGTTCAAAAACGTCAGACTTAGAACTAAGGTTAATATTAAAGTTAATGTCAAATTTTAAATAGAAATCAAATAGAAATGACACCTAAAAGAATAAACTAAGACTAATTACGTTTTTAATCAAAGCTAACATAAAATAGAAATGATCGATTTGAATCACATCTAACCAATTAAAACCCTAATTAGAGTTCTAACCAAACGATTAGAATTCTATCTAATCCACTAAAAAAATTATTAATTAATCAAAATAAAATTTCAATAAATCAATAAGAATTTTAATCCATTAGAGATCCAAGCCAAGTTCTAAATAAATCTATATCTAAATAATTGTTGCAAAAATAATAAGAGTGATGTAAAAGAAAACATGGGCTTACTATTCGAACACGTAGAACTAAAAAAATAAAATAAAAAAAAGGGGGTGGACTTATCGCAAGCCCACAAGAACACTAAAAAAAAAAGGAGAGTCATGGGTCGGTGGGACTAGGCCCACCCGAATCCACAACAACAACAACATTGCCCATTGAAAATGAAAAGTGGATCAGTATGAACAGAAAACAACCCTCTGCATCACTCTTATCTCTCTCTCGTTCACTGTTCCTTCCCCATCACTATTCACTTTCTTCTTCTTCCTTTCTCGATGCCGTCTCCCTCTCTCGACGCCATTTCTTTCTTCCTCGCTTACGAAACACCCTCTCAAGCACCACTTTATCGTATGCGCGGATTCATGATCAAAGGAGTTCCGCCGCACCATGGCTGTTAGCCGGCGACGGCGGAGCGAGCTACGGAACTTTTCGATTCGCAACAAAATTCAACAGTATTGCAACAAAGGAAGGTGGAATTGAACGGGAACTTACCTCAGATGGAAATAAGGTACAGCTTTCGAATTTTACCGACGCCTCGAATTACCAATTTTTATCGAATTCGAGCTCTTCTTTTCCACCTTCCGTGTGTTGATGTTATGCATATCTCCTGCTGCTGATTGTTGTTGTTTCGATCCTCGTCGCTGTGATGCGTGTTTTGCGAATTCTTGCTGTGTATATCTGTTCTGAATTTTTGTGAGTGTGCATATGAACTCTGGTGCGTAGGTGTGTGTATGTCCCTTGTGAATTTTTCTGCCGTCTTCAACCCTGTATGCTGCCTCTTCATCTTTTCTTTTTGAAACCGTGTTGGTGTTGTTTATATAGGCCTGTGTGAATTGATTACGATTTGAATGCGATTTGAATGCCGAGATTACGATTTGAATGCATATTCTGAAATTGAAAGCGAGATTGTGTCTAATCTCGTTTAGGAAAGAAAATAATGACTGTCATGAATTGAGATTCTTGCCGTGATTCTGATTAAATGTTTTTCTATTTCCTTCATTGCTTTGTGATTTGGATATTTCCGCTTTTAATTCGATCCTGCGTGATTGTGGTTATGAAAAATATATTTCCATTCCTGTCTTGCTTATGTTTGGAATTTTTATCGATTCTTGATTCAAAGAGTTTCAAATTGTAAATGCTTCCCAATTTCTTTCCTTGTTTTCTAATCTTGTTTCCTTTCCATAACCGAATTTCTAGTTAAGTCGATCACGTCCCTTGACCCTTTCCTTATTTGAAGATTTGATTTAAACATGCTTCTTTTAATTTGGAAATTCTTGAACTGCTGAAACATGATTGTCTTTCCGTGACTATATGATTCCGTATTCATTCTCTTGCTTGATGAGTATTGATTGTAAATGATGATTTCTTTTCCGTTTTTGAATGTTTGATGGGTTTGCGTAACACTTTTTGCTGCGTGAATACCGTCGTATATTTTGGAGTACTTTTGTGAGGTTTCTATGGTATTCTCACGTTCCTTCTGATTTACATTGCAGCTTGGTTAACATTAGCATCTCCTTCAGACAACTCCTTCTAAAGGTATTTATTAGGAATTTGATGTATGGTTTGTGAAATACATCTTGCGATAAGTTGCAACGGTGAGATAACCTTCTGTGAATCTATGCACATTCTGCCTGCAGGATAGAAGCGCTGCCATGACATGTGCACCGGGCAAGCCATAAAGGTGCCAACCACGACAACGGCAGCAGCGGTTTCTTGTATCTGCTATATGATACCTGTTTTAACTTCCATACCTTTTACCTCCAAATTCAATTATAGTTAGTTTCCCCTAGAAGATTTGTACAGCAAGGTGTCATGTAATTTGAAAATTGAAATCCTTGAATCTTTTGGAACATTTGTACTTATAAATCAGAGAATTCTTGAACCTTGCATTCTTTTGTACTTTTGATTTGAATCAAATAACTTTTGAGATTTTTTGAGTTCTCATCATAGTTTGTAACGGTTCTTTGGCATATCAATGGTGGATGTGAGAGACAACTTATTCATACTGCTTGACCCCCAACACACTTGTAAACTAATCTGTCATGACTTAAAACAAAAATTTGAAGACAGACTTGTGTTTATAACAAATGCTCCTTTGACACATCGTTGCCATATCTTGAGATACTTTAAACTGAACTAAATTCAATCATGGCTTGAAAACATATTGTCTATAAATCAAAAGAAACAGGGACGATCACATATTGGCTTTTAGTTCATGGCACACATAATATTGAACCACCTGAAATAATTCTTGGAAATAACTTTGAAATGATTTGGCATGTAGATTCAAGATCTTCTTGAATTATGACATAGAACCATTTGAGCCCTGACTTAAAAATAGTGGATCCTGCCTTGGAGTTTAAGTTATCCATTCAGATGCAACATTCAACAAGACTTTGACATCCTTGATTAAATTGAGTTTAATTATGATCACCCTAATTCCATGAGCAATAAACAACGAGCAACGGAGAGAGCAACAATGTCCTGACCACAACTTGATTTTTTTGTCCCATGTCCCAATGCTTTGTGATATGTCTGCCTTGATGGCTAAAACACAAAAATAATATCCTTAAGGAGCCCTGAAGATGAGGACTTAAAGTATAAGAAAAGGTATGACCACTAAGATGTCCTCGACATGAACCTTTAGCCTCATGATCTTTAATTGGTGCATGTTTAACAAGTTTAACCACGGATAAGAAAGCCCTGATTCCGCTTGAGATGAAAACTATAAGAGTGGATGACCTGAGTCCTTTGAGCAATTCTGAAGGAAAAGATCTCGATACTGATGAATCTTGAGGGAGAATAGCCTTATGGCTTGCTTAGAAAGAAATCCATGACGCATATAGATTCACACCTTGAGAATATAACATTGTGACACAGAAATATGCTCATGATGACGACAGTTCAAACCCTAATTCCAAGATCCATGAAAGAACCAGTCGAATTAATCCTCAATAAAATAAAGACTTTAAACCAATAGAAAACTTTAATTCCTCAAAAGGCCTTGATCCCATGCCTTAGGATCTTACGCAAATGAATGGTTATGAGTGTATAACCTAATGGACGAATGCATGTGTATGTAAAGCAAAAGCCAATTATGGTTAGGTAAAGTGAGGGCAAATTTTGGGGTACAACACATGGATGGATTCTCGGGCTATAATCAAATCAGAATGGCGCCGGAAGACATGGAGAAACCTTCATTTATCACCCCATGGGACACCTTTTGTTACAAAGTAATGTTGTTCGGTCTAAAGAACGTCGGGGTAACTTATTAAAGGGCCATGACAACTCTGTTTCACGACATGATGCACAAAGAGATTGAAGTTTACGTCGATGACATGATTGCCAAATCTAAAACAGAAGAAGAACACGTGAACACTTATCAAAGTTATTCCAGCATCTGAGAAAATACAAACTCCGCTTGAACCCCAACAAGTGTACATTCGGTGTTCGCTCAGGGAAGCTTTTGGGATTCATCGTCATCCAAAAGGAATTAAGGTTGATCCCGACAAAGTTAAGGCCATTCAAGAAATGTCTTCACCAAAGACTGAAAAACAAGTAAGAGGATTTTTGGGACGTCTCAATTACATCTCAAGATTCATATCCCTCATGACCGCGACATGCGCGCCGATCTTCAAACTACTCAGAAAGAATCAAAGTTGTATATGGACAGAAGACTGCCAAAAGGCTTTCGATAACATCAAAGAATATCTGCTGAATCCACCGATTTTGTCTCCTCCAGTGGAGGAAAGACCATTGATCATCTACTTAACAGTCTTGGAAGACTCCATGGGTTGTGTGCTAGGACAAGAAGACGGAAGAAAAAGAAAAGAATCTGCCATTTATTACTTAAGCAAGAGGTTCACGGACTGTGAAACTCGATACACTATGCTCGAGAAAACTTGCTGCGCTCTGGCTTGGGTAGCTAAACGTCTTCGCCAGTACATGATTTGTCACACTACTTGGTTAATCTCCGAAATAGATCCAATTAAGTACGTCTTTGAAAAGCCTGCCTTAACAGGGAGGATTGCCCGTTGGCAGATGTTGTTATCGGAATACGACATCGAGTACCATGCTCAGAAAGCCGTCAAAGGAAATATTTTAGCCGATCATTTGGCTCATCAACCGATTGACGATCAGGAACCAGTCAAATTTGACTTCTCGGACGAAGATGTCATGTACCTAAAAATGAAAGATTGCGATGAACCGCTACCAAGCGAAGGGTCAAAGCCAGGTTCCCAATGGGGACTAATATTCGACGGAGCTGTCAACGCTTATGGAAATGGAATTGGGGCAATCGTCATAACACCTCAGGGTACCCATATCCCTTTCATTACCAGATTGGCATTCAAATGTACAAACAATAAGGACGAATACGAAGCTTGCATCCTGCATCTTGAAGAAGCTATTGACTTAAGGATAAAGAACTTGGATGTGTATGGAGACTCAACCCTGGTTATAAATCATATCAAAGGAGAGAGAACCACATATCAACCGGGATTGATTCCTTATAAAGATTACGCAAGAAGGTTGTTTCCATTCTTCAACAAAATTGAGTTTCATTGCATTCCTCGTGAAGAAAACAACATGGCTGATGCATTGGCTACTCTATCCTCCATGATTAGTGTGAGTCGATGGAACGACGTACCCAAGATCGACATAATGCGCCTTGATATGCCTGCTTACATATTTGCAGTTGAAGCAGTCATAGATGACAAACCATGGTATCATGATATCAGGTGTTTCCTTCAAAAACAGGAATACCCGCCTGGGGCATCGAGAAAATATAGGAAGACTCTCAGAAGACTGGCTGACAACTTCTTCCTGAACAATGATGTACTCTACAAGAGAAACTTTGACATGGTTTTTCTCAGATACGTAGACAGAAAAGAAGCGAACATGTTAATGAAAGAGATTCACGGAGGATCCTTTGGCACTCATGCCAATGGACATACAATGACAAGAAAAATTCTGAGAGCAGGATATTACTGGCTGATAATGGAATCCGATTGCTACAAGTACATGAGGAAATGTCACAAGTGTCAGATATACACCAACAAAATTCATGTACCGCCAACGCATCTCAAAGTTCTTTCTTCTCCATGGCCTTTTTCTATATGGGGAATCGACATGATTGGCATGATTGAACCCAGAGCTTCAAACGGACATCGGTTCATCCTAGTAGCCATTGATTACTTCACTAAGTGGGTCGAAGCAGTATCATATACCAATGTGACTAGACAAGTGGTGGTCCAATTTATCAAGAACAATCTCATCTTCTGTTATGGTGTTCCAAGCCAGATCATTACTGATAATGGATCCAACCTGAACAACAAGATGATGAAAGAATTATGTGCTGAGTTTAACATTGAACACCATAACTCATCTCCCTACCATCCTAAGATGAATCGAGTGGTAGAAGCGACTAATAAGAACATTAAGAAAATCATTCAAAAGATGGTTGTAGCCTACAAGGATTGGCATGAGATGCTACCCTTCGCTCTTCACGGTTATCGCACATTCGTCCGCACCTCAACAGGGGCAACCCCTTTCTCTCTAGTATATGGCATGGAAGCAGTGCTCTCCATAGAAGTAGAGATCCCGTCAATGAGAGTATTGATGGAAGCCAAGTTAACAGGAGCTGAATGATGTCAAAACCGAAATGATGAACTGAACCTAATCGAAGAAAAGAGAATGACGGCTTTATGCCATGGTGTCATACCCCAAATTTTGACCACTAATATTTCCCATCATTGTGTCAATCATCATCATAATATGGATGAACCATCATGCCTCATCAAATGCCTCAAGGGTTGTTGAGCATTCACTACAATCAAAATTAGGGTTTTAAGCCCTCTCAGGGCCTTAGACAAAGGATCCATCAAGGAATGACTTGATCTTCAACTTGTCTAACCTCTAAAATATCCACAATGGATCAAAAGGACTCCCACTTCAAGGATTAAGCACAAGGCTGCTCCCTTTTAGGTGGATCAAGTCTCAAGATCGACAGTGTCACCAAATTAGGGTTTTGGTCGACCAGGGCCTCCAGATGGAAATTTTTCATCTGGGAACAAGCCAATGATCTAAAACATAACCTAATATACTCCATGGAGCCTCATGGACCCAACCATCAAGTCAATTTTGCCTCAGGGGATGCATTCACTAAAAATCAAGAATTAGGGTTTCTTGACCTAATTCACCCCTAAGTTGACTTTTGGGACAAATCATGAACCAAGACCTCAAGACATGATTTGAGGGTCTCTAATCTACTATATTGATCCATTTGGAATAATGGATTAATCCAAGAAGCTTGAGCAACAAGTCTCAATTTTATCTGCACCACAATTAGGGTTTCGCGAGGAAAGTCAACTGTAGCTTTGACTTTTGACCAGGACATGCTCCCAAACCCTAAGACATGATTCAATATACCCTATGACACCCATGGAACATGTCCATCAAGTTTGATTTAGGTCAAGGACATGATTTCCTGAAAAATTGCACAGTTTGGAATTCATCTGATAAAAAGTCAACTGTACACAAAAGTCAACTTTGACTTTTTGAGATTTTTCACTAAAATGGATTTTTAACCCTAAAATGATGTTAATGTATGATTTGAATCATCATTCATCAAGAAAAATCAAAGAAAGTAGGATAACTTGTAAAAGGGGTAACCATAAAACTTAGAAAAATTTCTAAGTTATGGAAAAAGTGACACTAATGTGCCAACTTTGGAGGACCATAACTCCTAAACCACAAGGCCATTGTTCCCCATTCAAAGCTTAATTTGTAGATCACATTGCCCTCTACAAAAGCTTCATACTAACTTATGTCCAAATTCCTCATGGATTTTGAGTTATGGAGTGATCAAAATCAAGAAAAGTCACTTTGTTCCAACACTTAGTGAAAATTTCACTAAGTCAGAATCTGCCTTTACTTTTTTCCAAATGTAGGGGGATTTTTCACTTGGTTTCAAAATATATCAAAACCAAACATGTTCAAACAGTTGTTGTATCATGTAAGGGCTTTCCAAAATGACCAAGAACATTACCAAATTCAACTTGAGCCATGAGATATGACATTGGCAAGTTGCCTTGCTGAAATCTGCCAAGGCAAGGCAGATTTTTCACTTTTGGTCGATTTGCCAAAATCAGCCAAATTCAAATGCTCCTATCCACTTGGACACCTCTGAGGATTGAATTTGAAGGGGACAATCACTGAGCCAAGCCTCCAAAGTCTTTGGAACAAGAAATAGCATGTTGAACCTAGAATTGCCAAAATAGGGACAAGACTCCAATTTTGGATTGGAGCATTCAATGGAAGCATCAAGGTGGCATGGTCTGAGCCATTCTCAACTGAATTCAGTCAAGACTTATCCAAGACCAAGGGAACCACGGCTCTGTGCCCTAACCTCTAGTCAATGGCTAGAGGAAACTTGGATTCTCATTGAACAACATTGGCCAAACCTCTGATGCAGTTGCCATTCACTGTGGATCCCAAAACAAACTTGCTCTACTATAAATAGAGTTCAATTGTGATCAGTTTGAGTACACCAAAGCCATCTAACAGATGCTTTCCTCAAAATCTCTTCTTTCACTCCAATTTTTCCTTCTAAGGCAAGTCACTATCGGGTTTTGAGTTTGAGAGCTTTTCCAATCAAACCACTCACACACACACACACCTCACATACATCATATAGAAGTGATCCAAACACTCACATAACATCTGGAATACATATTTCACAAAATCACCAGCCAATTGCTCAAGTTCTTGACAGTTTTGCAGTTGAGGTACCATCTTCAACTCCAAACCATTTCAATCCATTCCAAGCATTCATACACACTCCATGGCACCTAGGGAAGCTATCCAGATCATTGGAACCTAGTTGTAACACCTCCAACACAAATCACGATCATCAGCTGCAAGTGGTAAGCATGAGCTATTCTAACTCTATGATCCATGCAATTTTTGCTGCACAATAATTTGGCCATATGTTCATAATCATGCATGGAATGTTTCCCCTCAATTAATTACATTGTTTGAATCGTGTATCAAAAATCCTAGCCTTCATACAGAAATTAGGGTTCTTGAGGATTTTTCAAGATTTCTTGTTATATGTTTAATTTAAATGAAATTAAATACCATAGACATGATCGTGAGGTTGAAACGAGTTGATTGGTATGTGGATTACATGATATGATTAAGTATTCAGTGAGATTGGAGAGAAAATGCAAATCAGCCAAACCCAGAACACGCGCGTGTTCTTCAGCTGTTCTTGGCGCCCTTTTTTGAAAATTCAAATATTTGAATTTTGTGATTTTATTTAATTGATTCAAAAATTAATTTCTCTCTGAGTTTTAATGATTTTGAGTTGATTCTTTTTTTAATAATTCACAAAAATGTTAAAATATTTTATTTTCCCAAAAAATCCCAAAAATATTATTTATTTTGTATAATTGATATTTTTGTAAAGAATTAATGTTTTAATTGTTTTTGACATTTAAAATATTTTCTCCACCTTGATTTTGCAACTTTTAATGCTTTCTAATTATTTTGTAGGTCAATACTTAATTTTTGAAGCATTAATCCAATATCACAATTTGTTTTTCATATGTTAAACAATTTTGATCATTTTAATTGAATTTTTATTCAATTAAATACATTTTGAAAACAAATTAGGGTTTTTGGATTAATTTAACCCTCATAAATCATTTTCAAAACACTTTGGGCCTCTAATAGAGTGTAAGACCCAACCCTTTGTAAATACAACCTATTTTTGGGCCTCACTTATGGTATAAGTCCCGTTGTATTTTAAAAAGTTCGACGCGATCATCATCCGTTGAAAAATAACTTGGGCCTACCCTCGAGTAGTAAGACCCATTTCTTTTCTTAAAACTCACTTGGGCCTCTAATAGAATGTAAGACCCAATCCTTTTTTTTTACCAAATCATTTTTGGGCCTCAGTGTATTGTATAAGTCCCGATACCGTCAAAAACAAACGGCGCGATCGTCACCTTTTGAAAAATAACATCTGGGTCTCTCCTTGAGCTATAAGACCCATTCAAAACTTTTGGGCCTCTATTAGAGTGTAAGACCCAATCCCCTTTTAACCAAAACAATTTTGGGGCCTCACTTATTGTATAAGCCCCTTTTGCGTTAAAAGAAAAGCTCGGCGCGATCGCCATTTTTAACGAAAAGTCATCTGGGCCTACCCTCGTGTTATAAGCCCCACTCTTTTTCTTTAAACTTTTTGGGCCTCTTGAGAGAGTGTAAGACCCATCCCTTTGTACAGAAAACCTTTTTTGGGCCTCAGTCACTTGTATAAGTCCCTCTGTAAAAATTCAACAGTGCGCTCACTGATAAAACCTTGGGCCTCTCCTTGAGCTGTAAGCCCCAAATCATTATTTTTCAAAGCACTTTCTCCTTTGATTTTGAATATACTGTTGTTTTCAATCTTTCTTTGTTGAACAAATCATTCTTTTCCAAACAGCATGGAAGCTCTACAACCGAGTAAGTGGTTATTGCTTTCATTTACCGCTTTCATATACATATAACTGTATTGTGGGGCTGTTTCACTGTAAGTCTCCTTTCATAAACTCATATCAACTGTGTAATAATATTATAGATATTTAGAGTTTCCCCGACAACTACGTCTAGAACTAGGTGACGCCGTTTCATTTATCCGTAGAAATAGACAACTAGATCCCCAATAGGATCACCAGATACAGTCTTCTCTTCGGCTGTCCTCATTAGGAATTGTCAAGAAACTTTACTCCCAGAGATGAATGTATTCTCCGTGAATGGCATCTTTGAGTTTCTTCCAAATTCTTGAACTTTCCTGACTTGATCTATTCCTTGTGAATAGCTTGCCTTGAATTTCTCGGGGTTTGGGGACCCACGGGCTTCTTAAAAGCATCGACCTCCTCTTGGGCATCGTACAAGGACCCACAGGCTTCCTAAAAGCAACCCCGCTTCCTCTTGGGCTTAGTACAAGGACCCTACGGTTTCTTGGAAGTATTCACAGCCTCCTCTTAGGCTTCGTATAATGATCTCTTCCTCCGGGAATGATAGCCTCCTCTTGGGCTTAGTACAAGGACCCTTCGGCTTCTTAAAAGTTTCCAGCCTCCTCTTGGGCTTCGTACAAATTGTCCCGACGACCTCCTAGAGGTATAGGAACAGAACTTAGTCATCTCCATAGAACAGTCTTGTCATAGAGTCTACCACTGTTTCTCAAAACATAGTACAAAAGATGAAACTCTAGACTTGGACAGTCTAACTTCCTTGAGTCTCAAAGACATTCTCAAGCACCCTTCGTTAAATAGGAAGGAAACCCGCAGACTCGGACAGTCTCAATACCCTTCGGATTTCCCACTTCCTTAAAAGAATAGGAATAACCCGGATCCTTGAAACAAATCCTTGAGTGCAGTGTTGCTCATATAAGAACTGATTTTCTCTTTCAAAATCAGTATACTGGACCTGTCACTTAACTGGAAAAACATTTAGCCTCTCTCTAGGGCTTTATACAAGACACATAAGAGACTCCCTCATTGAGTCAATCACCCATTTCGCCTCCATCTCGGGCTTTATACGAGATACAAAAAGGTTCTTATTGAGCCAAACCAATTTTAGCCTTCATCTCGGGCTTTATACGAGATACCAAAAGACTCCATCGTTGAGTCAAAACCTTTTAGTTTCTCTCTCGGGCTTTGTACGAGACACATACTAGCCTCCTCTTAGGCTTTGTATAAGAAAACCACTGGTTTATCCAATCAACCTTTTAGCATCAAAGTTGTGCCTCGTTCACAGTACACAAACATCAACAACTTCTTCCCCTTCATCTAATTGCTGTAAGCGGCAAGCCTCTGGATCATCTACATCCATGCCACTGTCCCTCTTTTAGCATGAGAAATTCCTAAGGAAAGATAGCATTGCTCTACACTGAGTTAAAGTCTTCTCCTTCAGGTTAAAATCCCCTATAAAGGAAATTATGGCATTGTCGGATTCACAAATCCCGGTTAAAGTAATCCTCCTTTATAAACAGTTGTGACATATAACCCCCTCTTTAGAGATGACAAATTCTCTCTAAAGTCAAACCCTTTCAGCTTCATATCTTGGGCTTTGAACAAGATACAAATTACCCTTTAGCTTCACGTCTTGGGCTTTGAACAAGACACCAAAACAACCATTTCCTCCCATAGAATAGGAGGAACTACGAACGCTCTGATTTCCCTGTTTCGGTAAACGGGAATACGTAGGCATAAGATTGAAAGAAAAATCTTAGCGAGCGCAATCAACAAAAAACCTAAATCCCATACTCTCACATATCTATCAAAAAGCATCAGTCCTAACATCCTAATCCTTGTTCCCCGCCAGAAACATTCTGTCAAAATAAAAAGAGAGAAATCAGTATTGGCAAAAATACAAATAACCAGTACAAAGGCCCCCCCACATTGATAGCATTCGTAACCTAACAGGCCGCTGTTTAAACTCAGTATGCAAAGCAGGGTTAATTGGAGACATCTATTTCCCTTCCTTCATCAGCTTTAATAGGATTAAAAATGAATCAACTTGTAGTAAGCTCAACCGCAGAGAGCGACCGCGCTTAAGAACCGCGTCCAAAATCGCTCGCTACAGAAAAATGGCGCCCACCGTGGGGCTCGAAAATTCTTTCTTAAACGTTTAAGGTGAAAACCTTGGACAAACCTTTTTTCTTTTCACTTGTGTGAAAACCACAGATTGGGGCTTCCGCCGGGGAACCCATTTTCTGTCAGGAACTTAGGATTCATAGCTTTAAAGGTCTAGGATGTTTAGGACAAATATATATACTGCTTTTCCTAATTGCTATACGTGTTTATTTTTCTGCTAATGGGAATGCGTGTGATGCCGCATGTGGAAAGATTGAGTATACACTTAAGATAAGTGATGGCTGTCACACTCTAATTTTTGACCCTAAAATTTGGTACTTTTCCATGTCGTATATTTCGTACTGATCATTTTAGTGTACTGGATTTATTTTTTCGATCACTCGGGCGTCCGATTTTTTGTCCGTTTATTTTAATTTTTTTAATTAATATTATTTAGAATAAATAATTAGAATAATTAGTACTTTATTTTAATTTCATTTTAAATATTTATTTTTTACAAACTAACAACGTTTAGAATAAATAGGGTTTTTTTTATCTTTTATTTTTAATATTTATTTTATTTTTAAATTTTAACTAATGTTAATAATAATTATAGTAATTAGAATTTTATTTTAATTTTATTTTGAATTTTTATTTTTATTTTTATTTTTAGATTTAACTAATATTGTTTTTCATAAATAAATAGGTTTTAGTTTCTATTTTAAATTTATTAAATTATTTGAATATCATTTAGTTTTAATATCATTTAATTTTAATATTATTTAGTTTTAATTTAATTTAATTTTAATATCATTTAGTTTTAATTTTATTTAATTTTAATGTTATTTAATTTGGACCTCCAATTGAATATTAGGGACATTATTGGTAACTAAAAATCAACCCTAATTCAGTCTCTATATATACACATGTTAGCATCAGTGAAATGGGGGACCGAAAAAAGAAAAAAGACAGGAGCAGCCGGCGCATGATATTTAGTGAGGAACTTTTCAATTGAAAAAGTTGAAGGTAGAATTTTTATTATAGCTTCTATTAATGCCGGTGGATGTCGTCGACACCGTATATTTGGTTTTATTATAACCAGTTTTCATAGCTATCAAGTTTTCATATATATTATATATAACAAGTTTTATAGTTATAACGTTTTCATATATATTATATATAACAAGTTTTATACTTATAACATATAACAGGTTTTGTTAACAAGTTTCGTTGTTATATAATATATATAATCTAACGGTTTGTTTATATATATATATTGTTTTTTTATTATTTATTTTTTATCCCGATCGAATTATGTCAATACGCTGTCTGTATATATCTGCATGATGCGTGACTCTTGTGTTTAGTTCGATCTGGTTGCGATGATCGCGTTTTCGCATTAGCAATATTATTGGATTTATCAAATTTAAAAAATTCTTTTTCTTTCGGTTGCTTTCTTATAAATTTAGATTCGATGATTTGGATCCAGGTTGCGATGAGCGCAATTCTTGCGTTAGTAACATTATTGTTTTAAAACGTTTAAAAATTTATTTTTTATTCATTTTTATTTTATAATTTTAGATTCGCATCATTTGGATTCACGTTGCGATGACCGCGTTTTCGCGATAGCAATAGTGTTGAGGTTTTTTTATAAAAGTTAAATTTCTCTTTTTTTTATAAATTTAGATCCGTACAATTCGGATCCGGTTGCGATGACCGCGTTTTCGCGATAGCAATAGTGTTGAAGTTTTTTTATCAAAGTTAAATTTCTCTTCTTTTTTTTGAGTTGCTTTTTTTTATAAATTTAGATCCGTACAATTCGGATCCGGTTGCGATAACCGCGTTTTCGCGATAGCAATAGTGTTGAGGTTTTTTTTATCAAAGTTAAATTTCTCTTTTTGTTAGTTGCTTTTTTTTTGTTATATGTAGATCCGTATAATTCGGATCCGGTTGCGATGACCGCGTTTTTGCGATAGCAGTGTTGTTGAGGTTTTTTTATTTTTTTAAATTTTCTTTTCTTTGTAATAATATTACAATTTTAAAACACTTTAAAATTTCTTTTTTTATTTTCGTTTCCTTTTTTTTATAAATATAGATCCGCATAATTTGAATCCATTGCGATGACCACGTTGAGGGTAGCAAACCATTTGTCGATTTTCATCGGTTTTTATGCGGATTTATATTTGTTTAGCGTTGCATTTCAATTTCGGAGTTAAAATCTAATTTAACTTTCGATAACCATTCGAGTGCTTATAGTCATTTGCTTGGCTTCTCATAGAGTAATTCTTACATGAATCCGCTCTTAGTTAGCTTCAAAGCTAAATTCAGTTGCCATTCGATCCACATTTACTTATTTAGTATTTCAATCATTTTCTTACTTCCCATTGATAAAATGTATCCCTCGCCCTCATGTGTAATTGTCATTTATTTTTTGCCGTCTCTTTTTCTTTAGATAGATAATTAATAAATTAATAAAAAAAAAATCAATCTTTCATTAAAAAAAAATTATTAAAGAATTTGGTCAACACCAAGTTCCATTTTCAAAAATATTGGTCAACACCAATTGAACAATCAACCCAAGCTTTCCTTTAGTACATACCCTTAGCAAGCAAACAAATAACATAACATAAATAAAAACAAGCGATTCCTGTAGAGTACTACAGACGTTTAGGATGCTAACACCTTCCCTAATCGTAACCAACCCCCGAACTTAGATTCTCTTATTAGGATTTTCGATCTTTAACCCTTTCCTTTGGATAAAATAAAGACCGGTGGTGAATTTCAAAAATTGTGATTCAAGTTAATCCAATAGCTTGGCATCCGATTATCACCGCGACAGAAATGGCGACTTCATTGGGGATTTTTCGAGGGTTTCCCCTAACTTGTTTATATCTATGTTATTTATTTGCTTGTTTGCCTATATATCTTTATATTTGTATATATACCTGTTCTGCTTGGGTTTTCTGTGTGCAGGGTTATTACTTGTGTGGTGAGACAAAGTCCTACACCCGGACTAGAGTGAAATTTATGATAGGAACGGTGAGAATTCAAGGATACTTTGAGGGAGTCGATTCCTGAAGAAGTTGAATTGAGACTTCACCACTCAGTCTAGGCCCTCTCGAATTTAATTTTGTCCAACGAGTCTATTCGTGAAGACGCTATTATTTCGAACTAAAGGCCATCGAGACTGGGGACCGTAGTTACCTTTAAACCAACTTGGCCTATTAGGATGTAGTGCGGGGACTATGCAGAGATCTATTTCTGCAAAAGTCGCTACGCGATACTACACTCAGACGAGATTCTCTTGAGAATATTATTGACTACCAAGTGATTTGGAAAATCGATAATATCCGAAAGATGGATTGTAGACTCTGGGAACTTTGTAGAACCCGTTCGGCAGGTACAAATGAACCTCTAGTACGTACCTTGGGAAGGGTAGACCATGGCTCCATGCTGTGACCTTTCAAACCTAGGGCACTTTTCCTGTGTGCTTTGCTTGTGTTTATGCATCCATCCATTCATGCATTCATGAATAACCATTCGGTTTCAAGAAACTCAATTGTTTTTTCCCTTGCAAAATCACTAAAAAAAATCATGGATTATAAAATGAAACCTTTTTCCGAAATGTTTGCAACCTACTTTGGAGTTCCTTAAAACCATTGCATCACATGGCATATCATTTGCATCTTTGCATGCGTCAGTTCGTCCAGCAACTCATTTTTAGCTGTCTCTATCTTCCAGTGTCACCTGTGAGTTGTCAAGCTGATTCCTCGACATCGATACCAGACTAGAGCTAACTACAGACGCATAATGGCAGAGCAAGAAGCACATAATGCCGAGATGCGAATGGAGATCGACGACCTTAAGTCAAGCATGGTAAAGCTCACTGAAATGCTCCAAGTTTTGATTGCTAGAGGAGAACCACCTCAAAGGACTGTCATTCAGGAAGTTTCAGCTGCTGATCCTCAACCTGTTCAGGTGCCACCTTCAACTTGGCCAGAGTTTGGTTTGCCACACAACTACTCTCCACCTCTTTCATCTACTGCTATGATTGGTCAGACTTCTAGACCAGTGTTTCAAGCTCCTATTTTTGCCGAGCCTTAACCTATAGTCCAGTCTACTCGAGCTCCTTTCGAGAACCCTTTCTACGAGTACAATGCTGCCAGTGCTCAAGGTGAAGACCGTGATGACTTTGTTGAACCTGAGGTTGTCCGTGAACAGTTTCAGACCATAGACAAGAGACTCAAAGCCGTAGAGGGTACTGATTTCTTCAACATTGATGCAGAAAACATGGGCTTGGTTTCTGACCTTGTTATGCATGCTAAGTTCAAGGCTATCGATTTTGTAAAGTACAAAGGTGATTCTTGTCCAAGAGCTCATTTGGTCATGTATACCCGAAAGATGGCTGCTCATGCCAAGAATCAGAAGTTGCTTATCCACTGTTTTCAAGATAGTCTGAGTGGAGCTTCTCTCAAATGGTATATGAATCTTGAACATAACAACATTCACTGTTTCCAGGATCTTATTAATGCCTTCATGAAGCAATACAAGTATAACCTTGACATGGCTCCTGACCGCCGTCAGCTGCAAAACATGTCTCAGAAGGATAAAGAGTCTTTCAAGGAATATGCTCAGCATTGGAGAGAGTTGGCTTCCCAAGTTGAACCTCCTTTGGCAGAGAAAGAATTAACTGGACTGTTTATGGACACCTTGTCTCCATTCTACTGGGAGAAGATGATTGGTAGTGTTTCATCCAGCTTCACTGATTTGGTTACTATTGGTCAGAGACTCGAGGAGGGACTTAAGAATGGTAAAGTATCCAAAGCTGCTGAATCTTCTAATGGAGCGAAGAAATCCTATGGGAACTTCCAGAAGAAGAGAGAAGATTAGAATAATGCTGTCATATTTGAAACAAGAGGGCCTCGACCCCAACCTCATTATTCTGATCACCCTGCTGTTGCTGCTGTTACTCCTGTGATTACTGCTCCACGACTGGCTCAAGCTACTCAACGTCCGGCTGTTAGACAGAATCAGTACCATAATAGGAGTCATTTTGATCCTATTCCAATGACGTACACTGAATTATATCCTGGTCTGGTTCAGAAAGGTTTGATTACCACTAAGGTTTTGCCTCCTCCTCCAGATCCACTTCCACCTGGGTTCAGATCTGATCTCCACTGTGCATTCCATGAAGGTGCCGCCGGCTATGACTTGGAACATTGCTATGCACTAAAGGCTAGAGTGCGTGACTTAATTAAGGTCGAAATCATCAACTTTCGTGACACCAATCCTAATGTCCAGACGAATCCTCTGCCAGAGCAAGCCAAGTGAAGCTTCAGTCGACTTCAGCAGACCTCAGTGTTTTAGACAGGACATCTCACTCTTTGTTTCTGATTAGCCATTAGGCCATGTTTCTTATTGTTTGCACTTTCTTTGTACTAGTTGTTTGCATTTGAATTGTGTTTGTACTTTCATGATTGATGAAATAAGTATTTGCAACTTTTGATTCAATTCATTTTGTCCATTATTTACATCTCTATGCTTTCTCTTAAAAAAAAATATTTTATCTCTTGTCTGCTTTCTTTTGATTATGCAAAGATTGGAGGGAGGATGATGAAAACGTAAATACTCATAATTATTGTTGGTATGCTTTCAAATCAAAACTTTGCTGACGATGTAAGGCATTGTTTCGATTCCCAAACACTGGAGAAATAAGGAAGATAAACCCTCGTCAACCCCTTTGAGCCTTGAAGTAGGAGTTTCTTTTCTTTACAAATAAAAACCCGCAATCTTAACATGGGGCAGGGTAGTTCTCAGTTAACTTGATTGTGCATTCAAATACAAGAGTTTCGTGCAAGACACCTCTCACATAAATATGGCATTCTCAAATTTTCCTTTGCACGGAACAAGCAAGTGCTAAGACGTCCTTCAAGTTAAAAGTTGATGATGGTTCGCCGTAATCATTAAGCCAAGCAGTCACTTTCTTTCAAAAAAGATAAAAATTAAAAAAGGAAAAAACCCGCTAAGTCGGAACCTATGAAGGAGACTTAGGCCAAAATTAGGGCATCCCGCTGACTGTAAGATTCATGAGAAACAGTTCAGGAAAAATTTAGGGATAATAAAAAGGAGAAATCTTTAAATCCTTACCATGAAAGTCCTCAGTGAAAAAACAACTAAATGTTGTAAGGAAGTAGTGACCGCCATCTCAAGGGTCCCTTAACTTCTGAACATCAGTGTAATTCCTAACCTCTTGGGAATACGAGTGCATATTTTGAGTTAACTGAGTGTAGGACCGGAGATCATCACGAAGATTGGGTGGGTACAAATAAAATTTGAGCCTTTATCCTTTGTTTCTTAAACCGTAAACCAGGCCACGTTATAACCCTCAAAAGACCTAATTGAAGCAAGGTTATTTTGAAAGCATACTACAACGAGGTTGCGTAAAGTGACTCCTAAAGATCTTTGCAGATCATATTTTTTGGCATCACGCCTTTTTGCTTTATCTTTCACTTTTAAACGTCTTGAACCGCCGTGTTCTGACCAGTGACCCTATTGTTTTACCTCTTTCCAAAAATGATTTTGATTTCAAAAGTTGCATGAACTTTGCATTTACTATGTTTGTATGAACACTTTTGTTTGCAAACTGGCTTTCCTCTTAAGGAATTTTTAAACAGTTAAGAAACTTGGTCAGTGATCTAATCAGGGGCAAGCTCTTTCCAGATCAGGTTGAAAATCAGTTCAAGATTTGTCACAGTGCAAGTCTTTCTCAGAATTGGTTTTTTCATAATATCTTCCGAGACTCAGACTGGGGGCAAGCTTTCCAAGTGCACAGTTAAGCAGTCATTTACAGAATCAATCCAGCTGAAGCAATTATCAGTTCATCTATAACAGACAGCTAATCGGGGGCAGTTTACTTGAAGAATCCCCACGCAGCTTCTCATCCCTCCTATAAGGATCACCAGTTTGATACAGTTTACCAGTATGGAAGAATTGTGCTCGGTAGTAACATCTCTAGTACTTAAGCAGAATGACAGTGATCTCTGTGTTGAGGAATCAGTCTTCCAGTCTCGTCTTCTCCACAGAGTCGAGTCGTGTTGTCGATGTTTACATTGCATCTGCATTTGATCATATCTCATAGCAAAATTCATATACATATGCATAGCAAGAGTGTTTCATCCTCATTTGCATTCTCCATAGGTCGTGTCGCTGTCCACGTCTTACCTTTGCAGTCAAACTCCAACTCACTTGGAACCTACCAAACAGATATTTTTGCGTCTATCCAATGCTTTCCTGGGTACCTCCTTGTTCATATTCGTCCAATGCTTTCTTGGGTATATCTTTATTCACATTCATCTAAAACCATTATTAGATATTGTGATTGTACCTTTCATTCAAGGCCATTATTGGATGTCTGGTTTCTTTTCCATCTGATGTTTTTCCGGATGGGTCCCTCTAGCCGATGTTCTTCCGGATATGTACTTTTGTTCTGATGTTTCTCCCAGAACATTCTTTGTGTCTATCTGACGTTCTTCCAGATATGACGTTGTGTCTGACGTTTTTCCAGATGTGTCCTTTATTCTGATGTTTTCCCAGAACTTATCTGATGTTCTTCCAGATATTACCTTTGATTCTGATACTTTTCCAGAATCGCTCCGATGTTCTTCCGGATATGTACTTTTATTCTGATGTTCTTCCAGAACCTGTCTGACGTTTTTCCAGACATTCATATCGATTCTGATGCTTTTTCGGAATCTATCCGATGTTTTTTCGGATATGTCTCTATTTCTGATGTTCTTCCAGATTGAGTCTTTGTTATCTGATGTTCTTCCAGATATATCACCTTGTTTATCTGATGTTCTTCTGGATATGTGACTTTATTCTGATGCTTTTCCGGAAAGAACTTGCTTTTACCGTCTGATGTTTTCCCAGATGTGTCTGCCCCTAATGTTTTTCCAGAGCCCTTTTATGTCTATCTGATGCTCTTCCGGATATGACCATGTTTAATCCGATGTTCTTCTAGATATGTGACTTTATTCTGATGCTTTCTAGAACCTTGTTTGTGTCTACCTGACGTTCTTCCAGATATGACCCTGACTTATCTGACGTTCTTCCAGATATGTCTTCCAAATCTTTACCCGTACATTTAATGCTTTTCTAACTGTTTCGGGTGTATCTTCAGGATCTCTGTCTTTCATTTCATATCATATCATATCATAAGGCATCTTAGGGCCAAAAATTGTGCATGTTTGTATTTAAGTCTCTCCTATCGCGTCGAAATGAAGATTTCAATCTTTATATCTCCGGATAGAAGAAACTTAAATAGGGGCATCTGTCACACCCTAATTTTTTACCCTAAAATTTGGTACTTTTCCATGTCGTATATTTCGTACTGATCATTTTAGTGTACTGGATTTATTTTTTCGATCACTCGGGCGTCCGATTTTTTGTCCGTTTATTTTACTTTTTTTAATTAATATTATTTAGAATAAATAATTAGAATAATTAGTACTTTATTTTAATTTCATTTTAAATATTTATTTTTTACAAACTAACAACGTTTAGAATAAATAGGGTTTTTTTATCTTTTATTTTTAATATTTATTTTATTTTTAAATTTTAACTAATGTTAATAATAATTATAGTAATTAGCATTTTATTTTAATTTTATTTTAAATATTTATTTTTATTTTTATTTTTAGATTTAACTAATATTGTTTTTCATAAATAAATAGGTTTTAGTTTCTATTTTAAATTTATTAAATTATTTGAATATCATTTAGTTTTAATATCATTTAATTTTAATATTATTTAGTTTTAATTTAATTTAATTTTAATATCATTTAGTTTTAATTTTACTTAATTTTAATATTATTTAATTTGGATCTCCAATTGGATATTAGGGACATTATTGGTAACTAAAAATCAACCATAATTCAGCCTTTATATATACACATGTTAGCATTAGTGAAATGGGGGACCGAAAAAAGAAAAAAGACAGGAGCAGCCGGCGCATGATATTTAGTGAGGAACTTTTCAATTGAAAAAGTTGAAGGTAGAATTTGTATTATAGCTTCTATTAATGCCGGTGGATGTCGTCGACACCGTATATTTGGTTTTATTATAACCAGCTTTCATAGCTATCAAGTTTTCATATATATTATATATATAACAAGTTTTATAGTTATAACGTTTTCATATATATTATATATAACAAGTTTTATACTTATAACATATAACAGGTTTTGTTAACAAGTTTCGTTGTTATATAATATATATAATCTAACGGTTTGTTTATATATATATATATATATATATATATATATATTGTTTTTTTATTATTTATTTTTTATCTCGATCGAATTATGTCAATACGCTGTCTGTATATATCTGCATGATGCGTGACCCTTGTGTTTAGTTCGATCCGGTTGCGTTGATCGCGTTAGCAATATTATTGGGTTTATCAAATTTAAAAAATTATTTTTCTTTCGGTTGCTTTCTTATAAATTTAGATTCTGTTCTGGACTGGACCAATGGATAGAATTGGCCCAATAAGCCTCTGCTACAGAGCGGCCCAAATCGCCTAAGTCCAACCCACAGAAGGGCAAAAGTTACCTTTCTGCCCCTCCTACCGGGCAAGGAACATAACGTTCCTCCCCGGACATTCTGCCCAACACGCACAGCTTCAGTGCTCCCCGAACAGCCATAGGCAGATGCCCGAAACTAAGCATATGCCCGACATAACGGCTAGTTTTGGACACCCTGCCCGTCGTAACGGCTAGTTTGGGCAGCGACCGATTCTGTAGGGAAAACAGTTATTTCGCCCCGAAAATAGGACCGTTAGCCACGCGCTTAGAGCCCTATATAAACCCTCTCACTTGAGAGGGTCAGGTATCAAATATTCACCCTACGAACTAATACTTTGTACTTGCCCCTTTTCTCTGACCCTTTCTTACTTGAGCGTCGGAGTGCCTTGCAGGTACACCACCACCTCTCCTCAATCACTTACCGGACATCGAGTACGACCAGCACCCATCCGGGAACCTCTATTATGACCAGCCCGCGTGGACCAGTTCGTGTACATCGGATCAGTGACGCCGTCTGTGGGAACTTCTTGTTCTCCCCTTCTTTCATCCCTCCTCGGAAACCGAAAGATCAAAACATATTCTTTTTGATCCGCCCACGTATGGCTGCCCAGAATTCCGCGATAGGTGCTGACACCACTGTTCTCGTCCCCGTCAACAAGATGGACGTTGACGGCCATTCTTCGTTACTTTCTGACCCCCATTTCCGTCGGGACGGGGCTACTGCATCTCCAACTCCTCCTCCCACCGGTCAAGGAGGCGTGCAGATCCCATCGGAAGACCGGCCAGTTCCCGGTCTGCCCAGCGCCGACTTGGCCGTGGCAGCCCTTCTGGAAGCTGTTAACCGCACCAACCTGCTCATCCTACAACAAGGAGAAAGGATAAGAGCTCTTGAGGAGGCATCTTTCCCAAGATCCTCTCCTCCCCGGAATAAAGCCCGAAGATCCAAAAGTCCGCCACCTATGCGCAGAGAAGACCGTGCGGTTAGGCACGAGCCTGAGATACGACCCACTCGCAAGCGCGACCAGATCTCCCCGCGAGATCGATCCCCGTCGAGACGCAAAAGAACGAGGCAAGATAGGCCCTCCCCGCCGGGCAGACCTCGTGACCGGACCCATTCACCCTCACCTCGCAGAAACCGTCGCCGCGAGCGCAGACGACGGTCACCATCAGAGCCAAGTTCAGATAGCGACGACGAACCTCGCGGCCCGTTGTCCCGGGAGATCCTAGCAACCCGCCTTCCTAAGGGGCTGGAGAAGCCTCCGTCGCTGGGGACGTACGATGGAACCGCCGACCCGGACGAGCATATAGAGAACATCGACGCTCTCTTGGATTACAGAGGGGTACGGGGAGCCATCAAGTGCCGCCTGTTCCCGACCACGCTCCGTAAAGGAGCAATGACGTGGTACAAGCAGCTGCCCGAGGAATCCATCACGTCATGGAGACAACTGGGGAGGATCTTCTCCCGTCACTTCACTGCTTCACGACGCCACCCCAAGACCGAGGCGTCCCTGGGAGCCGTCGTATAAGGCAAAGATGAGCCTCTCCAGGCTTATATTGAGTTCTTCAACAAGGAGGCTGTCCAAGTACCAACGACCGACACCATGAAGAAATTCTTGCTCGAGCAAGGGTTACGTCCTGGTTCCGATTTCGCGAAAGCCATCGGCCTCGACCCACCGAGGAATCTCAATGCACTTCTCCACCAGGCCCAGTCACATATACAGTACGAGGAGAAGGTCGCTGCCCACTCGGTCCGGACATCTCGCAACCAAGAAGGTGCCCAGACGTCCAGAGTTGAAGAACCCTCGATGTCCCGTCGAGGAGACAAGAGACGCGACGATCGACCTCGCGATACACACGAGCAGAGAGCACCCTCCGGGAAATTCCACGATTATACCCCCCTCACTGCCTCGAGGGAGAAAATATTGTCCGAGTGTGCCAACTCGGAGTTCAAACAGGCGGGAGTCCGTTTCCCCAAGCAGCTGCCGGTCAGGCCAGGGATGGACAAGTCCAAGTACTGCCGTTTCCACAAGAGTCACGACCATACAACGGAAGAGTGCATCCACCTCAGAGATGCCATAGAGATCCTCATTCGCGACGGCCATCTGAAGCAGTTTGCAAAAAAGAAGGACGCTCCCCGGCAAGAGGCCCAGGAAAGCAAAAAGGTCGCAGAGGAAATTCCGCCCTCCGACGACGCCAACGTCCAGGTCGCTATGTCCGTGACCCGACTAGAAGACTTTCGCATCCCGGACGATCTGCTCGCCACCACATACCTCGCTGCCAGCAGCCCATGGGAGGCCTTCCCGTCGGCCATGGTGATCTCCGGGGGTGGATTCAACAAAGTCACAGTTGGCTCGGTCAAAAGGAGATTCGACCAACTGATCAGCAAAAGCTCCAACGAGGTCACCACGCTGGACACCACGCACAAAGGGTCCGCTCCCATTTCCTTCTACAAGGAAGAACTCCTCGGCGGGGCACCGAATTCGAACATCCCACTGCTTATCCGGGCAAGGATGGCGAATTTCGATGTCCGAAGGATACTCGTGGACCAAGGCAGTTCGGTTGACATAATGTACAACCACCTGTTCGAGACATTGCAGTTGAACGACTCCCACCTCACTCCATACGTCGGATCCGACCTGCAAGGGTTCAATGGAGCAGTGACAAAGCCCCGAGGTTACGTAGAGCTCATCGTAACCTTCGGTTCAGGAAAGACAACCCGAGCAATCAAGGCACACTTTCTGGTAATCGATTGCCCGTCACTATACCAGTGCATCTTCGGAAGGCCAACCCTGGCAGAGTTGATTGCAGTACCTTCCACCGTACATCTTAAAATGAAGTACTACACTTCTGAAGGGATGGTCGCCACCCTCCATGGCGACATCGAGGTTGCCCGCCGCTGCTTTGAAGCAGCATCAAAGGGACTTAACACCATCTCGGCGAAGCCGAGAGCATCTGGTCGCCCCCCTTGCCCAGCAGCTCCGAGCAGCCAAGACCACTTCCCCAGGTTGAATCAATCGATCTAGACAGCCGGTTCAGCGAAGAAGATCGCGCCAAGGTTCCAACGCCGTCGGCCAATAAGTCCGACAACAGCGGCCTTCTCCTACGACCTGTCCCAGATGGCAACTTCGAGATCGTTCCGTTCAGAGAAGACCCCCAACGGGGAGTGAAGATCGGAGCAGATCTGCTCGACCTGGCCAGAAGACAACTGAAAGCGTGCCTCCGGGAAAACGCAGACCTGTTCGCGTGGAGCGCTGCTGAGATGCCCGGATTGGACCCCTCCGTCGCCTGCCACCAGCTCACGATCGACCCGACCGTCAAAGCCGTTGCCCAGCGTAGAAGGAAGCAATCCCCGGAGAAGACAGAAGCCGCGGAGAAAGCTGTCAAAGACCTTCTAGAAGCTAGGTTTATTTCCGAGGCCAAATATACTACATGGCTCTCTAATGTTGTACTTGTACGAAAAAATAATGGCAAATGGAGGATGTGCGTTGACTATACTGATGTTAATAAGGCCTGTCCGAAGGACGCCTACCCCCTCCCCAATATAGACAAACTCGTAGATAATTGGGCCAGTTTTAAACTTTTATCGTTCCTCGACGCCTACTCGGGCTATAACCAAATACCAATGGCCGCGAGCGATAAAACTTACACAGCCTTCATGACCGAACTGGGCAACTATTACTACAACGTAATGCCCTTCGAACTGAAGAACGCCGGCGCTACATACCAACGAATGATGAACAAAGTCTTCCACTAACAGATAGGCGATATGCTCGAGGTATACATGGACGACATGATCGTCAAATCCCACGAGGAACTAGACCATGTCGCCCACCTCCGCAAAATTTTCGAGCAGGCAAGGAAATACCAAATGCGTTTCAACCCGGAGAAGTGCACGTTCGGGGTACGGGCAGGTAAGTTCCTCGGTTTCTACCTTACGGAACGAGGAATAGAGGCTAACCCCGACAAATGTCGGGCATTCTCCGAGTTCCCAATGCCCACGTCTAAAAAGAACATCCAATCCCTCAACGGAGTGCTGACCTCACTATCCCGCTTCGTCGCAAAGTCCGCCCAGTACGCCCTTCCTTTCTTCAAGCTCTTGCGAAAAGAAGCAGCTTTTGAATGGACCGAAGAATGTGAGGCGTCCCTCCTCCACTTGAAGCAAGCTCTATCGGAACCGCCCGTGTTGTCACGACCAGATACCGGGGAGGTCTTGTTCCTGTACCTCGCCGTCTCCGCCGAGGCCGTTAGCGCCGTTCTCATCCGCGAAAATCCTAGCGGGCAAAAGTCGGTATATTTCACGAGCAAGGCACTGCAGGACACAGAATTGAGATATCAACAGATAGAGAAGGTAGCATTGGCCCTCTTCAATGCTGCCAGACGACTAAGACACTATTTCTTGGCCCACACGATCATGGTGAGGACAGATCAACCCATCAAGCAGCTACTGGGACGGCCAGACATGGTCGGGCGAATGCTCAGATGGTCGCTAGAACTGTCCGAATTCGACATCCAATACGAAAGCAGGAAAGCTCTTAAGGCTCAGGCCCTGGCCGATTTCGTAGCAGAGGTAACTTTCTCAAATTCCTCGCCCCACCTAGTGAACAGATGGACCATCTATGTGGACGGAGCATCCAGCTCTAGTGGCAGCGGGGCAGGCGTAATTCTGGAAAACGACGAAGGAACCATAGTCGAGGCTTCCCTCACATTGTCTTTTCCCACGTCGAACAACCAGGCCGAGTACGAAGCCTTCCTCGCCGGACTACGCCTAGCCGAAGACCTGGGGGCCGAGGAAATCATCATCTGCACGGATTCGCAGCTCGTAGCCAACCAGGTATCCGGGGAATGTCAAGCCAAAAACGACAGTCTCTCAGAATACCTCACCCTCGTCAGAGAAAAGATGTCGAAATTTAGAACAGTGGAAGTAAGACACGTTCCACGCGAACACAACGTACGAGCAGACGTATTGTCAAAACTGGCAAGCACTAAGAGGAAAGGCGGAAACAGGTCAGTCATCCAAGAGATACTTCCCCGGTCCAGCATCACTAAGGGATCTTCGACCCTACACGTACACGTGATCGGGGATAGCGATTGCTGGATGACGCCCGTTTACAACTACCTCACCAGGGACGAACTTCCAGAGGATCCCAAGGAGGCCAGCACCATCAAACGAAGGGCCTGCTCGTACGTTATCCTCGAAAACAAACTCTACCGGCGGGGCTTCTCCATCCCACTTCTTAAATGCATAGAAGAGGAGGTCGTCCCCCACGTATTGCGAGAAATCCATGAAGGCATCAACGCCCAACACCTCGGAGGAAAGTCCCTTGCCCGTAAGGCCCTCCGAGCAGGGTACTATTGGCCGACCATGCAACAAGACGCCAAGGAGCATGTGAAGAAATGCGACAAATGCCAACGGCACGGGGATATGCACCTAGCTCCGCCAAACGAACTAAAAAGCATGACCTCCCCGTGGCCATTCGCCTGGTGGGGCCTGGACATCCTAGGACCCTTCGTGACGGGGTCCAGCCAAAGCAAATACCTGATAGTGGGCGTAGATTACTTCACAAAGTGGATAGAAGCAGAAGCTTTAGCCAAGATAACAACGCTCAATATTCTACGCTTCTACAAGCGGAATATCCTTGCCCGGTTTGGGATCCCCCAAGCAATTGTCACGGACAATGGAACACAATTCACAGACAAAAAATTACAAGACTTTGTCGCACACCTCGGAACGAGGCAACACTTCGCTTCCGTAGAGCATCCCCAAACCAACGGGCAGGCAGAAGCGGCCAATCGTGTCATACTGCACGGCCTTAAGCGAAGACTGAACGAAACAAAGAAAGCCTGGGTCGAGGAGCTTCACAGTGTCATGTGGGCATACCGCACCACTCCCCAGTCCACCACCGGGGAAACACCTTTCCGTTTGGCATATGGCACCGAGGCAGTCATACCCATTGAAATCCACGTACCGTCCAGGAGGACGGAATCACCCCTGGACGAGGAAATGAACGACGAAGCGATAAGAGAGGAGTTCGACCTCGTCGAGGAAATCCGAACGGGAGCAGCCCTCCGCGAGGCATCTCTTAAGCAAAAAATAGCGATCAGGCACAACGCCAAAGTCTTGCGACGGGAGTTCGACGTGGGCAGCCTTGTCCTGCGAAGAAACCACAAGGACTCCCACGAAGGTAAACTGGCGGCCAACTGGGAAGGACCATACCGAGTCCGCGCCAAAACAGGGAACGACGCATACTTCCTCGAAAACCTCAACGGGGAAATGCTCCCTCGACCATGGAACGCCGAAAAACTTAAGCAATACTACAGCTAAAAGGCACAAGAAGCTTCCTCGCATCACAAGGCCGTCTAACGGCAATCATGCTCGTTCAGGTACAAACGACGCATACGTACAAAGTGGAATCCCGCTCAAATAAATGAGCCAGAGCTCCGCTCGTCGGCGGTCCTCAATCGAGCACCGCCTTCGCCCGAGTACCATGATTGGCAGAACCCCAACTCGCGATGGGACGTTCACGCCGCGACCTCAGGCCTCAATCGCGACCTGAGATCCGCAACCTCGCCAGGATCTTCCCTGGCTATTCAACCAGTTCCTCGCACTGGGAACTCATAACGCAACGACCAATCTGTCAAAAATAAGCCTTGTTGACAAACACACCCTCCGACGGGCAGTCACACAGGCACAACTAAAACAAAGTACAACAGTATATACAGAAGTTGTATAAATTAATCGGGCATTAAATTAAAAGGCCACAAGGGCCAAAGATTGTGCTTGTTAAATTAAAAAGGGGGCCACGCCCCCAGAACAAAAATAAGATTACAACGAGTCCAACGGCACGCAGGCCGGACAAGATACAGCTAAGCAACAAAAACTCTTCAGTCTTTCACACGCTCGGTTGACGCAGTTTCAGGCCTCGGCTCCTCCACGAGCTGATCCTCGATATGTTCCTCGGGAGTATCGAGAACAAGACCCTCGGGCAGGACAATGCGGCCACCCTCCACACGAGCTAGGTAGTGAGTACCCCCGGTCGAAATCTCGAGCCCAGGGTTCACCACTCGCAACTGGGCCACCGCACTATCAAAAGACTCTGCGGCCACAGCAATACCATCATCCTCGACCTGCAGAATGCCGGCGACCAGCTCTGCCCGAGTCTTCAACACTCTTATCTCCTCTGGTTCGTCATCACCCGGGGCATTGGCCGCCATCAACTCCGCGTTCAACTCCTCGGATGCCTTCTTCTCCGACCTTAGCTTGGTGACTTCCTCCCTCAGCGTTGTCGCCTCTTCCTCGGCTTTCTTCTTCGCCTCACGGGCACGCCGAACCTCCTCCTTCAGCGTCGCTTCGGAGGCCCAAGTAGCAGTAAGCTCAGCCTTGAGCACGTGGTCCCCCTCAGCGTACACAGCTGCCATCTCGAGCATCCTCACGAGGGCAGAAGCATCCCTGGCCACCATCGCCCTTTTTGCCCGCGTGATCCATGTTCCCCAGGCTAAGAGATTCAGCCCGAGGAACAACCAAGATATTACCCTCGAAGAACCTCATATCGTTGATGCAAGGAGGAAGTTCGAACTTCCCCTTCTCAACTGCCCCCTCAGATCCACCGTATCTGTTGTCCGGAGGCGCTTCGGTCGCCCGACCAAAGGCAGCGGAGAATCCCGCGGACAGGGAGTGGGAGAACAGGAGGTCCCCGGAGCAGTTTGAACAGGGGGAGGCGCATGAGCACCAGCAGCAGTCCGGGTCTTGGAGGGAGTCGCTCCAGCCTTGCCCCTCGCCATGGCATTCCTCACCACACGGTCACGGGCTTGAGGCATCTCACCTGCACAAAGAAAACAAGCGCGTCAGAAACGGGGAAGAAAGAATAGCAAATAAAATCTAAGTAACTAAATCTACCGAGCAGCGCCATGACATCCGCAGAAGTCTTGCACTCCAGCAGTGCCTTGACGGGGATAAACCGGCACTCGACCCTTTGACTCCCATCCTCCTCGAAGATAGGATTACCCTTGCTCGTCCAACAGGTCACGAGCTGAAAGAAGTTGACCCACTTCACTAGGGTCTCGTAAGACGCGACATCCTGCCCGCGTAAAGCACTCGGCTCAAAAACATAGGCACTGGGCTTCTTTGAGAAGTGGTCGGGTGTCCAGCGGATTGGAAACTTATACACCCTCTCCCCGACGTACTTCCCCTCCTCAGTGAGCAGCTCCTCTCCGTTCTCGTCACACTCTAACTCCCAGGCATACACGCTGTCCTGAGCAGCTTCAGACAGAGGCTCGATGATGTAGTACCGTCTCTTGAAGTTTCGGATGGACTCCGAGAACGGCTTGAACAGTTTTTTGGGCTGCTTCAAAGAGACCCATCCATACCTCTTCCCCGTCAGCTGCCGCTGTAGGTGGAAAACAGCAAAGAACAAAGGGATGGTGGGCCCTAAAGCAAGGTGCTCGCACACCAACTCAAAAGCCCGTATAAAGGCCAGCGAATTGGGGTGGAGTTAGGAAGGCGCCAACTTCAGATGATGGAACACCGACCGCTGGAAGTCAGTGAAGGGCAACCTCAACCCCAGTTCTTTGAAAACATATTCGTACATCCCGAAGCAGTCCCCGAAGCTCGAGCACATCCGCTCGCCCACACTAGGCAGAAGCACCCTCCATTCACCTGAGGGCCCCACCTCAGTAAAAGCGTCGGCCGCAAACCTCGCAAACGTGGAAGTGTGTTCGGAAGGCTCTGCCACCTCCCACTCTTTCGGGCAGAACGCGTCTACGTCCTCTTCCATTACATCTTCCTCCACGACCCCCAGGTCATCTCCCTCCTCAGCATCACTCGCTTCCCCCTCGACGTCGCTCGAGGAATTCGAAGCCGACGAACTCGAGGACGCAGAACTTGAGGTCGTTGCACTGCTGCTCTCATCGGAGACAGTTTCTTCGGACGTAACGGGTATAACCTCCCTCTCGGGCTCCATCGCCACTATGATCACCTGAAAAAGCAGAGAAAGGCAGTGAATTCGACAGGAAATCAAATCCACCCTTCCACCGCTAAGACAAGTGAAAGGGCGCGCGAAAGGCTAGGAACTACGTCCCCGGCCTAAGCCCTAACATCAAACAACGAAGGACAAAATATCCCCGCGCCTGTACCCAGATTCTGTCGAAACTCTACCGAAATCTGGAAACGTCCTAGTGGGAAACTCACCAAATCCATCAACGGGTGATAGGGCGCGATGGTCACGACTCGCAACCACCACGTGGGCCACCACGACCACCAACACTCGCCGGAAATCTACCTATTTTGCCATCTAGAACTAACCCTAGCCGCATGAAATCTACCACTTACAACAAAAGGAAGCAAAACAAGCAAAAAATCAGGATACTTACTTGATTTTACTAGAAGAAAGTGGAAGAAAACGGCTGCTCGAAACTTGTCACGGTGGTCGGCTGCTTGAAGAAGGTGACGGGCAAACACACTGGTGACGAGGAAGAATCAGAAGAAGGAAAAGTGGAAAATGGGACGGTTTCCCCCATTTTATACCAAGGGGCACGTACACACACGCGCCCGTAGGCAATAATGATGGCCCACTAGCCATAATTGCCTAGGTAATTGCTACACAGGTCTCGATGCACACGTGGCGACCCAACGTTTCCCATTCCATCTGACGCGTCACCTCCCCGAATACCGGGCAAGATGGAATCGACCACGAATATCGCGGACATAGAGAACCACGAGCACCTCGAGGCAGTCGTCCTCGTATCCAACGACGGCTTCATGATAGTTCCCCGGGACAACGAGGAGTCCTTAAGTCATCACTCCCATGCTCGGGAGCAACGACTTAGGGGGCTCCTGTTCTGGACTGGACCAATGGATAGAATTGGCCCAATAAGCCTCTGCTACAGAGCGGCCCAAATCGCCTAAGTCCAACCCACAGAAGGGAAAAAGTTACCTTTCTGCCCCTCCTACCGGGCAAGGAACATAACGTTCCTCCCCGAACATTCTGCCCAACACGCACAGCTTCAGTGCTCCCCGAACAGCCATAGGCAGATGCCCGAAACTAAGCATATGCCCGACATAACGGCTAGTTTTGGACACCCTGCTCGTCGTAACGGCTAGTTTGAGCAGCGACCGATTCTTTAGGGAAAACGGTTATTTCGCCCCGAAAATAGGACCGTTAGCCACGCGCTTAGAGCCCTATATAAACCCTCTCACTTGAGAGGGTCAGGTATCAAATATTCACCCTACGAACTAATACTTTGTACTTGCCCCTTTTCTCTGACCCTTTTTTACTTGAGCGTCGGAGTGCCTTGCAGGTACACCACCACCTCTCCTCAATCACTTACCGGACATCGAGTACGACCAGCACCCATCCGGGCACCTCCATTACGACCAGCCCGCGTGGACCAGTTCGTGTACATTGGATCGGATTCGATGATTTGGATCTAGGTTGCGATGAGCGCAATTCTTGCGTTAGCAACATTATTGTTTTAAAACGTTTAAAAATTTATTTTTTATGCATTTTTATTTTATAATTTTAGATTCGCATCATTTGGATTCACGTTGCGATGACCGCGTTTTCGCGATAGCAATAGTGTTGAGGTTTTTTTTATCAAAGTTAAATTTCTCTTTTTTTTTTAGTTGCTTTTTTTTATAAATTTAGATCCGTACAATTCGGATCCGGTTGCGATGACCGCGTTTTCGCGATAGCAATAGTGTTGAGGTTTTTTATCAAAGTTAAATTTCTCTTTTTGTTAGTTGCTTTTTTTTTGTTATATTTAGATCCGTATAATTCGGATCCGGTTGCGATGACCGCGTTTTCGCGATAGCAATGTTGTTGAGGTTTTTTTATTTTTTTAAATTTTCTTTTCTTTGTAATAATATTACAATTTTAAAACACTTTAAAATTTCTTTTTTTTTTATTTTCGTTTCCTTTTTTTATAAATTTAGATCCGCATAATTTGAATCCATTGCGATGACCACCTTTAGGGTAGCAAACCATTTGTCGATTTTCATCGGTTTTTATGCGGATTTATATTTGTTTAGCGTTGCATTTCAATTTCGGAGTTAAAATCTAATTTAACTTTCGATAACCATTCGAGTGCTTATAGTCATTTGCTTGGCTTCTCATAGAGTAATTCTTACATGAATCCGCTCTTAGTTAGCTTCAAAGCTAAATTCAGTTGCCATTCGATCCACATTTACTTGTTTAGTATTTCAATCATTTTCTTACTTCCCATTGATAAAATGTATCCCTCGCCCTCATGTGTAATTGTCATTTATTTTTTGCCGTCTCTTTTTCTTTAGATAGATAATTAATAAATTAATAAAAATAAATAAAATCAATCTTTCATAAAAAAAAATTATTAAAGAATTTGGTCAACACCATGTTCCATTTTCAAAAATATTGGTCAACGCCAATTGAACAATCAACCCAAGCTTTCCTTTAGCACATACCCTTAGCAAGCAAACAAATAACATAACATAAATAAAAACAAGCGGTTCCTGTAGAGTACTACATACGTTTAGGATGCTAACACCTTCCCTAATCGTAACCAACCCCCGAACTTAGATTCTCTTATTAGGATTTTCGATCTTTAACCCTTTCCTTTGGATAAAATAAAGACCGGTGGTGAATTTCAAAAATTGTGATTCAAGTTAATCCAATAGCTTGGCATCCGATTATCACCGTAACAATGGCGACGGGGTCGATCATCAAACTCAGTGGAGGCTGACCAATGCAACCCATTCTCTCACCTAGACAATGGGCCGATTGTTAAGTCTGAGAAGCTGAGGAGCCAAACCCTTTCGTAGTGCGGAAACTATCGGGAATAGTTGTTACGCGATACTACCCTCATTTGAGGCTGGTGATCTATTCTCGGTGAATGTCACTTACTCTAAGATTGCTCTACAACTCGTTGGCGATCCACTTGTTGTTTTGCTTTCCTGGGAGGAGCTGATGATAATGAGTACAGGTACAAAAATCACCTTAGTATAAACCTTTGGGGGTGGGTAGAGCCTTGACTTCATGACAACGACCCTTTGACCCCATGTTTTTTCTATGTTTTTGTGTGTTGCATTCATGCATTCATTTAAAAAATATTAAAACATTCAAAAGATTTTCTCTTCTAGTCTCTCTGTTTTTCAAAATTAAACTAAGACTGTGATTGCAAATATCAGAGAAGAGGATTATGCTAATGGATTTCGGTAGAAGGAGAACTCATACGTACACCTTCAAGGTTCCAAAACTAGAGCATTTGAGAAGGTTAGCAAGGATGATCACTAACCCTGAGGCTTTCAGAGCCAAACACGGAGGTCTGCTACCACTGTTAAGAGTCCATGTGATTGAGGGAATCATGGATGCGCTCATTCAGTTTTACGATCCGGTTTATCACTGTTTCACATTCTCGGATTACCAGCTAGCACCAACGCTGGAGGAGTATTCTCATCTGATTGATCTACATATCACTGATCGAGCTCCATTTTCTGGACTGGAAGAAATTCCAAAGAATTAGACCATTGCAAGAGCCATTCATTTGGACGAGTCTGAGGTCAGGACTCACATGACCACTAAGGGTGGCATCCAAGGTTTGCCAGCCCAGTTCTTGACGAAGCATCTTTGTCTTGCTCACCTACGGGTTATTTTTGTTCCCCAACATCAATAACTTCGTCGATATTAACTCCATTAAGGTTTTTCTCATTAGAAACCCTGTGTCGACTTTGCTCGCAGATGCGTATCATTCTGTACACTTGGGAAATTTGTACAGTGGAGGGGAGATCACATGCTGTGTACCTCTGCTTTATAAATGGTTTATCTCCCACTTGCCCAAGTCTGTTGCTTTTTGGGATTGCAAGAGTGCCTTACGTTGGTCGCAGAATATCATGTCCCTCACCAACTCTGATATAGATTGGTGCAATAGGATTTATGATGGAATCAGAATCATTGATCGTTGTGGAAACTTCCCCAACGTACCCCTTATAGGAACTAAGGGAGGAATCAACTACCATCCGGTATTGGTTCTTCATCAATTTGGATACCCGATGAGACACGTCCCACGGGGTGTTCATCTGAAAGGTCTTTTCTTCAAGGAATGAGAAAGTGACAGAGCACTGAAGATGGAAATAGTGCACGCTTGGAAGCACGTTCATAAGAAAGGACGAGAGTCTCTGGGAAAACCGGACTGTGTCTCGGCGGAGCCTTATCTCCATTGGGTACAAACTAGAGCTCTCAAGCTAAAGATGCCTTATCCTCGTTACGGAATTCTTCCGCCGAGGGAATCTGTCATGTACTTCATGACGGAAACTGAAAAGCTTCAGGTTACTCTCAACAAAGTTCAACGGGAGAGAAGGTCTTGGAAGAACAAGTACCGCACCCTCGACGTAGAGTGCATCAAAATACAGCAACTACTGAAAGAGAAGGACGCTCTGATTGAAATTTTGGAGCAGCATGCTGTAGAGAATCAAGATGACCAAAGGAATTTGCTCGCTCCTTTCACTTGGCAAAGGAATGACAACTCGACAACGGCCCAAGAGCCCCGGTCAAAGAAAAGGAAGACACCAGAATCAGCACCCGAGTTCTCTCGGGACCCATTAGCTTAGGTTTCTGTTTTTGCACTTTGTAATCTACTGTATTTCCATTTCTGTAATCCTTTGAATTTCAATAAAAAGGGGTTTCCCCACTGTTTGATATTTGCAATCTAATTGTCGAAGTTTATTTTGATTAAACAACCAGAAAACAATTAATATAATCATTGCATTCATCATTCTCACATCACGTATTCTTCTTACCTACGAATCTCACGTTTGTGTCTCGGTTCTAGAGTCAAACTGTCTCATTCGTACAATACTCGGGCCAATCGTCAGAAAAAGATGGTTGATCTTGAGGAAGAAAACAGAGATTTGAAGGAAGAGATCGATGCTTTGAGAGAGGATATGAGAAAGCTTCGTAACGACATGCAGGCCATGGCAGAAGCTCAGCTACAAAGAACTGTGATCTCAGAGATCACCTCCACGCCCATAGTGGAGAAGTATGATCCTAGGTATCAGATACCAAAAGATTGCCCTTGGGGCATGCCTGTTAACTATATCCCGAAAGGATATGTTCCGCCGATCACTGAAGATCAGGGAATCACAACAGAAGCCGCTGGGCCTGAAGGTTACAAACTTCGGGAAAGCGAAGATGCCAGGGGCATACTGAAGACTCCTGAAGGTTACAAACTTCGGGAAACGCCAAGGTTCGCTGTCGTAGTCACGGTACCACCCCCTGTGGTGCATACTGTCCCGGAAGGACAGATTCCACCAATACCTACTGGTAAAAAGGAAACTATGTTCGATAGAATGGATGAATTCCAGGAACAGTTCCTGGAAATGCAGAAGGAGCTGCAAGCCATTAGCGGTCAGGATCTATTTGGAAAGGACGCCGCAGACCTCTACTTGGTCCCCAATGTGAAAGTCCCGCACAAGTTCCAAGTGCTCGAATTTAAAAAATACAAGGGTAACTCTTGCCCTCAAAGCCATCTGGTGATGTACGCTCGGCGGATGTCAGCTCAGACTGAGAATCAGGACCTGCTGATTCACTACTTTCAGGATAGTTTAACCGGTGCCGCACTCAAATGGTACATGGGTTTAAACCGTGCCACGATCATCACTTTCAGGGATCTTGGCACTGCCTTCGTCCAACAATACAAATACAATTTGGACATGGCATCCGACAGAGATGAACTCAGATCAATGTCGTAAAAGGACAAGGAAACCTTTAAGGACTATGCTCAAAGGTGGCGTGAAATTTCCGCTAAAATTTGTCCGCCTCTTGAGGAAAAAGAGATGACAAAGATCTTCTTAAAGACCTTAAGCTCATTTTACTATGACCGAATGGTTGCCAGTGCACCCAGTGATTTCACCGAAATGGTGGGCATGGGCGTACGTCTTGAGGAAGCCGTCCGAGAAGGACGTTTGGTAAAAGACACTGGATCGACGAGCGGTACTAAAAAATACGGTAGTGCTCTCCCTAAGAAATAAGAGCAAGATATTAGGAATATCTCTCTCGGAAAGCAAAGGCGACGTTATCAGCCGGTAGCAGCTATAATTCCTGCTATCAGCCCTGCGCCTATTCCTACGTATCAACCTCAGGTTGCGCAGAGCCAACCTGATCAGCAAAGGACACAACAACCTCTTCAGTAGGCTCGTCCTCAGTACAACAACAACCGTACAACGCGGACACCAGGATTTGATCCTATACTCGTATCGTACGCAAAGCTGTTTCCGTTACTACTAGCTAAGGGGCACATTCAGACTAAGTTTCCTCTTACAGTACCGGAAAATTAGCCTTTTTGGTTTAAGGTGGATCAAACATGCCCTTATCATCAGGGAGGATCAGGGCATAACATAGAGAATTGTCTCAATTTCAAGTCCGACGTGCAAAAACTTGTTAGGAGCGGGGTCTTATCCTTCAAGGATACAAATCCTAATGTTCTCACGAACCCGCTGCCTCAACATGACAAGGCTGCAGTCAACTTGATAGAAGGAGAGACTAACAATGTCTATCAAATTCAAGATGTACTCTTATTGAGGACCAATCTGGTCAAGATGCATTGTAGACAGAGTGGATATGGCCATGTGACACCTCATAATTATCATCAATGTGATATCTGCTCTAAAAGCAACCAAGGATGTTCGGTAGTGCAATCAGCTCTACAGGAATAGATGGATCTCGGATGGATCCAAGAGTACCGAGTTCGTGGAGTTAACATGGTCTATACGAACTCCAACGTCATTCAAAACCACGACATCCGTGCGATGAATGTCAACTTGGTGGCAATGCACTCAAGGCAAAGCCAGTATCATAATCTGCCGTGGCATGATTACAATTCCTGTCTGACTTGCTCGGTAAACAAACAGGGATGCTCTTTCATACAAGAGGCCCTCCAGCGTCAGATGGATCTTGGATGGATCCAAGACTACCATGATAGGAATTCCTATCAGATCAATATGGTTTAAATATTTGACATTCGCGTGATGAATACCAACCTGGTAGAGTTACATGCTGAACAGGCCCGACTCGGATTCTTAATATCACATGACTATCAAAGCTGTAAAGCGGGTTGCAAAAACGATCAGGGTTGTACCCTTGTCTAGGAGGCACTTCAGCACTTGTTAAATCATTGGTGGATGTCAATCTATATGGATGAAGATACTCAACAAATTAGTATCAGTAACAGGAATCCTACTCGGCGTCAGAGTCAGGATGTCCGATCAGTGGAAGCTAACCTAGTGAGGTTACATTGTATTCAAAGTGGGTGTGGCCAGGTGCCACCACACAATTATGACCGTTGTAGCATCTGTTCGAAAAGTAACCAAGGGTGCTACCTTGTGCGAGCAGCTCTCCAGGGGCAGGTGGACCGTGGAGAAATTCGTCCATATACGGGTTCTGGACCCATCAACTGGACACCGAACTACCTTGCCGATCAAGTCGAGGATGTTGTCACAATCTCTGGTCATTATAGGACCAGGGATGTTTTTGCCATTATCCCTCTACTTGACGAATCTAAAATTCCCAACCAAGAATGAATCGAGATTACTTACGATGGTCAGAGAAATCAGAAGGTTCCCATAGTCATCTATCTACCGGGACCACTACCATATGAATCAACTAAGGCTATCCCTTCCAAATACGGTGCAACAACAGTTGAAAATGGAAAGGAAATTCCATTACCCTCCGTCGTGAATATCACAGACATCAGTCGTGTAACACGGAGCGGTCGAACCTTCAACCGAGGAGTTGGAGAACCTAACAAAGAAAAAGAACTTCAGACAGAAGCTCCCGATCCATCAGTCGGTCAATCCAGTAATCCTGACCTTTCAAAAAATAATGATGAGATGCTGAAGCTCATCCAAAGGAGTGAATATAACATTGTTGATCAGCTGTTACAGACTCCTTCAAAGATCTCTGTGTTATCACTGTTACTCAGTTCAGAAGCCCACCGGGAGGCTTTACAGAAAGTCTTGGAGCAAGCCTTTATGGAACAGGATGTAACAATCAGATTGTTCGATAGCATTGTCTCTAACATCACTTCCTGCAATAATTTAGGATTTAGTGATGAGGAATTACCCGAAGAGGGTCGCCGTCATAACATGGCGCTCAACATTACGGTTAACTGCCAGGACGATGCTTTAGCCAGCGTACTGGTAGACACAGGGTCAACCCTGAATGTTATGCCGAAGTCCACTTTGATGCAATTATCATTCAAAGGCCCTCCGATGAGAATCAGCGAGGTCATCGTCAAAGCATTCGACGAATCCAGAAAAGCGGTTATCGGCGAAGTTGATCTTCCCATAACTATCGGTCCTCACACTTTCCAAGTCACTTTCCAGGTCATGGAAATCCGGGCAACATACAGTTGTTTATTAGGAAGACCTTGGATACACCAGGCTGGAGTGGTTACTTCAACCCTCCACCAAAAGCTAAAGTTCGTCCAGAACGACCAACTTGTCACAGTCTGTGGAGAACAGGCCTTGCTCGTGAGTAACTTATCATCATCTACTTGTGTAGAACCTGAGGAGGTTATTGGAACTCAGTTCCAAGCATGGTCGGTGAGCAAGGACAATCAATCCCAAGGAGGAACCTCGATTTCCTCATATAAAGATGCTATTAAAGCGGTCGAGAGTACCGATACAACCAGATGGGGACATCTTGTCATTCCTATTGACAATAAAACAAAGAAGGGTCTTGGTTTTTCTGCAACCTGTACCCAGAGAGCTACCAGCGATGAAAATATTCATCCCATTCAAAACTTCTTCCATAGTGGAGGGTTTCTTCACCCAGTCCCTCAAGCAGTCCATGCTATCAATGAGGAAGATCCCTCTGACACAGAGGAATAGTGGAAGTCCTATCTTAACAAGGACGGTTATATGTCTCAGGACGAAACGCAAACTCCTTTTTGCTTTCCTACAGAGAGTGCGAGATTTATACCCAGGTCAGACGTCGAAATGATATATGGAGATTGTGATCCGGAAGGATGCCGTTCTCCACCAAATTCGTTAGAGGAGGACACTCTGATGAAAGACAACTTTGACTACACCTACTATGGCCCAATGGATGGTCTGCCAATGTGGCAACCTTATCCAAGAGACTTGGGGCGAGAGAGTCAGCCGAGCAATGAAAATCAGCTGACCGTCATTGAACAGAATACCTGTGTCCCCACCATGTCATGGGATCAACACTCGGGTCATTCATAAAATAATCAACATAACGATGAATTTACAACATTTGCAGGACTAGAATTCATCAACTATACTTTTCCCGAGGTCAACGTCATCGAGAGGGATGACTCCTCCAGTTCCAGAGAAGTGTGGGGCACCTTGGGACAATCGAGTGGAAAATTTGACTATATGGTCAAGTATACCGCTCCTGAAAGCTCTTGTATCAGGCTCGAAGATATCCAGCCAACTGGATGGGGAGATACAGTTGAGAGCACAAATGCTATGCAAAATACAACAGAGGAATCCTCCTACGACCATTCTGCTTGGGAGACAGATTCCAATGATCCTGCTCCACCAGAAATTTGCATCATTTCTGAAGACAAATCAAGGAAGGTGCCAGACTTTGTGATTCACCGAGGAGTTCGCTGCCAATGGGTTGCCGTCGAGGTTCCGAAGATCGTTCATCAGTCAAAGTAATTGCCATCTTTAACCTTTCACCCTGCCCAGGTGAAACAGATGTTTTGATAGGGTCCGCTTTCTGTAAATTTTCCCTCTTCGCTTCACCCAAAGCGACAGAGTTTTGTTTTATAGGGCTGTAGTTTCAAGAGTCGACTTGTTCATTAATAAAATAACGTCGTTCTGTAATTTCCACATTAATTGTTGTTTTCTCTTTTTTCTTTTCTCAAAAAATGGTAATCCTAAAAAACAATAATAAAAACAAGCAGTAAAATAAAACACTACAGACACTTGCATTTTCTCTATCTCTTCTAAACACGAATCATCACGTCATGCATATTGCTTGTTTTAAACCCCGTTGAAACATACGATCCAATGCCTTCTCCCGACTCTGGGTTCCCGATATTTGGGGCTGAAGAAGAAGTTGACGACGAAATTCCAGAAGAGATCTCTCGACTACTCAGACAAGAGGAAAGGTCTATTGAACCTCACAAAGAGCCATTGGAAACGGTAAACTTAGGTTCGGAAAAAGAGAGAAAAGAAATCAGGATTGGGGCATTGCTCAGTCCAACTGCCAGAGAGGGTTTGATAAAGCTTCTCAGAAAATTTCCCGATGTATTCGCTTGGTCCTATCAGGATATGCCAGGTTTGGATACCAGCATTGTGGAACATCACTTACCATTAAGATCGGAATGTCCGCCAGTAAAGCAAAGGTTGAGACGGACTCACCCGGACATGGCCATCAAAATCAAAGAGGAGGTACAAAAACAGATTGACGCGGGTTTTCCTCGTTACATCTGAATATCCTCAATGGTTAGCCAACATCGTACCTGTTCCCAAAAAGGATGGAAAGGTCAGAATGTGTGTTGATTACAGGGATCTGAACAAGGCAAGTCTAAAGGACGACTTTCCTTTACCACACATTGACATGCTGGTTGGCAGCACAACAAAGTTCAAAATTTTCTCCTTCATGGATTTATTCTCGGGCTATAACTAGATCAAAATGGCGCCGAAAGACATGGAGAAAACTTCGTTCATCACCCTATGGGGCACCTTTTGTTACAAGGTAATGCCGTTCGGCTTGAAGAACGCCGGGGAAACCTATCAAAGGGCCATGACTACTCTGTTTCATGACATGATACACAAATAAATCGAGGTATATGTTGAGGATATGATTGCAAAATCAAAAACAGAGAGTGAGCACGTTGAACATCTGTCAAAATTGTTCGGACGTCTAAGAAAATTCAAGCTCCGCTTGAATCCTAACAAGTGCACCTTCGGTGTCCGTTCAGGGAAACTACTAGGGTTCATCGTCAGCCAGAAAGGAATTAAAGTTGATCCTGACAAGGTCAAGGCCATTCAAGAAATGCCTTCTCCGAAAACTGAAAAATAAGTCAGAGGATTCCTGGGACATTTGAACTACATCTCCAGATTCATATTCCTTATGACCGTGACCTGTGCGCCGATTTTCAAGTTACTCAAAAAGAACCAGGATTGCGTTTGGTAGAAGATTGCCAAACCGCCTTCGACAGTATTAAGGAATACCTGTTGAATCCTCTGATTCTATCACCTCCAGTGGAAGGAAGACCACCGATCATTTACCTCACAGTCCTAGAGGACTCGATGGGATGTGTACTTGGCCAACAAGATGAAACTAAAAGGAAAGAGTCTGCCATTTACTATTTGAGCAAGAAATTCACCGACTGTGAAATTCGGTACACGATGCTCGAGAAAACTTGTTGTGCTTTGGCTTGGGCAGCCAAATGTCTTCGCCAGTACATGATTCGTCATACTACTTGGTTGGTCTCTGAAATGGATCCAATCAAGTACGTTTTCGAAAAACCTGCTCTTACGGGAAGAATTGCCCGTTGGCAGATGCTGTTATCAGAATATGACATAGAGTACCACGCTCAGAAAGCCGTTAAGGGAAGTATTTTAGCTGATTATTTAGCTCATCAACCGATTGACGATCAAGAATCAACCGGGTTTGACTTCCCAGACGAAGATGTCATGTATCTAAAAATGAAAGACTGCGATGTACCGCTACCCAGTGAAGGGCCAGAACCAGGTTCCCAATGGGGACTTATCTTTGACGGAGCAGTCAATCATTACAGAAATGGAATTGGGGCAATCATTGTTACCCCTCAGGGTACCCACATTCCTTTCACCGCTCGACTTACGTTCAAATGTACGAACAATGAGGCCGAATACGAAGCTTGTATCATGGGTCTCGAAGAAGCGATTGATTTAAGGATCAAAAACTTGGACGTATATGGCGACTCAGCTTTGGTTATCAATCAGATAAAAGGAGATTGGAACACATACCAATCAGGATTGATTACTTACAAAGATTATGCAAGAAGGTTGTTACCTTTCTTTAACAGAGTCGAGTTTCATCACATCCCTCGTGAGGAGAATCACATGGCTGATGCCTTAGCCACTCTCTCTTCCATAATTAGTGTAGGTCAATGGAATGACCTACCTAAGATCGACATAATGCACCTTGAACGGCCTACTTACATCTTCATGATTGAAGCAGTCCTAGACGACAGACCTTGGTATCACGATATCAGATGCTTCCTTCAGAAACAAGAGTACCCATCTGGGGCACTCAGAAAAGACAGGAAAACCCTCAGAAGATTGGCTGGAAACTTCTTCCTGAGCGGTGACACTCTCTATAAGAGAAATTTTGACATGGTCTTGCTCCGATGCGTAGACAGACCAGAAGCAGACATGCTTATGAAAGAAATTCATGAAGGATCCTTTGGCACTCATGCCAACGGACACACAATGGCGAGAAAATTTCTGAGAGCAGGGTACTATTGGTTGACCATGGAATCCGACTGCTACAAGTACATGAGGAGGTGTCACAAGTTTCAGATATACTCCGACAAAATTCATGTACCGCCATCACATCTCAAAGTTCTTTCTTCCCCGTGGCCTTTTTCCATATGGGGAATCGACATGATTGGCTTGATCGAACCTAAGGCTTCAAACGGACATCGGTTTATCCTGGTAGCCATTAACTATTTCACCAAGTGGGTCGAAGCAGCGTCGTACGCTAATGTAACCCGACAAGTGGTGGTCCGATTTATCAAAAACAATATCATCTGCCGTTATGGTGTTCCGAGCCAGATCATTACAGATAATGGATCTAACTTGAACAACAAGATGATGAAAGAGTTGTGTGCAGAGTTCAAGATCGAACACCATAACTCATCTCCCTACCGACCCAAGATGAACGGAGTGGTAGAAGCGGCTAACAAAAACATCAAAAGGATCATTCAGAAAATGGTTGTAACTTACAAAGATTGGCATGAGATGCTACCCTTTGCTCTTCACGGTTATCGCACATCTGTCCGTACTTCAACAGGGGCTACCCCTTTCTCTCTAGTGTATGGCATGGAAGCAGTGCTCCCCATAGAAGTAGAGATCCCATCAATTCGGGTATTGATGGAAGCTAAGCTCACCGAAGCTAAATAGTGTCAAATTCGGCACGATGAACTGAATCTGATCGAAGAAAAGCGAATAACGGCACTATGCCATGGTCAGTTGTATTAGCAAAGAATGAAGAAGGCGTTTGACAAAAAGGTCCGACCTCGCATCTTCAGGAAAGGAGACCTCGTGCTCAAGAAGATACAATCATTTCTCACTGATTCTCGGGGCAAGTGGACTCCGAATTATGAAGGCCCCTATATGGTCACGAAAGCTTTCTCAGGCGGTGCCTTGAGACTTGCAACCATGGACGGAGAGGAATTTGCCTACCCCACGAATGTTGATGTAGTCAAGAAATACTTCGCCTAAAAAAAAACGTCTCGGTGGATTGAAAACCCGAAAGGGCGGTCCAGGCAAAAGTTAGAGACATGAAAAAAATCATCCCGATGGATTGGAAATCTCATAGTACAATCCAGGAAAAAGTTAGGGATACTAGCAAGTAACTACGTCCAACAGGGGCAAATCCTCCAGTAGCAGTAATGTCGTCCATCAGAAAACTCCAGTCAAGGTCATCTTCGACAGAAGCTCAGGATGTCCCGAATTCAAAGTTGGTAGAAGGATAATGGTCGTTATGTTTCAACGTAGCCCTTTTCCCTGTAAATTACCATTTTTAAACTTTGTATATACTCTTTGGAATCACGCGTTTGTCTGATCTCCATCTTATTAATAAAATTTGAGCCCTTGTGCTTTTGTTTGTAATTCTTATTTGTTTTAGCTTTACAGAACGACATTTTAATATGATTAACGATTCTTGAAATGAAACAAAAATGAATTTACTTGTTAAAAATTTTTCTGCTTTTAAATTAAAGATGGCAATTGCTTTTGACTATTGAGCATCGGAAGAACGTCGATTGCATTTCCAAAGGCGTTTGAACTTCAAAGCGCAGAATCAAAGTACTCATTCTAGGCTAGTACGCCTGAACGAAGGATCAACTGTATGAGATGCGGCTTTCCCATCTGATACCCTCGGCCGAGTTCTTATCTCCTAAGCCCGATCAACGGTATTCCCCGCAGGGACTATCTCTCCTAAGCAAGGTAGAATTGCTACTTTTTGGACCAACGGTACTTCTTCGCCCCGCGATGGCCGAGTATCCAGTCGTGTTCACTCGTCAGTCTGTATGTTGCGTCAGTTCTGTCAGCATATACATACATACATACCTCATGCATTTTACTTGCATTTGCATTCATATTGCATCACTATCACTCTAGTCGGTCTTGTACCCTAGTGGTAACAGTATTCTCAATTGATTTGTCAGTTCTTGCCTCGTCAGGAAACGCTACAGTCTGAACAATCTCTCTCCTCCAGTTTATTTCTGGAATGGAGTCAGCACTCGACCACTTTGATAACTTGAACCTCTGAAAAGCCAGAGAAACTTTCAACAGATATCACTCTTCGCCATTGAAGATGATATCCTTGTTTTCCCGGATTAAGGAAAAATCCCTAGAAAAGCCTCCTAAGCAGAGATTTGGCCGTACAGCTGCCTTTCTCCGAAAGACCGCTGATGAAAAGGTCATCGGCACCTCAAAATTGGAGCCCATCATATGGCATTTCTCTGGGAAGATCCCGAGAAAAGTATGATGTAAGACCCCAAGCGGAAGCAGTCTCTCAAGAGACTCATTTTCCCCAGATAGAGTCGACAAATGGCGTCTCCAACAGAGAAGTTTGTGCACCTCTACAACTCAGACGACTGGGTTCCCTAGCAAGTCTGACATCAAAATTTTTTCTGTCAAATGGCATCTCCCCAAGAAAATTCGGCGAGAAGTTTGAGGAAAACTGCTACGCATAGCGCCCCTTGTCAATTAAGTTTATTGACAAAAGAAACTGAGACTAGTTCCTTGGTAGGAAACCAGGATCGAGGGGAAGTTTAATTCAGAAACTGAGACCAGTTCCTTGGTAGGAAACCAGGATCGAGGGGGAAGTTTAATTCAGAAACTGAGACCAGTTCCTTGGTAGGAAACTAGGATCGAGGCGAAGTTTAATTCAGAAGCTGAGACCAGTTCCTTGGTTGAAGACCAGGATCGAGGGGAAGTTTTACCTTTTCTAAGCATCATTGCTTAGCAAAAGAAGATGAATGCGTGCGCTACCATTCATAGCCATCAAAATTTCGGGTATTCCGATATTTAATCCTCTTGCACCCCGAATGCCCGAATACCTTCGTCATTCACACCTTCGTGTCTAAGAAGATTAAATAGGGGCATCTGTCATACCCCAAATTTTGACCACTAAGATTTCCCATCATTGTGTCAATCATCATCACAATATGGATGAACCATCATGCCTCATCAAATGCCTCAAGGGTTGTTGAGCATTCACTACAATCAAAATTAGGGTTTTAAGCCCTCTCAGAGCCTTAGAGAAAGGATTAATCAAGGAATGACTTGATCTTCAACTTGTCTAACCTCTAAAATATCCACAATGGATCAAAAGGACTCCCACTTCAAGGATTAAGCACAAGGCTGCTCCCTTCTAGGTGGATCAAGTCTTAAGAACGACAGTGTCACCAAATTAGGGTTTTGGTCGACCAGGGCCTCCAAATGGAAATTTTTCATCTGGGCATAAGCCAATGATCCAAAACATAACCTAATATACTCCATGGAGCCTCATGGACCCAACCATCAAGTCAATTTTGCCTCAGGGGATGCATTCGCTAAAAATCAGGAATTAGGGTTTCTTGACCTAATTCACCCCTAAGTTGACTTTTGGGACAAATCATGAACCAAGACCTCAAGACATGATTTGAGGGTCTCTAATATACTATATTTATCCATTTGGAACAATGGATTAATCCAAGAAGCTTGAGCAACAAGTCTCAATTTCATCTGCACCACAATTAGGGTTTCGCGAGGAAAGTCAACTGTAGCTTTGACGTTTGACCAGGACATGCTCCCAAACCCTAAGACATGATTCAATATACCCTATGACACCCATGTAACATGTCCATCAAGTTTGATTTAGGTCAAGGACATGATTTCCTGAAAAATTGCACAGTTTGGAATTCATCTGATAAAAAGTCAACTGTACACAAAAGTCAACTTTGACTTTTTGAGATTTTTCACCAAAATGGATTTTTAACCCTAAAATGATGTTAATGTATGATTTGAATCATCATTCATCAAGAAAAATCAAAGAAAGTAGGATAACTTGTAAAAGGGGTAACCATGAAACTTAGAAAAATTTCTAAGTTATGGAAAAAGTGACACTAATGTGCCAACTTTGGAGGACCATAACTCCTAAACCACAAGGCCATTGTTCCCCATTCAAAGCTTGATTTGTAGATCACATTGCCCTCTACAAAAGCTTTATACTAACTTATGTCCAAATTCCTCATGGATTTTGAGTTATGGAGTGATCAAAATCAAGAAAAGTCACTTTGTTCCAACACATAGTGAAAATTTCACTAAGTCAGAATCTGCCTTTACTTTTTTCCAAATGTAGGGGGATTTTTCACTTGGATTCAAAAGAGATCAAAACCAAACATGTTCAAACAGTTGTTGTATCATGTAAGGGCTTTCCAAAATGACCAAGAACATTACCAAATTCAACTTGAGCCATGAGATATGACATTGGCAAGTTGCCTTGCTGAAATCTGCCAAGGCAAGGTAGATTTTGCACTTTTGGTCGATTTGTCAAAATCATCCAAATCCAAATGCTCCTATCCACTTGGACACCTCTGAGGATTGAATTTGAAGGGGACAATCACTGAGCCAAGCCTCCAAAGTCTTTGGAACAAGAAATAGCATGTTGAACCTAGAATTGCCAAAATAGGGACAAGACTCCAATTTTGGATTGGAGCATTCAATGGAAGCATAAAGGTGGCATGGACTGAGCCATTCTCAACTGAATTCAGTCAAGACTTATCCAAGACCAACGGAACCATAGCTCTGTGCCCTAACCTCTAGTCAATGGCTAGAGGAGACTTGGATTCTCATTGGACAACATTGGCCAAACCTCTGCTGCAGTTGCCATTCACTGTGGATCCCAAAACAAACTTGCTCTAATATAAATAGAGCTCAATTGTGATCAGTTTGAGTACACCAAAACCATCTAACAGATGCTTTCCTCAAAATCTCTTCTTTCACTCCAATTTTGCCTTCTAAGGCAAGTCACTATCGGGTTTTGAGTTTGAGAGCTTTTCCAATCAAACCACTCACACACACACACCTCACATACATCATATAGAAGTGATCCAAACACTCACATAACATCTGGAACACAGATTTCACAAAATCACCAGCCAATTGCTCAAGTTCTTGACATTTTTGCAGTTGAGGTACCATCTTCAACTCCAAACCATTTCAATCCATTCCAAGCATTCATACACACTCCATGGCACCTAGGGAAGCTATCCAGATAATTGGAACCTAGCTGTAACACCTCCAACACAAATCACTATCACCAGCTGCAAGTGGTAAGCATGAGCTCTTCTAACTCTATGATCCATGCAATTTTTGCTGCATAATAATTTGGCCATATGTTCATAATCATGCATGGAATGTTTCCCCTCAATTAATTACATTGTTTGAATCGTGTATCAAAAATCCTAGCCTTCATGCAGAAATTAGGGTTCTTAAGGATTTTTCATGATTTCTTGTTATATGTTTAATTTAAATGAAATTAAATACCATAGACATGATCGTGAGGTTGAAACGAGTTGATTGGTATGTGGATTACATGATATGATTAAGTATTCAGTGAGATTGGAGAGAAAATGCAAATCAGCCAAACCCAGAACAAGCGCGTGTTCTTCAGCTGTTCTTGGCGCCCATTTTTGAAAATTCAAATATTTGAATTTTGTGATTTTATTTAATTGATTCAAAAATTAATTTCTCTCAGAGTTTTAATGATTTTGAGTTGATTCTTTTTTTAATAATTCACAAAAATGTTAAAATATTTTATTTTCCCAAAAAATCCCAAAAATATTATTTATTTTGTATAATTGATATTTTTGTAAAGAATTAATGTTTTAATTGTTTTTGACATTTAAAATATTTTCTCCACCTTGATTTTGCAACTTTTAATGCTTTCTAATTATTTTGTAGGTCAATACTTAATTTTTGAAGCATTAATCCAAAATCACAATTTGTTTTTCATATGTTAAACAATTTTGATCATTTTAATTGAATTTTTATTCAATTAAATACATTTTGAAAACAAATTAGGGTTTTTGGATTAATTCAACCCTCATAAATCATTTTCAAAACACTTTGGGCCTCTACTAGAGTGTAAGACCCAACCCTTTGTAAATACAACCTATTTTTGGGCCTCACTTATGGTATAAGTCCCGTTGTATTTCAAAAAGTTCGACGCGATCATCATCCGTTGAAAAATAACTTGGGCCTACCCTCGAGTAGTAAGACCCATTTCTTTTATTAAAACTCACTTGGGCCTCTAATAGAGTGTAAGACCCAATCCTTTTTTTTTGACCAAATCATTTTTGGGCCTCAGTGTATTGTATAAGTCCCGATACCGTAAAAAACAAATGGTGCGATCGTCGCCTTTTGAAAAATAACATCTGGGCCTCTCCTTGAGCTATAAGACCCATTCAAAACTTTTGGGCCTCTATTAGAGTGTAAGACCCAATCCCCTTTTAACCAAAACAATTTTGGGGCCTCACTTATTGTATAAGCCCCTTTTGCGTTAAAAGAAAACCTCGGGGCGATCGCCATTTTTAACGAAAAGTCATCTGGGCCTACCCTCGTGTTATAAGCCCCACTATTTTTCGTTAAACTTTTTGGGCCTCTTGAGAGAGTGTAAGACCCATCCATTTGTACAGAAAACCTTTTTTGGGCCTCAGTCACTTGTATAAGTCCTTCTGTACAAATTCAACAGTGCGCTCACTGATAAAACCATGGGCCTCTCCTTGAGCTGTAAACCCCAAATCTTTCTTTTTCAAAACACTTTCTCCTTTGATTTTGAATATACTGTTGTTTTCAATCTTTCTTTGTTGAACAACTAACCAAACAGCATGGAAGCTCTACAACCGAGTAAGTGGTTATTGCTTTCATTTACCGCTTTCATATACATATAACTGTATTGTGGGGCTATTTCACTGTAAGTCTCCTTTCATAAACTCATATCAACTGTGTAATAATAGTATAGATATTTAGAGTTTCCCTGGCAACTACGTCTAGAACTAGGTGACGCCGTTTCATTTATCCGTAGAAATAGACGACTAGATCCCCAATAGGATCACCAGATACAGTCTTCTCTTCGGCTGTCCTCATTAGGAATTGTCAAGAAACTCTACTCCCAGAGATAAATGTATTCTCCGTGAATGGCAACTTTGAGTTTCTTCCAAATTCTCGAACTTTCCTGACTTGATCTATTCCTTGTGAATAGCTTGCCTTGAATTTCTCGGGGTTTGGGGGACCCACGGGCTTCTTAAAAGCATCGGCCTCCTCTTGGGCATCGTACAAGGACCCACGGGCTTCCTAAAAGCAACCCCGCCTCCTCTTGGGCTTAGTACAAGGACCCTACGGCTTCTTGGAAGTATTCACAACCTCCTCTTAGGCTTCGTATAATGATCTCTTCCTCCGGGAATGATAGCCTCCTCTTGGGCTTAGTACAAGGACCCGTCGGCTTCTTAAAAGTTTCCAGCCTCCTCTTGGGCTTCGTATAAATTGTCCCGACGACCTCCTAGAGGTATAGGAATAGAACTTAGTCATCTCTATAGAACAGTCCTGTCATAGAGTCTACTACTGTTTCTCAAAACATAGTACAAAAGATGAAACTCTAGACTTGGACAGTCTAACTTCTTTGAGTCTCAAAGACATTCTCAAGCACCCTTCGTTAAATAGGAAGGAAACACGCAGACTCAGATAGTCTCAATACCCTTCGGATTTCCCACTTCCTTAAAAGAACAGGAATAACCCAGATCCTTGAAACAAATCCTTGAGTACAGTGTTGCTCATATAAGAACTGATTTTCTCTTTCAAAATCAGTATACTGGACCTGTCACTTAACTGGAAAAACATTTAGCCTCTCTCTCGGGCTTTATACGAGACACATAAGAGACTCCCTCGTTGAGTCAATCACCCCTTTCGCCTCCATCTCGGGCTTTATACGAGATACAAAAAGGTTCTTATTGAGCCAAACCAATTTTAGCCTTCATCTCGGGCTTTATACGAGATACCAAAAGACTCCATCGTTGAGTCAAAACCTTTTAGCTTCTCTCTCGGGCTTTATGCGAGACACATACTAGCCTCCTCTTAGGCTTTGTATAAGAAAACCACTGGTTGATCCAATCAACCTTTTAGCATCAAAGTTGTGCCTCGTTCACAGTACACAAACATCAGCAACTCCTTCCCCTTCATCTAATTGCTGTAAGCGGCAAACCTCTGGATCATCTACATCCATGCCATTGTCCCTCTTTTAGCATGAGAAATTCCTAAGGAAAGATAGCATTGCTCTACACTGAGTTAAAGTCTTCTCCTTCAGGTTAAAATCTCCTATAAAGGAAATTATGGCATTGCCAGATTCACAAATCCCGGTTAAAGTAATCCTCCTTTATAAACAGTTGTGACATACAACCCCCTCTTTAGAGATGACAAATTCTCTCTAAAGTCAAACCCTTTCAGCTTCATATCTTGGGCTTTGAACAAGATACAAATTACCCTTTAGCTTCACGTCTTGGGCTTTGAACAAGACACCAAAACAACCATTTCCTCCCATAGAATAGGAGGAACTACGAACGCTCTGATTTCCCTGTTTCGGTAAACGGGAATACGTAGGCATAAGATTGAAAGAAAAATCTTAGCGAGCGTAATCAACAAAAAACCTAAATCCCATACTCTCACATATCTATCAAAAATCATCAGTCCTAACATCCTAATCATTGTTCCCCGCCAGAAACATTCTGTCAAAATGAAAAGAGAGAAATCAGTATTGGCGAAAATAAAAATAACCAGTACAAAGGCCCCCCACATTGATAGCATCCGTAACCTAACAGACCGCTGTTTAAACTCAGTATGCAAAGCAGGGTTAATTGGAGACATCTATTTCCCTTCCTTCATCAGCTTTAATAGGATAAAAAATGAATCGACCTGTAGTAAGCTCAACCGCAGAGAGCGACCGCGCTTAAGAACCGCGTCCAAAATCGCTCGCTATACATGGTCAGTTATATCAACAAAGAATGAAGAAAGCATTCAACAAAAAGGTTCGACGTCGTGTCTTCAGAGAAGGCGACCTCGTGCTCAAGAAGATATAATCATTTCTCACTGATTCTAGGGACAAATGGACTCTGAATTACGATGGACCTTATGTTGTTAAGAAAGCCTTCTTAGGCGGTGCTTTGAGACTCGCAACCATGGATGGAGGGGAGTTTACCTACCCCACAAATGTTGATGTAGTCAAGAAATACTTCGCCTAAATGAAAAAAAAAACGTCTCGGTGGATTGAAAACCCAAGAGGGAAATCTAGGCAAAAATTATAGACATAAACAATGGTCATCCCGGTGGATTGAAAACCCAAAAGGGCGATCTAGGCAAAATTTAGGGATTTATGGAAAGTAATTATATCCGACAAGATTGACTCCTCAGCGGTAACGTCATCCGTCAGGAAAACTTCAGTCAAGGTCACCTTCGACAGAAGCTCAGAATATCCAAAATTCAAAGTTGGCGGAAGGATATCGATCGTTATGTTTCAATGTAGCCCCTATTCCTTTAAATTACCATTTTCTAAACTTTTTAATGCTCCATGGGATCATGCGTTTGGATGATTACCATTCTATCAATAAAAATTTGAGCCCTTGTGCCTTTGTTTGCAATTCTCATTCATTCTGCTTTGCAAAATGACATGTTTATTTGATTAATATTCTTGAAACAAAAAATGAATTTACTTTTGCTCTCAAATTTACTCCTACTTAAAAAAAACAAATATGGTCATTTCTTTTTTATTAATGAGCACAAGAGGGAATATCAACGACTTCTCCGGAAGTGGTCAAACTTCAAAATGTAGAATCAAAATACTCCTTGTAATCAGTACACCCTGAATAAAGGATTGATTACTTCAGATGGAATGACCCATCTATCATCCCTGGTAGAGTTCTTACCTCTAAGAACCAATTGTTGGTTTTTCTCCCCAGTGGGGTTTACCCTTGAAAAGCAAGAACGGGTTTTTATCCCTAGCAAGTTTGTACCTCCGAAAGCCAGAAAGAACGTAGGAATCCCTGTTCCCAAGAAAAAGCACTACCTTCAAAATCTCCAAAGGTACCCCCATCTCCCAGAGTGGCCGAGTATCAATTAAACTCATCGTCAGTCCGTGTGTCATGTTTGTCTTGTCAGCATAAGCATTTTATACATACACCATGCATAATTGATTCATATTCATATTCATATTGCATATCATATTTCAATCACTTTGGTTACGTGTATCTCCAAGTGATAAATGTTCTCTCCCCGATAGAATTATCAATCTTCCTTACCACTCTCAAATAGGACAAAATCCTGGTTTAAGTTCTTTCCTTATCAGGAAAAGTATCATCTGAACAATCTCTCTCCAATTTATTCTTGGATTGAAGTCAGTCCTCGACCACTTTGATAACTTGAACCTCTGAAAGACAAGAAGCCATTTGGTCGTACACCTTTGGAACTTCACTCTTCACCAATGAAGATGATATTTTGCTTTCCTGGAGTAAAGAAAATCCCCAGAGAAAGCCTCTCTACAAAAGACTCTTGGGAATACGGCAGTTTCTCCCCGAATAATTTTCTTTTAATGAAGTCATCAGCACCTCAAAATTGAATTACATCACATGGCGTCTCTCCGAAAAAGTCTCGAGGGGAAGTATGATGTAATTTCTCCAGTAAATGGCATCTCCAATAGAGAAGTTTTCACACCTCTGCAGTTCATACCAATGGTTTTCCCCAGCAAGTCTGACATCAAATCGTTTTTCCATCAAATGGCATCTCCCCAGCGAGAAGTTTGGTGGAAACCATCACAGATAGTATTCCTTGGCAAGAGAAGAACTCGACAAGAAGAAATTGAGACCAGTTCCGTGGCTGAAGACCAGGATCGAAGGGAGGTTTATTCCAAAAGAAAACTGAGACCAGTTCCATGGGTGAAGACCAGGATCGAGGGGAGGTTTATTTCAAAGAAAACTAAAACTAGTTCCATGTCTAAAGACTAGGATCGAGGGGAAGTTTATTTCAAAAGAAGACTGAGACCAGTTCCGTGGCTGAAGACCAGGATCGAGGGGAAGTTTTACCCTTTTCTAAGTAGCCTTTCTTAGCAAAAGAATATGGATGAGCAAATAACTGCTATTCACAACCACAATCAAAATTTCGAGTATTCTGATATTTAATCCTCTGTTACCTTGAATGTCTGAATGTCTTCGCCATTCACTCCTTCAGGTCCAAGAAGATTAAATAGGGGCATCTGTCATACCATAAATTTTGACCACAAGATTTCCCATCATTGTGCAAATCATCACCACAATATGAATGTACCTTCATGCCTCATCAATCTTCTCAAAGATTGTTGAGCATTCACCTCAATCAATAATTAGGGTTTTGGACCCTCTCAGAGCACTTAGACAAAGGATCAATCAAGAATTGACATGATCTTCAACTTTTAAAGCCTCTCAAACATCCATAAAGGATCAAGAGGTCTTCCATATCAAGAATCAAGCATAGGAATGCAACATTTTAAGTTGATCAAGCCTCAAGATCATCAGTGTCACCAGATTAGGGTTTTGGCGACCAAGACCTCCAGAGGGAAATTTTCATCTGGGCATGAGCCATTAATTCAAAACATGATCCAATAAGCTCAAAGAGACCTCATGGATCCAATCATAAGTTCAAAATAGCCTCAGGGGATGCATTCATCAGAAATCAGGAATTAGGGTTTCTTGACCTAATTCACCCCTAAGTTGATTTTTAGAGAAAGACATGAGCCAAAACCTCAAGGAATGTTTAGAAGAACTAAAATATCTTATATTGATCCCCTAACAAGTTTAAATTGACACAAACAGCTTGATTTATGAGCAATATAAAGATTCAAATTCATCTGGACCATAAACTATGGTTTATGAGAAAAAGTCAACCCCACCTTTGACTTTTGACCAAGACATGATCTCAAACCTTGGGACATGATTCAAGACACTCTAAAACACCTATGGAATCCATACATTAGGTTTGATTTATCCCAAGAACTTGATTTCATAAAGGATCACAAAGTTTGAAATTCATCTGATAAAAAAGTCATCTGTGTCCAAAACCAAGTTTGACTTTTGAGATTTCTTGACAAACATGGCTTCTTCAAGACAAAAACAATGTTAACTTATGGTTTTGATCATCATCCATCAATAAAATTCCAGAAAAGTGAGGTTACTTGCCAAAGGGGTAATCTTAAGAAACTTAAAATTTCACTAAGTTATGGAAAAAAGATGATTTTTACCCAACTTTGCAAGACCATAACTTGTGATCCAAGCAACCATTTTCTTCCATCCAAAGCTCAAATGAAAGCTCTCATTACATACAACAAAAGTGTCCTCCTGAACCATAGTCAAAAGATACATGGATTTTGAGTTATTAAGCCATGAAGTTAGGGTTTCATGGGATTTTCACTTTAACACTTAGTGAAATTTTGGACAGAATCTGTTTGCATTTTTTCCAACTTTGAGGTCATTTTTCTCCATAATCCATATTGATCCAAGACCAAAGTTAAACATCAAAGTTGAATTATGATGTGCAAGCTTTCCAAAGAGTACAAGAACATCATCAAAATCCATTTGAGCAAAGAGATATGGAGTGACCAACATGCCTTGCTGCAAACTGTTTTGCAAAATCAGTTTGGTCATTACTTGCCATGCACGATTTTCTTGTCAAGTGCAATGATCAATGCCACTCACATTCATTGCATAACAGAAGAAATCATAGCAAACCTACAAATTTGAGTCAAAGGGTCAAGAAATACTTCAACTTGGAGTAATGGTTTTTGTCACATTATGCCTTGAATTCAAAGGCATTTATGTGCAATAGTGCACATTCAACAAAAGGACATTCCTCAGTCAAGATGCTCACATAAACAACAATAAAAATGACTGAGGAATGTGGAATTGGTCAATTGGTAGCTAAGCTATTTGGAAGCATTGATGTACCTTGCATTATGGGTAATGATACCATTCCAAAACCATTGAACCAAGTTCTTATCTTCCAATATGAAGTTGTTCACCCAAGACAAACTCATTCATATATAAATAGAGGTCACAATGATTTATTCAGATCACACCAAAACAACCACAATGCTTGTTTTCTCACAAATCCTCTTTCTTGCAAAATTCAAAGTTCTCAAAGAGTGAAAACTTGGAATTCTCAAACCAGTCCAATTCCACTCAAACCAAGCATCCAAACACTTCACATAAGCATCATAGAAGTGATCCATAACCTCAAAACACTTATGTAACATCAGAATCCCCAAGTCACCACCCTTTTGCTCAAATTTTTCTCAAAGCTGCAGATAGGGTCGAGCCAAGTGATCCAGAGGTTTTTAATCCATTCTAATCATTGGAACACCATCCTTTGGGGTCAAGGAAGATGTCCAGATCATCATCTTGCATCTGTAACACCTACACTACAGAACTCGATTCTCACTTGCAAGCTAAGCTTCCTCAAATCTGAACTCCATGATCCATGCATCATAAATGTGTTTTCAAGTTACCAACATGTTTCTGCACTTATGTAGAGTGTTTCCCCTTAATTAATTACTTTGTATCTATCGTGTATGGAGTTTCATGGCGTTCTTGCAAAAATTAGGGTTCATCTGTTCTTCACATGATTTCTCACTCCACACTTAAAAGAAATGCAATTAATTGGTATAATTGAAATCCCTGTTAAAAAACGAGCAACTTTCATGTTTACAAAAGTCATTTTCATTGCGTATTGAGTGAGATATGTGCGTTTTTGCAAATCTGAACATGGAGGGAGGCACGATGAAGAAGAAGATGGCCTTGGCGCCATTTTTTGAAATTTTGAATTTTTAAATATTTTTAATTAATTTCAAAAATTCATATCTCCCTCATTTTTAATCTTTTTCAAATGATTTTTTAAACATAAATCATTTATACATTTTAATATTTAATTCCACAAAAAATCAAAATAATATTTTATATTTGATATATTTTTGAATTTTTCAAAGAATTTATTTTTTAATTGTTTTAAACATTTTAAATAAATTCTTTTTCTTGATTTTTAAAAAACAATTGAGTCCAAATCATCATTTGGATTAAAACATCTATTTCAAACATTTCTCAAAGTTCACAACATATATTTTTGATTATATTTGATATTTTATATAATTTTTTATTTGATTTTCTTTGAAAAATTGTATTTTTAATTAAAATTAGGGTTTTTCCATGATTTTAATATTTCAAACTTCATTACAAATAATTTTGGGCCTCTAATAGAGTGTAAGACCCAACCCTTTTTGTAAATAAATAATTCCTGGGCCTCTGTCATATTATAAGTCTCGGTGCGATTTTCAAAATAAGTGCGCGTTCATTATTTTTCATTTGGGCCCCTCCTTGAGTATAAGCCCTATTTTCCTCCTTTACAAACACTTTTGGGCCTCTAATAGAGTGTAAGACCCAAATCCTTTTGTACATAAATAAATTTTGCGCCTCTGTTATAGTATAAGTCCCACAACGTGTTTCGGTATCGCAGTGCGATCCCTGTTTTCAAAATAAGTCATCTGGGCCTCTCCTTGAGTATAAGCCCTAATTTTAACAATAAACAACCTATATGGGCCTCTCTTTGAGTTGTAAGCCCCATACCTCTATTTTCAATATCATCTGTCTATTTTAAATTGGTACTAAGAGGAACATTATTCTCGGTGAAGCTGCTCTTAGACCACTTGGGCCTCTCTTTGAGTTATAAGCCCTAAACACTCTTTTCTTTTAAACAACTTTCTTTTAATTAAAATTCAAATTCAAAGTTTTCTAAAAAATTTCCTCAATTTCTTAAAACCCTAATTATACAGGTGTAGTTAATACAATCAATCACAATACACTTGGACCTCTTTTCAGAGTGTAAGACCCAACATCTTTTCTTTTCAATACATACTTGTTTATGTACCTGTTAATTCACTTATCTTTATATACTTGTGCATATCTGTCTATAATTTCCCCAACAGTTAGGTCTACACTTAGGTCAAACTAGAGGTAACTTCTAACTTAGTCAAAACTAGTTCCCTCATAGGAAACTTCCCTCAATACAGTCTGCCTCCTTTTGGGCTTTATTCAATATGGAACAGAGAAAGGCATTATTCCCGGTGAAACTTTTCTCAAGACTGTTAAAACTTAGAAACATGTTATTATAAGAAATTCATTTCCCCAAAGAGGATTAATTCCCGGTGAAACCTCTTTTGAATTTCTTCAAACCTTGGAACTGTTCAACAAAGAAAGGATTATTCCTGGTGAAACCTTTCTTGAAATTTTCTTAGGCTTGGACCAACAGGCTTCTTAAAAGCATCCCCAACCTCCTCTTGGGATTAGTACAAGGACCAACAGGCTTCTTAGAAGTTCCCTAGCCTTCTCTTAGGCTTAGTACAAGGACCCACAAGCTTCTTAAAAGCATAAGATAGAAAGTAGTCATCTTTGCTAGTTCAATCACCTGGAGAGTCAAAATTCCAGAACATCCTATCATCAAAGGGTTGATCTTCATCCCTTAAACCAACAACCTCCTCTTGGGCATCATACAAAGATCTCTCTACACCATAGTCCACCACTTCTTAAGAGACTTGGATAGTCCCAGCCTCCTCTTGGGCTTCATTCAAGTAGACTTGGAAAGTCTCATTATCATAGTCTCCCTTCTAACTTCACACCAAGACCCTCAGACTTCCTAAAGGCATAGGATAAACCTTGGTCATTTTACTAATACACCAGTCACCAGAATAGTTAAAACCTCTAAGGTTTTCAAACTCACCTTTAAACTTCTTTGACCTCCAACAAGGCTTAACTTTCACCTTGAAAATCCTAGCCAAGGTCAGATTGACCTCAACAAAACCCTAACAGAATCAGAGCCTCATGGCATCTGGTACTTCAACTCTTCCCTAATTCCCTAGCAAGAGTTAGTCTCCCTTTGGATTCCTCAATACAGTTTAGACATTCTCTTGGATTTCATTAATCTTCAGCAAGAGTCAGCCTCCTCTTAGGCTTCATATAAGAATTTCCCCCTAATCAGCCTTAATCTTGGGCTTTGTACAAGACAGATGTAACACTCCCCAGAGGAGTCATTTTCTTTCAGCTTCAACCTTGGGCTTTGAACAAGGCACATAAAAAATAACATCCCCTCAGATGAGACCATGAGTCCTCTCAGTAGGAAGATACCTCTTCTATACATCACATCTCAAAAACAAACAATCAAAACCTTTTTCCAAATAATTGCTATAAGTGGCACACTTGTTGATTCAAAATCCAAGCTGGAGTCCCTTCTTTATCCTGGTTAAAATCTCTCTTTCATCTAACAGCTATAAGTGGCAAGCCATTGGATTCCATACATCCAAGCCAATGTCCCTCTCTTAGCATGAAAGATTCATAAAGGAAAAAGTGGTATTGCTCTACACTGAGTTAAAGCTTCTTCCTTCATGACATCTCTCTTATAAAGGAAATTGTGGCATTGCTAGATTCTACATATCCCAGTTAAAGTAATTCCCCTTTATAACTAATTACCAAATATTTGTAATGAATAGGTGAGATATCTCCCTTTAGAGATGACAAATTCTCTCTCAGTCAACCTTTAGCTTCAATCTTGGGCTTTGAACATGACACAAATACTCTGATAGCTTCAATCTTGGGCTTTAAACAAGACACCAAATATCTTTCCTCCCATTGAAATAGGAGGAACTATGATTGATATGATTTCCCAAATCTCTTTACGGGGATACGTAGGCATAAGATTGCAAAATCTTAGTGAGCACACAAATCAAAAATCTTAGGTCCAGTACCTTCCCAAAAACAATAGAAAACCCGAAAACAACAAAAACATCTTCTTAACACTCCCAAAGGAGAAACTTTCCCAATCCACAGCAGATAAACACAAGAAAGCATTTCAAATAGCAGAAATACATGCAAAAGAAGGTTCCTATAGATTACTATAGATACTCTGAGTGTTAATAGCTTCCCTTTGTATAACCAGACCCCGATCCACGATCTCTTAGAATTTGTTAAAGAAAACACTTGCGTGCAGGGTTAGTTTAAGATATCTTCCCCTTCCTTTCAAGCTTCATAGGATAAATACAGAAATAAGAAAGTAGCACCAAAATGCGGTTGGTGGTCGCGTCACCAAAAAACTAACGCTACACCATCATATATTCACATCTCACCCACATCACTATCACTCAATCACAATTATGCAATATAATGTAACAAATACTCAACTCATGCTTGTCACGATCCCTACTCTGAATCTGACTCATAACTCAACTCTATATGCATGCGGTATCGACTCAACATTTGGTTCTTCATACGAATCGGATCCCGATCTCTGTGAACTCCGAGCCCCCACTTTGAGCTCCAAGCCCCCACTCTAGGCTTGGGACAAGTCACTAGTCCCCACTATAAACTATCGAACTTTCCTCTTTCACAACAATGACACATATGATGAATCATACACAAAATGCAGTACAACCCCACTCTGACTATACATTATTACTCAACAACAAAAGATGTAATACAACCCCTCTCTGACTATAAACAAAAATATATTTTCATTGCATCAATAATAACTCATATCTCAAATCACACGTCTCATCAACAAAAATCAGCATCACTTCACAATTTCACTTTCATTACACATACTCACAATTGCACATAATCCACATTTATGCGTAATATCACTTAATTAATCATATAACTTAATTAATTAACTCGGACTCATCACAATACACCAAACAACAACCAATCACTAACCACGCAATAAAGCCACCCTCAAAACCCAACTCAGCAGGTTAGAATACGCATTATGACACGATGACGGGTAACCCGTCACCAGAATGACACCTGTCATCCTTCCCTTCCCTCAACACATCACACCTGTGACGACCTGGCAAGACCATCACTATGCCAAACAAGGGCTATGACAGCGTTTTTTTTTCCTTTAACATCGCTTAAAAGCGTTGCCTAAGGTGGCGCTGTCGTAGGTAAAGACATCACTTTTTTTTTTAATTTATGAAAAAGCGCTGCTAAAGGTCTACTTTAGGCAGCGCTTTACCTTTAAAAGCGATTTCTAAAGTAGGCCTTTAGCAGCGCTTTTTCCTTTAAAAGCGCTCTCTAAAGTGGGCCTTTAGACAGCCCTTTTGAAAGCGCTGTCTAGTGTATACATATAAAATTTTAATGAATTTTTTTATATACCTTTAGAGAGCGCTTTTACAGGGAAAACACTTTCTTTTGTCCCCTTTTAGACAGCGCTTTTTAAAGCGCTCTCTAATGTATACCTATAATTTTAATGAATTTTTTTCTATACCTTTAGAGAGCGCTTTTTAGAAAAAACGCTTTCTTTTGTGAACTATAGGCAGCGCTTTTTCTAGAAAGCACTGTCTTTTCTATACGTATAATTTTAATGAATTATTTTAAAAATCCCATTTTAACCATTTTTTTATGCAGAAACCTGTATAATTCAAGCCATTTCAATAAACCTGTATAATTCACATTTCCATTAACAATTTCTAGTATGATTCATTAACCATTTCCACTAATCCCATAAATCACATAAACCACGTAAACCATTTCCATTATAATTCAAGTCATTTACATTAACCATTCACAAAACTATACAATTACAATCCAAAATCACATAAATAACATAAACCATTCACAAAACTATACAATCCCATAAAATAGACCATTCACAAAACTATACATTCACATAATCCCATAATCCTATACCTTATATGATTCTTTTTCCAATAAGGTATTCGCACAATTCCTCCTTAATTTCTTGCAATTTATCCTTCGTGTAATGAGAACACGCGTATTCATCAAAGTACTACATAACAAAACAAAATATGCATTATTTAGTTTAAAATAATAAATTATATGACATATCCGATAAATATTAAAATAAATCCTAAGTTATAAATCCATGCATACCATGATAGGAATCTCTAATCGATCCATTTGAAGGATTTCTCTCATAAATCTCAAAACGAAATACCCGTAGTCTATGCCATTACGCTGACGAGGACACTACACATAGACAAACAAATAAGAATTAATATATAGTTGTTTTGTGTTATCAAGTAGCATAACTAATAAGCAACATTGTGAAAATTAATATACCTCCACTTTGACCCATGTAACGCTGGTTGCTTTAGCCCGTGCTACTCGAGCTTCTCTTTGTGCTCGGTATACTAGTATTGCTCTATAAAAGAAAAACGTAAATTTAGAACAATCTCACAGAAACAATTAAATATATAAATACACACGAATATTTCGAACAATCTCACTTACGTAACAACCACATCCTTCATACTCTCATATGTTGACCAATCATGATCCAATGAATTCAGATGATAGACCACTTCTCTTGTAGGATTAATGGCAACCAACAACCAGTGTCCACGGTAAAATATAACAAAAGTTTAGATGGATAATTTCTATGCAAAAGATACAAAGATTAGAATGAAATTAGAATGAAAATCTTACCCGTTTCCAGTATTATACGGTAAAAGAAACAAACTTCCTGTCTTGCTGGCCATAAATCTCTCAATTAAGTGGTCTCTTACTGAAAGTGGATTCATACCAATTGTCGGTGCATTGACACAGGTGCAAGACAAGAAACGGAATCTGTTTGACAGTTGCGTCCCACGCATCAATTTTTCATACAAGCACCTTAAATAAAAACATAATAAACATTAGACTATTTTCATTGAAATGTGTAAATAAAATGTTCAACTAAATAAATAATAGATTGATCGGAGTACCAGATGTATGAATGCATAACACCGATGCCTAATTCAAGATGCTTGAAAATCTGCTCCATGTCCTCTCTTTCGATTATCTCAGAATGAGGAAAACCAACAACACCTTCGTCCATGTATATTTGACGAATAGCACCATCCATCACATCTATTGTTGCCACAAGTGTTTCAAGACATGAATGAAAGCGAGGAGGAGCTCTTTTTGCCTGCACGGTTCTATTAGGAGCTTTTTTCTTGCTAGCCTGTTGTGAAGCTTGAGCAGGAACCTAACAATCATATTAGTTAGGTAAAGTAGAAAATCATGAAACTTTTGAATTCGGATAATAGAATAACACTTAAAATGTACCTCTCTTTGTGATGAAACAGACTCGTTTTTCCGCAAAACCCCTTTATCCTTAGCTGCGGGTTTTGTAGGAGTCTAACATTACCATGTAAAAAAATGTACGTAATGGTTCAGAATGATTTTCATAATGGTTCAGAATTGACATTTGAATACTAAGAGATTCGTAATGGTTTTCAACATACCTCATCATCTATGGAAATGAGGTCTAACGGCCATGCAACAAACGAACCTATTGCATCTCGCATCAATGTAACCTCTGAAACCGAGTCAGGCATAGGTAGTACCGCATCTGTATCTAAAGCGATATCAACCGACACTTTTAGATATCCATGGGGGAGCGGTTTATGGTGAAGTAACTCTCCCACTTTTTTATGCATTTTTCCCTTGCCAACCATGCGATAAGTCGGTAACGACATATACAGCTGACAAGATGAAATGCCCTGAAGTAATAATAAATATGTAACTGTTAATGTGTATAAAGGTCAATTAAAATAAATGTGTTAATTTAATTAAAATAAATATGTACTAATTACCTCGGGAATTTTATTTTGACAATTGATACTAGCTCTGTCACTAGTATCTTTCAACCCGGAACCGCGCTTTTCCGCCTCATATCTCTCTTTATCCTTTTGCAATTCACGGACTTGCGCTTTTAGTTCCTCCAATGATTGCTTGACTTCTTGGTTGCTGGGATTTTTTCTCTTTGGTTGCTTATACAACGAAGATGGAATCACACCAAATCCTTTACCTCTCACCCGACCGGAATACTCAGGAACATTTAGTACTCGACTAAGAATGCTCCTGCAATCCTCCTCATCTGTGGTTAAGGATTTAGATAGAGTCTCCTGAAATTCATTGACATATCAAAAATTATTAGTGGGGATTAAAAATTAATTATATTTTAATAAAATTTCGATTAACTTAAAGACATAATGTTATACTTACACATTCGTCATAAACATGCTGAACAATCTTCCCTAACAACTCCATCCTTGCCCACACGAGCTTCCTTCCACAAAACATGGTCCGAAAGTGATGTTTCTTCACTTTTCGTCTCTTCTAACTACGCATTGAGATAAATAATAAGATCATCAACTATAACACAATAAGACAATTAATAAAATCATAGCATTTATAAATACTTACCAATTTTTGTTGTAAGCGTGCATATCCCGTTCGACCTTTTATGTACGGATACACAGGTTTTGATGCTCTTTGGCGATTAATGACACTCAAATCTTGGATAAACAAGTTTAAGTCATATCAGAACAAACTAATGCAATAAGTATATAATACAATTAATAGACATGACAAGATAACATTACATTGAATTTTTTGGTTTTCCGTTTCGCTACAAAAGTGCCCCATTCTTCCGGTGTAATCAAGCCCGCATACAACTGTGGAAGTTCCGCTTCTACAAAACAATTTTCCTCATCCTTAAGATATTTGTTTGATAATAAGGCTCGAAACCCTCTGTGTCTCTTTCCGGCCAATTGAAGACAATACTTTTTCCGGATTTCATCAATATTAAAGGACCTCTACAAAAAAAACATACACATATAAACATAAAGTGTGTTAGTATAAGTAAATTAAAGACTTAATCGTCAACAAAAATCTAATAACATCAATCATATTTGGTAAGTACCTGTATCTCAGTCCATATTTTATCTTTACCAGCTTGCAACAATGGATTCCTCCAATTATCACTGGTAATTGGAATGTGCTGACGGACAAGTGAACCAATGTATGATGACAACATTGAACCGTTAGGCTCAATTAGTTGGTTCTCATCACTCCAATGTACATCAAATTTGATCCCTTTATCTCTAGCATGGATGATTGACTTCATAATAGTTATTCCTCGTTTTATTTCACTTTCTACATTCGAAGCTTCATTCTGAGCTTCATTTGTATCATGTGTCTCGTGTGTGTCTTCCTGGTTACTAGCCATTTGACCGGTAAGAAAGAAAAAAACAAAAATTAAATGACAAATATAAAAATCCATAATCCATAATCCATTGAATGATATAAGCTATATATAACATGACAACTAATTAATATTATTGAATGATATAAGCTATAATTTTATAACTAGTACCTTTTTCACTAACGTCTCTTTCTTTTCTTGGTTGGAATATGTTCTACCCGTCTCTTAACAACACGGACGGTTGGATTGATCCAAATACCCTCATTATGATCATTTCTAGTATATGATTCATTCGCTATAATATTTTCATCTTGATCATTTCTAGTAAATGATTCAATATCAACATCAATATCACCTTGATCTCCAATGTTTTCATCAATTACTTTGTTAGATAAAAGCACTATAGACCATTTTGTACTTGTCGGATCAGTGACATAGAACACTTGTTTAGCTTGAGAGGCTAGAATAAAAGGCTCATCTTTGTACCCCACCCTATTAAGATCCACTTGCAAAAATCCTGACTTATCCATTCGTACGCCATTATTATTTTTAACCCACTTGCAACGAAATATAGGAATCTAAAACTTCTCATAATCAAACATCCAAATGCGCTCGATAACCCCAAAATATGACAGATTTGCAAATTTGGGGTTTAAGTCTTTAACACTTGAAATGTGCATTGCTTCAGCTACCACGGTGACACCACTATTTTGCATAGTACTTTTATCATCTTGTTCTTTGGTATAAAATGTGTATCCATTAATTGCGTATGCGCTATAAGAAAACACAACCAAACTTGGACCATATGCTAAACATCTCAACCTTTCTGTTATTGAAGCGGGATCTGAATAATACTTTGAATAAATATGATCCTTAAACAAAGGTATGAAACTTCGATTGTGCTCTCGTACTATCCAATTCTCATTTCTATTCGGGTTTAAACCTCGGAGAACATCCTTGTGCATTTCAACATACGGCTCAACCTCTTTCTCATTGTGCAGAACATACAAGTGCACTTGATCCCGTTCGACCCTTGATACTGTCACAACTTCATTTCCAATTAACTTTTTTCCTTCTTTTTTTTCGACAATATGAGATTTGGGGAGTCCAATTGATTGTACATTGGACAGATATTCAGTACAAAACTCAATCGCTTCTTCAACAATGTATCGTTCGGCAATACAACCCTCTGGTCAACTTCGGTTTTTTACATACCCTTTTAATATTTTCATATAACGTTCAGTAGGGTACATCCATCTCATATAAGCCGGTCCACACAATTGTGTCTCTTTCACCAGATGAACAACTAGATGAACCATTATGTCAAAAAAACGAGGGAGGAAAATACATTTTAAGATCACACAAAGTAATAGCTATTTCTTTTTGCAATGTTGGTAAGATCGCAGGATCGATCACCTTACTACAAATTGACAAGAAGAAAAAACACAATTTAGTTATTGCGATTCTTACTTTTTCTGGCAGAATAGAACGTATACCTATTGGTAGAAAATGTTCCATTATAACATGGCAGTCATGCGTCTTTAAACTCTTTAACTTGAGGTCTTTCATAGACACAAGTCTTCTGATATCTGAAGAGTATCCTTCTGGAACTTTAACTTCACTTAGAAAATTACATAATACTTTTTTCTCCTTTCTAGATAGAGTATACATAGCAGGTGGTAGATATGTTCGTTTTCCTTTCTTCAATGGTCCTAATTCAGTTCTTATCCCCATCGCTATCAAGTCTTTTCTTGCTTTAAGGCCATCCTTAGACTTTCCTTGTATATTGAGTAACGTACCAATAACACTGTCAAATACATTTTTTTCAATATGCATAACATCGAGAACATGTCTTACATACAACGACTTCCAATATGGCAGTTCAAAAGAAATTGACCTCTTCTTCCACCCACTCTTGACAAGTGTATGTGCAAAAGGCTTTCTAAACTGAGTACTCACATCTTTCACCTTTTCAAAAATTTGATCACCTGTCAATATAGTTGGAGCTCTACCTTGTTCTGGCTCTCCATTGAATGCTTTTCTCCACCCACGATAGTGATGATTAGAATTTAAGAATCTACGATGACTGAGAAAGACATTCTTCTGACCAAACTCCAATCGCGTCCAATCTGTTTTATCTTCACAAATAGGACACACACATTGACCTTTTATGTTGTACCCTGATAGATTTCCGTATGCTGGAAAATCATTAATTGTGCCAAACAACATCGCCCTCAAGCACTAGAGCAATTCGTCCTAAACCTAATGCAAGTTATCACTTATAAATATAATCAAACTGAAATTTAGAAACAAATACAACTTTTGTTTGAAAGCTATCCAACACTTTAAACTAAAATTAGAGATATAATCAACTCTAATACTTTGAATACTGAAACTAGACTCAAACCTATAATAACAACTGCATTGATGTGATATTTTATATAATTATTCCTACAAACTTGCTTAAATAGAGAAAACACCAAGGTTATGCATTTCATTTTATATGGCCGATTCTCAGATTTTTCTGGCTAGTTTTTTGAATTCTAGTACCTAGATTGAATTTTGAAAGGAGAATTTAACCATAAACTGCAGCAATTAAGGAAAAATCAGAATGAGAACCATTAGGCTGGCAGTTGCATAAGAAATCGAAGTATTAAACTGGCTGAGACTTATACAAATGAGAATATCTATACAAAAATATTTTAATGACGTTTATTCCAAAAGCTAAACATTAAATAAATGGTATTTATATATTTGTATAATGTGAATTTTGTATTGTTTTGATTGACTTTCACATTCTCTTTATGTTGCTTATGCTAAATGTTGTCATTGTAATATTTCTATCTACATTTCATTTAGTTTCCTAAAATTATAGATTTCATTCATTTAAAGAATTTAGTGAACGATTGTATTGATGTAAGCTACGACAACAACAGCAAGAACGACCTAACTATAACAGAACAACGACAACAACAAAAACAACAACAGAACGACGGCAAGAATGTAAGAAACAAGAACAATGTAAGAAACAAGAACAATGTAAGAAGCAAGAACAACAACAACAATGTACCTCTTCTTCGTTTTCGTCTTCTTCTTCACGACGGCAATGGAAGACGGCAATGGAAATGGCAAGGGTTTCATAACGACGGCAATGGAAATGGCAAGGGTTTCAGAACGACGACAATGGAAATGGCAAGGGTTTCAGAACGAAAGCAAGAATGAACGAAAGCAAGGGTTTCAGAAAGAAACAGTCGAGAGAAGAAAATGAAAAGAAGTTTCTGAAAATGATTAGAAATGTGTTTTATATTTTAATTCATAATTGACCTTAGAGAGCGCTTTTCAAAAATCGCTTTCTTAAGTGCAACCTCTAAGAGCGTTTTCCTTAGAAAGCGCTTTCTTAAGTGGGGAGAATTTAAGACCTATAGCAGCGCTTTCTGAAAGCGCTTTCTAAGGTTAACCTATAGCAGCGCTTTTTTAAAGCGCTTTCTAAGGTAATACCTATAGCAACGCTTTCAAAAAGCGCTTTCTAAGGTGGCTTCAATTTAGGGCATTTAGTAGCGCTTTTAAAAAGCGCTTTCTAAAGGCTGTCTTTTGCAGCGCTTTTTTTAGCGAAATTTTTTAAAGACTTATGGCAGCGTTTTTTGCAAAAAGCGCTGTCTTTGTGGCGATGCGAAAAGCCAATTTTGGCGTAGTGCATGCTCACCTGGAGACTATGACGGTCACCCCTTCATGTACCTGACGCTCGTCAGCGCTTCACAGCACATGACACCCAAGGCGTCATAAGGGTTACGCTCGTCACCCTGCTAACAGAAGCAGAATCTCATTATGCTTTGGTAGAACCTGCAAAAACTCATTCAAACTACTCCACACACCTCTAAATAGTCCAAAATTGTTACTCCCATGATTACCACACAGAAGCATGTTAATTCCTATTAATCTAACGTATTATTCCATTGATTTAACCACAAATTCCAGAACTTATTCATGTTTTGAAAACCCAATTTCACATCCAAAATCATGTTTATGAATAGTTAACATATGTAACAATCACACCAAATACAGTACACAAATTTTGCAATTTAATCATGGTATAAAAAATAATTTCAATCATATTACTCATCACACAACCCAGTCAACAAAAGAGAGAAAATCCTATTGAAGGTTAAGAGAAACCTCTATACCCTTTCATGAATTAAGCACCCATAGATGAAGAATCCACTCCCCCCCCCCCCCCCTCGTTATCTTGTAATTCTAGAAATATTCAGCAAAACAAGCTCTCTAAAATCTCTTCTCTCAAGCCCTAACACTCCCTACACTCCCTTCTTAAGCTTCTTTTCTCCTATTCCCTTGTTTTTCACACACTGAAGAAAATAGCATCTAAAAACCTAATTTTTTTTGTCTAACTTTAGATTATATACTATTTTATTTAATTTCTCTAAATTGCACTTTTTGGTCAACTAAAGCTCAACCTTCCTCCACTCACCACTAAACTCTCTCAATTCCCATAATTGGCTCAATTCTACATATTCTCTCCAATTTCTAATTAATTTATTGATTAATTCTCACTAACCCAATTAATTAACACAAAACACCACAAATACCGTCACCGGCCAAACATGTCACACATTCAAAAAATAATAATTATTTAATTAAAATACTCAATTAAATTAAATAAATAATTAAATAAGCGAATAATTAAATCGGAGTGTTACAACTCTCCCTAACTAAAATAATTTTCGTCCTCGAAAGTTACCTGACGGAAAAAGCTCGAAATAAGACTCTCTCATCCTACACTCGAGATCCCACGTCACACTGCCACCAGCAAGACCTCCCCAAACGACTTTCACTGAAGCGATTTCCTTACCTCGTAAGCTCTTCACTTCACAATCCTTAGTCCTCAACGACAAGGTATCCACTATCAAGTTCTCTCTAACTTGAACAACATTCTATTGGATCACATGAGACGGATCAGGAATGTACTTCCTCACCTGAGACACATGAAATACCTCATGAAGATTTGAAATATATGGCGGTTACGCAAATCGGTAGGCCATCTCCCTTACTCTCTGAATAATTTGAAACAAACTAATGAAACGCAAGACAAGTTTCTTAGACTTCAACGTGCGGCCAATACTAGTTACTAGAGTAGCTCTCAGGAACACATGATCCCCCTCTTGGAACTAAATTGTTTTCCTCCTCTTTTCATGGTAGCTTTTTTGACGAATCTGTGAAGCTTTCATCTTCTCTTGGATCATCTTGATCTTCTCAATAGTCTACTGAACTATCTCGGGTCCAAGCACTACACTCTCCCCAGAATCATACCAACATAAAGGTGTTCTATAACTCCTACCATACAATGCCTCAAACGGTGCCATTCCAATTCTAGAATGGAAACTGTTGTTGTAGATGAACTCAACTAACAGTAAGTAATTATCCCAGTTACCTCTCTACTCCAAAACACATGCTCTAAGCAAGTCCTCCAAAGACTGAATAGTCTTCTCTGTCTGACCATCTATATGAGGATGATAAGTAGAACTCAACTTGAGCTTAATACCCATCACTTCTTACAGACTATGCCAAAACCTCGACCTAAACCTCATATCTCTATCTGATACAATACTTGATGGAATACCATGTAAGCTAACAATTTTCTCGATATATAACTCAACCAATTTCGGTAAAGGATAATTGATCTTAATCAGTATGAAATGAGATGATTTAGTCAGTCTGTCAATAATAACCCAGATGGAATCATATCCCTTCATCATCTTCGGCAAACTTGTCATGAAAACCATGGAAATACTATCCCATTTCCACTCAGGAATACTCAACGGTTGCGTCAGATTTGACGACTTCAGATGCTCAATCTTTGAATTCTGACAAGTTAAACAAGCATAAACGAACCTAGTTACTTCCTTATTCATTCCTAGCCACCAAAATAACTTCTTCTCTTTCAAAGTTTGCAACACAACTCACATATGTTCTACATTCTATTCATGAGTCTTCAAATATATCAGAATATTGTCGATGAACACAACCACTGACAAATCCAAGTACGAATGAAATTTTATATTCATGTACTCCATGAACACTCCAGGCGCATTAGACACACCAAACGACATCACTGAATACTCATAGTGACTATATCTCATCCTAAAAGCAGTCTCCAGAATATCGTCAGACTTTACACGAATCTGATGAAACCCCAAACGCAAATCAATGTTGCTAAACACATAAGCACCTACAAACTGATCCATCAAATCATCAATCCTCATAAGTGGATACTTTTTCTTGATTGTCACTTTATTCAGTTGTCGATAGTCAATACACGGTATCATGCTAACGTCTTTCGTCTTCACTAACAACATCGGCGCTCCCAATGGCGAAACACTCGATCGAACAAACTTCTTCTCAAGAAGATCCTCCAACTGTTTCTTCAGCTCACTTAGATATGAAGTATACATCCTATAAGGAGCCATTGACATCGTACTGGTATCAGATACTAAGTCTATATCAAACTCAACTTCACGCTCTGTCGACAAATCAGTGATGTCATCTGGGAATACCTCATGAAAATCACACACTACGGATAGATATGTAATCATTCATTCATTTCCCTCACTTAAGGACATGATCACCATGAACACTTGAGAACTCTCACTCAAGGATATCTCTACCTACCTCACGGTCACGAAAGTCAAATCTTTGCTCTCTTCAGAATCAAGAAATTTCACCGACTTATCAAAACAATTGATAAACACATGGTTGAACTCCAACCAATTCATTCCCAGAATAACTTCAAGTTAACTTAGAGGCAAACACACTATGTGCATCCCAAAATCTCTCCCAAAAATTTTCAGAGGACAATTCAAACTCACCAAGGAAGTAGCCATTGAACCACTATGTAGGGTATAAATCATATTATCACACAACTCAATCAACAAAAGAGAGAAAATCCTATTGTAGGTTAAGGGAGACCTCTCTACCTTTTCATTAATTAAGCACCCATAGATGAAGAATTACCCCTACCTTGTAATTCTAGAAAAAATCAGCAAAGCAAGCTCTCTAAGATCTCTTCTCTCAAGCCATATCTCTCCCTTCTCAAGCTTCTTTTCTCTTATTCGCTTGTTTTTCACGTACTAAAGAAAATAGATTATAAAAACCTAATTTTTGGTCTAACTTTAGAATATATACTATTTTATTTTATTTCTCTAAATTGCACTTTTTGTACAACTAAAACTCAACCTTCCTCCACTCACCACTAAACTCTCTCAATTCCCATAATTGGCTCAATTCTACATATTTTCTCCTATTTCCAATTAATTATTTGATAAATTCCCACTAACCCAATTAATTAACACAAAACACCACAAATAGTGTCACCTGTGAACTCTGTGGAATTATTTAAATTATTTTGGAATTGAGAGTATATAATATAAAATATACACTTTCGAGATGTTTTTGAGTTTATTGGCCGAATTTAGGTAAATTATTGAGTAATAACACAATTTTACTCTAAGGTTGATTATTTTGAGAAAATATATAAATATATATTATATTTTGGAGTTAAGTAATTTGATGGAATTACAGTGAGGCCTATTATTGACGAATTATGGCTCAAGAGTGGAACCTATTTTTGAGTATAAATTTTGAGATTAGATGTTGATGAGTGTATCATTATTTGAGCTTATGATGTCATAATCATGCATACATGTACATTGGATTTAGGTAGGACTTCGGTCCAGTGAGGTCAGGTTCAGAGAGGAGCCATAAGGGTCTCGTGTCTGGAGAAGGACACAGTTTAGAGAGGAACCAGAGACAAGGACAATCACTAACATACCTTTGATCCCCAAAACCCGGTACCACATGCATACTTGGAGGAGGAGTTGTTGCATTACATTTGCACTATGAACTGTTTGATTGTTGTTGCTGTGTGAAAATTATATGTGTAAAAATAATTACTATTACCATCCTGCTGTTTATTTTCACCGCTAACATTTGTAAGTTTTATTCTCACCCCTTTCTTGTTTGTTTTGTGTGGCTTTGTGAAATGTTGTATAGATACCCAAGGGGAGTAATTGCTATTATGAGTTGGAAGATGGCTTTGCTGCTCTCTTTCTTGTTAATTTATCTTTCACTATTAGATGGATATTTCTCTGATTATGTAACATCAGGGAATGGGATGTCATTTGCTTTGAGTTGATGTTGGACTTTGTTTATTTTTTTTGTGTATTTCAATTGAATATCTTGTTGAAGTTATGTCATAGTTTGAGTTCCGCTGCGAGATTTTTAATTTTAATAAATGAAAGTATGTATGTTTTGTTTGAATAAACATCCTAAAGTGTGAATTTCTCTTTTATATTAAGTGATGGGGTTTAGGATGTTATATAGTTATATCATAGCACGTTGGTCCGTCCGTTCAGGTTTTGTGATTTTTATGTGTTTCCTAGTATGCGACATGTGTGTGAAACACTGTCGTTGCTCGTTTGTTTTTCTAACCGCTTGCCACTAGGAGCGGGATTGAAATAAGTGGGGGAGAATCTTATACTTCTCTAAGATGTTTCAAGTGCAAAGGGTTGGTTCAGCGTGTCCCGGATTGCAAGAGTGTAGATGTTGTTGAGGCTGTGTTATTTCCTGAACTCGAAGGGAGTAGTGATTTGAGATTTATGTCCATTGGTCAAGTTGAGATGTCTTTGAGGGAGGATGATTATGTGCTCGTGATCTTCACTTCTTTAAGAATGAAGATCGATGTTGTGGCTAGTGATATGCCTGTGGTGTGTGAGTTTCCTGATGTTTTTCTGGAGATATTGGTGACTTGCCTCTTGAGCATAAAATTGAGTTTGCTATAGATTTAGTACCCGATACTAGACCTGTCTCGATGGCGCCTTACTGAATGTCTCTAGAAGAATTAGGTGAACTGAAGAAACAATTAGAAGACATGTTTGAGAAGAAATTTTCCACACCAAGTGTATCATTGTGGGGAGCTCTAATGTTATTAATGAAAAAGAAAGACAACAATATGAGGTTACATGTTAACTATTTCTAGCTGAACAAGGTTACTATCAAGAACAAATATCATATTCCTAGAATCGACGGCCTTATGGATCAGTTGGTTGGGGCATATGTGCTTAGTAAGATCAGCTTTAGATCAAGCTATCATCAGATCCGAGTGAAAGATGAAAATATTCCGAAGACTGCATTTAGAACACGATATTGTAACTACGAGTACTCAGTACTGTCGTTCGGTATGTCTAATGCCCCTAGTGTGTTTATGGAGTATATGAATAGGACCTTTCATCCTTACTTGGATAAATTTGTTGTGGTTTTCATAGACGATATCCTGGTGTATTCTAAATTAGATGAAGATCATACAAAACATCTTCATATTGTACTTCAGGTTTTGAAAGAGAAGAAGTTGTATGCCAAATTGTGTGAATTTGAGTTCTAGTTATGAGAGGTGAGCTTTCTCGGTCATATAATTTCAAATGGTGGTATAATGGTTGATCCTTCTAAGGTAGATGTATTGCTATAGTGGGAAGCTCCGAAGATAGTTATTGAGATAAGAAGTTTCTTAGGGTTGGATGGTTACTACCGAAGATTTATCGAAGAGTTTTCGAAGTTAGCTCTACCTTTGACCCAGTTGACTCGAAAGGGTCAATCTTTTGTGTGGAATATCCAGTGTGAAAAAATTTCTGAGAACTGGAGAATAAGTTAACAAAAGCACCAGTTTTAATATTACCAGACCCGACATAACCTTTTGTAGAGTATTGTGATGTATCCAAGATGGGTTTAGGTGGAGTACTTATGCAGAATGGGCATGTGGTAGCTTATGCTTCACGACAACTGAAGATTCATGAGAGGAACTACCCTACCCATGATTTAGAGTTGGAAACTGTAGTATTTGTGCTGAAAATATGGAGACACTATTTGTATGATTCTAGGTTCGATGTATTCTATGATTATAAGAGTTTGAGGTATTTGTTTGATCAAAAGAAGCTAAATATGAGACAGAGAAGATGGTTAGAGTTCTTAAAGGACTATGACTTTGGTTTGAATTACCATCATGGTAAAGCTAGTGTTGTAGTTGATGTTTTGAGGCGGAAGTCCTTGCACATGTCAGCATTGATGGCTAGAGAGTTGGATTTGATCGAGCAATTCAGATACTTGAGCTTGGTGTACGAGGTGACTACCAATGGTGTGAGATTGGGCATGCCAAAGATGACTAGTGGTTTTCTTAATGAGATCATTGAGAGTCGAAAGGTGGATGTAGCTTTGGTTGAGTGCCTGTCATGAATTAACCAAAGTGAATATGAAAACTTCCAAGTTGACGAGAATGGGATCTTAAAGTTTTGGAATATAGTTTGTGTACCTGATGTGCTGGAACTTAAGAAGATGTTTTTGTAGGAGAGTCACAGAAGCAGTTTGAGTATTCATCTTGGGGGATACTAAAATGTACCAAGATCTCAAGAAGATGTTTTGGTGGCCAAGGATGAAGAGAGATATTGTGCAGTTTGTTTATGCATTCTTGACTTGGTAGAAGTCAAAGAGTGAGCATCAAAAGTCGTCTGAACTGATGCAACCGTTAGATATTCCTTAATGGAAATAGGACATTATCTTGATGGATTTTGTGAGTGGTTTGTCGAATACTCCTAGAGGGAGCGATGCAATTTGGGTGATTATGGATATATTGACTAAATTAGTGCATTTCATCCCGATTAAGATCAAATTTTCATTGTAGAAGCTGGTTGAGAACTATATTAGTGTGATTGTGAATCTGCATGGTATTTCGTCGAGTATTGTTTCTGACAATGACCCGAGATTCACGTGTAGCTTTTGGGAGAGTTTACAGGAAACTTTGAGTACTAGACTAAAGTTGTGTTCTACCTATCATCTGCAAACAGATGGTCATACTGAGAGAACTATCCAATCTCTGGAGGACTTGTTGAGGGCTTATGTTTTAGAGAAAGGAGGTGCTTAGGACAATTATCTACCATTGATTGAATTTATGTACAATAACATCTACCATTCTAGTATTGAAACTATTTGAGGTTTTGTATGGTAGGAGGTGTAGGACTCCTCTGTGTTGGTATGAGTCTAAAGAGAGTGATATAGTTGGACCAAAGATTGCTCAACAGACTACCGAGAAGGTGAAGATGATTCAACAGAAGATGAAGGAATCGTAGAGTAGGCAAAATAGTTACCATGATAAGTGGAGGAAGGCTCATGAGTTCCGAGAAGGTGATCATGTATTTCTAAGAGTCACTCATGTAACTGGTGTTGGGCGTACGCTAAAGTCTAGGAAGCTTACTCCTCGTTTCATTGGTATGTATCATATTACCCAACAAGTTGGATATGTTTCCTACAGAGTGGCCTTGCCACCATTTCTTTTGAATCTGCATGATGTTTTTCATGTATCCCAACTTCGAAAGTATATTCCTGGTCCATCTCATATAATCCAAATGGATGATGTGCAGGTGGAGGATAACCTAATTGTCGAGGCATCACCTATGAGGATTGAGGATCGAGAAGTGAAGCAGCTCAGAGGTAAAGAGATTTCTCTGGTGAAGGTTGTTTGGTGAGGACCTGCTGGAGGGAGCATGACATTGGAGTTGGACAGCCGGATGAAGGAATTTTATTTGAATTTATTTTTTCCAGATAATTTTCGAGGGAGAAAATATTTCTATGTGGATGATAGTTGTAACACCACAACTTTAAATTATTAATCTTATTTAATTATTTAAGTATTTTTATGTCTGTTGCTTGATTTATTTAAATTTATTATGAATTATTTGAGCTATTTTGGTGTTTTGTGGAATTTAGGGGTATTTTAGTAATTTAATAATTACTGAGAATATAGAGTATTTGAGGACAAAGAAATAAAATTGAATTATTATACTAATTAGAGATATTTGGAATAGTTAGCTGAATAAAATAAAAATGGTTATTTTATAATTATTAAGTAAATTATATTTTTTTATTAAACAATTATTTAATAGAATAAAAGTGTTACGTTATTCATAAAATATAAATTCATAAAATAATATAATTATTGAGATTATTAGTAATATTACCGTTGAGAAGCACTTAGAGTTAATTTTTTAAAGGGAGGTGTGAGTGAGAGGGTGTAGAGATTAATTGGAATTTTAGGGTTATATTTAAACTAATATGAGTGGATTTGAGGGTACGGAGAAAAAAAAATTAAAATTTGGAAAAGCGGTCAATCGTGGAATTGGGGTTTTGGAATAGAGCTTTGGGAGCGACCGTGAGGATCAAGAAGATATTTGTCAAAGCTTCAAATTTCTAGGTAGGGGGGTTGTTTTACTTATGGGTGACCTTAAGCAGTCAAGATAATGAGGGGTCATTTCCCTCCTATCTCTGTATTTCGTATTATTCGGTCTTTGTTCTTATTGGTGACCAATGAGGTTTGGCCTAAACCCATAAGGTCACCAATTGATGTTATAATTTTGTTGTTACAATGGAATTACATATGAATATGTGATTGTTGTGATTCCCTTTTGAGATTTTTTAATAATTTGTGAGTTGTATGATTACTGTGATATTGTTGTTAAGATTTCTGAACTTTTGGGATTTCTATCAAATTTGGGGATGATATTGTTTTGTTTATTCTAGTGCAATCTTGTTATTTTGGTTTGTTTCCAAATGCGTAGAAGCTAAGTATTTTAAAATATGTCAGAAAAATAGAATTTTCTTAAAATTGGATTTTTAACAAAAAATCAGAAAAATTGAGTACGGGTTGTACGGGATGTACGGTGGAGCTATATGGTTGTATATCAGGGTTGTATGGTTGGGGTTGTATGGGCAGTCTGTGGGCGACAGACGGGAGTTTCGGCGATTTTTGAGTTTGAGGGTCAATTTGGCGAAATTCGAGCAATTTTGTTGTTAATAACATTTTGATAAGTTGAGATAAAATTATTATTTTAGAGTTAATTTTATTATTATTTGAGTCAAACCATTAGCCTCTAAGGAGTTCAGAAGAGTTACCACTCTTGAAAGTTGTGAATGGGGCACTTTCGAGTAATTTGAGTACTCAAGGGTCACCCTAGAGTTGTCAATTTTTGTTGGCGAGTTGTTTAAAATTCCCCTGTGAACTCTATGGAATTATTTAAATTATTTTGGAGTTGAGAGTATATAATATAAAATATACCCTTTCGAGATGTTTTTGAGTTTATTGGTTGTGTTAAGGTAAATTATTGAGTAACAACACAATTTTACTCTATGGCTGATTATTTGGAGAAAATATATAAATATATTATATTTTGGAGTTGAGTACTTCGGTGGAATTACTGCGAGGCAAGCTATTGACGAATTATGGTTCAAGAGTGAACCTATTTTTAGTATAAATTTTGAGATTAGACGTTGATGATTGTATGATTGTTTGAGCTTATGATGTCATAATCATGCATACATGTATATTGGAGTTAGATAGAACTTCGGTCCAATGAAGTCAGGTTCAGAGATAAACCATGACAGTTTCATGTCTAGAGAGGGACACCATTCAAAGAGTAACCGGATACAGGGACAATTAGTTGGATGAGAAGTTGTTGCATTCGCATTTGCATTATAAATTGTTTGCTTGTTGTTGTTGTGTGGAAATGATATGTGTAATTACTATTAATATCTTGCTGTCTATTTTCACCGCTAATATTTGTAAGGTTTATTCTCACCTCTTTCTTGTTTGTTTTGTGTGGTTTTGTAAAATGTTGTACAAATACTCAGGGAGAGTAATTGCTATTGTGAGTTGGAAGGTGGCTTTGCAACTTTCTTTTTTGTTTATTTATCTTTCATAATTAAATGGATATTGCTTTGATTCTATAATATCGGGAAATGAGACGTTATTTGCTTTGAGTTGCTATTGTGAGTTGGAAGATGGCTTTGCAGCTATCTTTCTTGTTTATTATCTTTCTCTATTGCTATGATTCATTTTTCTTTAACTATTAGATGGATATTGCTCTGATACTTGACAAAAAAATTAAAATGTTTGTTTTCAAATGCTTTACCATGATCACTTCTTATGGTTGCAATTTACAAATCTTTTTCAACCTGCATTTGTTTGTACAATATTGAGAACACATAATGAGATACATCTGCGTGTCTTAGGAATATTACCCATGTCCATCTGTTGTATCATCGATTATGACTAATCCATACTTTTTTACCATTGACTGGTGCAGTTTTCATTGGTTCAAATAGATCACCGTGTAAGAGCTCTTGTGGTTTGGAAGAGGAAATACCATTCTTAGAATGAAACTTTTTTCACAAGTTTCCCTTTTTGACATGCCTCACAATGAGCGTAAGATTGATAGATTAGGTAAGCCTCTTTCGAGCACAAGCTTGTTAAACTTAGAGATTAAACTCAAGCTAGCATGTCCTACTTGTATATGCCACAGCCATTGATATTCGTTCACTGACATTAGTCATTTCACCTCTTATTTTTCAAGGTCAGACAACTTGATTTATAAATGTCTTTTATTTTTGTTCCACCAAATAGGACAAAGCCATTTTCTTGACTAATAGTCTTATATGACTTTTAATTAAAGAAAATATCATAATTGTTCTGGACTGGACCAATGGCTAAACATGGCCTAATCCGCTTCGGCTCCAGAGCGGCCCAAATTGCCTAAGTCCAATCCACAGAGGGGCGAAAGTTACCTTTCTGCCCCTCCAACCAGGCAAGGAATGCAACGTTTCTCCCCAGAATTACTGCCTATCACGCACAGCTTCACTGCTCCCCGAACAGCTATGGGCAGGTGCCCAGAACTATGCTTATGCCCGACATAATGACTAGTTTTTGGCACCCTGCCCGGCGTAACGGCTAGTTTGGGTAGTTACCTATTCTTTGGGGAAAACGGTTATTTCGCCCCGAAAATAGGACCGTTGGCCACGCGCTGGGGGTTCTATATAAACCCTCTCGCTTGAGAGGGTCAGGTATCCAATATTCACCCTAAGAATTCATAATTTGTACTTGCCCCTTTTCTCTGACCCTTTCTTACTTGATCGTCGGAGTACCATGCAGGTACACCCCCTCCTCTCCATACGACCAGCATCCCTGACGCACTTGGCGGCCCAATTCTACAGGATATGATCCAGCCTTCACGATCAGTGGCGTCGTCTGTGGAAATCATTGTTCTCCCCATCTTTCTTTCCTCAGAAACCGAAGATCAAAACAATTCTCAAACATCATCACGATCATGGCCTCCCAAGATCGCACCAAGGATGCTCTCCAAACCACCATCCTCCCCGTCAACAAATCTGACGTTGACGGCCAGTCATCTCTCCTCCGAGATACCCGTTTCCGCAGGGACGGAGCCACTGCTTCTCCTTCCCCTACCCCTGCTGATCGCAACAACGATCAACCATCACTTGACGTCCAGCCCGTTCCTGTTCCGCCCAATGCCGACCCGGCCGTGGCAGCCCTCCTGGAGGCGATCAACAAAACCAACACCCTGATCCTGCAGTAAAACGAGAGGATCAGGGCGTTAGAAGAGTCCAACCGTCCAAGATCCCCTCCCACGCAGAGGAACCAAAGACGATCAAGGAGCCCGCATCCCCGGAGAGACATCGACCGAAGACTACGCCAAGAGCCTGATCCTCGCGCAGCTAGGAAGCGCGACCAGATCTCCCCGCGTGAACAGCACACTCACAACCACAAGAGGACTCGAAGGAACGAGCCATCTCCACCGATCAAATCTAAAGGACGGGCCCGCTCACCTTCTCGCAGCACTTCACAGCATCTCGCTGCCACCCCCAAAACTGAGGCCTCTCTTGGAGCCATAATTCAGGGAAAAGACGAACCTCTTTGCGCATATATCGAGAGGTTCAACAAGGAAGTTGTACAAGTCCCTACAACGGATGAAATGAAGAAGTTTCTGCTCGAGCAAGGGCTCCGCCCAGGCTCCAAGTTTTATAAAGCCATTGGCCTCGCACCACCGAGGAACATCGACGCCCTCCTCCTCAAAGCCCAAAAACATATTCAATATGAAGAAAAGGTTGCGGCCAACAACGTTCGAGCATCACGCCATTAGGATAATGCTCGGTCGTCCAGAGGAGAGGAAGCTTCGACATCTCATCGGGGCGAACGGAGGCGCGAGGACTGTCCTCGTGACTCCCGTGATAGCAAAGGGCCCTCCGGGCGGTTCCATGACTACACTCCCCTGACCGTTTCCAGGGAAAAGATCTTGTCCGAATGTGCCAATTCAGAGTTCAAACAGGCGGGGGTTCACTTCCCCAAATAACTTCCGAACAGACCAAACATGGACAAATCAAAATACTGTCATTTCCATAAAAGTCACGGCCATACTACAGAAGACTGCATCCATCTGAAGGATGCCATTGAGATACTGATCAGGGACGGGCACCTGAAATAGTTCTCCAAGAAGAAGGACACTTCTCGGTAGGACGCCCAGGAGTCCAAGAAGATAGAGGAGGAAGTGCCCTCCTCGGAGGACGCCAACATACAGGTCGCTATGTCCATATCGCGACCGGAGGACTTCTACGTCCCGGACGGGCTCAGCGCCCCTGCTTATTTCGCGGCCCACAGCCCGTGGGAGACTTTTCCCTCCGCCATGGTCATCTCTGGAGGGGGCTTCAACAAAGTCACTGTGGGCTCCGTAAAACGCAAGTTTGAGCACCTGATCAACACAAGCTCCAATAAAGTGACCACGCTCGATCAGGCCCAGAAGGGCTCCATTCCCATCTCCTTTTACTGGGAAGATCCCCTCAACGGATCCCCGAACTCGAGCATACCTTTGCTTATCAGAGCCCGAATGGCGAACTTCGACGTTCGCAGAATCCTAGTCGACCAGGGAAGCTCGGTCGACATCATGTACTCCCAGCTGTTTTTAACGCTTCAGCTGGACGAATCGCACCTTACCCATTATGTAGGGTCCGATTTATAGGGATTCAACGGATCAGTGACCAAGCCGTGGGGCTACGTCAAGCTGATCGTGACCTTAGGATCAGCTGAGATGGCCAGATTAATCAAAGTGCAATTCCTGGTGATCGACTGCCCGTCGCTATACCAGTGCATTTTTGGAAGGCCAACTCTGGCCGAGTTGGTAGCGGTACCCTCAACAGTCCACCTGAAGATGAAGTATTACACTTCGAAAGGAATGGTCGCCACCCTGCACGGCGATATCGAAGCTGCACGTAGGTGTTTCGAGGCAGCTACAAAGGGGCTCAACGCCATTGCGTCCAAGCCTAAAGCGTCGGGCAAGCCAGCATTGCCAAGCAGCTCCGAGGAGGCTAAGCCTATGCCCCAGGTCGAATCCATCGACCTCGACAGCCGCTTCCCCGAGGAAGACCAACCAGAAGAACGAGCAGCTTCGGCCAACCCGTCCACATCGTCCAGCAGCAGCTCTCATCCGATGCCACACCCTAATTTTTTACCCTAAGATCCCCACCTTGTTCTTTGCATAACATCTTAGATCAATCATCCGTGCATAACTAACCGCTTTATCTAGTTTTGTCTGTTTGTTTCCCTTTAAGGATAGGTGCTGCTGCAGAGGCTCAAAGAGTTGGAGGCTGTGTGTGTGCGCTCATGGGGATTCTGGTCCTTACAGGTCGTGTTAAGTTTCTGTGGAATTAAAGAAAGGATATGCCCTCGTTCTCGTGGTCCCCCAGCCAATATAAGTTTCATCACCATCTAAATCTTTGGTCGTGTGGGCAATAAAGGGTTTGAAAAAAAATCTCAATGAGTATGAAGGCTCAAATATGAGAATTTACATCTCAAAAATACAAATTCAAGCTCGAGGATTCAAGTCACCAAGGATTCTAATACAAAGTTCAAGGCATTACCATTTGGTTTCCATTTGACTTTTAATCTTTTTTTTTAAGTGATTAAGGATTATATTAGGCCATGGGCCAAGTTACTCTCAAGAAGTGTTTCATTTGTTTCAAGCCCATTTACAAGAAGTGGTTAGAATAATGTTTCCAGGATCCAAAATTCAAAGTTTGCGAAAAGATTCACTAGCCCAAGCCATGTTCGGATTTCAAGGCATCGTATGATTTAAAACTTATAAGCTTTTTGATTGGAAGGCAAAATTCACAAGCTATTCAAGGTGACAACAAAAGTGTGATGTTGCTTCTAATTTATGAATTGGAAGTCACTAGTACAATTTGCTATCTGCCTACGTGATTAAGAGTCACTGTGCAAATAATAGATGCAATGCAATGTGCAATGCCATACAAGGGGTGTAAGTAACGTGGTGTAGCTAGGCATCACTACATGGCTGTGTTACGCAATTTTCTTGCGCATAATGATCACATTCGAGCGGAACTCACCTAGTTGACAATTTGTGAATACGAGCAAGATATCATAGTGAGGCTTTCTTTAGCTCTCTTTCAAAGTGATGAAAAAAATATCCAAACCATGGGTCATATATATCTTAACTTGGTTCATTGAAGGTTTCAAAATACTACAAAAATCCTGAATTTGTTCTAAACCTGATTCGGATTCAACTTTACAATAATTTCTATGTATTGGTTGAGTGCTCACGGAAGAACGAAAGAGTTTATCACAAATTATAAATGCTAAGCATTTTAAATACAAGCCTAATGTTACAGTAAGTTAAGGCTAATGCTTTTTCGCCCGCCTCCACCGGGCCTAGCTCGCTATCCAAGCCATCATTCATGCCTTGCGCCATATCTTCCAAGCTCTCTCGTCAGCACATGAAATAACAAGGAAATGGTTAGGAAAGCTACAAAAAAACAATAATTAGGCCTCACTCATACTTTGGTTGTGAAGGAAAGGTGAAGCTGGTATTCAACAGGTGTTAGTACGGCTTAATGTAAATTCTATGTTGGTGACAACCATTTTGATTACCTTATAAAAGAAGCAGCGAACACGACATTCGCATCCGTTGACATGTTATTTAAATGCTAATACAGCTGCAGCAGCCTGCCTGTAAATTAAGGAATTAGAAATTTAACCAAATTAGTGAGTCGACACGATTGAAACAAAATCCATTACAATGTCGGCCATAATTTTGGCAAGCAATAAAAAGCATTACAAAACATGACCCCAAACGACAAATTCAACAAATAACCAAAGAACGAAATCATATGCCTAGAGAAAAAGGACCTCGACCTGTTTGACTTTGATGAACCATTTCATACCATTGAGGGTGCCTACGAATTTAAAGCAATGTTTAAGTTGGCTGCGTATTCGACGGGAGCAGTCATCGTGTTAAGTCACCTGAGGCTGGAAGCTTTCCTGCCAGCGGTTTTGGCAGTATCTCTAATGCTTTTAGAAGCCTTTCTAAAACCGACATGGAGAAAAATCAAGGAACGCAGCAGGCTTGGATACAGATGTTAGCATGAGGCAATCGGCCCTCGTCATCACAACCGACAACGCACCAGTAGCTTTGGCAGAATCTCCTTCAACTTCTGGATTAGGATCTCCAAAAAACCAGATTGTAGCAGATGTTTCCCAAAGAAGACCACCGGTACAGGCAGGTTCTTGGACTGACGAATTGAGCAACTCATAATCAGTTCAGAATTGGCGTCCTACTTTAAGAATGCGTGGAGGCCTTCTGGGTCAGCAACTTAATGATGACGATAGGCAGCGATTGATTATACCATCATCACGAGAAGTTCAGAGTTCAATACCACAAAGTTCACCACGATCAGGCCGAACAACATCTCAGTTGAATGTGCCCGTTGCAAACGGTAGAAGTGCACCTAATCCTTCGAGACCGTAATGTCGTTTTGGAAGCTTTCACCCGTGCATGGTCGGAAAGACAGATATGCCATATTAGAAAACTCAACGCCATTCATTGTCTTATGTGCATAGATTGTGAATATGATCAGTAATAGATGGGAAAACACGTGAAGATGTTGCATTCAAACATTATGTATATGACTATGGAATTGAAAAGGAAGAGAAATCCTGTTTGCGTGGGTGAAAGCAGTTTAATGAAAAACCACGACAAACAAAGCAAGAAATCAAACACTCCAATTTGGAAGTTCACAAATATTATGAACCATCAAAACAGATCCGACATGTTTAGACAGTATTCAAAGCATTCCAAAACAGGCCATTGGCAATTTTCAACCACCATAAATCACTGTCCAAGGCAAGTTTAAATACTTTCCATAGCAGTATTCAACACCATCATGATTGCAATTCAATTCCATTAAGTCTATAAATTGGACATTCACATGAAGCATCAGAGGACGCCAAAAAAAATCATACACGCACGTCACAACAGAAAATACCACACCAGAACAAAAAACCAGTTATAAAAAAAAGGAGCCTTCACAATCAGGAACTCATCCACCAAACACATCAAAAACCCAATCACGATACATTCACCAGCTCAGAACGCACATAAAAAAAACCACAAAACCTCGCACAAACATTAAGAGACATAGCAATTTACACACAGACAGGAAACAACATACACAAAGCAAGCAGAGAAACCTCAATCAAAATCATACAAGAAGGTAAAAGACGAAGATTCTTCCCTGAGGGAGGACCCGTTCGCGTCAGGCTCGCATCTCCGCCGGCGACCCTCGCCGATCTCCTTTTCTTTCCTTTATTTTCGCATTATTCATAATCTGATGTAATATGTAACCGAAAAATATAGTGGATTGGGGTATTGGGTTGCGTGGGGTGAGGGTTGTTTGATTGATCCAGAGAGATCGAGAGAGATGAGAGAGGCGATCGAGAGCGAGAGAGATTTTGAGAGCGAGAGAGATTTTGAGAGACGAGGGAGAGAATAACGATGGAGATGCACTCTCAGTTCCTTGTTTTTTTTCTTTTCTTTCGTTTTTACTTTTTTTTTACAATTAAAAAACCTTTTTATAATTACAATTAAAAACCTTTTTTATAATTACAATTAAAAACCTTTTTTATAATTAAAATTAAAAAAACCTTTTTATAATTAAAAATTAAGAATTTATTTTTTATAATTCAATTTAAAACTGTTTCTTTTATATTAATAACTTAAAACCTTTTCTTTTATAACAATAATTAATTTAAATCCTTTTTTTATATATAAGTAAATCTAAAACCTTTTTTGATCATAATAATAATAATTAAAATTCTTTAATAATAATTAATTTAAACCTTTCTTTGTAATAATAATTAATCTAAATTTTTTTATAATAATTCATTTAATTTAGAGCTTTTTTTTATTAATTTAAAACTTAAAAAAAAACCCTTTCATGATAATTAATTTTTAGGATAAAATAATTTTATAAGCTTTTTAAAAAAAAACAAAGATTTAGAATTCTAGTATAACTTTATTATAATCTCTAACTAAAATAAATCTAAAATAAACTTTTCTTAATAATTCGTCCTCTAATAAAAATCTTTAAAATCTTAAAAATTTTTAAGAGAAAATCTTTATTAACTTTTTTAATGGTAATAAAAACTTTTATTTATAAGAATATAAGAATTAAAATTTCTTCTAAATTAAAACTCTTTAATAACTTTTTTTTCTAATTAACTTTTTCTTAACATGGCTTTAAAACTAAAAATAATAATCAAACTTTTAAAATAATTAAACCTTTAATAAGAAAACCTTTTTCATTTATTAACTTTATTAATATGACTTGAAAACTAATAAATAATAAAAAACTTTATAAATAATTAAAACATTTTATTAATAGGAAAACCGTTAACCTTTTCAAATTACTTAATAATCTTTAACATAAAATCCTCAAAATAATAAACCTTAAAGAATCAAAACTCTTTTTCCTAATAAACCGTTCCCCGTTAGATTCCTCATCGCGCCCGAGTGTACGCTTGCGTGTTTATCTGTTTACTATGCCTCTATTTTGAATGTATGCTTTGTCCTCTAAACCTTTTCAAAAACAATAAAAAATCCTCGATCCAACGTCGAGTCCCCATTTTCTACCCATGTAAGTTGATCGCCTTAGGGCATCACATTCAACCTACCGGTCACTGGACACAAGTCTAGCATCACTTTGCTAGCACCCTCGCCTAAATAACAATAATTTAACCGCATAAAATATCCAAGGGAAAATCCCATGCATGATAACCATGTTATTGTGCATGGTGCATTTCATTTGCATCTCATAATCGATACCATAAGATAAGACTATTAGACAACTTAGGATAGATTACCTAGGTTAGTCCCCCCTCAACTTTGATTTTTAAATCAAACTTTAGCCCACCTAATTCTCCACACAAGAGAATTAGATGTTAATCATCTCAAAGAAAGGGACATACAATCCCATACCCCACAAAATACAAACATTTTCAAAACTGTGGTGGTCTTTCTTAAGATGATGACTCATCTTCCTCTCCTAAACCTTTAAAACATTTTAGTATCCTTAATAAGGAACTACAAGTGCTCTGATTCCCTCCTGACAGGATATGTAGGCACAAGATGCGATATCTTGTCAAGCACACTTAGGATTAATAATAAATCACCTACCCTTAAACCCTTAGCAAAACAAATAACAGATAATATAAAAATGAATCAAGAGGTTCCTGTAGAGTACTACAGATATCTAGGATGCTAACACCTTCCCTAGGTATAACCAGCCCCCGAACTTAGAATCTTAGTGCATTTGCATTGCATTGTGGGAATTCAGTTTTTCTCCCTTCCCTTGGATAAAATCAAAGACCGGTGGTGACATTAAAACGTGATCCTAGTTAACAAATAACTATGGTATCCAATTTTCATCGCGACACGCCCCATCCCGGATGGCAACTTTGAGATCGTTCTGTTCGACGAAGACCCCTAACGGGGAGTAAAGATTGAAGCAGACCTGCCCAAAATTGCGAGGAAGCAGCTCAAAGCATGCCTCCGAGAGAATGCCGACCTCTTCGCATGGAGCGCCGCGGAAATGCCCGGCTTGGATCCATCTGTCGCCTGCCACCAGCTGACCATCGACCCAGCCGTCAAGGCCGTAGCACAACGTAGGAGAAAGCAGTCTCCGGAGAAAACAGAGGCTGCTGAAAAAGCTGTAAAAGACCTCCTCGAGGCTAAATTTATTTCGGAAGCCAAGTACACCACTTGGTTGTCCAACGTTGTACTAGTTAAAAAATCTAATGGAAAATGGCGCATGTGCATTGATTATACCGATCTCAATAAGGCATGCCCGAAGAATGCCTACCCCCTCCCCAATATTGATAAACTTGTTGATAATTCTGCTGGTTTTAAACTTTTATCGTTCATGGACGCCTACTCGGGCTATAATCAAATTCCGATGGCAATGTCTGACAAAAAATATACGGCCTTCATGACCGAAATGGGCAACTATTACTACAACGTAATGCCCTTCGGCCTGAAGAACGTCGGAGCAACGTACCAACCAATGATGAACAAGGTATTCCAGGGAGAAATAGGCGACATGCTCAAAGTCTACATGGACGACATGATCGTGAAATCCCACGAGGAAACCGATCATACTGCCCACTTGAGAAAGGTCTTCGAACAGGCCAGGAAATACAAAATGCGTTTTAATCCGGAGAAGTGCACGTTCGGTGTCCGGGCAGGCAAATTCCCCGGCTTCTACTTAACAGAACGAGGAATCGAGGCCAATCCCGATAAATTCCGGGCATTCTCCGAGTTTCCTACGCCCAAGTCCAAAAAATCCATCCAGTCCCTCAACGGGATGCTCGCGTCACTATCTCATTTCGTGGCCAAGTCCGCCCAGCACGTCCTACCATTCTTCAAACTCCTTCGGAAAGAGGTAGCGCTCGAATGGACCGAGGAGTGCGACAAGGCCCTTCTCCATATGAAACGAGCACTCTCAGAGCCACCGGTCCTCTCTCGCACGGACAATGGCCAAACATTATACCTATACCTGGTGGTCGCAACCGAAGCAGTTAGTGCCGCTCTCATCCACGAGACACCTGACGGACAGAAACCCATATATTTCACGAGCAAAGCGCTGCAAGGGCCAGAGTTAAGATACCAGCAGATAGAGAAAGTGGCGCTAGCCCTCATCAACGTAGCCAGAAGATTAAGACATTACTTCCTGGCTCATACGATCGTGATTTGAACAGATCAACCCATAAAGCAGCTGCTCAGACGACCAGATATAGCCGGCCGGATGCTCAAATGGTCGTTAGAACTGTCCGAATTTGACATCCAATACGAAAGCAGAAAAGCCCTCAAGGGCCAGGCTCTGGCCGACTTCGTCGCGGAGATGACATTCGCGGATCCCCCTCGAGCGAAGCGCGAAATGGACCATTTTCATTGACAGTGCCTCAAGCTCAGCAGGCAGCTGCGCGGGCATCATACTGGAAAGCGACGAAGGAATCATCGTCGAAGTGTCACTCACCCTGTCATTCCCAACCTCCAACAACCAGGCTGAATACGAGGCCTTCCTCGCTGGGTTAAGCCTGGCCGAGGACCTGGGCGCAGAAGAGGTCTTCATTTGCACGGATTCACAACTCGTGGCCTTCCAGGTCCGGGGAGAATACCAAGCCAAAAACGACAACCTGACCGAGAACTTGGCCCTGGTCAAAAAGGAGATGGAGAAGTTCACAACAGTGGAAGTGAAACATGTTCCCCGCGCACATAAAGTGCGAGCGGACGTGCTATCCAAACTAGCCAGCACAAAGAAGAAAGGCGGAAACAAATCCGTCATACAGGAAGTACTTCCTCGACCTAGTATCGAGAAGGCCTCCCCGACACTCGACGTACAGGTGATCGGCGACAACAATTGCTGGATGACCCCAGTCTACAACTATCTCGCCAAAGACGAACTTTCGTCCGACCCAAAGGAGGCCAGCATAGTCAGGCGAAGAGCCTGCTCTTATGTCTTGGTCGAAGATAAACTCTACAGGCGGGGATTCTCCATTCTGCTACTCAAATGTGTCAATGAGGAAATGGTCACACACATCCTGCGCAAAATCCACGAGGGAATCAACGCCCAACATCTCGGCGGAAGGTCCCTTGCTCGAAAGGCTCTCCGGGCAGGCTACTACTGGCTGACCATCCAAAATGACGCGAAAGAACACGTGAAGAAATACGATAAATGCCAACGGCATGGGGACATGCACCTAGCACCGCCTAATGAGCTCAAGGCTATGTCCTCCCCGTGGCCATTCACCTGGTGGGGCCTATACATCCTAGGACCCTTCGTGGTAGGATCAAGCTAGAACAAGTACCTAATAGTGGCCGTAGATTATTTCACAAAATGGATAGAAGCGGAATCTCTAGCCAAAATAACTGCCCTCAACATCCTGCGTTTCTACAAACGAAACATCCTTGCACGTTTCGAAATCTCCCAAGCGATAGTAACGGACAACAGAACACAATTCACGGACAGGAAATTCCAAGACTTCGTCGCCCAACTAGGCACGAAGCAGCACTTCGCATCCGTGGAGCACCCTCAAACGAACGGGCAGGCTGAAGCAGCCAACCGAGTCATCCTTTGAGGCCTTAAGTGAAGGCTGGACGAAACAAAGAAGGCATGGGTCGAGGAACTGTACAGCATACTGTGGGCGTACCGCACAACTCCACACTCAACGATCGGGGAAACACATTTTCGTCTAGCATACGGAACCGAGGCTGTAATTCTCGTCGAAGTTCACGTGCCCTCTAGGCGGATAGAGTCACCCCTAGACAAGGAGATGAACGAAGAGTCATTGAGGGAAGAACTCGACCTCGTCGAGGAAATTCGAACTGGGGCATCACTCCGCGAAGCCTCACTGAAACAAAAAATTACCATCAGGCACAACGCCAGGGTAATACGGCGAGAGTTTGACGTGGGAAGACTTGTTCTAAGAAGAAACCACAAAGACTCTCGCGAAGGCAAACTAGCAGCCAACTGGGAAGGACCCTATCGCGTCCGAGTAAAAACGAAAAATGGGGCCTACTACCTAGAACATCTCACTGGGGAAGAACTTGCTCGACCATGGAACGCTGAAAAGCTAAAACAATACTACAGCTAAATTCTCGGCTCGACCCGTCGCAACGACGAACGTCAGCTACCGACCACTATGGGCGTCTAGGTACAAGCGTCGCATACGAATAAAGCAGAACCTCGCTCAGTAACGAGCCGGGTAACTGCTCGACAGCGATCCTTGATCGAGCATCGCTGTCATCAAAGTACCATGACTGGCAAAACCCCAGCTCGCGATGGGACGTTCACGTCGCGAACTAAGGCCTCAAACGCGACCTGAACTCCGCACCCCGCCAGGATATTCCCCGGCCGTTCGACCAGTTCCCCTCACTGTCGAACACATCTACAATGAGCAATCCCCCTAAAATATTTGCGCAAGTCAAATACTCCCAATCACGGGCAGATATACATTTACAACGAGCATGAGGACAATACTTAGCAAAAAAATAAAAGCAAGTAAAATCATGCAAACGGCAGAATCAAACATGTAATAATTTAACATAATAAGTGGCCGCAAGGGCCACGATTGTACTAAATTACATGAAACGGGGACCACGCCCCCCCAAAAATAGATTACAAGCAATTACACGGCACGCAGGCCAGACAGATTACAACAACATCAAAAATACAAACTCCTCACTCGTCCGCGTGCTCGGCTGGCTCTGGCTGAGATCCCTGGTCCTCTGCGGGCTGATCCTCGGGGGCACCTTCAAGGAGACCGTCGGGCATGACAATACGACCATCCTCAACATGCGCCAGGTAGTGAGTACCCTGGACAAAAAAATCGAGCTCAGGGTTCACCACCCGCAGTTGAGCCACGGCATTCCCAAAAGACTCCTCCGCGACGGCAATGCCATCATCCTCGGCCATCAGCAAACGGGCAACCAGCTCGGATCTCGTCTTCAATACCTTCACATCTTCCGGCTCATCGTCACCCGGGGCATTGGCCGCCTTCAGCCGCTGGATCAACTCCTCGGCAGACTTCTTCTCCGCCGCCAGCGTCGAGTTCTCCTCCTTCAAACGAGCTACCTCCTCCTCAGCTTTCTTCCGAGCATCGTCAGCACCCTTAGCTTCTTCCTTGAGGGACGCCATGATAGCACGGGCAGCAGTAAATTCGGCCTCAATCGCCGAATCCCCTTCGGCGTACACAGCTGCCATCTCCAACATCCTGACCAAGGCAGAAGCGTCCTGGGTCACCAACGCCCTCTTGCTCTGGCGATCCATACTTTCCAAGCGAAGAGACTCCGCCCGAGGCACGATCAGAGAGTTCCCCTCGAAGAACTTCCAATCATGGATGCAAGGAGGAAGCTCGAACTTCCCCTTCTACGACGCCCGAGTGAGGTCCACAGCGTCATTAAACCTTTGCCGCTTGGATCGATCGGTCAAAGGAAGAGGAGACCCCCGGGGAGCAGGAGTAAGAGAAGAAGAGGTCCCCACAGGAGACTGCACGGGAGGAGGAATGCGGGCACCAGCAAACCGAGACTTCGGAGGGGCTACCCCGGCCTTGTTCCTCGCAAGAGCATTCCTCATAACTTTTTCGTGGGCCTGAGGCATCTCACATGCACAAACAAAATACGAGCATGTTAGATACGAGGAAAAGAAATGACGCGAACAAAATCTAAATATCTAAGACTACCAAGCAGTTTCTCGGCATCCTCGGGAGTCTTGCACTCTAGCAGTGCCTTAATATTGATGAATCGACGCTCAACCCTCTGGCTCCCGTCCTCCTCGAAGATCGGACTACCCTTGCTTGTCCAGCATTTAGCAAGCTGGAAGGAGTTGACCCACTTCACCAATACCTCGTACGCCGCGGCGTCCTGCCCGCGTAGCTCGCTCATTGGAAGACATAGTCACTGGGCTTCTTGGCAAAATGATCTGGTGCCCAATGGATGGGGAACTTATAGATTCTCCGCCCGATAAACCTCCCCTCCTCGTCGCGTAGGTCATTCCCGTCTTCGTCCACCTCAATCTCCCAGACATACGTACTGTCCTGGGCAGCTTCGGACAGGGGCTCGACAACATAATAACGCTCCTTGAACGTTCGTATTGACTCCGAAAATGGTTTGAACAACTTACGGGGCTGCTTCAGAGAAACCCATCCATACTTCTTCCCCGACAGCTGCCGTTGGAGATGAAAGATGGTGAAGAACAAAGGAAGAGTAGCCCCTATGGAGAGATGCTCACATACCAGCTCAAACGCCCGGATAAAGGCCAACGAGTTGGGATGCAGTTGCGTAGGGGCCAATCTCAAATGCTCGAACACCGACTGTTGAAAATCAGTGAACGGCAACCTCAAGCCCAGCTCCTTGAAAGCGTATTCATACATGGTAAAACGGTCCCCGAAGTGCGTACAAACACGATCGTCTAAGGAAGGGAAGTGCACCTTCCACTCTCCCTCCGGCCCTACCTCCGTGAAAACATCCACCAAGGACTTTGCGAAAGTGGACACATGCTCGGCAGGTTTGGCAACCTCCCACTCCTCCGCGGAGAACCCGTCGACGTCCTCGTCCATGACGTCCAACTCTTCCTCCTCCCCGACATCGCTGGAAGAGCTGGAAGTCGCCGAACTCGAAGCCATCGAGCTGTTATTATCTTCGGAGCCCGTTTCTTCCTCAGATGTATCTATAATAACCTCTCTATCTGGCCCCGTCGCCATTGTAATCACCTGAAAAGCAGAGAAGAAAGTGAATTCGACAGCAAATCAAATCCACCCTTCCACTGCTAAGTCAAGTGAAAAGGCGTGCAAAGGGCTGAGGACAATGTCCCCGGCCTAAGCCCTAACATCAAAGGAAAAGCTGACACCTCCCCGCGAGGAGACGCTCGAAGCCAATCATTCCGAGCGAGGAGCTTCCCCGCACTCATGCCCAGTTTCCGTTTGAAGCTTCGCCGGAAATCGCAAAGCGTCACCGGAATCTGGAAATGTCCTACCGGAAAACTCATCACCCACTCAAATGATGAACAGACAAGGCGGTCACACATGCATAGCTGTCGCAACATCGCCGTGGACCACCCCGCTCGCCGAAACATACTACTAACTCCGGTGACATGTCAGAGGTAGAAAAATGGCACAGCCACCGTCCACCACCAACAATCGCCGGAAACTCACTCATTTTGTCCTCTAAACCTAGCCCTAACCACATGCAACCTACCATTGACAACAAAAAGGAGTAAAACAAGCTCAAAATCGGAAACTTACTTTATTTAAAAAGGCTGAAGTGGTTGCTCGAAGCTTGAAGCGGTGGTCGGAGTAGCAGGCAGCGGTGACGGGCAGGAATGCTGAAGGAGACGAAGAGAAATCAGAGCGAAAAAGTCCCAAATGAGACGGATTCTCCCCTTTTATACAAAGGGGCACGTGCAGTAGACGCGCTCGTAGGTCATGATGGCTATCAACTAGCCATCATTGCCTAGTAACTGCTACACGGGGCTCTAGCCACACGTGGCGTCCCAACGTTTCTAATTCTGACTGACCTTTAGTCTCCCTGAACACCGGGCAACAAGGTCACGACCACGAATTTCACGAACACCAGGGGCCACGGGCGCATTAAGACAATCCTCCTCGTCTTCAAACGACGACACCATGCTAGCTCCCCGGAGCAACGAACTGCCCTTAAGTCATCACTCCCATGTTCGGGAGCAACGACTTGGGGGGCTCCTGTTCTGGACATGGCCCAAATTGCCTAAGTCCAATCCACAGAGGGGCGAAAGTTACTTTTCTGCCCCTCCAACCGGGCAAGGAATGCAACGTTCCTCCCCGGAATTACTGCCCGTCACGCACGGCTTCACTGCTCCCCGAACAGCTATGGGCAGGTGCCCGGAACTATGCATATGCCCAACATAACGGCTAGTTTTGGGCACCCTGCCCGACGTAACGGCTAGTTTGGGTAGTTACATATTCTTTGGGGAAAACGGTTATTTCGCCCCGAAAATAGGACCGTTGGCCACGCGTTGGGGGCTCTATATAAACCCTCTCGCTTGAGAGGGTCAGATATCCAATATTCACCCTAAGAATTCATACTTTGTATTTGCCCATTTTCTCTGACCCTTTCTTACTTGAGCGTCGGAGTACCTTGCAGGTACACCCCCTCCTCTCCATACGACCAGCATCCCTGACGCACTTGGAGGCCCGATTCTACTAGATCTGATCCAGCCTTCACGATCAATAATCATTATCACTTAATTAACTTACATTCATTATATCATGAATTACTCCTTCAACTAAAAATGCATTATTGATAGATGGAAGAGAGACATTACCTAATGTGTAGGATCATATGATTCCACTCTTCAATTTTCTTCCAAATCTCAAGTTGTCTCCTTCTTTCATTTTGAGACTTTGAAACATACATGTGTCGTGAGTATCAATTGTCCAAATACCAAGCTTGGTGTTTTAACCTTGTTAAAAAGATTTACAATATAAATAATTTTTTTATCAAGTATCTAAATTTTCTTAGTTTTTTTTTTGTAAGTTTTAGGCTAAAATACAGTTTTAGTCCCCCTGTTTTTCAAAATTCACAATTTTGGTCCCCCTGTTTTTTTTTTCAACAGTTTTGGTCCCCCACCCCAATTTTGGCCCAAAAAAAGTGATGAACAGTAACTTGTCCGTACATGTCCGTACATGAACAGTACGCGTCCGTACATGAACAGTACACGTCCGTACATGAATAGTGAGGGGTGGGGGACCAAAACTGTTGGAAAAAAAAACAGGAGGACCAAAACTGTGAATTTTGAAAAACAGGGGGACCAAAACTGTATTTTAGCCTAAGTTTTAAAAAGTTTATTGTCTTCTATGTATATTTTTTTATCAAGTACCTATATTTGACTGCAAAATTTGAATTTACATTCTAATGTAGTGTTCAATTCAAATTTTAAAAGCAATCTATATTGCCTTCTCTCTCTCTCTCTCTTCAACTTTGTTATATGTGAACAGATTAATTAAATTAGCAACATGAAAATAGAATGATGGACCCACTTGTGGGTAATTCAAAAGTTTATTTAAATTAAAAAAAGGATTTCTTGACCTTTAGGTGCCTTGAGAAGAGGTTTAACTTGTCCTCACTTCTTAGCCACCCTTTTCCCCTGCTTTATAGGGCTCCATTTTCATTATATTCTAATGAGAAAGGAAGAAATTAAGGAAGAAATGGACAGACTTTTCACCGACCCCCAAAGGTCAAAAAGCACATACCCCACAATCATTAATAAGCTCACACTTGGTAGATATGGTTGGTTATAAAGGTGAATTTTCTAACACTCTCATACTTTAAATAAGTATTGATTATCAAATAATTTAATTTTGTATTATTTCTTATATTAATTTATATTAAAATAATCAACCTATTTCGTCTAAGATATTTATTAGAGAATTTAGAGAAATAATATCGAATTAATACTCCCAAACGACAAAAAAAAGTCATGCAACTTTTTCACTCAAAATCTTGGAGCTCTAGTTTTAAGTAAAAGAAACGGAAAAAAAAATATATATATAAACCTTAACTTGAATAGTTTTTATATAATACATAATTTTCTTATAATAAAAAAATTCAAAAATTGTATTGAATAAAGATTTCAAGATATTCACATAAAAATATATCAAATTCAGTATTTGATTTTAATATTCTAAGAAAATATATATTAAATAAGTGAGACCTTTCTCTACAAAATCATTAAAAATTGTAGAATTTTTATCTGCTTTTCTCTTTTAAAAATTTTCATTTCTGAGTCATCTCTTTTATAAATTTGATTATAAACTAATTAATTAATATTGATGTAGTAAACTATTCATACTTAAATTTAACAATTTTCTTATCTAGTATAAGTCTCTCACATCCTACCTTCATTAGGATCAGTTTTACTCTTCTACCAACCTGAATCATGTTTTGATATCCCATATTGTTAAGTATTAACAAATGTGAGTAGTGTGGATAATAGTCTCACATTGGATAAGAATGTGGTGATTTGAGCATTTATAAGTGAGAGAACCCATACACCAATCACCTTAAGGTTTTGGGTGAATATGTGGTGTGTCTCTCACAAAGGTGTTGCTCTAGAAAAGAAGTTCCACAATGTTCAATACTCCCTAGTGAAAATCTTCCCCAACAGTGGTATTAAAGCCTTTGGTTCGAGTGAAGAATCGGCTCACTTGTATCGAAAGTATCCCCACAGGTGGTGGGTTGAGTGTCTCGTTGAAGAGTGTCAACAGCGGTACAAGTGTATGTGGATGAAGCTTCCGCTTAATGGGGAGTATTGTGGAAGCATTGTGAATAGACTCAGACTTGAGGGGGAGTGTTAAGTATTAACAAGTGTGAGTGGTGTGGATAATAGTCCCACATTGGATAGAAATATGGTGACTTTACCATTTATAAGTGAGAGAATCCATACATTTATCACCTTAAGGTTTGGGGTGAATATGTGGCGTGTCTCTCACAAAGGTGTTGCTCTAGAACAGAATTTTCGCAATGTTCAATGCTCCCTAGTGAAAATCTCCCCCAACAATGGTATCATGAGCCTTTGGTTCGAGTGAAGGACAGACTTACTTGTATCGAAAGTACTTCCCACAGGTGGTGGTTAGGAGTTAGGAGGTGTCCTGTTGAAGAGTATCAACGGCGGTACAAGGGTGGTGAGTAAGAAACACACAACAAAAACTGCAGTCGCATAGTTGAAGCTTCTGCTTAAGGGAGAGCATTGTAGAAATATTGTGGATAGACTCACACTTGAAGGGGAATGTTAAGTATTAACAAGTGTGAGTTGTGTGGATAATAGTCCCACATTGGATAGGAATGTGGTGACTTGAGCATTTATAAGTGAGAGAACCCATACACCTATCACCTTAAGGTTTTGGGTGAATATGTGGTGTGTCTCTCATAAAGGTGTTGCTCTAAAAAAGAAGTTCCACAATGTTCAATGCCCCCTAGTGAAAATCTCCCTCAACACATATTAGGATACCGAGAATAACATGAAAAATAGAAACAAGTCAATGTTCTTATATCACAAGATATTATATTATATTTTAATATAATGTTTGATGGGATAATAAAATATAATAATTTAATTGTGAATTTATCTATAATATAAGAAAAGTAATTTATAATATAAGAAAAGTAAGTGTTCTGGAAAAGTCATATTTGCCCTCGTCTAAGAATTTGTCACTACATCATTTTAGGGGCATTTTGTGTCTAATTATTACTTTTTCTAACCAAATCACCTTTCCAAATGATAAACTTAGCTATTTCTTTGAAAATGTGTACAACTTTTATGTTCTCAACATGCTAATTGTTTCAAACAAACTAAAAGAAATAAGAATGTTAACTAAATATTGGTCCCAATGTAAAGTACTACCAAGTCTAACTACTGACTTTATCCTCTTGTCATAATCTGATTGTTTTCTTCACAATCTTCCTTGCTCGTCTCTCTCACTTTCTCTATGCGACTCACATTTTGTTTTTGTTCGTCTATCTCTAACCTCTTTTGTGTCTGAAGAATACAAGCTTCTAAAAAAGCTTCATTTTCTTCACCGATTTCGCATCATTGAATGTGAGGTTTGATGTTTTTAGATAAACATGCAACTGCTTTTATGGTTTGTTTTACAATAACATTTTTCTTTGTTCATCTTCTTCATGTTGCTTACATTTTTTAATGGTGTTCAAATTTTTGTCAAGGTAAATGATTTGTTCGTGCTTCTTAGATTTATCTTCATCTCTCACTTTCTCTCTCCGACTCACATATCTTTTTTGCTCGTCTCTCTCTATCCTCTTTTGTCTGAAGAATACAAGCTTCTTAAAAAGCTTCATTTTCTTCACCGATTTCACATCATTGAAGGTGAGGTTTGATGTTTTGAGATGAACATGCAACTTCTTCATGGTTTTTTTTACAATAACATTTTTCTTTGTTCATCTTCTTTATGTTGTTGACATCTTTGAGTTGTGTTCATATTTTTATTAAGGTATATGATTTGTTTATGTATCTTAGATTTTTTTTCGTCTGAGTTTTAAAAAAAATGGTTGTTGATACAAACTGTTTAAGTTAAGTTGTATTTATGAAACTAATGGGATGTTTTTATTTGATATCGTTGTGTTAAAATTTATGATACTATAAACATAAATGTTTCATTATTGAATCATATTGGTAGATGATACTCAGTCGACATCTATGAATGGTGTTCACATTTTTTAAAACTAAAATGATTTGTTCTTTTGCTGAAAAATGCAGGCTAAAAGAAATGGCAAGCCATTTGAAAGGATAACTGATATTAATGACACGAAAGAACGATGGAAGATTACAATAAAAGTTCACCACAAATGGGTTGTAATCTCTAGCAACAAAGAGCACATTGAGCTTATATTTGTTGACGCTAAGGTAAGTGTGAATTGTTTATTTCGATATAACTTCATTTTGATAATGTCTTAAACATAACCTATTATATAATGGATTTGTAGGGCACAGATGTTCATGTCATAGTACCAACAGCGTTGAAAGCAACATTTGATGTTGTTTTGTTGGTTAACAACACGTATATTGTGACGAATTTCATGCCTCAAATAAATGATCTTGTGTTAAAAACCTCGAAATATCCTTTTATTATAAGATTTACCCATGGAACTCGTGTGTCTGATATAAACAAACATCGAATACCTGCAAAAAAGTTAAAGTTGAAGCCGTTTGCGGAAATTATTTCTGGGAACTGGAGGAATGATTTATTAATAGGTAAGTCATTTAACTTAAATAATTTTGAGATTTTAGTTGTAGTTAATAATAATATGTTGTTGACTAACAAAATCTTTTTCGTTAGATGTTATTGGAGTCGTGGAAGAGATTGGCTATACACAGATGAGTGGCGGCAAGAAACAACACGTCAATCTAATTTTAAAAGACCTTGGGTAAGTGTTCTCTATTATCCTAACAGTTTGTTTTTATGCTTTAAGTATTATCCTACTAGTTATATTCATGTTTTGTTTAATCTAATTTTATAACATGTGAAGGAATGAAACTTTGAATTGTACTCTTTGGGAGAAATATGCTTTGAAGTTCATGAGCATTGTGCAAAAGAACACTGAATCTGTTCCTATAATCATATTATTACAATATGCGAAGGTGAAAGCCGAAGGTATAAATAGTCTTCAGATTAGCTTAATTATATTTAGTCAATTAACATTATGCCATACTTAATAAGATTATTTTTAAATAGGGAAGTATCTGCTTTCTGTATCGAACATGTACAACATCACAAATATACTCATTAATGAAGACATACTGGATATAGTTGAATTTCGGAAAAGGTAATATTTTTAATGTACAAGTACTTTCGAAAAACATTGTTCTTTTTTATGGTATTGTTTGGTTTGTAAATCAACCAAAGGACATGATACTGACCATGTTATTCTTTGGTTTGAAAGGCTACCGTAGGACAGCAACATTGGAAGTTCAAGTTAACTATTGTGCACACAATCTCATATGTGGTCACAAAACTCAGTTGGTTCTCAAATCACTTCATATGATAAGTTCATGTCTAATAAATCTTCCTGATGTAAGTATTTTAATGGTTGTGTTTAAATTATAAAATTCATGCAAAAATGTTATTATTTTCTTCCATTTATTCATTAATATCACATGAACCGGATGTCATGGTGTGTAATTATAGCAACCACACAGAAACTGAAAGCAATTGTAAAAGGTTGGTACTACCAGGCATGCTGCAAGTGTCCAAAAGTAGCTAAGGGAGGCGATCCCCCTTATATATGTGTTGATGGCCATTCAACGGAGACAGAGATTTATAAGTGTTACCTTAGCATGAGTTATTTTAATTTCATAAGTTATTTCAAATAACTTTTAAATGATACGTTGTAACGTTATAGGTATAAAATTGAGATTGAAGTTGTTGATAATGGGAGTTTAGCAATTTTGTTTTTTGGGATCGTGAATGTAACGAACTGTTGGAAATATCTACTTTGCAACTCCGCCAAACAATGATTCAGGTTTGCTTATATGGTTGTGGTATTTGCAATTTCCAAGTAATTACTTATGGGATCTATCTTTACATGATTTTAATTTCAAATAGGCTGGTATTGAAAATCCACTTGATTTTCCATTGGACCTTGATAAGTTAATTGGTCATGAATTTGCATTCAAAGTTAAATGGCAACCTAGATGGAAAAATGCAAGTGTAATGGCTGTCAAAGGTGACAAAGAGACAATTGATAAATTACTTGCTCAATGGAAAGTTTCTAAGGTATTTCACAGTTACTTTATCATGTTGTTTGGATTGTGTATATGTGTCTTAATTCAAATGAAAATGTGTTTTTTTCATCAGCCTTCTTCAATTGAAGTTATTGATGAACAAGTTAACCAGGTATTTTATAAACTTGATGATAAGTCTTATGTTTCTTTCGTTGACTAAAATCTATCCCTTATTATGTTATACTCATAACATTTCTATGTTTTTAGATAAGGGAAAGTGTTGATGAGGCAATATTGGCTGAGGAATGGAATATCATAAATGTAATACCAACTTCATAATCCTAATATGCAAATGTTTAGTTTATTATTTATTTACATACACCTTAATGAATTCAATGTGTCTAATGTTGCAGGATTTGGAAATCACCTAAAAATTGAATTCACAACTTTCACCTCCTGTTTCATCTCCAATCATGGTTGAGTTTAGTTTTTTCTTTTGTTATGACATGTAGACTATATGTTATTAGTTGATGGATATATAATGTGGTTCATTTTTGGTTATGTTGAATTATGTTCAGAACTCTAAGACCCTTCAAAAAGCTATGCCAACAACAGCACAACCAGTTACTCCAATTAATCCAAAAGCAAAGGCAATAACACCACCACAAGTTACTTCAATCAATTCTGGTAAAAGGGGTGTAGTACATGCTTCATGCGACTCTACGTCCATTAAGGAACTTGCTGAAGGAGAACAATCTTCAACTAGGCTACGTCACAAGAATGTCACGATTGAGAAGAAATAAGTAATGTTACAATGCAGCATATGTTTTCAATGTGTATCTTTGTTATTTTATTTTGTCTGGAAAATATGCCTTTTGTAATTTACATGCTGGTAGTAGTATGTATGACAAATGAATCTCTCCCTGGAGAAGAACAAAGAATCAAATCCTTAATGATCTAAATCCCCCACTACCTTATTACATAAAGGCGACATATCCTATAATAAAGAAGAAACCCCTTCATGAAGATGAGGCAGGAATGTTTTCCAAGTTCAAGGAGATGCTCAAGAAACTGCAGGTAAGTACCTCTTTCCATGAGGTTTTAGAACTTATGCCTAAATTTGCTAAATTCATAAAGGCACTACTAAAGGGTACCAAGCAAAAAATGGACAAGGCACAAGTAAATATGACTGAAAAAAATGAAAATCATGTGCCTAAAACATTGCCACCTAAGCTAAAAGATCTAGGCAAGTTCTTTATATCTTGTACTATTGGTGGAATGAAGATCCTGTATGCTTTATGTGATCTGAGGTCTAGTATAAACGTGATGCTAGTAGATAAGGTAAAAGAGTGTGACTTAGGGGAAATCATACCGAGAAGTATAACTCTTGATTTAGCTTATTCATTTGTTACTCACCTTGTTGGTGTTATAAAAGACGTGTTAGTACATGTCGATGGCTTAGTCATCCTTGCAGACTTTGTGGTGATTGACATGAAAAATGAGTCAAAAGGGTTAGTGATTATTGGATGACCATTCTTGGAAACCGGGAAGGAAAAAATATATGTGGAGACATGTGAATTGATTTTAAAGTTTAACAAGGAGAAGGTCGTGTTTGATGTATATAAATGGACATCATATGTAGAGGATCTTAAGACATGCTACAAATTAGGAGAAAGAGGTAGTGAAGTTCACAAAAGAATGAAAAAAAGGATTTTTCACCGACGTGGGGGTATCCCTTGCGCCTAATGTGTTTTGATCATGAGTCGTCAAGCTAATGACGGAAAAGAAGTGTTGGATGGGAGGCAACCCATCATTTTTAATAATTTTTTTTGCAGAATTTACTTTTGTTTTATTCAAGACCATCAACGAGATAAATTAGCTACTCAATAATACCTTTTTCATAAAGATCTATATTGTTCTTAATAAACTTTGTCATAGCTATTTTTTTCAGATTTACAAGCTCTAACTTTAACATTGAACACATGATCCAAGAAAAGAAAAAAAGAGGGACTTGACTATGACGAAAGCAACTGATAACTTGAAAGCAAAGGAAAAGAAAGAATCAAAGGACTTATACTCAAACTTTAGATACCTCATCTAGTAAGGTCTGAGCCTAAACAGTTTCCAGTGTTCACTTTTCTTTCTTTTGAGTGTATCCATGCAATTTTATTTTATCTGGTTTGATCTATGTCCAATTAAGTTTTTTAGTTTGAATGACACGCACTAAGGAAAGTTCCTTGTTTATAACTTTGAGTCTTTGTAGCCACCCTGTAGTATTAGGAATATCCTTTTGCTAACCACTTTGAGCCTAAGCCTTTCTTTCGGTGGCGTAGCTGAAGGTGAGAAAAATACACAAGAAGGGGGTTGAATTGTGTTCTCCAATTTGTGTTGCTTCTGAACAGAGTTCAAATTCTAAATAATAGTTCAGACTCTGATAACAAGTTATAGTAGAATAATAACATAAGCAAGTAAATGACAAATGAACACACAAAGATTTATCCTGGCTCCTCTCAAACCAAGAGTAGTTCAGTCCCCTTGCAGCATAAGAGATTTTCCATTATAATTAAACAATTACTACAATTGCTTATGCCCTCGAGCATAAGACTTTTCTTTGCTCAGACCTACAACCTAAGAATTGCCTGCTTTATTAGCACCTTATCAAGACTTCCTGCTTAGATCCTCAGATCCTAAGACTTTCCTGCTTATACCCACAAGTACAAGACTTCCTGCTTTGACTCACAACCTAAGACTTTCATGCTTAGATTCCACGAATCCAAGACTTCCTGCTTAAATCTCACGAATTCAAGACTTCCTGCTCAGACTCACAGCCTAAGACTTTCCTGCTTAGATTCCACAAATCCAAGACTTCCTGCTCAGACTCACAGCCTAAGACTTTCCTGCATAGATTCCACAAATCCAAGACTTCCTGCTTAAATCCCACTGATTCAAGACTTCCTGCTCATACCCTCAAGTACAAGACTTCCTTACTCAGATTCTACGAATCCAAGACTTCCTGCTTAAATCCCACGGATTTAAGACTACCTGCTCAAACTCACAACCTAAGAGTTTCCTGCTTAGACTCCACGAATCTAAGACTTCCTGCTTAAATCCCACGGATTCAAGACTTCCCTGCTTAGATCTACAGTCCAAAACTTCCTTGCTTAATAAAAAATTTGATCAAGGTTTCAATACTCAAGCACATAGCAAGAGAATTACTTGGATCAAGCTTATAGCAAGAGACTTTGATGCTCAAGCACATATCAATAGACTTTCTTTCTAAACTACTAAACAACTTATTTAGCATAATAGACAACAAGGTTTACATGATATACAATCAGAGGTACAGGGAAATAACTATGACAAATATCATAGCACTTAAGATTTCTAAGATATTCATTGTTTAAAAAATCTTAAGGCTTTGTACAATTTATAATAGATAACATAAACTCTACATACTCAATGTTGTTGTTGATCTTATTATTCTTCCATTTTGATAGAAGCATGAAACGTTTCTTTTTCTGCTTGGCCCTCTTTCTTTTTGTTCCTTGTTGATTCTTCAGATTGAATCTTCAGCTAATAGCAGATACAAAAGAATAGTTGTTGGAAGAGATAACTTGCACAAGTGTCTTTGTTACTCCATAGTACTAAGAGATGTTGAAGATAAATACACAAAAATATCTTTATCCATTGTGTAACTTGTTTAACCGTAGCGTCTTCCTTGTGAGTTGTATTATAGATCCATTGAGAGTGGATATCTGTAAATCATGTCAACTCTCCTTGATCCATGTGAACATAGACTCTAGCTGACAAATTGATTTGACAATGTAGCTTGCTTTATGCAGTACGTATCACTTAGCTTTGTCTATGGTTTTGAATGATCACCAGAAGTTGATACATCCAATAAGTGTAGATATAACATATTTCTCTTCTGATGCTGATACATTCAGCTTCAGAGTCTGCACAATCCTAAATCATCAAACTTCACTTAAGAATGTTCTTCAGTTCTGAACCATCAGAAGCCAAGAACTCAGCTTCTCTCAAATGCGTTCTCTTAACAAATTCTTAGTAGATTCTCTTTAAGTTTTGGAACCTGCATACTTAGAACACATATTAGATAACACCATTGTTCTTTCAATACTTTGATATCATCAAAACCTAAAAGAAAAAAAGTCATGAGCAAATCTTGTTTTAATAGTAGCTTACACCTCTTAGCCATTTGACTTGAAAGATTCTTTCTTTCCACATCTCTTTGGAGTTTGGTAGAATTTTAGCTCTTACAGTTGAATGAAAAAGATTAAGTTTGGGGTTGCTCTTGGAAGTGAGCAAAGTTCTAAGTTTGGGGTTGGGGTACTAGAGTTAATTAGTCAAAAAAAGTGAGCAAATCTCTAATACCTTTAAGAAGGAACAAAGGGGTATGAATATAGAAGGAGAACTAGGCACCTAACTCCCAAAGTTTAAACCTACTTTCCTAAAAATATCCTACCCGAACATAAGCCAAGTTACTACCTGAAAAGACCTCTTATGTGTGTGTTATGATTTCTATGATGAACAATATTAGAACATGATCAAGCTAAGTATAATTTATTTTACATGTTGATTGAGTGATAACCCAATCCATTAAGCGAGTAAAAGTGAGCTGAGAGACAGGTTGAATACTCGTCAATGTTTGAGAACATTTTCTAAATTTGCCAGATGGAAATTGGAAGCTGGAACAATGGTCAGGTAACGAAAAAATATATGGTGATGTTCAAACATTATTGTACGACTTGTTGTCTGTTGAAATGTGTAGTTACAGGTGAGTTGCTTGAGGACAAGCAAAGATTCAAGTTTAGGGTTGTGATGAGAGTCTGTCATTGCATGAAATTAGGTGAAGAATCGGAGAAAAAAAAGCGAAAGATGAGCCAAATGGAAGAAGAAAGACCAAAGAATGAGTGAAAAATAGCCAAGTATGGAAGAATGGGACTAAGTGGAAATTCTGGTGAAAAAGGGTTATTTTTTAACGCAGCTAATTGAATAATCACGTTTGCCATCACCCACCATGGCATGCACGATAAGGATGAATAAAGTGCATTACGCATGCAATGCATATATAATGCGCGCGATAGGAATTTTTTTGGGCTTTTCTGACGCTATCTGAGTGCTTTTTAAGAGGATTTTAAGCAATTTGACAAGGGTTACCAAATTTGAAGATTAAAGCACGAATTAGATCGCACACTGAGTGATTTTTAGAGCATCTGAAGCCATTGAAGGTCATCTCTTCAAGGGACTTCTTATGTTATTTTTGTATATCAATTGTGGTTTTTTTTAATTTCACTGTGAGTAACTAAATTATTCTATGTTAGGTTATGTTATGATGAACCTATTTCTACATTGTTGGATTCTATGTTGATTTGACCATTGTATGAACCTATTGATCTATAATCTTATTCAATTGTTTCTTGTTTGTAATGATTTTTATTTGAGATACTCTGTTAATCTGATATTGGACACATAGGGATTACGGACCCTTAGCCTATGTGTTAGACCTAAGGAAAGTGTTCTACTTACACTGGTCGACTAGGGATATGAGACCCCAAGTAGTGACATAGATTAACATTCTATACATTGACTAACCCTGCTTACGCTGGAGGACTAGGGATAGGAAGCTCTGAGTAGTGGTTAGTGAGCTATTTCGTGAGGGATCGACTATAACAATTTTGTTAATTCACCGTGAGATTATAGTGATTAGATCATTCATACAGGGCATAAAACATCAATAATAGAGGAATAGGGGATTTTACAACACAACCTGGCCACTTTCGTGACATTGTTTACTCATTTATTTACTTTTCTCAATGAAACTTGAAACCCCTCATTTACTTTTTTCTTTTATATTGCACAAATATTGTCTTGTTCAAACACAGTCCCTGTGGATTCGATCTTTTACTACTGTGACACTATCGGTACACTTGCTAAGAAGTCATTGTAATCCTTGTAGACAATATTCCATATTAGTCCTCTAAGTTATATAAACTTCAAGGAATAGATAAAGGTAATGAACATAGCATGGCGGCTTACATCCGATCATAATAGAGCATAAAAAAAGATGCAGTCATGCTAATTAAAGATCACAACAGATATGGAAAACCACATTACATAGCATAACAAACGAAAAGGTGCTTACTCCCTCTATATGTCTCAAAGGGACAAAAATAGGTGACTTATCGGGCCCACAAGGTCGTATAAACCATGAAATGAGATATTCAGCTCACATAGAGGCAATAAGCGTCACCAAATAATATGAAATCCATCCCACACAGAGGCAGTGACTAAAAGAGAACAGATTATTCGGTCATATAAATGATATACAACATCATAATCATTAGAACAAACCATCAAAAGAACAAAACAAACATATCTCAGAGTCACACATAATATTACTAGAATGAGGGAATAAGGCCATCACCAGAGCCACTCTTATACTCAATATTTTCATCTTCATCACTACTTGTTGGGTCATTATCCACACACAATGTCTCACCATTGTTATCAACATTGTTCTCAACATCGTGCACATCAGCTTGAGAAGATTATGCACCATTAGTATTTGGATTTAACATTTGAATAAGCCCTTCAAACACACCTTTTTGGTAGTGAAAGTAAATATTATTTCCTGTAAGGCCTTAGATTCATGCATGAGAACTTTGAGAATATGACTTCTTATCGACCCAGAAATGGGAGAGAAATTAATCATATTTCACCAAAAGCTAGATTAGACTCATCAATATTTGTAATATTAGGAAGAACAATGTTTATGACATGTTTCCCAAAAAAGCAGTTTATAACTAAAGTTCATTAGACTAAGAGAAACACCTATTTTATCTTCAGTAGACATAATTTCATTTTTTTGATTAATCAAAATTTCAAATATCAAGGAAGGAAAGCCAACAGGAAGTTTAATAGCATTGGACTCTACAAGCATAACAACTTTTTTAAACACATACTCCCCAAAGTCAAATGCAACCCTAGTTCCTATTACATATAGCAAGCTAGCAAGGTAATGGGTAATACCTAAACCATGATTGGAGGGTGCCCAATTGGTAACAGTGATCTTGTACAGGATAGCATATTTAATGTTTAAGTTGGAGGCAGTCAGTAAACCTTTGTATGGTCAATCGTCATAGATGTTTCATGTTATCCCTTAAGCACACACATTCAACAAAGGAACACGGTCAACACTAATAATTTTTCCTCTTCCTAGGTATTTACTAAGGGTTAACAGGTATTTTCCCCCCTTTCATATGGGCGAACAATGAAAAAAACCGTAAAAAAAAGTTTGGATTCCATCCTCAACATATGAAGATTTCGTACTTTTGGTCCTTCATTAAACCTAGTCAACATAATCTATGATGTGGCATGAACATTCTGTAATATTTTATTATTTTTCAATTAAAATAAAAGTCAGGTGGCATTTGTTTGTGGTTAAAAAGTTTTTTTTTCCAAATATCCCTAATTGACCCATAGTAAAATCACTAATTTACCCTAATCAAAGATTTACAGTGTGAATAAAGAAACCATAATTGAGCATCATCCTCCCCAAAACGTAAAAGTGAGAAAAGGAACATTCTACCTCCATTTTCACCCATACATTTGAAACCCTAAAATCTCAGTCATTGAACCTTATAACATTTTCACACCTTCAATCTCAATCCAAGTTCCTCGTAATCAAATTTCATCCAAGGTAGATCCATTATTTGTCATTTTCGTAGTTGTTAGAATGACATTTTTGTTTCTCTGAAGAATTCGTTGAAGGTTTCAAAAAGGTACGATTTTTTAAACTGTCATTTACTGTTGTGGTCCCAAACTTTCCTTTACTTTATTGTCGTCCTAAACTTTCATTTAAAACTGTGAAACTTAGGTTTTTACCATGGGGTAAATTTAAGAGTTATGTGAGATTACATTGTGTAAGTTAAGTGTTTTAATTATTGATTATGTCTTTAATTTCATAAATGGGCCTATTCAATGTCATTTTTCTTCACGGGGGCCACTTTGTGCATGAAAAGTTCATGTTTTATAGAGGTAGAAATAAAACCATCGTTCAAGGCCAAGATCCAGATATGTCGAGTTACTTTAAGTTTGTTAGCTTAGTTAGAGATTGGAGTTATGGTGGATTTAGACTATGTAGACTTGATAATAAGGTCTTTTTTAGTGGACAATGGCTTCCAACTTGGAGTATGGGTGAGATATGGCAGGTTCATCACCCATATAATTGCCTGCAATTTGTAGTAGATATTGGGAAAAAAACATGTTTGTGTTGTTTTTAGGATCTAGTGGGAATACCTTGTAGGCATGTTGTTTTTGCTATGAATTATCAAAGTTTGAATCCATAGTTATAAGTGGATGCATGTTACATGAGAGAGGCATATCAAATATGCTATGAAAATAATGTGAGTCCCATCAATGGTATGGACATGTGGCCAAATGTGGGTGTTGAAGACATGTTACCACCAAAGTATAAGAAAGGACTAGGTAGGCCTAAGAAGTTAAAGTTTAGATAGCATGACGAAATAGGATCAAGGATGAGGAGGCTTGGTGTAGCTTATAGATGCACCAAGTGTGATCAATTTGGTCATAATTCAAGGAAATGCAAAAGCAATGAACAAGACCTAAATGCATTGAAAAGAAACGTAACTTATCATTATGTATTTGATGATTACATTGTGTATTAACTAATTGCATTATGTATTAACAGGAAGCCTTGCATATTTTTTAGAGAAAAACCTCAAGAACCAAGCCTGGAATGACCCAGAATTAAATGCAGCTATTGAAGAAATGATGAACTTATATGATGATTAACCTTCCTAAGATCAACAATCCCAAGTACGCAATCTAATGTCAGTTCCTAAACCCATAACATCAAAGAAAACAATGCCAAAGAAGACAAAGGTTGCAGAAAAGAAACCCATGACACCTAAGAGAACTAGTAATAGGTTGAAGACAATATGGAGGTTTAGGAACAATGTTGGCGCAAGATTAAGTGCATCTGCACCATTAGAAGTTGATAACATAGTTGAAGAATCTTCAGGTCCTTCCAATCAAGATCCCGAGTTAAGTTCTTGCGTGAGCAAAATGAAGTCATGGGAAGATATTTCTAGGTAAATGTCCCAGTGATGGTCCTAATTTATGTTTGTTATTTTGTTAGATTATTATGTTGTAAGGCACAAGTGTGTCTATTTTGGAACAGCCTGTATTGCACCAAGTGTACCGTTTTAGAACATCTTGTATTGCACCAAAGTGTGCCTTTTTGTAACAACTTGTATTGCACCAAGTGAATTCTTAACTTAGTTAATTATAAATGCTTATTGTCTAATGCTTTCAGTCAAAGTTTCTATCAAATCTAGTGAATAATTCCTAAGTGGCATGTATGAGAAATATGCATAATGCCCAACTGGCTTGCATGATACACCTACATAATGCCCGACTGGCCTGTATGGTGCATCTGTATGATGCACTTGTATGATGCACAACTTTATAATACTAATAAATTGAACCATCATAAATTGGAAACATATTGTATGGTGAAACCTGCATAATGCTCAACTTTACAACTTTACAACAATTTAAAACTAATTTGAAAACAACCAAAATCCTTAACCATCAAAATTTAAACTAGATCATAAACTTCATTTTCATTCATCAAAATTATAATTACAATACACATAAACTTCCATTGTTGAATACATTTTACGTTGTTCCTAAACCTAGAAGAAAATACAACCAAAAACATAGAACTACTATTATGAGTAACTTCATATTCTTCCTTATGCTGTCAATAATTATCTTCATCTCTTCAATCTCCTTTGAGTAGATCTTAGAATCAAGATCCTATCTGAATTCTTTCCCAAAATCCTTGCCAAATTTCTTCAAATGCTCTATCATCGTGTCACGCCTAGTGCATCCATATTCATGTTTCAGATTTATTTTTCTTTCATTTACTCCAAATTGAAGGATAATAGGTAGAAATAAAAAATAATAACAAAACGAAAAAATATCAGATATCTAACCCCCATTACTTGCACTTCCACTATATTCTCACTAGGTTTGCACTGGACTTTGAAACAAACAACTTTATAGAGAGATCATGTCCATATTTGGGAGTGATTCTTCCATTTGAAAATATGCTTGAGTTTGAGGTTGCTGCCATTTTCATGAAACTGGAACAGAGAGAAAGAGTGGTACCAGAAGAAGACAAAGCTGGAACACGAAACCTATGTTGGGTGAGAGGTGATGAATAATTGGCACTAAAAAAACGATTATGATGGGGGAGAGTTGATGAACGAGTGGTATCAAAAGAAAATAATGAATATGATGCTTCAATTAGGGTTTCTTTATTCACACAGTAAATCTTTGATTAGGGTAAATTAGTGATTTTATTGTGGGTCAATTAGGGTTATTTGAAAAAAAAAATTAACCACAAACAAATACCACCGGGCTTTTATTTTAATTGAAAAATAATAAAATATTATAGATTATCAAAGGTTCTGCTGACTAAGTTTAATGAAGGTCCAAAAGTAAGGAATATTCATATGTTGAACTTGGAATCTATTTTTTTTACAGGGGAGTTTTTCAAAGCTCGCCCATATGGCAGGGGGTAAATACCTATTAACTCATTCATTAATGATGGTAGGAGAGAAACCAAAGTAGTGTCCATGAACATGAACTTTTTTGTAATCATTGTGCCCAGCATCATTGAAACCTTTGGGAAGGTTTATAATAAACTCTTTCACCAATCTTGGATAGAAGAGGCCAACATTGACCACAATCTTTAGAACCTGTGCATCACCGAACAACTCCACTTTTTTCAAAACACATATTGGCATCTTTAGATAACTCTCTCTCATGGCTATGCGTCTATGGAAGACATATTTCCATTTTAAAAAAGTATCTTCATAGTGAAATGAGACTTTGTCTAATGGAACAACAAGGACATTTTGCGGCAACTTGTTTTCACACATTACTCTCTTACTTCTTTTTGCAAAAGGTTCCAAAATGACATTTGAAATTTCTACAACATCATCTTCGACAACATAATTTTTAGAAGCTTTCTTTCTTTTTAATGCAACATTGTTCTCTTATGGAGTGGTATTTTTCTTAACTACAACTTTCTTCCCTTTTTCCAGCAGATTGCTTATTCTTCAAAACTTATGGATTTTTCTTGGTACTTCTTTTTGCTTGACAAAACAAACTTTTTAATGGGGGTGGAATTTTTGGGTTTTAAAACAGATATTCCCTTTACAACTGACCTCATGGACTTTTAAGGAGTCATCTAAGAAGGTACAACTTCTCCAGCAGCACTAATATCTTCTTCAACATCATCAATGACATTGTCATTGTCATTGAAATTAGGACTTAAATTATTATGATAATCATAACTTACATATTCTTTAGAATCAATTGGATCTTCAAGAAGGTCATTGACATCCTTCTCCACATTATTCTGATAACTAAAAACTTTAGGCATATCATTTTCCAACATGTTTTCATCATTGTTATTAACACCATCAGTGACATCCTTATTAGTTGTCACATCAATTAACTAAATGACATCTAAAATGTCATTGACATATTTAATCACATCCTTACCAGGATCCTCCTTACTTCCTTCAACATCATATGCAACCTGGTTATATTCTTCCTCATCTTTCTCACTTCCTTCAGGATCATCAGTAGCTTCTTTTGACATATTTGGATCAACATATTCTTCTGACACACTTTGTTTAGTTTGAGGAAATTTATGCCCATTATTACTAACAAATTTACTGACATCTTTGGCATCGTCTTGAATGGCTTCTAACTCATCCTCACTAGAACTTTCATCATCTATCATAACCTCATACATGTTCGTGTTGACATCATAGGCAACATTTTTATAAATGAAATTAGGGACAACTTCAATAAAGGTTTTATGCAGGGGTTTGTTCGAACCAATATCATCACTTAGGAGTTATTCAATGATATTCTCACTTATGGATCTTCACGTGCATTTAGGGTTTCTATAGTTCGGGTTATGTTATCAGACTCTTCGTTCACAGTTTTTTTTGTTTCAACAGTAGGTTTCAAAACTACAAGAACCTCTTTTGGAGCAGAAAGATTGAATGGTAAAGTAGGTTTAGAGGTCTTACCTTCATCCCTATTGAGGTGACCAACTCTAAGAGAAAACACTTTCAATGGGACATTACAAGGATGGATCTTGGCTTTAGCTTGAGGGGGAGTAGAATATTTGGTGGCTTTGGTTTCCTTTGTTGTAGAGACAGTTTATGGCCCTTTGCTAGTTAGATCGATCACGTAAGGGGAACACGATCGCTCAACTTCTTTAGTTTCATTCTTTTTCAACTCCTTAAGATATTCAATAGAGGAAGGATCTCTGGTCGGACCATCATCCACTTCACCAATCATAATTCCTTTCAAGCGAACCCCGTGAGTGTTGACATTAACATCGTCTCGTTTTGACATTTTCTTAATCTTCTTTACCATTTTCTTCTCCTTATTAGATGTGTTGGTTCCATGCATGGTACCCATCATGTTTACAAGAAAGTTAATATAAAAGTGAACAACTTGGGAGAGAGAGAGAGAGAGAGAGATTTTAAGGAAGATGAATATTGTGCTAGAGGAGTGTGAAGATGACTGGTTTATACCTGAGTGAATCGCACACTCAAAGATAACACAGAGTCACCACAAAACTTTATTTAGTCCCAAAGGACAGGGAAAATATCGATAAAACCTAAGGGGAAGAGAAACGGGAACGGGGGTCGGTTATGCGAAAGGAAGGTACTAGCACCTTACGCATTCGTCGTACTCGACGGGAACCATTTCGCTTGCTTCTAGGCTTGGATGGGTTATCTATCTAAAGGCTTCTAGCTAAAAGAAGAGGAGAGAGAGAGAGAGAGAAATGAGAAAAAAGAAAGAAAGGAATGAGAGTGCTCGCGCAGGATTAGGGTCCTCGTGCCTACGTACCCTCATAGTGCAATGAGGAAATCAGAGCGCCGTAGTTCCGAGGAACCAGGGAAAAGAAAGGAGAAAGAAAGAAGGGTGGAAGTGTGTTCGTCAAGATCATCGCGATCTCGTGCCTACGTATCTGACATTCGAACGAATGCAGAATCAGAGCTTCCGTAGTTCGTGGAACTAGGCGGAAAAGGAAAAGGAAAGTGGTGTCAAAACCCAGAGCAAAAGAAGGTGAGAAAAAGATCTGCTGGGGATGCAAAAGAAATGGTGTCATAACCAAGAAAGGAGTGCAAAGGAAAAGACAGTAACTGTGTTGAGGATAACGTGCAAGAATGGTGTCGAAACTAAGAAAATAAGGGAATAAAAGGTATAGAAGGGACTCCCCTGGGGAAGTAAGAGAACCAAGGGTTGTGCTGGGGACCAGAAGGTACCTACCCTACTGGAGAACAAAAATAGGTGATAGTGTCGAAACCAACAGAAAAGGGGTTCGATGTAGCAACTGACTGGCAGTGGTTAACCGAAGAGAGAGAGTAAGACTCTATGGGGAAAAGGTTTTAACAGATAGACTGTGATCAACCAAAAGGACGGGTGTAGAATTGAATGAAGGTTGTAACCCAAAGGACGGGTGTGGAACCAAGCAACGGTTGTGACCCAAAGGATGTTGGTACTGATCGAACAAACGGTACCTGACCAATGAACAGGTTATTAGAACCAAAAGAAGGTTATTAACCCAAGGGTGCAAGTATTCGAACCAAGAAAAGGTTGCTAACTGCTGGGGATTCGGTTTTAACAGAAGAACTGTGATTAACCAAAAAGGTAATGAGTGATTAACCAAGAAGAGGTGATTAACTCAAAAGGCTCAGTATTTTAACAGACAGACTGTGGTTAACTGAAAAATGGGTGATTAACCAAGAGAAGGTGATTAACCCGAAAGGCTCAGTATTTTAACAGGCAGACTGTGGTTAATTAAGAGGACGCGCAAATGGTGTTTTAACTGACAGGCAGTGGTTAACCAAACAAAGGGAGAAGAACCAAGAGAAAGTTGCGAACTCCGCAGGGGTTTCGGTGTTTAACAGGAAGACCGTGTTCAATCGAAGGAAAATGAATGAGACTCTTCTGGGGAATTAAGAAGCAAAGATTGATCGCAAGACGAGAATAGTGTATTGAAACAAAGAGAGTTTACTACCAAAAGGGGCAATGATCTTAACCAAGAAGAGTGATGATTGATCAAAAGGGAGAGATTGAAAGAGATAGGAGTGATCAAGGATTAACTCGACTGGGGAGAAATTACACTACCGCCTGGATATAGAGGTGACTAAGCCAAGCACAGGGTCATTCGTCCCTTACCTGAAGTAGTCAGAATGAGAGTAGGAATTCTCCCTTCTCACTCTTTCTCTAACACACAGTGTGTAGTGCAGAAGTTAAAACGGACAGCACAACAACTCCAAGTTGTACAGTGCTCCCGCGTGTTGTGAAATGGACAGCGTAACAGCTTCAGTTTGTACAATGCTCCCGCATGTTGTGAAATGGACAGCATAAAAGCTTCAGGTTGTACAATGCTCTCGCGTGTTGTGAAATGGACAGCGTAACAGCTTCAGTTTGTACAATGTCCAATGCAGTGCGTAGTGCGAAACTCCAACTCCGCGGGGGATCCAGAAAAAGAAGCTCTAAAGAGATCCTAAGGAGAGGGAAGGGGAATATCAACTAATCGAAACATGGTTTCGATCAATTAATCAAAGGGAAACGCTATGCTAACAATTTTCCAAAGAGAGTGGAAAATCATTAAAGCAAAAGGTGTGAATAATTGATTATACAAAATTAAATTTGCTCAAATCAAGAACAAACTTAATGCAAAGCAAGAAATGAAATGCCAAACAATACCAAAGGATAATTAGTATGCATTGCAAAATAGGTTAACAAGTGATCAAATGGAATGCAAGATGTTTATGAACAAACATTGTCAAAGTTGCAAATAATCGATAAATGAAAAACTGAGCATCGAAAGTTGACAAGCATGCTTCAAACAAAAGTTAAACAGCGCTTAAAACATCCACAAATATCAAGCATATTGAGTCATGGAAGTTAGAGGAAGAAAGGATGTCAAACAATCTTGAAAAAACTCAAAAATGACCATTCTGTACAGTGTTAACCGGTTACTCACCACAGGGTAACCGGTTACTTGCTTGAAAAACTGCGTTTCTTGGTGAAAAATACACTGAGTAACCGGTTACTCACCACATGGTAACCGGTTACCACTGTGACAGTGGCAAAAATAACAGCAAAAACAGCTTTTCAAAAGTGATTTTCAGCACTTAATCACTTACACCAACCACCACTTGCTAGGGTACGAATTTGTGCACGAAAATTACATCATGTAAGAGCAATTAAACACAAATTACAAGTATTAATCATGGAGATCAAAGATCAAGCAATTGCATGGCAAATCAAACCAAAAACGATCGCAATTACATCGTAAATGCGCGGAAACGAACGAAACAGAGAGTAGAGTGAGATCCACCAACCTACAAGGTTGAGATGTGCCTTGGTAATTGCCGCAAAGGATTCTTGATGCAGAAAATCAAAGAAAACCAGAGGAATCTTCAATTTGTTGAATAAACGTATCGAACCCGAACAAAATGCGACGAAAACTCCGAAATGAGAATTATCACCGAAGAATCTTGAAATGATCACTTGAGATGAATCCAAAAGCTTATAAAACTCCAGAAATCTAAGTATAATAGCAAGATGATGAAGGTTAAGCTCAAGAAATAATCACTTTTGATGTAAAAGTGATTATCCTTTGATGTAGAAATTGAGCTTTGGTGAGGTTTTGGAAGAGAATTGAGATGAAGATGAAGATGTAGCACAAAAAATCAGAGAGAATGTGAGAGAATTGAGAGTGAAGAAAGTGTGAATTTGTGTGAATGATTGTGGGGTTTGTGAAATGGTGAGGCTTTGTTTATATAGATTTTAGCTTTGGAGTGTGAGAGGTTTGGAATTTGGTTTGGACTTAGCTTTGGGTGGTTTGGAACTAGGCTAGGAGTTAGTTAGGCTTGACTCACTGAGTCAAGCGGTTAACTCGGTTAGTTAGAACCAACTCGGTAACAATCCCAATGTGAGCTCCAATATCCAAAGGTCCACATACTTGGAAATCAAGGAACATGGTGCACTTAATTTAGAGTGAAGCATTGGAATAAATGCACTTGGAATGTCTTGGATAGTCTTGAAATGTCTAGGGATGTCTAGAATACTCCACATGTTGCTAGAACACTGTAGAACCCAAAGACCAAAGAGTGTACACAACTGATGTCCCAAAAATACAGCAGGAACTACAACTTTGTACAGAGTAACCGGTTACTCACCACAGGGTAATCGGTTACTTCAGCCAATTTTGCCCAAATTTGCTTGGGAAATGATATTGAAGTCCCGGTTTCGATTTTCCACCTTTTGTTTTGATGAGTAAACATGGAAACCTCTATTTTGAGTTTGATTTGATGATGTAATAACTTCGTGAGGATGCGATTAATCGGGCAAAAAAATCTGAAAATCCTGCAACGAGAAACACATAGAGAAAAATGCGGATGCATATGCCAGCGATGCGAATGTTTGTACTTATGCAAAAAAGCAAAAGAGGGAGGTCAAATTTCGGGTTACGACAGCTGCCACTATCTAATCCTCTTGGACATGAATGTATGAATTACGCTAGCTTTTCAATTATTCGAGGTAGAAGAGGATTAAATAAAAGAGTAGCTCAAAAATTTGGCCGACGGCGACAAGAGAAGAGTTTTGTTTTGAGGGTTGATAAGTGCGAAGTTTGGCTGAATATCTGCTGAGGGATGAATCAAGCCAAAAGAGAGGGAGTATGCTTGATGTATATGTTATGTATGGATTCCATATGATGCTTGATATCATGCAATGCAAAAGTGAAGGTTAAGGTGATGCACGGTGAGTTAGGCAGAGATTGTATCAAAACGATCTCGGCATCCTTGGTCAGGGACAAAACCCATAGATGAAGACCAAGCCTGTTGGGGAAAGGACCTCCAAGGGTGATAACTCCACTGCGGCGAACCCAACAAATGGTGAAGACTCTGCTGGGGAAGAAACTGAGAAGTCTCAAATCTCCAGACCATCATCATCGATACTTCAGGGGATAAGAGAATCAGGTCAACCCTTCCATCATGACTTACCATGCCTGGGAATGAAATCAGAAAACACCGATTCCTAAGTTGTCACTGACTCTGTTGCAAGGAATTCACAAGGCTCGGAGGATCTTCTCTGCTTGGAGAAGACGAAGAACCAAATCGTACAGCTGTGGGCTCGTGTCAAACTTCCCTGTTGCGGATGATGCACGACCCGTGCTGGGGAAAATAACAAACTTGTCTCTTCTCGGGGTACATCATGACAACTTTGCTGGAGACATTATGGATCTGTTGGGGAAATGAAAGGTAATCAACCCTTCCTGAGAACCACAAATGGCGATTGCTGGGGAACTGATGACTCTGCTGAGGAGCTGCTGAGGAAACAACAACTTCTTCAAAGAACCATCACGCTACCGGCCGGCGTTAGGCTTACCAATGGCCATTACTGATTATGCTGCAGGAATTACCATTAACGTATGCAATGCATAATGCTTTCTCGATTGATTTAGCTTTATATTGTTCTCAACATTTTATAGTATTATGTGATCACAAATAATTGTTTATTTTGCAAACAAAATACTAGAATGAAAACAATTGAGATAACAAATGATGCATTTTATTGAATGTGAAAATTTTGTACATAAGATGTGTACAAGGATGCAAAAATCCTGGATGAGGAAATTTTCAATAGAATTGAAAAACAAGCGTAAATGGAAAAGGGAAATCATGCTTTGCATTGATTACAACATTGGCTACCATCCACGGTAAGTCTAGGTTCCAACGCCTTGCACCAGTTGATGATGATTTGACTGCTCGGTTACCGTCTGAGGTCTAGCTATGACGAAAAGAGGCTCAAGAGTTCACAGTCAATGCCTTTATCCCTAATTTTTGCCTGGACATGTTTTTTTCATTTTTTTTCATCCACCAGGATACCCATTTTTGCCTAAGTCGCCCTTTCGGGTTTTCAACTTAGCGGACTGTTATTGTTCCATTGTCCCTAACTTTTGCATGGGCATCCCCCTCTTTTTTTTGGTCCATCAGGACGTCCATTTTTTATTGTATCGGAATTCACGGCCGATGGCAACTCCTCCCCATCCATGGTGGCGAGGATCAGGGCTCCGCCTGAGAAGGCCTTCTTGACAATGAAAGGTCCTTCATAATTGGGAGTCCACTTGCCTCATGGATCCGAGTGAACAGGTGAATATCTCTTGAGCACGAGTTCACCTTCACAGAATGTTCGAGGGAGAACTTTCTTGTCAAAAACTCGCTTGAGGCGTCTCTGATACAATTGACCATGGCAAACAGCTGTAAGGCACTTCTCTTCGATGAGATTCATGTGGTCATATCTAGATTGAACCCATTTAGCTTCATCAAGACCTGCTTCCATGATGACTCTGAGCGAAGGAATTTCGACTTCAATGGGTAGAACTGCCTCCATACCATACACAAGTGAATACGGAGTTGTCCCAGTAGAAGTGCGAACTGAAGTTCTATAGCCATACAGTGAAAAAGGAAGCATTTCATGCCAATCCTTGTATGTCTTGACCATTTTCTGGACAATCCTCTTAATTTTTTTATTTGCTGCTTCAAAGGCGTCATTCATCTTGGGCTGATATGGTGAAGAGTTGTGGTGCTCGATCTTAAATTCTTGACACAACTCCTTCATCATCTTATTGTTCAGGTTACTTGCATTGTCTGTGATAATGTTGCTAGGAATGCCATAGCAATAGATTATCTCTTTCTTGATAAATCTGGCAACCACTTGTCGTGTAACGTTTGCGTAAGAAGCATCTTCAACCCACTTGGTGAAATAGTCGATAGCAACTAGAATGAATCGATAACCATTGGAAGCCTTCGGTTCGATCATTCCAATCATATCTATACCCCACATAGAGAATGGCCAAGGCGAAGTCAAAACATTCAATAGAGTTGGAGGCACATGGATCTTGTCTCCGTAGATTTGGCACTTGTGACATCTTTTGGCAAAGTTGTAACAATCTACCTCCATTGTTGTCCAGTAATACCCAGCCCGAAGGATCTTCTTGGCCATAGCAGGACCTTTAGCATGTACACCCTCGCAACCCTCGTGTATGGACCTTATGATCGTGTTTGCTTCGTGTCTATCCACGCATCTGAGCAACACAGAATCATAATTCCTCTTGTACAGTACACCGCCACTTAAGAAGAATTTGGCGCAAAGCCGCCTAAGAGCCTTCTTGTCAGTGATAGTAATACCCTCAGGATATTCCTGTTTTTCCAGATATCTCTTAATATCGTAGAACCAAGGCTTATCATCAGACTCATCCTCGATTGCTAAACAGTGTGCTGGCTCGTTAAAGTGATCAATGCGGATATGAGGAGCTTCATTCTTCCACTTGACCTTGAACATGGATGCTAAAGTGGCAAGTGCATCAGCTAGTTGATTTTCCTCTCTGGGGATATAATGAAAGGAAATCTTATCAAAGTAAGGAATCAACTTCGTAATGTGTTGTTGGTACGGAACCAGCTTGGAATCCCGAGTCACAAAGTTCCCTCTGACTTGACCGATGACCAAGGCAGAATCTCCATAGACCTCAAGAATCTTGATTCTCATGTCAATAGCCGCTTCAATAATGTAGATACATGCTTTGTATTCAGCCATATTATTGGTGCATGCAAAGCATAATCTGGCAGCGAAGGGAAGATGAAAACCTATTGGAGAGATGAGGATAGCACCGATTCCACGACCTCTAGAATTGGAGGCACCATCGAACACGAGCGTCCATCGCGCTCCTGGTTCGGGTCCTATGTCAGGGTCTGGAGTCTCATAATCTATGATAAATAGAACATCCTCATCGGGAAAGTCAAACTTCATTTGTTGATAACCCTCTACAGGTTGATGAGCAAGGTAGTCAGACAAGACGCTCCCTTTTATTGCTTTCTGGGTAACATGTTGGATATCATACTCAGTTAACAGCATCTGCCACCGAGCAATCCTTCCAGAGACAGCAGGCTTTTCAAATATGTACTTTATCGGATCCATTTTGGATATCAACAAAGTAGTATGGCAAATCATGTATTGTCGTAGGCGTCGAGCTGCCCAGACCAGAGCACAACAAGTTTTCTCTAAGAGTGAGTATCTGGTCTCACAATCAGTGAACTTCTTGCTCAGATAGTAAATTGCATGTTCTTTTCTGCCAGTATCGTCATGTTGACCCAATACACATCCCATTGATTCATCGAGAACGGTGAGATACATAATTAAAGGCCTACCAGGAACCAGCAGTACTAAGATCGGTGGTTCTTGCAAGTATTGTTTTATTTTGTCAAATGCTTCCTGACAATCATTGTTCCATTCAACCGATTGATTTTTTCTTAGTAATTTGAACATCGATTCACAGGTAGCTGTCAAGTGGGAAATGAACCTTGAGATGTAATTAATTCTGCCCAGAAAGCCTCTTACTTCTTTTTCTATTTTGGGAGGCGCATGTTCTGAATTGCCCTAACCTTGTCAGGATCAACTTCAATGCCTTTCTGACTCACAATAAAGCCCAACAGTTTACCAGATCGAACTCCGAAGGTGCACTTCGCAGGATTCAACCGTAGTCTAAACTTCTGGAGTCTATCAAACAGTTTCTTCAGATGAACCAGGTGATCATCTTCAGTTTTGGACTTGGCAATCATATCGTCCACGTAAACCTCAATCTCTTTATGAATCATATCATGAAAGAGGGTTGTCATGGTACGTTGGTATATTGCCCCTGCATTCTTCAGACCGAATGGCATGACTTTGTAACAATATGTACCCCATGGTGTAATGAAGGTAGTCTTCTCCATATCAGCTGAGGACATTTTGATCTGATTATATCCTGAAAACCCGTCCATGAACGAAAAGACAGAGAACTGTGCCATGTTGTCAACCAAGACATCAATATGAGGCAAGGGGAAATCATCTTTCGGGCTTGCCTTGTTGAGATCTCGATAATCCACACACATTCTGACTTTCTCGTCTTTCTTTGGAACTGGGACGATGTTGGCAATCCATTCAGGATACTCGGAAGTGGCGAGGAACCCATCATCAAACCCTTTCTTTACCTCCTATCTGATTTTAAGTACCATGTCGGGTCTAGTCTTCCTGAGTTTCTGTTTGACAGGAGGACATCCGGGCTTGAGTGGCAAGTGATGTTCAACGATGTTGGTATCCAACCCAGACATATCTTGATAGGACCAGGTGAAGATATCAACATACTCTTTCAATAACTTGACCAAATCAGAGTGTACATGCTTAGTAAGAGATGCGCCAACCTTGACTTCTCTTCTGACCTCATCAGCACCAAAATTGACCACTTCTACTGGCTCTTTGTGCGGCTGAATCTCTCTATGACCGTGCTCAAGGAGCCTTGCTAGTTCAGCCGGTAATTCATAATCTTCCTCACCATCTTCTTCGGCTTGGTTAATTGGAATTCCAGAATTATAATGGATGTTTGCCATGTTGTTATCAATGCTTTTATTATTTATGCATGTTTATGAATATGTTTAGAATGAGCTATTTTGAAAGGTGAAAATAAAAGAAACTTTTGCCATTTGTTTGTGAAAAAGTAAAATAAAGAAAGAAATAGAGCATGATTTTGAATGCAAAAACTTTTATTTATTGATCACATAATATTGCAAAAGTGTGAGGCCCTTTATAAGTTATCCACTCGTCTGGGTGAGGACGAGGGAATGAGAAAGCAAAATGCATTACATGTTACATGGAAAAACCACAGGAATCATGGTAGATGTCCAGTTGTTGAGCTTGAAACCCGGCGGGCACCTGTGCACAAAGCTTGAAATCTGATTACTGGGACCAGCATCATCAATGGTTACAACAATGTCACCCATATGAAAACCCGCACTATTGAACTTGATCAAGTTGCATTACTTTGAGCCATGCAAACTAGCTTGTCGACCAGGACGGTAACCCAATCCAAAACGATTATGCTTCTCAACCACATCAATCACATGCCCCCAGCCTGGCAATGCACCTTTCTCGATGGTCTCTTTGGCACTCTTAGCAGATGCTAAAGTCATTTGTGGTGATCTACTTTGACTAGTGGAAGCGGAGCTGACATTTTTGAACTCGAGACACTGCAATGGCACCTCAGTTATGCCTTCCTCAGTCTCGACGTATCGAAAAGATGATAACTCGCTCACAATCAGATCCTCTTTACCACAGACAATGACCAGCTGATCGTCGAACATAAATTTCAACTTCTGATGTAGAGTGGATGTAACTGCGCCTGCAGCGTGAATCCACGGGCGACCCAATAGGCAACTGTACACCAGATTAATATCCATCACTTGGAAGGTAATGGTGAACAAATGCGGTCCAACTTTGATGGGTAAATCCACTTATCCGATGACCTGCCTTCGGGAACCATCAAAAGCTCTGACAATTAAGGCGCTCGGCCTCATCACACTCCCTTCTACTAGTAATTGACTCAATGTATCCTTAGGCATCACATTGAGGGAAGAGCCGGTGTCTACAAGAACATGAGATAAGAGGGTGTCTGTGTAAGTGACAGATATGTGCAATGCTTTGTTGTGGGCATTTCCTTCAGGAGGTAATTCTGATTCATTAAAACCCAAATACTGACTTGCAGTTATATTAGCCACTACATCATCAAACTCGACGACGGATATATCGTGCATAACATGGGCAGCGTTCAAGACCTTCAACAAGCCTGATCTGTGCGCGGGCGAACTCATGAGTAAGGACAAGATTGAGATCCTTGAGGGTATTTGTCCCAACTGATCCACAATTTTAAAGTCACTTTTCTTGATCAATTTAAGGAAGTCTTGATCATCAAGTGTCTCTTTGCTCTCTGAAACATCACCAGACAGAATAGTCGGCACTGGAACTGTAGCAGATGCCTCTTGTTGAACAATAGGGGCTGTAGACGCAGGTGTTTCCTTGGGAGGAACAATAGTTGGAACTTGAACAGGCTTTGTAGTGACTTTCGGAGCAAACACTCGTCCACTACGAGTCATACCTCCAACGGCTGTAACATTTACGATTTCAGACTCAGCAAACCTTATCTCTTAACCCCCAGAAAACACAGTAGACCCATACCTCCAAGTTACCTCTTTAGAAATCTGATACGAAAACGACTTTGGCGGACAAACAACGATTAGCTGCACCTTCTTCAGTTTAGGGGATTTAACAGGAACCTTCCTATAGACGATGGTGAATGGCTCGATAGCAGCAACTTCCTCAACAGGTTTAGATCTGACAAATTGAACTTCACCACAGTTCATCAAAATTTGGACACAACCCTTCAGCCTTCGACACTGGTTAGGATTATCGTCGTAAATCTGACATTTACCATGCAGCCTTTTTAACAACCCATGCTCATTCAATCTCTTGAAAGCCACAGTCATCGGGGTTTTTACCTCGTCAACATCCATGATTAATTCAGCCCTTGAATTATCCTCAATCATGTTAACCGCGAGTCAACCGTGATCTGACAAGGGATTATTCTTAATGTTAGGTCCTTCCTCAGCGAAGGTCAAAATTTTCTTATCAATGAGTTCTTGAACTTTGGTTTTGAAAACAAAACAATCCTCTGTTGCATGTCCTGTGTATCCAGTGTGATAAGTACATGACGCATTTGGATTATGCTTCGGGCCAAATAAAGGAATTGCAGGTGCGATCTGCTTGGGAACAATTGCCCCTTGGTGAACCAAGTAAGGAAACAATTCAGTATATGACACCGAAATCGTGTCGAAATTCTGATGCTTACGGTTTCCTTAATTGCTATTGTTCTGACGGTTTTGATTCTGCTGACTTTTGTTGTTCGGTTGATTCTGTTGCTGATTCTGAGCATTCTGAACTAGTTGTTGCGGATGATACTGATATGGAGGTTGTTGATATTGTGCAGCAGCAATGTATGGATATGGATAATATGGCATAGGGGCCATGGGTGCTTGATACTGAGGAGAAACTTGGGTTGTCACAGCGTTGGCTTCACCTTTCTTTTTCTTGGACTGGTTGTTCTAAGACTTTCTGGTGGCTGGCTGCTGGGAAGCAGCTCCAGGAATCTTTCCAGTCTTTAAACCATTCTCAATCCGTTCACCAACTATTACAATGTTAGCAAAGTTTGATGAAGAACTACCCACCATTTTCTCGTAGTAGGATCCTTGTAATGTACCCATAAAGATGTCAACCAACTCATTGTCAGAGATAGCGGGTCGTACACGAGATACCATCTCGCGCCATCTTTGCGCATACTTCTTGAATGTTTCAGCCGAGCGCTGAGACTGATTCTGCAACTGTGATCTAGTTGGCGCTAGATCAAGATTATATTTGTATTGTTTCAAGAATGCTTCAGACAAATCCTTCCACGTACGGATCTTGCTGCGCTCTAAGCTCATGTATCGGTTTATTTCGGTTTTAGCTAATTGTTGGGCCAGTTCAATTATATGGCCCACTTAAAAATTATGAATTTTTTATTTTTTCTACATTTTTCAATTCAATTAATTGGGCTATTTTTAGCCTATATTTAGACTCTATTAATGGGCCAGTTAAAATTTAATAGCACACTTTGTGAATTTTTAAATTTTTTTTTTCATTATTCAATTCAATAAATTTGGCTATTTTGAGCCATTATTAATTCAAAACAGCTGTCCATTTTCTTTTAAAAATTAGTACTCTAGAGTAAATTCATTAAACAAATTTAAGATCCTAAATGAATTAAATTTTTCATCTCAAAATACAGTTTATTTTTTTTATTATGATAATTGACTTGACACTTCTCAAGATATAGTCATTTTTTCCAAGCTTCCATTTTTAAGCAAGCTTTCCATTTTCAATTTTTTAGATAATCACCAAGCTTCTATTTCTACCAAGATATAGTCCATTTTAGATAATCACTTTTTCATCTACCAAGCTTCCATTTCTAATGTGACAATAAGAAACAAACTCATCTGCAATAAAACATTAAAAAACCAACATCAGTGAAACAATATTGATACTAATTAGAATAACTCAAGTATCAACATACCCTTATTTAAAAGCTTAACCATTTTGTTTGTTCTAATAAACAACAAAAACTTAGAAGTGGGAGAAATTTGTAGTATATAATCACATTATCATGAGTTACATAATAGAAAGTATAAATTGATTATGATCACAAAATTATAAAACTGTAGAAATATGTAGTATATAATCACAAAATTATAATTTAAAGTATAAAACTAATATTAATAGAACAAATTCAACAACTACTACACTTTAAAATTTTTATATAAGAAAGAACTAATTTTATTATTGTTTCGGAAGGAAGATATGATTTTGCCATAGACGTAAACCCCTTTGTTTCCCTAATAACGCCAATTAGTTCAATAATACAAAATGTATGTATATTAAACAAAACATACATGGATTTGATCAAGTTGTAACCATCAGTACATTGTTGTTCTGAGGTGGAAATCCAGCAGATGTATATTAAACAAAACATACCTGGATATGATGCTTCCTCCAATTATGTCTTCTCTCAAAATAACCAACCATCACATGCTATAATCCAATCACAATAAAATCCTACATAAAAACAAAATTGATATTGATATTAGAAAATTTAAGAAAATAAAACAAAAGGTCTTTATCAAAATAAACCTACTGAATTGATTATATAGTAACAAAATTCAACTAAATATAGTATCAGACCTCTTCAAAACTTCCAAAGCATTCATCTTCATATGATACATCTTGCAAAACTCTACAAAATCATAAATTATCCAAGAAACTCCAGCATTATTTGCGGTACCTATAACCAAAGTGCCAAATTTTAATAGGGAAAATGAGAAAGGTGCAAGCGAACAACATACAAGCCATGAACAAATACCGCAGTAATTTGCAGCTGAGAAAAGGGTGATTAAATGTCCCTGGGCAAAACGCTCAAAGCCATCCATCACACATTCATGTGCACGGACAATCAGCTGAAGTTCATTGTTATTGTAAAATTCCATTACAGGGTCAGGCTGCAACAGAAAACACCATTTACAAATTAAAAGGGCATAATACCATTACAAAATTTAACCTCTTGATATAGCACTAATTTAGATATTAAAGTAAGTACAAACAATATCTAGCAAGGCGCCTGTAACTAACAATATCTTGCAAAAATAAACACAAATAAGCAACCATACATAGACACAAATCAGAAACATGCTCAAAACGTACACATACTTCAAGTTACAACAATTTCCTAAACTTACAATTTCCTAGACGTGCTCAATACATTTCGTTGCATACTTCAAGAAACATACAAAATCACACACTTAAACTTGTATAAACATTTCTTAAACTTACAGTTATTTTGCATATTCCCAACTCCTCGCATTTCTCCAACTTCTTCCATATCTTGAACTTCTTGCATAACTCTTAAAACTTTCAAGTTACATCACAACTCAACTGTAAAAAATTTGCATAAAAAGTACATCACAACTCACATTTCAAGTACATCACAACTCACAAAAATCTCACAAAAATCTCATAAACAGAGGAACATATAGAAGAATTGCTACTTGGACAAATACACAAAACTAACAGACCAAACAAAAGGGGTAAACAACATCAATAACAAAAGTTAGCCATTAGGTTTTTCCAATCAAGTTAACCACAGATCTCAAAACATAAATAACAATAATAATCACAGAAACAAACCCCTTATTAACATTCCATCTTGCAAATTAAAAAAAAAAATCCAACAAAAAGTTGCATACCTGAATCGTAAGCTTAAGAGAGACAATGATGGTGGTACCGAGAGAGACGATGATGAAGCTGACTTAACCCTAACCTGAAACCAACAAGGATGAAGGTTTGTGTGTTAGCTTAGCTATAATAAGATGTCGGTATAGAGAGAGAGAGAGAGAGAGAGAGAGAGAGAGAACAAACCTGAAGGTTGATGGCCAACGGCTGAAGGTTGATGGTCGCCGGCTGAAGGTTGTTGGAGTCAGAGAGGAGAGGAAATTTTTAAAACCCTAGATTGTTGTTGTTGTGATTGTGAATGTGAATGTGAACTGAAGGAGAAACGTACTACTGAGTTACTAATACTAACCATTATACACATTTTAATTTTTATTAACTGTTATTCATTATATATAAATAATAATTAAAAAATATTATTATTTTAACCGGTCGGTTCCGGATTCCGACGGGTTCAAAAAAACAAACTGAACCCGACCACCCTTATCCATTAATATCCAATAAAACATCCCAATTATACCCGCAAACCAATTTTAACTGACCTGTATTGTAAAACACCTGTCGGTTCGGTCGGGTTGAGTCGGATGGTCACCGAATGTCCACCCCTACATGTACCAATCCAATGAAGCACCAGACAAACTATCTTGAAAACAATGAATAAACAGGTCATCGTTATCAATATAGGATTCCATCTTCCTGCAGTACATAGTGATGTGGCTACGCGGGCAACTTAACCCTTTATACTTTGGCAGCTCAGGTATTTTGAATTTCTGCGGCAACACAACATTCGGAACCAAACACAAGTCCTTGGCCTCCATGCCAAAAGCAGAAAACCCTTCAATAGCTCTGATACGGTCTTCCAACAACTTGTAGTCAGCAAGTCTACTTTGATTAGTGGGCCTAATAAGAATCTGAGGATTTGACAGCTGAGATGCGGCGGGAGCATGCACTTGCAGAGTAGCAAACTGAGATGGATACACCAAACCCGAATTAACCATCTGACCAGCATTCTGGCCCATCTAAACACCAAACGGGTAATTCGGAGGAGGTATCATAGCAGTTGAGGAAGATGCCCCAGGATAGAATATCCCAGGATGAACATTCTGAATAGCAGTTTGAGCAGCTTGAGATGAAACCGGAACATGAATAGGAGGACCCTTATACACCTGCTCTTCTACCTCAGGAGTTTCAATGTCAGCCAATCCGGAAGCTTGACGAGTCTGAACCTAATGATTCTCAGGATCATCATTCACCACTGGAGGTGGTACTGGAGTAGGCATGACCCATGGATATGCAGCAGCATTCCCATTAGGCATGGGCGCAACAAAAGGCTGATATGATATGAAGGCACTACCATTATTTGCAATCTTAGGAGTGTAATTTGGCGGCATGCCCAAGGAAAACCGACAGACATCTTGTTCAAACCGGATTGAGAATTTGTCGGATGAACAACAGACTGATTCACAGGCTCAACTGGCACTTCAACAATAGCAGGAGAAGGAATAACAACAGGAGTAGTTGTAACAACGGGAGAAGTAGTCACAACAGGAGTGACAACGGTTGCATCAGTAGCAGTTGCAACAACAGTGGCAGCAGCAGCGGCGTCCCTCTGAGCGCGAAGGAGTTCCATAATGACATCCATGTTCGTCTGAAACTGATCCATCCGACCTTGGAATTGAGCCAGAGTTTCCTTATAAGCAGCGTTCTCAGCTTCGAAGTCAGCCATGATTTTGAATTTGTTTGAGCGAGTAAAATACCGATGTCGAGTCGTCGTATTGCTACAAGGAAGGCGGACAAGGATGAGCAACGGCTTCGGATGAAGGGACATGCATATGTGTGCAAATGAATGTATGATATGCATGCAAAAAATAAAGTTTTAAAATTCCAGGAATTCTTAAACTTATCTTTGTTGACAATAATCATAAAGCATACAAGTAAAGGTGCGAAAGATAAATTTGGCAAGCAACTTCATTCATTCATTCAACAATAAAGGAAAGAAATGCAAGTCAAGTACACATCAAATATCTGCTTTTTGGGCTACAACAAAATCATCATGGATTCTATCAAATACCACCCTACAAACAGACAAGAAGTGGAAAATAGCCCAAGGAAGTTGGTACGGCAACACATCATCATATGCATCCCTCAACAACCCAGGTAAGTCCTCTAGTGCATGCTCAGCAAATCTGGCTAGATGGCCATTTCTCTCACTCCAATACTTCGCATCCTTCATGAGGTTACGCACCAAAGAATAGTTAGGTCCCTGAAACATATCCTGAAGAAAGGTCCCCTTCTGATCCAGGAGGTTCTGCAGATGACAGCTTTGATGCTCCCAATGAGTACTCTCTGTGTTGAGCTGACTAATTTACTCTCGACTCTGATGTGCTTAATCCTGCAGCTACTGAATCTCACCGAAGACTTTGTCTAGCTGGGCTTGACATTGAGAAAAGTCTTTTGCTAACTGACTAGCACGGTCTTGCTCACTTTGCCACTTTGTCTTGAACTCGGATAACTTCCCTCGAAGCTCTTCAAGTTACTTCTTGTAGCTCAACTCATCTTTGTAGGCTTATATTGGATATCGGCGAGTTGTCTCTTTTTTGAAGCAAGTCCCTCATGGGTGCTCTTCAAAGAATCACCCACCTTCCTACGCTTGTTCTGTTCAACCTCCACCTCTTTGAGCATGCGCTCACGCTTCTGGCGGAGCTCAACCTGTAAGTTATCTTTCTCAGAAGTGACTCTATCAAGGTTGAGACAAAGATCATCATTCTCCTTCTTTAACTTCTCAATAGTCAGCTTGAGTTGATCGATTTCAGATGGAGGAACAATATCAAGTTCAGGAGGCCTGGTATTCATGGAAGGCTCAAAAGAAAATGGCAACAAGATCTCTTTGACACGTTCTTTGACCCAAAGTGTGTAAGCTTCCTTGGCTACACAATTCTTCTAACCCAAATTGGCTCTTCTTTCGGAGTGAATTTGAGTCCAAGCGGCACTAAACCTCTTCAGCAAACCCATGTCATCAACCCCTTCATGAAAGATGAACTCTTCCACTACCTTAGGATCTGGCTCAGCAACCATAGGATATCCCAACTGTCAGAAAACAAGTCTCGGATTGTAGTTAATTCCGCCCTTTGTACCCAGGAGAGGCACATTGGAGAATTTCCCACAATGAAGAATGATCATAGTATCATCGAAGACTCGAGAATACCAAGAAATGTCATCAGCAGTAAGAGACATGATTCGTTGAGACCACTTGAGATTACCCTTATTCTCAACAAAGGGACCTTTCTGTGGAAGGTGAGACATGAACCATCGGTACAGCAAAGGAGCACAACAGACAATGGTTCCCTTCTTCTTTTCATTCCTGGAATGAATAGAATGGTAGGTATCAGCAAGAAGTGCCGGAACAAGGTTCTTGGACAAGAAAATACTGATGGCAGCCTGATCTACGAAGTCCTCCATATTCGGAAACAAGACAATCCCATATATCAACAAAGCAAGAACGGTGTTGAAAGCCTTCCAGTTTCCATCCTTAGCAAAAGAAATGGCCTTGTCAACCAAGAATTTCGAAGCAAACCCTCGAATACCTTTCCCTTTGGTCTTGAGATTATCCTCCACATCCTTCTCACTAATGCAAAGCGCATCAGCAATAAGGGGAAACTTCAGACAACCACTGGTGTAGACATAAGGAACCCGCTTCTTGATCTCAACCCCCAGAATATAATCATACTCCTCAAGTGTAGGTGCTAGCTGATAATCCTGAAATGTGAGGCACCTATATGGTGGATCATAGAACTGGACCAGAGTATGAATGGCGGTGATGTTCACTTCAGTATTGAGGATGGGCAACAGATTACCATAGGTATCCCTGAAAATCCCTCTGTTATCTTCAACCACACGGGATGTTATACCTCTCAAAATACCCAGCTTAGGCTCCACAAACTTGTATCTGAAAATGCCTTGGCAACCAGTACTCATCTCTATGATAATGCCAACAAAGAATAGGTCTTCAAAAACCTAGAAATGCACATGCAAAAATTAATTTACATGATGAAATGATATACAACACAACCAACAAGAAGCCAGTACTGTCTGAACAATCAAAATCTGAACAATCTGGATATCTGCATATAATTTTGTGTCGGTGTAACATAGTCTGATGTGTGAGCGCAATCTGACGTGTGTGAGAGAACAAGGGTATGAAGTGGCTTGTTTTCCTACGAAAAAGCCATCCCCCTCACAGGTGTGATCTAGACACAACAAGGTGGTCCCTAGAAAAGGTCGCCCAAACCATAGGACTCAGAGTGAAAACCCCCGCCGTAGTGAATTCTCACAGGACGGAAGTATTCTCAAGCGAATCAGATCTGGGATGTGGCTCTCGTGGTAACCCAACGCGCGAAATGTAGGCCTCACGACTATCCATGTTCTAGCCTATGTATATGCTAAGCCTGGTGTTAGGACTTTTCTCTCCAATAATATCTACCCATCCCACCAACAGCAGAAAAAAGCCGATATCCAGAATATACAGCATATGAATATTCAAAGCAATAAAGAAATGCAGTAAATAAACATAAAGCTAAATAAAAGAAAGTGAGTAAAGCGCAAAAGATAAACACCCAAGCAAGCAAGAAAACAAACAAAACTAGGCGAGACCCTAACCTGCAAGCGCAAAGACTCCCCAGCAGAGTCGTCAGCTGAAGATGGCTGGTTTATACCTGAGTGAATCGCACACTCAAAGATAACACAGAGTCGCCACCAAACTTTATTTAGTCCCAAAGGACATGGAAAATATCGATAAAACCCAAGGGGAAGAGAAACGGGAACGGGGGTCGGTTATGCGAAAGGAAGGTACTAGCACCTTACGCATCCGTCGTACTCGACGGGAACCATTCCGCTTGCTTCTAGGCTTGGATGGGTTATTTATCTAAAGGTTTCTAGCTAAAAGAAGAGGAGAGAGAGAGAGAGAGAGAGAGAGAGAGAGAGAGAGAAAGGAGAAAAAAGAAAGAAAGGAAGGAGAGTGCTCGCGGAGGATTAGGGTCCTCGTGCCTACGTACCCTCATAGTGCAATGAGGAAATCAGAGCGCCGTAGTTCAGAGGAACCAGGGAAAAGAAAGGAGTAAGGAAGAAGGGTGGAAGTGTGCTCGCCAAGATCATCGTGATCTCGTGCCTACGTATCTGACATTCGAACGAATGCAGAATCAGAGCTTCCGTAGTTCGTGGAACTAGGCGGAAAAGGAAAAGGAAAGTGGTGTCAAAACCCAGAGCAAAAGAAGGTGAGAAAAAGATCTGCTGGGGATGCAAAAGAAATGGTGTCATAACCAAGAGAGGAGTGCAAAGGAAAATACAGTAACTGTGTTGCGGATAACGTGCAAGAATGGTGTCAAAACCAAGAAAATAAGGGAATAAAAGGTATAGAAGGGACTCCCCTGGGGAAGTAAGAGAACCAAGGGTTGTGTTGGGGACCAGAAGGTACCTACCCTACTGGAGAACAAAAATAGGTGATAGTGTCGAAACCAACAGAAAAGGGGTTCGATGTAGCAACTGACTGGCAGTGGTTAACCGAAGAGAGAGAGTAAGACTCTATGGGGAAAAGGTTTTAACAGATAGACTGTGATCAACCAAAAGAATGGGTGTAGAACCGAATGAAGGTTGTAACCCAAAGGACGGGTGTGGAACCAAGCAACGGTTGTGACCCAAAGGATGTTGGTACTGTTCGAACAAACGGTACTTGACCAATGAACAGGGTATTGGAACCAAAAGAAGGTTACTAACCCAAGGGTGCAAGTATTCGAACCAAGAAAATGTTGCTAACTGCTGGGGATTCGGTTTTAATAAAAGAACTGTGATTAACCGAAAAGGCAATGAGTGATTAACCAAGAAGAGGTGATTAACTCAAAAGGCTCAGTATTTTAACAGACAGACTGTGGTTAACTGAAAAATGGGTGATTAACCAAGAGAAGGTGATTAACCCGAAAGGCTCAGTATTTTAACAGGAAGACTGTGGTTAACTGAGAGGACGCGCAAATGGTGTTTTAACTTACAGGAAGTGGTTAACCAAACAAAGGGAGAAGAACCAAGAGAAAGTTGCGAACTCCGCAAGGGTTTCGGTGTTTAAGAGGAAGACCATGTTCAACCGAAGGAAAAGGAATGAGACTCTTCTGGGGAATCAAGAAGCAAAGATTAATCGCAAGACGAGAATAGTATATTGAAACAAAGAGAGTTTACTACCAAAAAGGGCAATGATCTTAACCAAGAAGAATGGTGATTGATCAAAAGGGAGAGATTGAAAGAGATATGAGTGATCAAGGATCGACTCGACTGGGGAAGAAAGTACACTACTGGCTGGATATAGAGGTGACTAAGCCAAGCACAGGGTCATTCGTCTCCTACCTGAAGTAGTCAGAATGAGAGTAGGAATCCTCCCTTCTTATTCCTTCTCTAACACACTGGGTGTAGTGCAGAAGTTGAAACAGACAGCACAACAGCTTCAGGTTATACAGTGCTCCCGCGTGTTGTAAAATGGACAGTGTAACAGCTTCAGTTTGTACAATGCTCCCGTGTGTTGTGAAATGGACAGCGTAACAGCTTCAGGTTGTACAATGCTCCCACGTGTTGTGAAATGGACAGCGTAACAGCTTCAGTTTGTACAATGCTCCAATGCAGTGCGTAGTGCAAAACTCCAACTCCGTGGGGGATCCAGAAAGAGAATCTCTAAAGATATCCTAAGAAGAGGGAAGGGGAAGATCAACTAATCAAAACATGCTTTCGATCAATTAATCAAAGGGAAACGATATGCTAACAATTTTCCAAAGAGAGTGGAAAATCATTAAAGCAAAAGGTGTGAATTATTGATTATACAAAATTAAATTTGCTCAAATCAAGAACAAACTTAATGTAAAGAAAGAAATGAAATGCCAAACAGTACCAAATGATAATTTGTATGCATTGCAAAACATGTTAACAAGTGATCAAATGGAATGCAAGATGTTTATGAACAAACATTGTCAAAGTTGCAAATAATCGATAAATGAAAAATCGAGCATCGAAAGTTGACAAGCATGCTTCAAACAAAAGTTAAACACCACTTAAAACATCCACAAATATCAAGCATATCGAGTCATGGAAGTTAGAGGAAGAAAGGATGTCAAACAAGCTTGAAAAAACTCAAAAATGGCCATTCTGTACAGTGGTAACCGGTTACTCACCACAGGGTAACCGGTTACGTGCTTGAAAAACTGCGTTTCTTGGTAAAAATACACTGAGTAACCGGTTACTCACCACATGGTAACCGGTTACCACTGTGACAGTGGCAAAAATAACAGCAAAAACAGCTTTTCAAAAGTGATTTTCAGCACTTAATCACTTACACCAACCACCACTTGCTAGGGTACGAATTTGTGCACGAAAATTACATCATGTAAGAGAAATTAAACACAAATTACAAGTATTAATTATGGAGATCAAAGATCAAGCAATTGCATGGCAAATCAAACCGAAAACGATCGCAATTACATCATAAACGCACGGAAACGAATGAAATAGAGAGTAGAGTGAGATCCACCAACCTACAAGGCTGAGATGTGCCTTGGTAACAAAGGATTCTTGATGCAGAAAATCAAAGAAAACCAGAGGAATCTTCAATTTGTTGACGAAACGTATCGAACCCGAACAAAATGCGACGAAAACTCCAAAATGAGAATTATCACCGAAGAATCTTGAAATGATCACTTGAGATGAATCCAAAAGCTTATAAAACTCCAGAAATCCATGTATAATAGAAAGATGATGAAGGTTGAGCTCAAGAAATAATCACTTTTGATGTAAAAGTGATTATCCTTTGATGTAGAAATTGAGCTTTGGTGAGGTTTTGGAAGAGAATTGAGATGAAGATGAAGTTGTAGCAGAAAAAATCAGAGAGAATGTGAGAGAATTGAGAGTGAAGAAAGTGTGAATTTGTGTGTATGATTGTGGGGTTTGTGAAATGGTGAGGCTTTGTTTGTATAGATTTTAGCTTTGGAGTGTGAGAGGTTTGGAATTTGGTTTGGACTTAGCTTTGGGTGGTTTGGAACTAGGCAAGGAGTTAGTTAGGCTTGACTCACTGAGTCAAGCGGTTAACTTGGTTAGTTAGAACCAACTCGGTAACAATCCCAATGTGAGTTCCAATATCCAAAGGTCCACATACTTGGAAATCAAGGAACCTGGTGCACTTAATTTAGAAAGCATTGGAATAAATGCACTTGGAATGTCTTGGATAGTCTTGAAATGTCTAGAGATGTCTAGAATATTCCACATGCTGCTAGAACACTGTAGAACCCAAAGACCAAAGAGTGTACACAGCTGCTGTCCCAAAAATGCAGCAGGAACTGCAACTTTGGACAGAGTAACCGGTTACTTCAGCCAATTTTGCCCAAATTTGCTTGTGAAATGATACTGAAGTCCCGGTTTCGATTTTCCACCTTTTATTTTGATGAGTAAACATGGAAACCTCTATTTTGAGTTTGATTTGATGATGTAATGACTTCGTGAGGATGCGATTAACCGGGCAAAAAAACCTGAAAATCCTGCAACGAGAAACACATAGTGAAAAGTGCGGATGCATATGCCAGCGATGCGAATGTTCGTGCTTATGCAAAAAAGAAAAAGGGGGAGGTCAAATTTCGGGTTATGACAGAGTGAAACGCGAAAAATGAAACGTAAACAAGAGACTTAATTTTTTTAATATGGGGAGTTTCCTTCCCAGCATTGGTCTTGACAAAGTATGCTACATGATTCTTAGAAAGCATGGACTGGATGGACAAAAAATTGTCCCAATTAATTTCCATCCAATTTGGTATTAGTTGCTACAATTCCATTACACATACCTGAATGCATTTCTTAGTTTTTCAAATTGAGTGGCATCTAGGGATTTTTTTAAAGATGTATGCTAGTTATTTTTCAATAGTTACATGATCAAGAGAAATCGATTTTTCTTCTACAAACTCTCTGATGAAAGATATATAGTTTAAATGTCATTGGTATTACTATGTTGGATTGGATTCTTTGAGATGTTGATAACACTCATGTTGTCACAGTATAATATCATAATATCTTGTGTGACATTGTATTCTTTTAGACTCTGCTTCATCCATATTAGTTAAGTGCAATTGCTTATCGTAGCAATGTACTCAACTTCTGAAGTGGATAAGGAGTAAAAAAATTCTTTATGCTAAACCAATATATGAGATTGTTATGGATCAATGTGTTTGTGGTTATGAAGCTGATGATCCTATTAAGAACCTTCATAATGTTTTGATGATGACAACACTAATTATTGCTAAAGTCAGTGGTAATAATGTTCTATTAATGTGCTTATATGATCGATGTATCTAGAAAAGGATCTTGAAAGCCTCAGAGTTATGAATGAGGGAAATGTAAGTATTGGTGCAACCTAAGAGGAAGGTGAATTAGGTTTAATGATCTTTTTAGAGATTTTATGTACTTTTCTAGTTTCTTGTATTTTTATGGAATTAATAAACATATGAATGAATAAGAAACAGAAAATTAAAGTGTAGCAAAGTAAAAAAGACACAAAGAATTATATTAGTTCCCCTTTCCAAACAAGGGTACATCTAGTCCCCTCATACTCTATGAGAGATTTCCATTATTGTTAGATCTTGGTACAAGCCTAACACCAAGACTTCTCCTACAACATTCTAAAATCAACAAAAAATCACACCACTTCATAGATTTCACAACAACACCAACACCTATGGTGGACTTTGAATCTCCCCAATTCAAAGGACTTTTCCAACAAATAGAAGTCAACCATTCCTATTTGAAAACACTTGAAAACACCTGTAAAAAGTACAACCACTTTCTTACAGACAAAAATCACAACACACTTGGTGAATATTACAATAAATTGATAAAATGTTATACATACACACTTTGTAGCAAACTTAATAAAATTGAGAGTTTTGTTGCTTTTATAATATATTGAAAATTCAATCGTCTCCTTCAACAAATAAATCAAGATGATATAAACATTTATGCACTCGAGTGTTTTTACTAAGCTTTTTCACATATGAATGGACATTATGCAAGAAAAAAAATTTCTGAAAAAATTTAATTGACACTTGAAAAATAGATGGATATTGTTCATGGAAAAATATTCCGAAGGAGGTGAATTTAACAATGAAAAATTCTATACTTTATATGGCACAAGAAACCTCTTGCAAGCAATGGAAATGTTTAAAAAAATCAGAATAAAACTTACAATGGTTTGGAAAAGGTGCTATGAACATGTGCCATGAAAAGGTGTTGAGATGATTCAGAATTTTTCAAAATTTTGCAAATGATAATCTATTGCATCATCATGATAATCGATTGCTTTCTTTTTAACGTTTAAAATTTTCCAAAAATTACACTATGAAAATTGATTGCACATACCCCAACAATCAATTATCATGCTTAAATACACAATGACAATTGATTGCACATACCCCAACAATCGATTGTCATGCTTAAAAAATAGAGTTTTTCGCTGGCAGAGATATATGACAAGTGATTGTCACAACCAAAATGTATAAAATTTTCTAAGTTAAAAATGAAACTTAAAACGTATGCATGCTTAAAAGTTTATGATTAATTCTTGAGCACCTAAAGTTTATAACAACCAAATTGCATATTGCACCTTAGTTTATGATCCTATTCCATTGAAATCCAAAAAGTTATGCAAACTTGATACTTTAGTCTCAATCTTTTATTATTTAATATTTCTTCTCATATAGGCTTTTGTCTTCATCAAAACCAAGCTAAGAAGGATGAACATATCTTCTTCACAATCTCCCCCTTTTTGATGATGCAAAACACATTGATGGGAAGTTTTTGCTTGACACTTAATTCATCCCCATATTTTTTTATATTTTCCCCTATCTTGCATATCTCCCCCTTTCTTTTTCAATTTATTCTATGATGTCTTGGATCATGAAAAAAAACAAAAACAACTATCTTTCTTCTCCCCCTTTTTGACATTATCAAAAAGAAAAATGAGTAAAATCTAAAGGAGTATAATAATATAAAGGAAACGATACATTAAACAAAAAAGAACTTATCTTCTTCACAATATAAGATTTGATGTCAATCGTTTTCAAATCATATTTGTAACGCCCTGTATAATATATATATCTAGAATAATACCATACAAGAGTTATTATCTGGTACTGGCACCAATCATAAGTCCCTATTGACATAATTTACATAATTGACCATTTCTAATAGATAAAAGACACCCTATGGTGCAAGATATGAAAATTTTCCAAAACAATAAAACTAAGATTTAAGTAAAATATCCTTCATTGTACGAAATACACAATACACAATGCACAACAGAATAAGCATAGTCTAAGCTTCTCTGAAACATCCGAGCAAAGCTCCACATGCAAACTAAACCTGCAAACAATACCTGAAAAACAACAACAATAGTGGGGTGAGATAATAATCTCAGTGAGTTCCCATATCTTATAGGTTTACTCGGCTCTACAAGGTTCTAGCCAATTTCTATCTCAAGTCAAAAAGGAAAAGGGATAAGACTTGAGTTCACAGAATTCCCGATGTATAGAAACATGTCTCTTGAGTCCACCAACTCAAACATTAACTAATCAAAAACCACATCAAGGCATATTTCCCCGGCCAACCCCACGTCTAGAGTTATGGACACGGGTCACGAATCCTTGTATTATAGATATCTTTCGTCGGCCAACCCACAGAAGAGTTCTCGACACGGGTCACAGATATCTAACTCATAGGTAACTTTCCCCGGCCAACCCACACAAGAGTTCTTAACACGGGTCACAGATACCTATCTAATAAGTAACTTTCCCCTTCCAACCCACACAAGAGTTCTCGACACGGTTCGCGGATACCTATCTAATAAGTAACTTTTCCCGGCCAACCCGCACAAGAGTTCTCGACACGGGTCACGGATACTTATTAGTGAAAATAGTGTACACATTCCAGAGGAGCTCTCTATATAAGCCTCCACTCTCCGAATGGAACATCTCAAGGGATTCAGTTTCTACTACGTGGTAAAAGCATAACATAACGTCGAATGGATTCAGATTCTAAGGGACATATAATAAACCTTATGAATCGTCACTTCTCATGAGCCTTCCCCCATCACAAGTCTCTTTACCCGTAGGCTCCATTCGTTTATGTAATCACTAAGGATAGTGTGATTGTATTCGACAATCACAAGGCATCACATTCGCCTTAACCATAAACAACACAAACCATACATGTTCCATACAAAGCTCTCCTCACAACTAGACAACTACTTGTCAATGATACACACTTATGTATCCTTACACAAACATTGCCATATATGTTATTCATCATGACCTAATCATCTTACTAATTCATTTCATTAGTTATCATCAAGGGCTTCCTCACCATTCTTATAGTCTTTTAAGCATGTTATCACACAATCAAACATTCAATCAATATACATATATGGCATAACACATTATCATACATGAAACACATATATGGTAATACAACATGTCAAACATAACCAACATAGTAGTTCACATACATAATAAGGCATACAAGCCACCACTATCCTCTACTAAGCTTTCTTGGTTAATTCATGATCTCACATCACCATTAATAGCCCACTGGATTATGCTTTCAGTGCTTCAAATCCCATATCAATTGGATCCCCACTTCATGAATAATGGTGGGAACAAAACCACACTTTTCACATGAAATAGCTTTCCAATGCTTCCGACTATCCCTCGATCCGAGTTACGGTTCAAAAGTTATGAAGAAAACAAAACGAGAAAAATTGTACCCTGCTATGGTCGCACAACGAACCTTGGCCGAGGCTGGCTCGCTTTCAGTTCGCATAGCGAACTCCAGGCGAGGCATGAAAATTAGAGGCAGTGGAAAAAGCCCTCAGTGCTCGCTGTGCAAACTCTGGGTGAATGTTCTCCTTCGCCTCGCTTTTGCTCGCAGTGCGAGCATGACAGCCTGCCACGTTCGCCTGTAGTTCGCTAGAGCTCGCAGTGCAAACCCTGCAATTTCCAGAATTTCCAGTAATAATATGGTCAGTTCCCAAAGGGTTTTCTTAACCCAACTCATTCCCAACAAGAACTCAACATATATTGTATCAAAGCAACATAAACAACATGATTAGCAACATATTCATAGGAATCCATTTCCACACAAAACCTAACCCACCATATTCTCATGTTTCTCCCCAATGCTAAACTAACTAATGGAACTCACCTCTAGAACAAGATGAAGATGAAGAATATTGATGATGAAGATGATGAATGATGAAGAATTCCTCTCCTTCCACTTCTAGGTTTCTTCTTCTTTCCCTTTCTCCTCTTTTCTCTTCTTTCCCTTACCAACTTTCTTTCTTTCTATTCTTCTTCTTTTTCTTTTTATTCTTCTCCACCATATATATATATATATATATATATATATATATATATATATATATATATAAGATGAAGAATATTGATGATGAAGATAATGAATGATGAAGAATTCCTCTCCTTCCACTTCTAGGTTTCTTCTTCTTTCCCTTTCTCCTCTTTTCTCTTCTTTCTCTTTCCAACTTTCTTTCTTTCTGTTCTTCTTCTTTTTCTTTTTATTCTTCTCCACCATATATATATATATATATATAGTTAATGAAATAAATATCTCCCTTTGATATTTTGTCATTTAGTACCAATTGACCAAATATTAGAGTTACCAAAATATCTTCTCTTCTAATTATTAATATTGGTCTATCTCTTTTATCAATAATTAATCTCTTCAGATTCCACTAGTTACTCTATTGGTCCCATCTAATGGCATTTAGAGCACTTAAGAGCTTCAGTTATTCCAACTGACAGAAGTTAAAGTGCATAGGAACTCAGTTGATCCCAACTGACACCCAATAGAGCATTTAAGGAAATATGGAGTATTACAATATTTAATTCTATGATTTTTAATTCTACCATATCATATGGTCTTTTATCTGGAAAGAACAATCTTGAATTGACAATGCTAGCATATGATCTTCTAGTATCTACAAAATAATTAATAATGCTTAGATACCCAATATTCTTTGGGTCCTCTAGAGTTAGATCCCTTCCTTACCCATACATACTCACCATAAGAAATACCACAATTCCTTATGTCGCAAGCATTAGAATTATGGTCTTTTTAATTACAATAAAAGCACGTAGGTCTAAAAACATGATTCATTTTATAGACATATGAATGATTTCTATCATAAGACCTTTTATGATGATTTACAACATGTACTTTCTTTGATTCCTTATTGTTGAATTTTCTAGTAGCCTTTACAAAGATAGTTTGACTTATACTAGGTTTATAAAAATTAGAAATGTCAAGTCCACATTTATTACTTGAATATCTTTGACTACTTTGCACATTTTCTAAACCAATTTGACATTTTTCATATTTCTTGATCACTTGTTTTAATTCAACAATTTTAGATGCATGATCTTGACATTTATTGCATGTAGAATTTTTGACTTCTTCTAATTCCACTTTTGTGTCATTAGCCATACTTTCTAGTTTTTAAATTATTTTCTTTTTATTTAAACATTGTCTAGAAAGTTTCAAAAATTCTTCATGTAATTCATGACAAGCATTTTGTAATTCATCATATGAAGGACTATCATCAATCTTTGAATCACTAACCTCATGTTCTTCATCACTTGAATGATGTGATACCATCAATGCCTTGCTTTCATGATCTTCATCTGAAGATGAACTTATTTCATTGGTATCCCATGCTACATATGCTTTCTTTGGCCTTTTATCCTTATTTTTATTTGAATTTATTCTTCTTTTCAAGTGTAGGTCATTCACTCTTGACATGTCCTCTTTTCCACATTCAAACAAAGTAACTTTCCTTCTTGGTGCTTATTTTTTACTCATTTCTTTTGTCATTTCCTTCTTTAAGAACTTTTCAAATTTCTGGACTAGAGAATCATCTTCATCACTAGTGGATTAAGATTCATCCTCTTCATCACTATCATGGTCTTTGACTCTAGTTTTTAAGGCAATCTTTTTAGAATTATTTTCTTAATCTTCGTGGTTCTCCAATCTTTCAAGTTCCATCTCATGCTCTTGGAGTTTTAAGAACAATGTTCCATATTTCATTTTGGATAGACTCTTCTTTTCTGATATCACAGTCACCTTCGATTGCCATACCATTTTTAATGACCTGAGTACTTTGAGATTTAACTCATCATTAGCAAAAGTCTTACTGAGTTCCATTAAGTGGTCCGTCAAGCGTGTGAATCTTTTCTGCAAGTCAAGAATTTATTCTTTGGGTTGCATCATGAACATTTCATATTCTTGAGATAATGTGTTCACTTTTGACCCTTTCATTTCCATAGTTCCTTCATGAGTGACTTATAATGTATCCCATATTTCTTTTGTTGTTTTACAATGAAATGAGAGATGTTAGATGATAGGCTTCAATTTAGAGGAGGTGAATAGATCACACGTAAATTTTTTTGGCAAAAAAAAATTGAAAAGTTTTATGGCACAGTGAAAACAACCCGAATCGAATTGTCTAACCGAATCAGTATCGAAAAGCTCAGGTATGCGTAAAGGTACACAAATGTATAATAATGAACACAAATTGTCCAACAATGATTCATCACAAACAAGTGAATGCTAAGTTATACGTAGAGCTTATTTCTAATGATCAAAACAAAGAAAAACACAATAAAGGAATTTATCGAACACTTTGTGTGGAATTGATATCGTTTGGAAATTTGCTTTATTTTGTTGATCTTAAAACTAATCACAATCAAATGGATTATGATTATATCAACAAAACCTAATTCAAAAATGTAATCAAGATAAATTCCCAAACGAATCTCTTGTGTGTATACAAGAGATTAAGAACTCCAGCCCTACAAACCCTAGGTTTGTTGTTGATTCTACCACCTCCAAACCCCTTAATTAAAGATTGATCAAGTAACTAACAATGCTGGTTAAATTCACCTATTCTTACTACTTCCTTGCAAAGCACCCCTTGTTCCAAGGCTTTCACCCGACTGAATTAATCCTAAGCGCACACTTGTTCAAACCCAAGATTTACCAACACGATCCACTGTCTCAAGCTACTCCCTTACAAGGCACCCCTTGTCCCAAGACTTTCACTCGATCGAATCTAAATTGCTTAATCTTGTCCAAGACCTTCAAATCCTCAATGATCTTGAAGGAAAACCCCATCTCAGTTTTCTTATTTGAAATCCTCAATATTCTCAACCCAATATTCTATGTACAACAACTTAAATGGGTGTTATCAACCCTAATTTAGATGGTCACCCAATCAAAAAATGATTATGTGTAGTTTGATTGCGTGTATGCATATAAGAGAGTTTGAAGATGATGAGAATGCTTTGAAATCCCAATTTTTTATAGGTTTACTCTTGAACCTTACTAGAAATGATGCATATATCAAGTATTTATATGTATGCAAGTATGAAGCAAGGAGCATGCAAAAAGGAAATAAAAAGAATGCAAAAATTTAGGATTTTTGGTCAATAGGTCGACCTATCAAAGCAATGTGTCGATCTATAAAGGTCTTAAATCAACCTATAAGAGGCGACACATGGACAATGGCTACAGGCTTAAATATTGAGGCATGTGTGTCGACATATGCAATCTATGTGTCGACCTATGCTGAAGAAAATATTTTATAGGTCAACCTAAAGTCATATGTGTCGACCTATACAATATTTTTCACACAAAAACTTAATTTTTGATGCATCAAGACCATTTTTTAATGCATGAATCTTTTCTAAATCATTTTCAAATATGTTGACATGCAACCTAATGCTAAAATGCACAATTCACACCAAGAATCAGTTGATATCGTCCAATGTACAAAAACACTAAGTTTTTTTCCTAGTTTTGACATCATACAAAACATATCTAACTGGAAGTTGCACTCACAGGAGACACGAAAGAACTTGTCCATACCAAGTGTTGATTGAAGAATTTTCTTTGCCTTTTTGTCATATAATACCTTCTTATTATCATCATAATTAAAAGATCCTTTTATCTTTACTTGTTTAAAGTTGTTGATGACAGTTGTTGGAATGTAAGGACCGTTCTCAACAGCATCCCAAATATCATCGCCTTGAGCCTCAAGATACGCTTGCATGTGAATTTTTTAAAAATCATAGTATTCTCTAACAAAGCAATGAGGCTTGTTATTACTACCACCATGTCTAAAAACTGGGTTTGCAGAAGCCATCTTCTGGATCTGAGGAGCAAGTTATGTATAACCTGCTTTGATTCTAAATGTAAGTATTGAGTGAAACCTAAGAGGGGTGAATTAGGTTTAATGATCTTTGTAGAGATTTTATTAACATTTCTGATTTCTTGTATTTTTCCAAAATAAATGAACAGATGAATCAATAAGAAATAGAAAAGTAAAGTGTAGTAAAGTAAAAAGACACAAAGAATTATACTAGTTCCCCTTTCCAAATAATGGTACATCTAGCCGCCTCACACCTTGTGAGAGATTTCCACTATTTTTATATCTTTGTACAAGCATAACACCAAGACTTCTCCTATAATCTTCTAACAACAACAAAAAAACACACCACTTCCTTGATTACACAACAGCACCAACAACTATCGTGGACTTTGAATCTCCCTGATTCATATGAAATTTCCAACAAATAAAAAGACAACCTTTCCTATTTGCAAACACCTGTAAAAAGTACAACCACTTTCTTACAGACAAAAATCACCACAAACTTGGTGAGTAACACAACAAATTGATAAAATATTATACAGACAGACTTTGCAGCATACTTGATAAAATTGAGAACTTTGATGCTTTTCTGATATATTGAAAATTCAATCTTCTCCATCAATGAATAATCAAGATGATATAAGAATTTAAGTGTTCAAGTATTTTTACTAAACTTTTTTACAAATTAAAGAACATTATGCAAGAAAAATTGTTTCTGACAAATTTTACGGACACTTGAAAAATAGATGAAAATTGTTCATGAAAAAATATTTTGAAGGAGGTGAATTTAATAGTGAAAAATTCTACAATTTATATGGCGCAAGAAACCTCTTGCAAGCAATGGTAATGTTTAGAAAATTCAGAATAAAACTTGCAATGGTTTGGAAAAGGTGCTATGAACATGTGCCATGAAAAGGTGTTGAGATTATTCAGAATTTTTCAAAGTTTTAAAGATGACAATCGATGGCATCATCATGACAATCGATTGCTTTCTTTTTAACCTTTAAAAATAGCCAAAAATTACACTATGATAATCGATTTCAACCTGGTGATAATCGATTGTCACAACAAAAATGTTAAAAAATTTCTAAGTTAAAAATGCAACTTGAAACATATGCATGCTTAAAAGTTTATGATTAATTCTTGAGCACCTAAAGCTTATAAAAACCAAATTGCACATTGTACCTTGGTCTATAATCCAATTCCATTAAAATCTAAAAAACTTATGCAAACTTGATACTTTGGTCTCAATATTTTTATTCTTTGATATTTCTTCTAAGATAGGCTTTTGTCTTCATCAAAACAAAGCTAAGAAGGATGAACATATCTTCTTCACAAGGAAGTGTGAAAGCTTGCATGGTTGTGTCTGTCTGAGTTATGGGAACACATTTTACAGGGTATTCAAGACAAGTGATCAAAGCCTATGACTTGTCTTTCTCAATATGCTTTTGTAAAGTTATATGGCTAAATCAACCACACACGCGCACATGCACGCACACACACACACACACACACACACACACACACACACACACTAAAACAAGTTTTTAAGCCTCTATTCCTTAATAAAACACCCATAAAAATGTTTTAGAGAAGTGTCATTTGAATTAGGAATTGTCTTAATGATTGTTATAAAATTTGCATTGGCCAGTGGATTGACACTCATACCCAATCAATTGGGTTAATGAAAAAGATGTCCTAAATATTTTGGGGCAACATCTTAATGAACATCAACTTCTTTGGATATTTTCTTTCATTTTTAACTTTTCTAATCGATTATTTTTAAATCATCCAATCGATTGGAACAAAGTGTCAATCGATTGGTTCATTAATCTTGTCCAAGAAATTTTCCTTGTTTATGCTCACCTCTAGCCTATAAATAGAGGCTCTTCCCTTTTCATTTTTACATCCAGAAACGTGAGTTCACTATCTCGCTCTTCACTCTCTCTCTCTCTAAAATAATTTTTAAACTTTCTCTCACATATTTTAGCCATAGCACTTATGAGAAAGTCTTTTTGTTTAGTGAGGAATTTTGTGTTAAGAAGGGGTATTATTGTAAATTCACCAAGGAATATTTCTATCTTGGTTTAAGTATTCATCCATAAGGGATAGTTTATTTGGGTTTGAAGCTAAATCTTTTAAAAGCTTTCTTTTGGGGATTTAGATTCTAAGTCGTCGTTTCGGTTTGTAAGCCCAACCCATTCAAAATCTCTCTTTGGTTCAAGATTAGTCTAGTTTACAATCTCAATTTCATTCGTGGTTATCCTGGTGAAATCCCCTGTTTGGTTTGTATGCTCATCCTGGTCAAAAACTACTTTGGTTAGAGATAAGCCTGGTTTAAAATCTCAGTGGTGCTTGGTCAACCTGGTTAGAACCTCGGTTCAGTTCGTTAGTTCATCCCGACTTAAAAGCTCACATTGGTTCAAATTGTTGTTTGGAAAGAAGACTAATCGCTTCAATCTGCTCTTTGGAAAAATTGACCGCTTCAATCGGTTGTTTGGAAGGATAACTAACCGCTTCACTCCATTGTTCGTTGTTTGGTTGAAAGCTAGCCTGAAACTTCATTTTCCCTTGTATAAGAGGGTTTGGTTGGAAGTTAGCCTAAACTTCATTTTCCCTACTAAAAGCTCTTAAGATTTACTGGATACTCTAAAGAACAAATCTTGGGGAGAGGTTCTATAATTCCTGGTGTTACTTATCTATCCGTCAACTATTTACTTTCTGCATTCTTAATTTCCGCTGCCAATTTTTAAAACATTTTTCAAATATTTTTAAACTTTAAAAATAATTATAATTTTTTTTCAAACAACAGTTTTTTGAAACCCATAATTCACCCCCTCTTCCTCTTGTGTGTGGAGTCACATGTCCAACAAGTGGCATCCAAATCTAACTCATGTTCAAAGACTAATCGTCTCAGGAGGAAGATGACTTCCAACACATTTTCTATAAAAAGATCTTTCCTAAACATGTCTTCATCGTTTAATGGTGCTAGGTTTGAAATATGGAAAGCTAGATTTAAAATATTTATTCAATATATTAATTTTGAATTGTGGGAAACTCTAATCAATAGTACATTTATATATACTCACCAAATTAATGGAGAAGTTGTAGATAAACCTGATTCTCTTTGGATCGTAGAAGAAAAGAGAAAATTTTAAATTGATTTCCAAGGCAAAACTTTATAGTAATGACTTTAGATAATAGTAAACTTCTATGTGCTTATAATAGAAAAATTGCTAAGGAAATGTGGGATACTTTTGAAATTATATATGGAGTTTCTTCGAGTATCAAACAAGAGGAAATGAACACACGAGGCGAAGAAGATGAAGGAATCATTCATCAATGTTCTTCCAAAATTATAACTGCTAGAAATTATATTGTAATATTTGTTACTAATCAATACCTAAGATTTAAGAATTGGAAACTTAATTCAATCCTTAAATCGAAATATGAGAGTGTTGATGCGCTTTGAGCACACTGACGTGTCCGTCGAATAAAGATTGTAAGTATACAGTTGTTCGCGTAGTTTTAAAAAGGTTGTTGAACCCACATGGATGTGATAATCAAACTAATGCAATCTATTATTGTAGTGCAAAGCTAAGGCTAAAGATTAACGGATTTGAGACAGGAAGAAAGAATTACTAATTTCTAAAGGTTTTTTAAATAACAATAAAAACGAGTCTGGAACATGGATTTCGCGTACCTAAGGGACTTGTAGAAATCGGGTGCTAATTACGACTCAACTTAGTTCCGTAGAAAGTACTAACTTAAAGACTTTGTCTCACACTCTCGCACTATCGACAAGAACCACACCTTTCAACCACAGGATTTTGTTCTCGCTCGCCCGTTTCAATTAAAAGCGTATTTTGAAAGTTAATGAAATTCCAAATGATACCTAAAGTGCTCTCGCTATTTTTAGGATCGATGCCTAGTTTCCACTATCAGTTCATCCCTCACACTCTCGCGCTATCGGTCCGAACTTAGTATATTCCTCACTCTCGTGTCGAAATAATAAAACATGAAAATTTAGAAACAAATACCAAAACTAACATACAATCAATAATTTTGCACCTAAATTTTCTATGGAGTCTCGTCGGTAACGACGATCCTCATACACCGAACTCAATTGATTTAGCAAGACATATTGATATCAAGAATGATAACGGTAATCAAATTCAGAGCTAGCATGTTAAACTAAATTAAAGTAAGACAAATGCGATAGTAAAAATTAGAAAATAAACCTATAAAATAAATTCAAAACTTTGAATTAGAATTTTGTCGGCGGCCTTCGTTCGGAATTCCAAAGGTACAGCAGTAAAAGAAATAATACAAAGTGAAAATGCGGAAATTCCTCGATGTGAGTAATTGTCGCTTTAAAACTAAATTTATACCTAAGATTCTGAACGAAATTTTAGCAAAGCTTCTGCACGATTTCTGTGTGTCTGGAAAGCGACCAATGAGTCCTATATATAGACAAAATATTGATCCCAACTGCTCTGGTCGTGGCCTGTGAGTGGAGAGAAAGAAAGATGGAAAAACTTCTCTTTAACAGTTACTGAAATTGAAAAGTGCCACTGCGCTGCCATGGCGAACGCCATTGGGTCATGGCGAATGCCATGGCCTTCATTCATTAAATTAAGTGGCATGCTTATATATGGCGAATGCCATATCAGCAAAAGGGCATAAATTCTTCTTTTGTGCTGCATTTTCCTATTCTTCCACTCTTTTTCCGATTCACTCCCGATTCCGCAATAGATGAAGCTATCAACTACAAAACACAACAAAACAAAGTAAAATGCAAACAAGACTCGATAAAAACGGACTAATAATATGCACAATGAGCCTAAAAATATGATACGATTTCTCGTTATCAAACTCCCCCGCACTAAGACTTTTGCTTGTCCTCAAGCAAACTCCCAACACATATGAAAACAGTAAATGCAATATCCGAAACAAAAGCACGATATGACTCTAAGACGATACACAACTATTAGGCTAATGCTAAAAAGATAGGTACTAGACTTTGATAATAAGGGTACCGTAATGTCACATATCCGCATTTGCGGACAAAAACTTCCCCCTATGCGATACCAATCCAAATCATACCGTTATAACTCGACCTACAGTCCCTGTTTCTTTTTCCCTCTTTTTCATTCTCGCGCGATCACATTAAGCCCGTTATCCCCGCACTCACATGGTAAGTAAACCTGTTAGTGTTTATGATCTCGGTATTCAACTTTTTGCTCTTTTTCGTCTTTTCTTTTTCTTTTCTTTTCGAATTTCAGAAATCCGATCCGTTGGGCTAAATGGTCGGGTGAGGGCCACCTAACTTAAAGGGAACCGAATCTTTTCATTCGCTTTTCTATAAAACAGCTCAATTCAGATTATTTTTTACGAGATCACCACATATTTGCATCGGTTCATTACTTAGCGTGTGCCTTAGGATGGTGCTGACCACTAACATAAACTACTCAAGAGACTACTACATAAACTTGGAAATCAAGGTCTCAGCATAATGGTTATTTAGATCGATGCCGCATACTTAGGGAGTCTAGGGTGCTAGGATGGTACCGACGATATCAAGACTTTCCCAAGTCTAATTAACATAGCCTATAAGTGAAAAGTGTCATGCTATTGAATCGGAAGAAAAAATTTTCTTTGGGGTCAATTTTTATCAATCATAGGGGAATTATCTAAAAAAAGAAAAAATAGCATACAATAGGACTTAATCGGCGCATAAAAGACTCGACACAACTAAAACAGAAATAAACTAACTAGAAAAACATAAAAGCAACATAAAAATAAGGGAAAAGTAAAAACAAAGCAATAAAGCTCCTCCCCCACACTTGAACTAAACATTGTCCCCAATGTTTCAGTACAAGGTGAAAGAAGGAGTGGAAAAACCTGGTGGAATCAATGGTGACGGCCTCGGCCACGAGGGCGTCCAAATCCTCTGCCAAGGGCAGGGTTCGGAACGTGCTGCACAAACTCTCTCCAAGATGTCACCTCCATCCTCATACTCTCCATCTGCTCAGCAAGATCTCCCATGTCTTGCTCTATTCGGTTGGTAAAGTCAATATGCTGCTAGTTGGCATGGTCCAAGGCAACTCTGAGGTCCTCATGTTGTCACTGCATACTCTGAAGTAGTAGTTCACACTCCACCTCTTTGTCATTCTGATATCGTAGCTCGGACAAAATGTCATCTAGAGTGCTCCGGATGGCGACGTAATCATACTCCTCACGGGGCTGGTGTGTACCTGAAAACTGATTAGAAAAAGTGGGTATAGTGTGTGCATGGGTACTAGGCCCTAGGATATCAGCAGCATTGGCACGGGTGCCAATCTGTGGAGAAAACCCCATAGTCTCAGCATAGGCCCTGTTAACAGTCTCCTCCTCAAGGTCTGGGGCCACAGTGTCAAACAACCAGTTAGTTCTAATGCGCATATTAATGCGCATCGCACAAGGCAAAGCAATGCTCCTCACCTCTCTGTTACTAATCATCAACCTATGTTTTTCGCTCGGCAGATTTTTAATGAGGCGCATGTTGCGGCAATACTCTAAGCCAGCAAAAGGAATGGCTGACTGCTCAAGGGGAACCAACTCAGAAGTTAGGCTTAAAGTATAGGCTATGGAGGTAATCACTCCTCCGACACAGATATAGCCATCGTACCTACCGGCGGCAGATGTAAGATGAGATAATAAGAAAGGGGTAGGGTCTACCTTAGTTTTGGATAAAGCACAGTGGATGAAAATAGGTCTTTGGAATTGATATTTCCTGTGTTCTCGCTGCCAAAAATTATGTTTGCTAAGATGCGGTAAAGGTATCTTATGGCGGGGGTTGTGGATTGTGGTGGCTTTTAGACCTTCCCAAGAGGTGGAGGTCTTACTAGTAATCTGTCGCCAAAAGCCTAAAGCACTTGCTTGCCACTCACTTTCGAGTGGTGCTTCGCAAGTGTAAGCCTTTCTGCTTGGAAACTGAAAAATAACGCCTACTCTCTCTTGTGTCAGTGTATAGTCCTTATTGAACATTCTAAAATTGACAGTTCCAGAAGTGTGGGACAGATCAGGAATACTGAAAAGTGGTTAAAATTCGTAAGTTAATCTAGTGTATGTGGGGTGAGTGAGAGAGCAAAAGTAAGACAAACCTAGATTGGTCAGCATCTAATTGATGCTATCAAATAGCCCCAAAGCACGAACAGTATCAATGTGAGCATATCGTGTTGCTAAAACGGGTCTCTTACAAAGCTTGTGGACGACAGTTCGTTGATGTTCACCAATGATTCCTTCCGCAAACTCGATTCCCATGTAATCGATTTCTCGAGAGACTCTTGGAGGCATTCTGGAAATTTGGAAAAGAATAAGAGAGTGTGGAAGATTAAAAACAGTGAGTAAGATAGGAGTTTAAGAGTGGTGGTGATGATGGAGTAAGAATGAGTGTTTGTGGTATTTATAGAGAAAGAAAAGGGATATGAATGGTTGGGGGTTAGGATAGAGGTTAATGGGAGTTATTATGGGTGGCTATTGAGAAGTTTAAGAATTTGAAAAGGTTTTGGTTGGAAAACCGCGCAAAAAATGCAACAGAAAACACGCAGAATTTATGCTCGTTCCGCTGCCACGACGAACTCCATTAAGCCCATGGAAAACGCCATGTGTTTAAAACATTTGAATTTTGAATATAGGAGCTGATGGCGAACTCCATCTAGCAATGGCGAACGACATTTAGCTAAAATGCGCAAATTTCATTTTAAGGTTCAGAAACCAGGATTTATTATTTTTATTTTATTAAACAAATATTATTTTAATGAGCTATATGTGCAGAATTTAAATTTTGAGATTAAAAGATGCATAAACATTAAAAATTATATAATAGTAGGAACATAAATAAATTACATAAAAGGGAATCACATTAATTAATAACAAAAACAGCATGTCATCGCCGATAAATCGACGATACAGTAAATTAAGAACAACAATGGAAAGAAATACAATAATAACTAAAACAATCCAAAACATAAAAACAACGGAACACCATCGGTACAAGTCGTCAATCATCTATTAATGTGCCGACTAAATGAGTGGATTTGCTTAAACAAATGATCGAACTGCTCATTGGTGATATCCATAAAACCAATGAGATCTCCTTGGATGGAAGTGATCTCATTCCTAAGAGTATCTACTTCAGACTGCAAAGCACCAATAGCAGCAGCATAGTCTACACGAGCTCCAAAGACATGAGAAGTGGCATCAGGGGGAATGGCATCCCGGACTTCATATGATTGAGGACTATAAGGTGGGGTAGGTGATTCACTCTGCTCCTCTAAGTCATACAGCCAATTATTCCTATTGTGCACATTGGTCCTCTCATGGTGAAGTTGTGGACCACTTTGTTATCAATTAAGAACTCAAACTCGGCTGGTCCTAAATTAGCTAAAATACCACGTTTGAAGCAAAAATTCAAATGCATGGGACAAATGCCTCCAAAAGCACGGATACGGTTAAGCTGGTATCGTAAGCCTATGACATCTGCAATCATGGTGACTAATCCTCCAACGAGAATAGCACCATGGGTCTCATGTGCAATACAGTTCAGATTTGTTAGCATAAAGGTGGCGGCATTCACATGCCTTCCCTGTGAAGCACAGTACATAATAAATAGCTCGACCTTGGAAACAGAAGTGACATTTTCCTCCTTACAAAACTGTGTGTGTGCCAGAATCTTATGGAAATACCTTAAGGCTGGATTGTGGATATTTTCTGAGAATATGGTGTGAGGTTTAGGGTGATAATTACCGGTTATGGTTCCCCATAAATAATTAAGGCCGAGGTCGGTGAAGGCATCATCAGGTGTCAGGGTATGGGCATCAGGTCCATTTGGGAATCCTAATAGGTCAGCCATCTCATGATGGGTAAAGAGGTATTTTGTTTCTAACAACCTGAAAGTGGCTAAACCTCGTCCAAAACCGAGACCTCGGTTAGGGTCATAATAAAGTGAACTAAGGAACTGGAGGGTAAGCATGCGGTAATGGCTAAATCTCCTCCTCACACCAAAGTTCACCCAACCTATTTGGTCGAGCAAATACATAACATTGTCCCTGAGTCCTAGGGTAGTCAAAGTAAGTCCATCGGGGTAAATTAGTAGTTTCATTTCCCTCTGAGCCAGGACATCAAATCGGCGTCTCTGAGCCTCATTCCTAAACACAATCTCCACTTCAGCATTAGGCTCCATACTCTAAGTCAATGATTAGATATCCTAAGCTAAGTTAGCCTGAAATTAGACAAAGATTATACTATCAATGAACTGTACCGTGGAAGGTGTCAAATAGTAATAATAATAATAGTAATACTCATAATAATAACAATAATAATAGTAATAATAGTAATAGGAATAACAGTAACGGCAACAAAACACAAAAATAGATAATTATGGTAGCAAACAATAAAGATAAAAAGTAAAGGCTAAGGGTCGTAGGTTTCCTCCCACGCAACGCTTATTTAATGTATGTAGCTCGAACATCAGGTCTGAGTCAAACTATTCCTTCGAAATATCGGGCAGCTCTTCTAACTTATAGCTTATGCAGAAATCCTTGTTTTCAATATTATGGTAATGCTTAAGTCTCTCGCCTAGCTATTCGTTTATCATGCCACTGTTTAGTTCTTTCCTTGTAAATCCGGGAATTTTCATATGCGCCTAACCTAAGTTCCTCTAGTTCATGGATATCCAGAATTCTCTTCTCTCCTGCTGTCGTGTAATTCATATTCAGGGTCTTAATGGTCCAATAAGCTTTATGCTTAAGTTCGACAGGCAGGTGACATGATTTGCCATAAACTAGTTTGAGTGGGGTGGTTCCTATCGGAGTTTTATAAGCTGTCCTATAAGCCCCCAGAGCTTTATGAAGTTTCACAGACCAATCCTTCCTAGAGGTCGCAACTGTTTTTTCTAATATTTATTTGATCTCTCTATTAGAAACCTCAACTTGTCCACTCATTTGAGGGTGATATGGTGTTGCTACTCGATGTCGCACTCCATACTTAAGCAACAATTTCCCAAAGATATTCGAGATGAAATGGGATCTACCATCGGTAATGACAACTCTCGGCACACCGAATCTAGGAAAAATTACATTCTTGAAGAGTCTGATGACTACTCTTGCATCTTTGGTAGGAGAAGTTATTGCTTCGATCCACTTCGACACATAATCTACTGTGACGAGTAAGTATTTGTTGCCAAAAGAAGATGGAAAAGGGCCCATGTAATCTGTACCCCAAACATCAAAGACTTCTACTTCCAAAATATCCCTTAGTGGCATCTCATCGCGTCTAGAGATGTTACCAATGCACTGGCACCGGTCGCAATTTGTAACCGCAATGTGGACAACCTTCCAAAGGTTAGGCCAAAATAGGCCGGATTGTAAGATCTTTGCGCAAGTCTTTGAAATGCTTGCATGCCCTCCATAGGGTGCAGAGTGGCAGTGAGATATGATATCTTTTACTTCAGATTCAGGAACACACCGACGGAAGATTCCATCGGCGCCTTGCTTTAAAAGCAGGGGCTCATCCCAATAATAATGTTTAAGATCATGGAAGAATTTCTTCTTTTCTTGGTAGGATAAATCTGGTGGAAGTACCCCAGCTGCTAGGTAGTTGACAAATTCGGCATACCACGGCAGTGTGGTCTTTGTGCAGATTGATTCCACAACTTCATTTGTTTCTACATCATGATAAATTAAAAAGTATTCACTCGTTTCGCTTTCACTTTCTAACTGGGCTACAAGTCTATCATAGGGAAAATCATCATTGACGGGCACTCGCTCAGGTTCTTGATCCTCGATTCTAGAAAGATGATCCGCTACTACATTTTTTGTCCCTTTCTTATCTTTGATTTCTAGATCAAACTCTTGAAAAAGTAGGATCCATCTTAAAAGTCTCGGTTTAGCATCCTTCTTATTCAACAGGTACCTAATTGCCATGTGATCGATATAGACAATTATTTTTGCTCCCACCAAGTAAGAACAGAATTTATCTAAAGCGAACACAACAGCCAAGAGTTCCTTTTCTGTGGCGGTGTAGTTCATCTGCGCACTGTCCAAGGTTCTACTTGCGTAATATATAGCATGTAACTTTCTATCCTTTCTTTGTCCTAAGACCGCGCCAACAGCATAATCCTTAGCGTTGCACATTATTTTGAATGGTTTACTCCAATCGGGCAGTTGCATAATAGGTGCAGTTATAAGAGCGTTTTTCAGATATTCGAACGCTTTCAAGAAGTCCTCTTGAAATATAAATTCAGTGTCTTTCATTAATAAGTCTGTTAGTGGTTTGGTTATTTTAGAGAAATCTTTAATGATTTGCCGGTAGAAACCGGCGTGTCCTAGAAAACTTCGAATTTCTCTAACGGTTTTTGGAGGTTGAAGATTTTCTATAATTTCAATTTTTGATTTATCAACTTCAATTCCTCGGTTGGATACTACATGTCCAAGCACAATTCCTTCTCGGACCATGAAATGGCATTTTTCCTAATTCAGCACTAGATTAACTTTAACGCAACGTTCAAGTACCATTCCTAGGCTCGATAGACATCCTTCAAAACTTTCCCCACAGACAGAGATGTCGTCCATAAATACTTCCATTATGTTGTCTATAAAATCGGCAAAGATTGACATCATACATCTCTGAAAGGTTGCGGGTGCGTTACGCAGTCCGAACGACATTTGTCTATAGGAAAATGTACCATAAGGACAGGTAAAAGTAGTATTTTCTTGATCGTCAGGATGGATAGGAATTTGGAAGAATCATGAGTATCCGTCTAAATAGTAAAAGTGGGAATGTTTAGCCAGACGCTTGAGCATTTGATCTATAAAGGGTAAAGGAAAATGATCCTTGTAAGTGGCCTTGTTTAGTTTTCTATAGTCTATGCACATCCTCCATCCAATTTGCATTCATTTTACAATGGATTCGCCTTTTTCATTACTAACAACCGTAACACCTCCCTTCTTCGGCACGACATGCACAGAACTGACCCAGGTACTATCAGATATCGGGTATATGATTCCTGCTTCTAGTAGCTTTTGTACCTCCTTTTTGTCTACATCGCTCAAGATAGGATTTATTCTTCTCTGATGCTTTCTAGAGGTCTTACAATCTTCTTCTAGCATAATTTGATGCATGCATATAGAGGGACTTATTCCTTTTAGGTCCGAAAAGTTATACCCCAGTGTTTAGGTTACTTTCTTAGAACATGTAGCAGTTTTTCGGTCTCTATTTGTCCCAAGTCAGCGTTAACTATCACTTGTTGTTCCAGTTCGGTGTGTAGGAACTCATACGTTAGGTTTTTGGGTAGCGTCTTAAGTTCTACTGAAGGTTTCTCCGGGCATGGCATTGGATCGGGTGTTAGTGCTAGACATTCCCTCAGACTGTCATCTACGTATGGCTCGCGCCAATTATCGTCTTCGATTATAGGAGATGCTGGAATCTATAGTACTTCTGCATACTTAGATGGTTCCATCTCCATTTCTTTTACACATTCGTCGATGACGTCGAGGAAGCAACATGAATCATCTATATAGGGAGCTTTTAAGAATTGGTCTAGAATAAATTCGACTTTTTCTTCACCAACTTCAAAAGTTAGCTTTCCCTTCTTAACATCAATGATGGCTCCGGCTGTAGCTAAAAAGGGTCTTCCTAAAATAATAGGAATGTTGGAATCCTCTTTTATATCCATTACCATAAAATCAGTTGGAATATAGAATTGTCCTATACGAACGGGCACGTTCTCTAGCATACCTATAGGAAATTTAACAGAACGGACCGCTAGTTGTAGAGACATTTTCGTTGGTCGTAACTCTCCTAGATCAAGCTTCTTACAGGTGGATAAGGGTATTAGACTAACACAGGCTCCTAAATCGCATAGAGCGTTGTCTATGACATACTTTCCGATTACAAAGGGTACAGAGAAACTACCTGGGTCTTTCAGCTTAGGAGGCATGTTATTTTGAATGATGGCGCTACACTCTGCAGTGAGCATAACGGTTTCATTATCCTTGATCATTTTCTTGTTAGACAGGATCTCTTTAAGGAATTTGGAATATGAAGGCATTTGCGTTATGACTTTAGTGAATGGTATAGTAATATTAAGTTGTTTCAGAAGCTCTATGAATTTCTTAAATTGTCCTTCATTTTTAGACTTAGCAAGTCTTTGAGGATAAGGTATGGGTGGTTTGTATGGTGGCAGAGACACATAAGGTGTTTCTTTCTCTACAGCCTATTTGCTTTTGTCTTCCTTTTTATCATTATTCAATTCTATTACCTTTTCAGCTCCTTTACCAGGATTTTGATACATGGCAGGATTTTGGAATCTTGGGTCAACTGGTCCATCTAGTTCTGTTCCGCTTCGCAATGTGATAGCATTAGCATGTCCTTTCTCGGGTTTGGTTGTGGTTGTCCAGGAAATGTTCCTGCAGGGGCTGCTACTATTGCTTGTTGTTGGGTTACTTGAGAGATTTGAGTTTCTAGCATTTTGTTATGGGTAGCCATGGCGTCAAGTTGTTACCATCTGGTTTAACAATCCACTCGTGTGCACATTTTGGTTGGTGAACTTTTTATTTTGTTGAGTTTGGGTTGCGATGAAGTTTTCTAATAACAACTCAACGTCTGACTTTCTTGGTACTTGAGGGGAAGCGGGTGCTCCCTTCTGATATCCTGGAGGAACGATAGGGGCTTGGGTTAGAGCAAACAGAATGTTGTTTTTCTTGTAGGAAAAATTATGATGATTCCTCCAGCCAGGATTGTAGGTGTTTAAGTATGGGTTTCCTTGGGCGTAAATCGCTTGGTCGGTAGGAATACCAGCTAATAAATGACATTCAGCGTTACTATGCCTAGGGGTTCTGCATAATTCACAACTTGGTGTCACAGCGGCCAGGGTGGTTGCTAGAACTACAGTCAAACTTTTGATTTTTTGAGTAAGCGCATCCACTTTAGCACTGACACGGTCCAAATTGTTAACTTCGAACATTCTGTTCTCCAAATTGTCTACTTGGTTCGAGATAAGCTCGTTAAAAATATGAGTTTAGCTTGGGGACTTACAACTTCAAGTTGTTGTTTAGAAAGAAGAATAATCACTTAAATTCATTGTTTGGAAAGAAGACTAACCACTTCAATCTGTTGTTTGGAAGGAAGACTAACCGCTTCACTCTGTTGTTTACTGTTTGGTTAGAAATTAGCCTGAAACTTCATTTTTCCCTGTATAAGGGGGTTCAAAAGTTCAATCTACTTAAAGCACTTAACATTTACTAGATTATCTTAAGAACAAATCTTTGGGAGAGGATTAAGTCTTTTATTTTTTACTGAACCTCTATAATTTCTAGTGTTACTTCTATATGCCTTAACTATTTACTTTTTGAATTCTTAATTTCCGCTGCCAATTTCTAGAACATTTTTAAAATGCTTTTAAACTTTGGAAATAACTATAAAAGTTTTTCAAACAACAATTTTTCTGAAACCCACAATTCACCCCCCCCCCCCCCCCCCCCCCCCCCAATTCTTGTATGTGGAGTCACATGTCCAACATAAGTGACCAGAGTCTTGTGAAAGTATGAGAGTAACTCCTAAAATACCTAAGATACTAAGGCATCACACATACACACACACAATCCTTTTCAAACCTCTTCCTTTTTTAGTCAATTCTTCTCCTATATAAAGGAGGCGCCTCTCCTTTTCATTTCACACAATAGTTTAGAATTTCTATATTTCTTTGAGATTTATCTCTCTTCTGTCTCTCTAAAATATTCTTTTTTCACCAAAGTTGTCTTAGTGTCTTGTGAGTGAAAATCATTTGTGAGGAAGAATTTGTAATTGTGTCATGCCATTGTTGTTACTCTCAAGAGTGAGATATTCTTGGAAATTTGAGTTTGTTTCTTGAGATTAACCAGTCTCAAAATCTCTATTTGGTTCTAGAACATAGCATGGAAAAGTTATGTTTAGTTATTGAGATCAGTCTAGAAAATCTCTAATCGGTTTGTTAGCTCAGTCTGGGTAAAAGCTTTCCTTTGGTTAGGGATAATCCATTGTATTAAAGGTTCATGGGCATAATCTCTAAAAGCTAAAGTTTACAGTCAAAATATTAAGAAGATCTCTCGGGGACATGAGTAGGTCAATGTTTAACCAAACCTGGATAAATCATTACCCTTATCTTTTACTTTCTTCAATTTACTTTAATGTTTTTATTTTCCAGTGTTCGTTTTACTCTAATCTTAAAGAATACTAACACGGTTTACTTTTTAAGTAACAAAACCTAAAATTTAATCGCGAGTTTTGAATACCACAATTCACCCCCCTCCCCCCCGGGGTCTTGTGCTTAAATTCACTTGTCCAACGAGTGCCATCAAAGCTTAGCAATTGTCCCATAAGGAAAAATGAATTCAAATTATTGACTATACAAACCTCTGTCTTTTAATGGAGAAAGGTGTAGTTTGTGGAAATAGAAAATGAAGTTTTTCATAGAAGGGATGGATCGTGGTATTTGGAAGATTGTGAAGGAAGATCCATTTGTTCCTACACATGATGTCGATGGTGTTGTATTAAGAAAAACATGAAAAGGATTGGACCAAAGATGATAAAGAAAATGTGCAACATGGCTTGAAAGTAAAAACTGTCATCACTACCGCCAAGGTTGTCAGAATCGATTTTTTACCTTGACTTATTTTGGCAACGTAAAATCAAAACGTAAAATAAAAGTGTAAAATCATAGAGTTTACCTCACACACACACAAACACGTGCGCGCACATGCACACACACACACACACACACACACACACAAACACACATATCTTGAGTAACAAGGATGAATCTTGGCTATGATATAGGAGAATAACTCACATGGATCACTTAAATAAGTTGTTAAGCAAAAATCTCGTAGACGATCTGTCAGGTCCATATTTTGAAAAGAACAAATTACACGATGTGTGCCAAAAAGTTAAGTAAGTAAGGGCCTCTTTTAAAGAAAAAAATGTTTCTATGGATCGGCCTTTACAACTATTTCACATGGATCTTTTTGGCTCATCCAGAACCGTAAGTCTTGGAGGAAATGTCTACACTCTTATGAAAGTGGATGGCTATTCTTGCTATACTTGGAAATTATTTTTATATTAGAAAATAGATGTGTTTTTTCCTTTCAAACACTAGTCAAGGTTATCTAGAACGAAAAAGGAGTAATTATAAGTGATCGTGGTGGAGAATTCTAAAATGAGGAATTCAATTTTTTGTAACAAGAATGGTATTCAGCACACCTTTTCCATTCCACAAACTCCCCAACAAAATGGGGTAGTAGAGAGGAAAAATATATCTTTAGCAAAGCTTGCGAAGACGAAGCTCAATGAGACTAATCATCCTAAATATTTATGGACCGATGTCGTAAGCAATGCTTGCTACGTCATAGATCGTGTCTTGATAAGACCAATTCGAAAGTGAATGCCCTATAAACTATATAAAGGAATAAAGCCGAACATATTTCAATTACATGTCTTTGGATGCAAGTGTTTTATCCTTAACAACGGGAAATATAACCTTAAAAAATTTGACGAAAAAGCTGATGAATGAGTATTCATATGATATTCCACTTTAAGAATCAGATCATGTTACTTTACCAGAGAAAACCTCATCAATGGAAAAATAAGGAAATCATAAGGCGATATCTAAGGATAGTATGATACTCTACCAGTGACATGTGTTGGCCTAACTCATCAATAAGAATAACAAGGAGAAAATCTTGAGTATGTGTTGCTTGCAAACAACCAAAAACTGCATTATTTCTTGTAGTTATATCAAACTTTACGTCCATATCTTGAACACTTTTACTAAAAAAAGGTACTCACCAAAACATGTTATGTTATAGGAAGGACGGTGTCCTTGCTAGTAAAACTGCTAAGGTAAAATATGGAATCACAACACTAAGATCATCTAAAACTCTGTCAAAATCATAGTACATACCATATATCCATTGCCTCTCAATATATGATCTTGTAACACCTAAGTTTAGGCCCTAAAAGGCATAAAGTGTATGAGGCAGACTTTATTGTCGAGTACAAACCCAATCCTCCAACCTGAATGGGTAAAAAATGCCACCCACCATTGAAGGTTCTCGGAGAAAGGACATCCACCAACCACAATGTCTTCAATCGCCCTTCGCAACTCTTTATCAAATCAAATATATGCTTCCTTCATATGATTCGGTTGACATGTTCTTAGGCCAAAAATCAGTTTATCGATACTCATGCAGGATCAAAGTAGAAGAAGTTCACTCTGAAGTCTACTAAAATGGCACTGACACCCCTTTACTTTTAAAATATGCATTAACATCATCAGAAGTATATTAAATAACACTGACACCCCTCTAATTTTTAGTGACAATTAAAAATCGTAGGTATAAATGACATTTACTTGTGATTTTTTGTATGTCGCTAAATTTTTTCACTTATATATATAAATTTATGGAAGGTTAATGCATATTTTGAAATTAGAGAAAGTTAGAATGTCATTTTAACAAACTTCAAAGAGAGGTGAGTGTAACTTTCTCTAACAATTAATAATGAAATAACAAACATTTAAAAAGAAGTCATTTGAAACATTTAAAAATCATAATATTTCAAATGAAAAATAAATATAGCTAGGATACCTACGTGAAGAATCAATGCCAATGAAAAAGAACATCTTTTGCCCAAAGTGATACCATCATCAAGACAAGCTAAGAATATAGCAAACACTTTCTAAACCAAAATTCTCATAAAGCCACTATGAAATACTACAATGTCAAACATTTCTACATTATCTTCCAAAAATCAAAATCATCTTCACTATAAATTATAGTTTTTTCATGTTGTGGTATAAAAAACACAAAATTTCTACAACTTTGAAAAAAAAAACTTCTGAAGTGATAATGTCATCAAACCAAAACCTAAAAGACCTACAATGGTTTCTTCAAGCAATCAACAAGGAGAACCAAAACCTACACAGCATTTCTTTCTACCTTTCCCAACCAACTTCCTCTTGTTACCAAGAAACAAACAACTCCATAAACATAAATATTTCCAAGGAAAATCATCACCACTTTTCCAACCTCTTAACCTCACTAGCATCATCATCATCCAACAACACAAACTCCACTTTAAGAAACCTGGAGTTTCACAGAGTTGAATGGGAGTCACAACAGGTAAAAAACCTTGCAACCCTTCTGAGTAATCACCAAACCATAAAGCAAATTCTTTTCAAAAGAAACAGGTTCAATGGAAAAACAATGTTAGATCTTTCTGAGATTTTGAGGGAGAATAAAGTGATTAAAGAGATTATGTTTTCTGAGTCATGTATTGGTTCTATTGGAGCTGGATTAATAGCTTCTTCTCTTATGGTGAACCATAGTTTAGAGGAGTTGCAGATTTGGGAAGATTCAATAGGTTCAAGAGGTGCTGAAGAGATTTCAAAGATGATTGAAGTTAATCCATCTCTTAAGCTGTTAACAATTTTTGACTCGAATTTCATCACGGCTACGCCTCTTATATCGTCGGTTTTGGCAAGGAATCGGGCTATGGAAGTTCATGTTTGGAGCGGCGAACGAAACGGTGAAAGAAGTTCTAAGGTTGTTGAATTTGTACCTGGTAACAATACGCTTCGAATTTACAAGCTTAATCTTTCGGGTACTTGTAGGGTTGCTTGTTCTTTAGGAATGAATTTGACTGTTAAATCACTTGACATGACTGGTGTGAAGATAAAATCGAAATGTGCTAAGGAGTTTAGATGGGTTTTAGAACAAAACCAAACAATAAAAGAGGTTAATTTTTCAAGAACATGTCTTAAAGATAAGGGAATTGTGTACATTGCTGCTGGACTATTCAAGAATCACAGTCTGCAAAAGTTATATCTAACAGGAAATTTGTTCGATGGAATAGGCGTCGAGCATTTACTTTGTCCTCTGAGTAGGTTTTCGTCCTTGCAAATGCAAGCTAACGTTAGTTTGAAGTGTGTTACTTTTGGAGGAGGGGGAACGAGAATAGGAAGAGACGGTTTAGCAGCTATAACGCGGTTTCTAATGACAAATGAGACGGTGACGCGGTTCGGGATACATGATGACGAGAGTTTGAGACCGGATGATTTTGTTAAAATCTTTAAGAGTTTAGAGAAGAATGCGAGTTTGAAATGTTTGTCTTTGCAAGGTTGTAAAGGTGTTCAAGGAGAGACATTGCTGGAAATAATCATGGAGACGCTTCAGATTAATCCTTGGATCGAAGAAGTTGATCTTTCAAGAACACCGTTACACAATTCTGGAAAGACTATTGCGATTTATCAGAGATTAGGGCAGAATGAGAACCCTGAACCAGAAATAGATTTGATCAAAGACATGCCACTGACTGAGCCTAAGAGTTGCAGAGTTTTCTTTTGTGGACAAGAATATGCAGGTAAGGTTGAGTATTTATGCTATAAGCGCTTAATTAAATAGTTTATTCAAACAGAATCGATTATAATTATAGTTTAAACTCATCTTTTCAGGAAAAACCACACTTTGTCAATCAATATCACAAAACTTCTCGGCTTCACCAGCACTTCCCTACTTTGATCAAGTAAGAACAATAGTGAATCCAGTGGAGCAGGCTGTGAAAACAGTAGGAATGAAGATAAAAACATTCAAGGATGAGGATACAAAGATTTCAATATGGAATCTTGCTGGTCAGCACGAGTTTTTCTCCCTCCATGATCTTATGTTTCCGGGGCACGGTAGTGCATCGATTTTCATCATCATATCGAGTTTATTCAAGAAGCCGAGTAATAGAGAAGCAAAAAGCACTGCAGAGATTGAAGAGGATTTGCAATATTGGCTAAGGTTTATAGTTTCCAACTCCAAAAGAGCAGTGCAACAATGCATGCTACCGAGTGTAGCTGTTGTTCTTACACACTTCGATAAAATCAACCAATCATCGCAAAATCTGCAGCAAACAGTTGATTCCATTCAGAGATTGAGAGACAAGTTTCAAGGCTATGTTGAATTCTACCCAACAGTATTCACGGTAGATGCAAGATCATCAGCATCAGTTAGCAAACTCACTCATCATATCCGAAAGACGTGCAAAACAATTCTCCAAAGAGTGCCGCGAGTTTATCAACTTTGCAACGATCTAATACAGATTTTATCGGAGTGGAGATCAGAGAATTACAACAAGCCAGCAATGAAGTGGAAGGAGTTTGGTGAGATGTGTCAAGTAAAAGTCCCATATTTGAGAATCCGATCGAGACATTATAATAAAGAGGCGGTGGAAGTGAAGCGAAAAGCTATCGCTACTTGTCTTCATCATATTGGTGAAGTGATTTATTTTGATGAATTGGAGTTTCTAATTTTAGATTGTGAATGGTTCTGTGGTGAAGTACTCGGTCAGCTCTTAAAGTTGAATGTTAAAAAGCAACATTCTTCGGAAAACAACGGATTCATTAGCAGGAAGGAACTGGAGAAAATTTTAAGAGGAAGTTTACAAAGTTCAATTCCTGGTATGGGATCGAAGGTATTTGAGAACTTAGAAGCTAGTGATCTTGTCAGAATGATGCTTAAACTTGAACTTTGTTACGAGCAAGATCCATCAGATCAAAATTCTCTATTATTGATTCCCTCAATTCTTGAAGAAGGTAGAGGAAAGCCTCAGAGGTGGCAGATAAGCTCGCCAGATTGCCTTTATGTAGGACGACATCTTGAATGTGATGATTCAAGTCATATGTTCCTAACTCCGGGATTCTTCCCTCGCTTACAGGCAAGAATTTCTTCATCATGTTCTTTCTTCCTTCATTTTCACCATATGCAATTTACATTTTGATCTTCACTTAAAAATTTTCAAAGCTACGATAGCGAGAATTTTCAGTTTTACTTCCTGACTGCAGGTGCACCTTCACAACAGAATAAAGTCTCTGATGAATCAACATGGTGCAACTTACAGTCTCGAGAAGTACCTCATTTCAATCAGCATTAATGGAATCTACATCAGAGTTGAGCTTGCAGGACAACTCGGTTACTATATCAATATCCTCGCATGCTCCACTAAAAACTTGACAGAAACTTTAAGAGTCATTCAGCAACTTATAATCCCGGCAATTCAAAGTGTTTGCCATGGGATCACCATGACGGAAAATATCATCAGACCTGAGTGCGTGCGGAATTTGACGCCCCCTAGATACAGAAGAACTCAATTTGCTTCCTTGCAACAACTGAAACAAGCGCTCCTTTCACTTCCGGCAGACAGCATGTATGATTATCAACACACGTGGAGTTCGGTATTGGATTCCGGAAGGACTATTCTCCAAGAAGGGTTTGATTTTGCACGAGACCTTTTATCGGATGATGACTTCCGAGAAGTGCTTCATCGCAGGTATCATGACCTACACATTCTTGCGCAGGAGCTGCAAATCCCACCTGAAAACAACACTGAAGGGCAAAATCAAGCTATAACCTCAAGCAATGAAGCTGAAAAAGTTGAACCATCCTTTGGTGGCATTGCAAAAGGGGTTGAAGAAGTGTTACAAAGACTCAAAATTATTGAACAAGAAATTAGAGACTTGAAACAAGAAATCCAAGGGATGAGATACTACGAACACAGACTCCTACTTGAGCTTCATCGCAAAGTGAATTACATAGCAACCTTCAATTCTCAGGTTGAGGAGAGGAAAGTACCGAACATGTTCTATTTCGTAAAAGCAGAAAACCACTCAAGGAAACTGATCACCACCGTGGTTTCTGGCATGACCGCTCTTCGTCTCCACATGTTATGTGAGTTTCGGGGACAAATGCATGTTGTTGAAGATCAAATGGGTTGTGAAATGATGCAAGTCGATAACATGGCTATGAAGGCTTTAGCTCCATACATGAAGAAGTTCATGGTGATGGTTACTTTAGCTCTTAAAATAGGAGCTCATCTTGCAGCTGGAATGGGGCAAATGATACCGGATTTGAGTAAGGAAGTAGCTCATTTGGCTGGCTCTTCACTACTCTTCGGTGCAGCCGGGGCAACTGCAGCTGGTGTTGTAGGCGCTGCTGCTATCGGACGTAGAAACAGGTCTACGGAAGGTTCGAGGGGCATTCAACAAGACATGAAAGCAGCACAACAATGGATGGTTGATTTCTTAAGGGAAAGGAGGTGCTCCACAGGGAAAGATATTGCAGAGAAGTTTGGACTGTGGCGAGTACGATACAGGGACAATGGTCAGATTGCATGGATCTGTAGGAGGCACATGTACGCCAGATCTGCAGAGATAATTGAAGTGCCTATATGAAACTAGAAGAAATCCTTATACAACATTAGGAACCTTATCTTTCAAGTTTTTTGCTTTGGTTTTTCTTGTGTTTGTATTTCAAACCATGAATATGTATTTGACAGTGAATTTAGCAGAATCACAATGTATCACTCTTCATCAAATTCGACATGATTTTAGTAAATTTTAGTTTCTAACTTGATGGAAGCTTATTCATTAGCATTTCTGATTATGTAATATAAATACATTTTTTAAGAGTTTTTCAAATGAATTAAGAAAAAACATGACTGTTCTGAATTTGTTGAATTAGGACAGAAAATTTAGGCCGAAAAGCCATTAAGACCCGTGATACTTTATGGCATGGAATGAGCTTTTGCATGTGAAATAGAAGAAAGTTAAATCCTGGAGATTTTGCTCCATCAACTTTAGCATTCACCATGTGAAAGTGGGACCATATTATCACTAGTACACATGATTAATAGTATGTTGTGCTATACAGTTCAATTTCACAATCATTGACATTTAAATGAAAAGGACAACGAAAGAAGGTAACACAGAAAAAGTTCATGTAACAGTTAAGATAGCAACAAGCTTGTGAGAGTACAAAGTTATATTCCCTGTAACCTACAACATCAGAAGAAATACAGAAAGGAGAAACCACACTGGATACACTACATTATTTCACTTCACTGCTGTTATCAGTTTTCTGGACTCAAATTCAAATTCCCTACAGTCAACAAAAGCACATAGACGCACACACAAGGGATCTGTTCGTTGGATGAAGATCTGAACCATTGTATTTTGAATTGACTGAATTGGCTTTAAAATATGATTCGGTCTTCATCTAACGATCGAGATTCGCGACTGTGTGACTGCAGAGAATCCAAATCCCTTTTTTTAATCTAAAACCTACAGTCACCTGCCCGTATTCCTTAAACCAAGGAAGCAAAAACTCAGAAGAAAGCTCTGCTCCCATAATAGACACGGGAGTTAGCGTTCTTAGATTGCGGTAGCTTCTGCTCAGTGCTTGAATTTCCTGAATTAGTTGGTTCATTTGTAATGTCCATTGGAAGCTTCATGTTCGCTAATGACTCAGTAAATTGCTGCATACTTTTCATGTACATATCAACGATATCCTGCTGCACCATTGTCGGCTCTGGCTCTATGTTGACCGTCACAATAGGCTTAGGGAATAATTCATTCGGAACAACACTTGATGAATCACTCTCACCGTCTTTGACATCCACTTTTTGTATCTCTTTGGTGCCTGAAACTTGTTCGTCACCTGGTGACTTAGAAGCTGCAGCAGCAGCATCAGATGATTCGGAGCTTTCGGGTGCAGAAGGAGAAGAAACCCCATTTGTCGACACACTGCTTGGTGGAGAATCAACCTTAGGAGGTTGCACTTGCACAGACTCACCGCTGCATGCTGAGAAGCTTTCCACAAGACGAACACCGGCTTCAGAACTATGATTGTCAGCATCAGAATTGGCTAAGCTATCAGAGCATTGACTCTCCTCGCACGAAATGCCAAAATATTCTGAAACCATTAAGTGATCTTCATTCACGATCTTAGGATCTGGAAACTCAATTTTACCCAAATCTCTGGCCAATGACTCGGATGTTTCCACGTCCTGAGCAGCGGCACGTGTGGCCTCCTCGCCAGGCATTGCCGATATCGCCATAACATCAGGCGTAGCGCCACTGTAAGCAATAGACAACTGAACAAACCCAGAAGGAGAATGAAACAGATCAGTCGAAGAAAGAGAGAACTCTTTCTCTAGCTTTCCATTCTGAACTAGTACTTCAGACAACGGCACCAAAGCAAAACCAAGCAACTGATCTTCAAGATAATTTTTCACCCTGCTCAGCATCCATAACTCACATTTAAGAGACGAATCAACGTCGCAAACATTGAGACGAAGATTGTCATTAAACACAGGGTTCCTTCCACCTCCATTAATAGTCTTTGTAGAAACAGAGTTCTCAGGATTACTCGTCAGGCAAATCTTAGCATAAACATCTTGCTTATGGTATATGCAGATATTCTGAATGTCCCTAGCTTGATGTATATAAACGTCAAGCACTCCAACACATTCCTCGGCATTTGACATGATAGTTTCCTTCCCGTTGACTTCAATCTCCTTAGAGGAAGGACTGTTGCTTTGCGCGAAAACATCAGACTTGTGCTTCTCACCCTCACCCAAGATTGAGCTTCTGAAGGGCGACACAACAGATTGTGGGGAATCCATGATCAAAAACAACAGCTACAAAAACAATATCAATTCACACTAAGTTTTAAGATAAAGTTCAAAACTAAAACAAAAACAAAATACACACAAAAACCAACATCTAGGAACTACAACCTAACTAGTAAAACACAAAATTCACTAATCAAATACTAAAAACACAACTTAAATAAACTTCTACAAAACCTAGGGTTAAGAACATCCAAAAAAATAGGAACAAACATCACTGCATATAAAGAAAGTAAAATAGAAAGAAAAGAGAAAAAAGAAGAAGAAAGATTGAAATTGAGTTCCTCCAAACAAACCTTTGAGAAGCAAATTCAGAAATGACAATCAAGGTCAACAAAAGACAAGTGGAACAATCAAAACCTAATAACCTCTCAAAAAATTGAAACTTTCAACTGATATCAATAAACCCAAAATCCTAGAATTATCCAAGCTTAAAAACCACCTTATAAAAATCAAAAGGGTAGTACAAAATTGCATCAGATTCCAATAAAGCTACAAACTTTATTCCCTCTAAACAGAAACACCTCCACAGAATCCAAGAGAGCAAAAACAGGAAAAAGCATAAACACAGTAACCAATAGCAACCCACTTTAAATTCCTCTTCAAATCACACAAAAGCCACTAAAAAACAAAGAATAATTCAGAATAAAACTAGGAATCAATCAAATTTTTCAAAAAGTAAAGTAAAGATAGTTGATGATACAGAAGATGATGTGGTTTTCACCTATTTGGGGGTTGAAAGTCAAAGAGGAATCTTTGTGTTGTGTGGCTCTAAGACAGAATTGGAGGATGACCCAGTGTGTGAACCGAGGTAGTGTTGCAGAAAGAACAAAAAAGTTAGCGAACTTGTTTAAAGGGAAAGGATGGAGAAGGTGATTGGTGAGAAAGATAAATTAATGAGTGTGGGGATCTGTGTGGAAATTGCACATACTATAAAGTGCAACTGTGTGTATTTGGAGTATAGTATAGTGTAGATAAATGTATAGTATAATATACGGTTGGTACTATGATGGAAAGAGTATTTTATACTTTATATAAGGAAACCAACATAGGTTTATTTTGTGGAAAAAAAATCATAATAATGTGATTTGAGAATTAATTACTATTTAAGATAAATATTTTTAGTAAAATATACATTTTCTTATTAACAATCACTATGCCGCGCAATTGCGCGATCGGAAGAGCTGAAATCATTTAATGTTAGAATTAAGGATGTTTGAATATGAGTTTGGTTCGGTTTTAAGAAAATCTGATATCTAAATCAATAAAAATATATAGATTGATTTGAGTTTGATTTGCACATTGTTATCGATAAAATCCAAACCAAACCAAACTGAAAAACAACGTGTTAATTTGAGTTTGATTAATTATAAAATGAATGTGCAATTCTATTTTTAAAAAATGTCTAATTTACATCAACAAATTTTCTTTAATAGTAATATAAGACTCTTAATTTTTTAGTTATAGGTTATGAATGTCACAAATGACATTTTATTTTATTTATTTTTAAAGTTGATTATTTTATATTAGTTTTTATAAAAATAATGATATAAATTATATGAATTTATATAGTTGGTTCGGGTAGATAGACTTACGGGTAAAATTTTAAAAATGTGTTACGCGAATTAATTAACATTGGGTTTCATTGGTTTGGTTCGATTTTTGTTCGAACTAAAAAATTTGATCCAAATATCATGGTTTAGTTTAAATTTTAGCTTAGTTCAGATTTTCCCAAATCAATAAATATCCCTAGTTAGAACGGATTCTCGAATCATATTATCAGTTCAATGAACCGAAATTGATGGTGAAATAAATTTTGTAATCCCAAAAGTCCAACAACAAACAAAACAATCCCTCTACTACATGGAGAGTCGCGATTTCCACTAAATCATCATTAAAAAAATCTCAAAAACGAGAAAGATAAGAATCAATGAAACAATATTTTTCGAATGTAATTTTAGTGATAGAGTAGTTATAAGTATTTTTTTCATAGAAATTGGATATCTTTTATTAAATTTAAAACAATCACTTATCATCTCATTCAATTGTCTTTGATATAGATTTAAGTATTTTGCAAAATACTTAATTGGATTATTTTTAAAATACTCTTAAATTAATATATTATGTTTTCAATAATTTTATTATTTTTATGACATTAATTTTATTATTTAAAAAAATGCTAATTTTTTCAATGGAGTCCAAATCTCTTCTGACCACAGTTGTAAAATTACATTACTATTTTATTTTTGATAAAAATATTAAATTATATTAGTTTAAAAGTTGGGGGTTGAAATATCAAATATCGTCATTACTAGGGAAAGTAAATTAGGAGAAGTGTAATATTATATGCCTCTTTCAAAAAATCAAATAATATTATTTTAATCTTTGCTATGGAGTAGAATTAAAATATAATGAGAAGTAGAATTAAGGTCAATAATTAGGTTTTATGATGCTATTCTAAAAGATTCCACCCCTAATATCAATCTCAAATAATTTGCAGGATAGATTACATATAAGACAATACATGAGCTAATTCTTTGGGTGAACAATATCGTTAGGGAGGATATATTTAATAATTATTTCTTCTTCAATATAAAACAAAAAAGTAGATACTAATAATTAACTGATCTTTTTAATAAATAAATAAAATAACGAGAGAAAAGGGAGGAAGGAACAGACACGCCGACCCACGCGATGGAGCCTAATGAAAGGCAGACCAATCAAAATACATTTGAGTGGATTTTTGTAAGTGGGGTATGGTATATGGTATGCTACTTTTTCTTCATATCATGTGAATTTTCTTTCCATACAGATTGACAATAACGCCTGCAAAATAATGTGTGCATTGCATTTCTGTCATCTCATGCTTCTGCATTTTAATCCTGCCAATTTTTAAAACTCTTTTCGACAGTTGGAAATAAAGGAACAAGATAATATAAAAGGAACAAGATAAATAACTAAAATTACCTTTTTTTTCTTCTTTACTCTAAAACATAACATAAAATTATTATAATCCTATCATCATGTTGAAAATAAATGTTTACACAAGCTTTAGTTGGTAAGGACCAAAATTTAAATGTTTTGATTTTGGAGGGACGGTAATGTTTTAATTTCTGCAGAGAAAAACAATTAAAAATGGGCATTTGCATATTTAAGAATGAAGTAAATGTTAAAAGAAAAACAAATGTGAGTAGGGTAGGAAAAACGTGAAGACTTGAATATTTATAAATTAGAGAACTCATACGTCTATCGCCTTATGATTTTGGTTGAGTATGTGGTGTATCTCTTACGAATGTGTGTTGCTCTTAAATAAAAGTTTTAAAATGTAAAATGTTCTTTCATATTGACCTCCCGAATTGACCCCAATAGAGGTATCTGAACCTGATTCGAGTGAAATTACCGACTCACTTGTATCGAAAGTATCTTCACATAGTTGTGGGTAGATTGTCTTGTTAAAGAGTGTCAACAGCGGTACAAATGTATGTGATGAGAAAAAGAAACTTACGTTTATGGAGGATCATTGTGGATAGACTCGCACTTGAGGGGAAGTGTTGAGAAAAATAAGTGTGAGTAGTGTGGAAAAGTCTCACATTAGTTAGAAATATGGAGACTTGAACATTTATAAGTGGGAGAACCTACATACTTATCACTTTAAGGTTTTATGTAAGTAAGTAGCGTGCCTCTCACAAATATGTGTTGCTCTTAAATAAATACTCCAAAATATAAAATGTTCCATCGTGTTGACTCTTTGAATTGAACCCAACAAAAAAAATTAAAAAGAAAGAAAATATATGAAATAGAAATTTAGAAAAAATTCAGCACTTAAAAGTTAAGGTTCTGGTTCTTCTTAGAGATTGATTCAGGCCTAGATTCAAATAGGGCAGAGGAAAGAGGCTGATAAGAAATAGGTATGGTGAAGAGTAGAGCTAACAATGAATCGAACGAAGTCGAATATAATTCAAAACTTGATTCGACAATTAAATCGTTGAACTATGTTTATGAAATAAATGAGTTGAATATGAATAAAAAAATAAATTCGTTATTTAAATAAATTGAATTTGAACTATATATAATTAACTAAAAATAGTTATACAAATAAAATTAACATCATATAAAAAAAGTAGGCTTAAATGCACTTTTGGTCCCCCTAGTTTGCTGTTTTTACACTTTTGATCCCCCTATTACAAAACCTGTGTTTTTGGTCCCTTTAGTTTGGTGCGCTTTGCATTTTGTTGGTCCCCCTCCACTTTTGCATACGTGGCATTGATGATTAGGATTAAAAAATTATTTTTAATGAATTGTTATTGATGACTAGGATATTTTATTAATTAATATATTTTAAACTAGATAGACATTTATTAATTAAGGTTTTTTTAGCAAATTATTAAGAAATTAAATAGTACAAAGTTTAAAACCAATATGTTAGGCCATAAGCCCATATAGTTTAGTCCAATTGCAGAACAAGTTATTGTTTCAATACATGTGTAAGTTATATAAACACCAATATTGTTTCAAGGCAAAACAATGTGGGACTTGCTTTCCATGAAAAAATAACGCAGCCACCAAATTACATGGTTTCAGCTATGGAACCCAGCCACCAAATATTCTGCAGTGCAAACGCTTTCAAAGAGATAAAAATAAAATCAAAAGGTTCATAAATAACTCCAACAAAATAGAGTACTAAAACTAGAGAATATGTAATTCCAACAAGCCTCCTATTTCTCCCATTGTGCTTTCATTCAACCATCTGCATGCACCCATCAATAACTTCTAATGTGCTTGAAATTGGGTTCTGGCCCTAAGATTAAAAAAAGGAGCCATATTACACATGACAGAAATATTTATATAGAAAAATGAAAGCATTTTAATGCAATATCAGTTAGTGTGGATATATACTAGAACTGGTATAAAACCAAAAATAATCATTTCAATGCATAAAGTTATGTTCAACCATCACAGACATAAACCAATACAAACACACTCACTAAAGAACACTCACTGAATCTATTGTCATTAAGAAATGTTAAGGATTTAAAAACAAAAATAAACTAACATAAGTTAACAGGAGAGGAACTTATTTGAATCCGTGGGAGCCAAGCTCTCAACATGATTTTGGTTAAACATCCACATGGTTAAACTGGGAATTCTAGTTTTTTCTATTCTAGTTTTTTCTATTCTTTTTTCATTCAATTACACAGCTTCATTGAGATCGGTGCGAGTATAGGGAACACGACCAGAATGCTTTAAAGGAACAATATGAGGAAGTTGAATAATTTTCCAAACATTACCACCAAAAGTAAATATTTCCAACTTGTTGGGACGGAAATACAGAAACTTATAAGTATCAGTTGGATTATGATAACCAAATGAAAAGGCAGAAAACCTGAGATAGTCACCACTAGCCACGGTATGTTTATTTACCATAGGATGGGATTGTTGACCAAATTTGTTAGATAATGTGTTGGTGGCTGGTTTCCATAGCTGAAACCATGTAATTTGGTGGCTGAGTTATTTTTTCATGGAAAGCAAGTCCCACATTGTTTTGCCTTGAAACAATATTGGTGTTTATATAACTCACACATGTATTGAAACAATAACTTGTTCTGCAATTGGACTAAACTATATGGGCTTATGGCCCAACATATTGGTTTTAAACTTTGTACTATTTAATTTCTTAATAATTTGCTAAAAAAACCTTAATTAATAAATGTCTATTTAGTTTAAAATATATTAATTAATAAAATATCCTAGTCATCAATAACAATTCTTTAAAAATAATTTTTTAATCCTAATCATTAATGCCACGTATGCAAAAGTGGAGGGGGACCAACAAAATGCAAAACGCACCAAACTAAAGGGATCAAAAACACAGGTTTTGTAATAGGGGGATCAAAAGTGTAAAAACAGCAAACTAAGAGGACTAAAAGTGCATTTAAGCCAAAAAAGTATTATAGATAGTGATTAAGAATTATTAAGTCGAGGCGAACTGAAGCGAGATTGACTCGACTCAATTCATTTTCAATCCTAGTAGATGATGTATGAATTCTAAATGTTATTTTTGTCATATTTGGAATTTTAAAAGTTTGATTTATGTGATATTTAACGCGATGGAAATGTTAAAAAATCATCTACAATTCATATGTTCGAGTCAAGAGGAAACTATGTTATTTTAAATTTCGAAAATAATAAATAAATTGGATAAGGAGTTTAGCATGAATTGGCAAAAATCATACTACCTCCGTTCCTTTTTAAGTGTCACTTTTTTATTTTTTATACATATCAAGAAAGTTAATCAACATTACTACTTTTTATACAATAATTATATTTTTACCTATAATACCCCTACTTATTTATTACATTTATTTTACTTTTTCTCTCTCTTCAATAAATATATAGGAGTAATTTTGATAAAAGTGCAATCAATACTTCTTTAAACTTATCAAGTAACAATTAAAAAGAAACAAAAAATTATTTTATAAGTGACACTTAAAAATAAACAGAAGAAGTAACATTTATTGACATTGTCAAAAATGCCATTTTCAACCATCCAACAAAAAGGCAATTAAGATTTGTATTCTATACAAATCATTATGCTATTAATGTAATAATCCCTTACATTTTTTTATAACTCTTAATGTAATAACTCCTTATAAATATAGGGGAAATTAGAAAAGAAAGATAGAGTTTGAGTAAAAATTAAGAGTGTTTTCTCTTTGGTTTTCGGAATCGTATTTTTAGCTTATCGACTGGAAATTCAATAATCATTATGGTATTTTAAGAATTATTTGTTGAATACTTATCTTGATTGTGATGTCTTTCACAAATCCAAGTTTGTGACTCCTAATTCGGCACTGATGATTTCGCGGTTCTCATCATTTTGTAATCAAAGCTTAGGTTCAAATTAGATGTTATTTATCATTTAAATTTGTTAATGTTTGTTATTGCACTATTTAAAAGTTTGAAAAAAAAAGGAAAAATAAAAAGAAAAAAAATAAAAATTAAAAAGAAAACTCCATTTTTTATCTTTTTTCTTAGCAATTATTTGTCGTAGTTTTATTTTTTTTAGTGGTTTATCATGGAAGGCAAAAAAAAATTTTTAAGATGTCTTGTGAGTTATAAGGTGTGTGACTTGTTTATTAATAGAAGGCATTAGATCAACATAAGAAATACAATTATGGTGGAGAAATTGAGATTTTGGATTCTTTAGCACCCATAGCCATATATACTTTATAACTTCGAGGATCCATAATTTAAAGACATGGTTGAATTTTTGGTGACCAAACAAGTATGAATGTCATTCATGCTTGAATAATATGAAGATGGAGTGTTATGTAATGTGGTGTTTTCAAAAACGAGTGATTAGGGGTGGCAAAACTGTAATATCTCATATTCTCTTAAATGTTCGATTGGTTGTCAGTTGAGATCAACTGAGTCTCTATGTACTCTATCTTTTGTTAGTTAGAACAATTTGAGCTCCTATGTGCTTTATATATTGTCAGTTGGAACCAATAGAGTAATCAATAGACTCTAAAGAGATTAATTATTATTAATTTAGACAGACAAATATTAATAAGAATAAGAGGAGACATTTTGGTAACATTAATAATTAGTATTGAAAGACAAAATATCAATTGGGATATTTCGTATCACTGTATAATATAATATTGTCGCACCTCGAAAAAAATCGCTTCATCGAAGACACGACCCTCGTGCGAAAGGCGCGGAAGAAATTGCGGTTCGACAGAGCCGCCACCGAACTTTATTTATCCCAAAAGAGGGAAAGGAAAATATCGAGAAAACCTTTAAAGGAGGATAAGAACATGGTCGTCGCAACCACATTCTGGGTTCGGGAGTCGGTTACGTGAGAGGAAGGTACGCGCACCCCCTCACGTTCGTTGTACTCAACGGGAACCTCTTAGTTCGATTTGAAATGAACGTTAGCTAAGCTTGTTTATTTTCTTCTCAATGGTAAACGCGAAACGATAAGATAAAGGGAAAAGATACTAAGGGGAAATGAGGTGGTTTTAGGATAGGGTGATCGGCAAGATCATCGCGACCTCGGGCCTACGTATGCTCATTCGGATGAGAATGAGGAATCAGTGCAATCGTAGTTCGACTACGGGAAGGGATAGATGGAAGACGGAAGATGGAGGGAAGGTAGCTCGCCAAGATCATCGCAATCTTGTGCCTATGTATCTTTACTCAGACGAGAATAAAGAATCAGAGCAGTCGTAGTTCGTGGTACGCCTACGAAAAGAATGGGGTTAGTGTTTTAGGAGACGAAATATTGAATGACATACAACCCAAGGGGCGTGCCTCGAGAGCAGTCACTCAAGAATCCAAGGAATGCTAGACTCCAAGAACTCAGTTCTTTCGTGAGTTGATTACGAAAAATGTTCAATAAAGATTAAGTGTTTTAAGATGAAAGGGTGAATGAACAACAACCCAAGGGCGTGCCTCAAGAGCCATTCATTCGAAGATCCAAGGAATGCTGGATCCCAAGAATCTCCTCATTTCGTAAGGTGATTAAGAAAGCATTTGAAAAAGATTAAGTCGAATTGGTTGAGAAAATAGGTGAGGATCGATACTAGTCCCTAGGGGTGCTCCTAGTAACGAAACCTCGAGATGTGCGAGTGTGCGCTTGATGGCGAGGCAAAAGGCGCTCGGCTTACGATTGGGCTCGACGATGAATCGAAGATTGGTTTGAAAATTATTTGGTTTGTTAAATGTTTTAGGGAGAATGACGATTATTCGATAAACAAGACGTCGGCCTCGCAACCAATTAATCGGGGCATTATTAGGATGCTAGATCCCAACGACACCTTTTTCATTCGATTGATTTACGAAATATTGTTTGATGAACAACAAAAGTACCACATAGAATGCTAGACTCTAGTGGCATTCCTTTGTCCAAATAATTAAGACGCGTGTTTTAGAAACGAAAGGTCGAGTGATCACAACCCAAGGCGTGCGCCTCAATAGCGGTCACTCAAGAACCCAAGAAGTGCTTGACCTCAAGAATTCAATTCTTTCGTGATTTAATTAAGAAAATGATTTGAATAGGTGTGTTAAGTATTTTAATCGAAAAATAAGTGCTTAGGCGTTTCGATAATTTTAGTGTGTTTTGATTAAGTGTATAAACAAAGAAAATGGTTAGATGAATAAGATATGAATATGATATAAATAATATGAATAATAATGTGAACAAGATATAAGCAAGATAATATGAACAAGATATAATATTGACATAAAAGTAAATCAAGATAATATTGACGGAAAGTAAAGTTAGTTGTTAGTGGTTAATTGGATGAATCGGGTCCAATGCAGCGCTGAGCCATCGTAGCACAATCTATGATGAAGATCGTACTATAGGAGGATGCGCAATTTGATCTTTGTGCTAAAACACGATGGAGAAATGATATTGAGGATCATTCTCCAATGAAATCGTGCCACACGAAAAGAAAAGGTGAAGATCTCGTCTTAATCACAAACTTTCGTCGATTAATCGAAGGTAACCTATCATGATCCCAAAGTATAGAAAGAGATCTCGATGATCACTCACTACAGATTTGAAATAATGAAGGTTAATCGCTTCAACAATCAACATTCGCAAATACAAAGACTTCATCGATCGAAAATGAGAAAATAGAAGAAGATAATAGAAAATGAAATGGAAATAGAAAATAAATCGAAGTGGTCTCGTCTTAATCAAGATTTAATCAAGAAATCGATAATCAACGATATTTGACTTTCACTGACCAAAAATGAAAAGAAAAGATAGAAATCGAAAATGAAAAGATATAATCGAAAATAAGATGGAAAAGGAAGAAAGGTCTCATCTTTACCAAGATTTTAAATCGATAAATCAATAATCTTTGGTTTTTGATTTTCATCGACCGATAAGAAGAGAAATAAATAAATAGAATATGAAATGAAAAGGAAATCGAAATTAAAATAAAATCGGTCTCGTCTTAATCAAGATCTTAAATCGACAATCGATAAGCTATGATTTTTTACTTTCATCGACCGATAAAAAAGAAAAATAAATAGGCCTCATATTAATCAAGATTTTGAATCAATTTTGAGAAAACCAACTAAATCATGAGTGTTGTTATATCATTGGCCCATAAACTTTGAAAAGGAAAAGAAATCTAAAATGGAAATGAAATAAAAGAGGAATTAATTGAGAATAGTTAGCCAAAATCACATTAAAAATTAACAATTTAAAAAACAATTAGAGAACAAAATTAAAAACTTAGAACATTAAATTAATTAGACAAGAACTCCAAAGATGGAGGGGTGTAGCATTATGGAAAGGGATAGTAATGGAGAGATCTGACGGGCCAAGACCATGCCCAACATCATCTCACGGTAAACCACAAAAAATGAATTAAAAAAACAACTTGGGTTGAAGCCCGCCCTAGCCAATCTTAGTAAATAAATAAGTCAAAGAAAAGTTAGCAACCTCATCATATAACGCAGAGGTAGAACACGGTTTACCAACATCAGCCTCTAATCTTTCGGTTTCTTTTTCTCTTATTATTTAAAAAAAAAAACAAATTATGTGAAATAGAAGAATCATCCCTCATCAACACTAGGTTTCAGAACAAAGAGAAACATGGCTTTACGAAGAAAAACGAAATGGAAACAACGGCGGAAGAAAAACGAAACGGAAACAACGGCGACCAACAGTGATATTCAACCTTCGATTTGTCGATCTCGGTCCGCTAGAGCTTCAAATTCAGGTTTGTATTTTTTGTGTTCCGATCAATCTCTCTCGTCTTCTTCTATTAATCTCAACTCTCTATTCTGGATTTATGTTTGAAATGGGTTGAAAAACAAGGGTTACGATTCTGTGTGTTTAATTTGGAGGATGAAGATTTGGGGTTGATTTTGGATTTGTGTTGAATCCAATGAAGATTGACGGTGATTGAAGTGTGGTGGTGAGTTGGGTCGTATTAAGATGTTTGGTGATAATACACAGTGGCTGGAAGTTTTGGATTGTTGGTGTGGTGAGTTGTTCGAGATACAGGTGGAGAGAACAAGGAGAAGAAGGTGGGTCGAAGGAAATGCGAGGCGAGTTATGGTGTTGTTTTTAGGAAGTTTCGGTGTGGTTTTGTGTTTGAATCTGAAGGGAGTCTGAAGCGACGTGTTAAGGTTTTTTCTTTTGTAATTTCGCCTCCTCCTTTATCTCTATTCCTCTCTCTTTTTAAACCCCCAAAATGAACCTCGTTCATCAATTTTATTTTGAATTTGTCCTTAAAATTGATCAGTTGCTTTCCATGGCAGGATTGTTGCGGTTTGTTGATGATGTAGAGTTTGGCATTTTGTTTGCAGGCCTGCGATGTTGTAAGGTTGTGGAACAGTGGTTTTGGCTTGATGTGCTTGGAGTGTTTTGTTGAGGCACTTTTTCTGGTATGGTTGGAGCAGTGTTACAAACTGGTGTATCAGTGTTGCAGGTTGTGTGAAAATTGGTTGTGTAGCTTGTTGTAAACGGGCCGAGTAATGGCTCATGAAGATGAGATCTTTTTTGTAAACTTTTAATACAACTTTAATGGACTTTGGACCAAAAACGTGACTTGGATTTTCTTTATATAAGCTCTGGATTTTTTGTGTGACAATCATGCCATATTATTATTTTTGAATTTTGGATTTTGTAATTTGGATAAGTAAAAAAAAAGATAATGAAAAGATGGAAATGGTCTTAAATGGATTTGAAAATCGTAATTTGAATATTTGGATGTGAAATGTGGCTCTGGATATGTGATCAATGTAAATGAAATTGATAAAAATATGGATAAAGAAGAACAGTTCTGAAATGGATTGAATGTGAATGGATTGCCTCTCAAGAAACCAAGAATTCAATCTCAACCTTGAGAAACCAGTCATCGAATCTTCAATCACAAAGACTCTGCATAGCCTGATGACCTGACCCACATGCAAATGAATTGCCTTGATACAAACCCCAATTGAATCCTCAGACGCACTTACAAGATAAGTTTTACGCCATGACCTTGATCTTGGAATGAACCCCTGCCCGACTAAGACTAAGTCAAACCAAAACGATCCTCAATCCAAATTGCACACCCTCCTGACTGGATATCCTTAAACAACAGGAACACAACCTAATTTTTTGGATTTTTGAATATGGTTAGTGGATGGAAGTACAGATGAAAGTTATATACAAGTAGGACAAATTTGGGGTGTGACAAATATAACATAATATTATATTATATTATATGATATGTGTGTGTGTGTTGGAAAAGAAAAGAAGGAAAGATATCAATTACGATGGCTTTTTGCCAGTGACTTGCATCACTTTCAATTCGCCGAGCAAACTCTCTTTCAGTTTGACGGGCGACCTCGCCTTCAGTTCCCTGGACGACCATGACAGCATGCAGAAAAATAGTTTGATTCTTGTTTTCCCCACAACTCGAGACGTGCAACTGAGAATGAGGCACGATCGAAAGCGTTAGAAAGGTATTCCAATGCTATATTTGATAGTAAAGAAGAAACATGAATATATACCATTGAGGGATAGGATAATGATGAATGAAGTGAACTTGTATAATATGGTCCTTGTTTCCATCATAGTTCATAAATTGAGAATCTGATTGATATGGGACATGAAGCATTGGAAAGATAACCCAATGGGCTATTAGATGGTGAATGTGAGACCATGAAATAACCAAGGATGCATGGAAGAGGATAGTAATGATTCATATGCCATAATATTGTAGGTGAAATACTTATGTTGATTATGTTTGACTTGTTTGTGCATAACCACTTGAATATGCCTAAAAATTATTGTGACATGTTATGCTATTATGTGTGTTTCATGTATGATATTGTGACATGCTATTATATATGCTATATATTTGAAATTCTGGCATAGCAGATAGCAGATGTCCTAACACATGTCAAGACATTGTTCTCTGCACAACTTTAAAACAAGAACAGATCAACAAACTGATATTCAGAATATCAGTAACAGCAGCAAGACATATGTTTCAACATCTGTTATTACATGTTAATCAAAACCGAATTGTAAGTTGCAGAATGATAAACAACACAGAATATGATAACCAAGTTCGGTGCAAATCACCTACATCTGGGGGCATACCAAGCCATGAAGAAGAATTCATTATCAGTAGTATATTTTTATGTAAACAACCGTTGGTTTACAGTAAACAACCTCTGGTTTACCTATCACTACCCAATGAAACCTTTATCTAAGAACTCCATCCTAGATAAGAGAAACCCATCTCACTCCCTAAATCACTACCTGTGATTATCTAACAGTTATAGTCATAATAATTGTATCATCTTACTTGAAAGACACCCCTTTCAATACAATGTTTAGTCAAGAATTCTTGACCAACAAGTTAACTTGGATTTACTTAAAAGCTTCATCCAAGAACAATACATGATTCATTACCTACGGGTTTCAGAATCTGTACAAGTACCTATGTCTTCCACAATGTATCAAATCGACACAGAGGGAGACTTACAAGAGAAACCTACGACTCTCAAACCTTAAACCCTACTTTACAAAATAGGATTCCTAAGTCTATGTCGTTCTCTCTCTCTTTTGTGCCCTAGGACTAGGTCTTCTTTTATAGCCTTCTGCTGCGTTGGGCTTCAAATCTTCTGTTGGCTGATTCCTTGATCCATGCCTTTATTCTTGGAACAGATCTGCAAGTATCCTGCTGTTAGTAATAGATACGATGTCCTAAAATCGTGTTGGGACATCTTGTCCAACATGTCTTCTTTCACCAGACTTCTTCATGCTGGAACATTGCATTTGACATCTTGTTTTACCAAAAATTTGCTCAAATCTGCAGAGCCTTCAATATTGATTGGATATTTTGATTGTGAAATAACATGCTTAAAACATTATAAAGATGAATGAGGAAACCTAGGAGATTACTAGATAAATGACTTAGTAAGATAACTTAGGATATAAAATGGCTAAGATAGTGATGCTTGGACGTGATTGTCTCACAGTGTGTACAACGGACAAGTAGTCACGTAATTGATGAATAATATGTTTAGTATGGAACATGTGTTATTTTTTTGTGATTAAGGTGAATGTGATCACCTTCTGATTGTGGAATACAATCACGTTATGTTATATTTAATCACATAATTAAAAACAACCCCCTGATTATGTTGTCCCAAGTTGCAATGCTTACATAGAGTAAGAACTGGGATGTACGCACCATTACTTTGACATGGGTTTGATTCCCAAGGAAACAATGGAACCTTAAGTGGGTTAGAGTGCCATACAGGTGAAAGGATTGAAATGGGTTTGGAGTCCCATAGGAAGCGACGATTCTTAAGGTTGAGGAGTCCCTTAGAATTTGAAATCCATGTGTATGTAAAAGTATAAGATAAGGATCCGTGACCCGAGTCGATAACCCTAGACATAGGGCTTGCCAGAGAAAGATACCTTGAACTGGTTTTCGATTAGTGATTATTTGAGTTGATGAACTCAAGAGACATGTTTCCATACATTGTCGGTTTGGTGAACTCAAGTCATTTTTACCTTTTGGACTTGAGTTAGGATTTGATTAGAACCATGTAGAGCTGGGTGAACCTATAAGATAGGGGAACTCGCTGAGATTATTATCTCACCCTAATATTATTGTCGTTTTTCAGGTTTTATCTACATGTTTAGTATACAAGAGGAGTCATGCATTGATGTTTTAAGGGAAACTTTTATTGTGATTTTTTTCGCTGTATATCTTGTACAATGACGGATATTATACTTAGATCTTAGATTTTATTCTTGGCATTTTCCATATATTGTATCATTTATTGTATTTTATGTTTTATAAATGGTCAAGTATGTAAATGATGGCAATAGGCTCTTATGATTGTGTCAGTACCAAATAATAACACTTGTAAGATACTATTCTGGATATATATTATATGGGTTATTACAGTTGGCATCGAAGTAGGTCGATTCTCGACCTAGCCTTGAAGCATCATAAGTAAATCTATTTCTGCCTCATATGTGTGTTATTCTAACATGATTCTTAATGTCACGTTACGTAGTATTGGTCCTGATCAACCTAATGCTAGGTGTGTGATTGGTAGTATCATGGTTGAGCGACCACGAGGACTCTAGAGTGTTGGTGGAGCTTGTAATTTGAGGGTAGACTCAAGCCAAGAGTTGATAAGTAAGGAGAACCGATAAGCTCGGTTGAAGTTGTAGTAAGTGAAACTAGCAGGAATATACCCAAGCACATCGCACACTTGATGGTACAACAGAGTCACCACCAAAATTTATTTATTCCAAAAGGAAAGGGAAAATGTCGATAAAACCCAAGGGAAAGAGAAACGGGTAAGGGAGTCGGTTATGTGAGGGGAATGTATTAGTATCCCTCACATCCGTCGTACTCGACGGGAGCCATTTTGCTTGTTCTTTGCTCGGATGGGTGTTTTGTCTAAAGGTTACTTGCGAAAGAGGGAAGGAAAAGGCACAAAGAAAGTGCTCGCGGAGGATTAGGGCCCTCATGCCTACGTATCCTCATAGTGCAATGAGGAATTCGGAGCTCCGTAGTTCGTGGAACTAAGGAAGGAAAGGAGAAGGTAGCTCGCCAAGATTTTGCAATCTTGTGCCTACGTATCCTTATAGTGCAATGAGGAATTCAGAGCTCCATAGTTTGGAACTAAGGAAGAGAAGCAAGGAAGTGGTGTCAAAACCCAAGAGAAGGAACAAGAGGTAAGAGCAATGGTGTTTTAACCGAGACTCGGTGATTAACCAAAGGAAATGAGAGGTTGGTCTTTTAACTGAGAGGTAGTGATTAGCCAAGGAAAAGGGTATTAGAACCAAAAGAAAAGGTGGCGACTTCACTGGGGAAGAGGAAATTCGGTCTCTTAACTGACAGGCGGTAGTTAACCAAAGAAAAGGGTGTTTTAAACAACAAAAATGTGCTTAACCCAAAGGAAAGAGGAAAATTGGTCTTTTAACTGACAAGCAGTGGTTAACCAAAGAAAAGGGTGTTTGAACTAAGAGAAGGTTGCTAACCCAAAAGGAAAAGAATGGTTTTTAACCGAGGAACGGTGATTAACCAAAAAAATGGGTGTTTTAACCAAAAGGTGAGTAACCCAACATAAATCGGTATTTTAACTGATAAACAATGATTAACTGAAGAAAAAGGTGCTTGAACCAAGAGAAGGTTGCTAACCCAAACAGAACTTGGTATTTTAACTGATGGGCAGTGATTAACTAAAGAAAAGAGAGTGTTTGAACCAAGAGAAGGTTGTTAACCCAAAAGGGAGGAGGTCGGGATGAGTGACTATGCCAAGGATCGACTCAAGAGACACTACGATTTGGGGATAGAGGTAACTACTCTAGGCACAGGGTCATTCGTCCCCTACTCAAAATATTCAGAATGAGGGTAGGAATTCTCCATTCTCATTCCTTCTCTAGCCCCTAAAGTGTAGTGCAGAAATTGAGATTGATAGGTTTTGACGTCGCTTCGCAATTTGTACAGTGCTCCAGCTTATTGTTCAGTCGCCCAACTCAAAACAAGATCAAGAAAGAAGGGGAATGTAAGGGGATACTAAAGAAAAGAACGATGACAACTAATCAATCAAAACAAAGTTTTGATCAATTAATCAAAGAGAAGAAAATGCCAATAATCTTTCAAGCAAGTTAAAAGATTATCAAAGCAATGGTGGGAAATTATGTTAAACAAGATTAAATTTGCTCAAGCAAGAACAAATCTAATGCATCAAATTGAAGTGCAAAGCATTCAAAAGATCAAGCTATCATGCATTTCTAAGCATTTCCATGTTAACACATAAGCAAAATGTGCAAAAAGTGCTTCAAGAATGCAACAAAATTGCAAGAATAATCAAGTAAAATCATGCAATTAATTAAGTGAAAAAATTGTGAGGAGGTATTGGCCTAAAACAAGGGTATTGGCTTCAACATAGGCCTACTAGGGAAGGCCTAAAGGAAAGGGAGCAAATATGTCCAAAACAGTAGGAAATTGGCAAAACAAAGCAGGTGTAACCGGTTACACAGATTGGGGTAACCGGTTACACCATGGGAAATTTGAGTTCCCAAGCGCGCAAGAAGAGGTGTAACCGATTACACCATATGCAATAACCGGCTACACCTACAAAAACAGCAAAAACAAATTTTTGAAAAAGCATTTTTCAGAATTACTTATTGCATGCAATCGCAGTGTAACGTAGCATGGCAGTAGATGCAAAATTCATGTTAATCAAGAGCAATCAAGAACTAATAGAATCAACCATGCAAAATAATCATTCACGTAGCAAAACATCAATTAAGCACTACATTGTGAAAGCGTAAAATCGATCGAAAGAGGTAAATTATGCAAAATTCATCAACCTACAAGGCTGAGATTTGCCTTGGTAATTATTGTGATCAAAATGTGATGAAAAGAGCTTAGAAAACCAGAAATCCATAGATTTTTAGCAATACGTCGCGAGAAAACTGAGAACAACGCGATAATTGATTCGGATTCGAACTTACATCAAAACTCCTTCAATATTCAGCTTCCAAGGATGTGAATGAAACGAATGTTGTTGTTGCTGCATAATTCAATGATGAAATAGAGATGAATGAAGGCTTAGCTCAAAGAATAGAAAGCTTCAATGAAAAGCTTGCTAAGCTTTAATGGTGAATGAGCTTTTGTGGGGTTTGGTGAAGAAGATAATTGAGAGAGATAGACATGCAAAAAATTCAGCAAAATGAGAAAATGAAGAGTAAAAAATTCAGGCCACTTGCATCAATGTGAGAGGTTTTCTTATATAAACCATAGGCTCGGAGTGAGTGCAGGCTTGGCACTTGGTATGGAGGTAGTTAAGTGAGGTTTGGCATTTGGTTTGGAGTTATTTAGACCTAACTCACTGAGTTGGTGTCTAACTCAGTTAGTTATTACTTGACTCGGTTGGGGATCCAAATGCAATTCAAAGATCGATTGGTCCAAAATGAGTTAAAATGAGGGTGTATGATGAACCTTATTGATAATGAGGTAGTGGAATAAATGTAGTTAATATTTTTGGTGTGATTACATGTCTAGAACCTTCTACATGATGCTAGAATAAAGTATGAAAAAGAAATGGGACAGAAGCTGCTACAACATAGAAAAACAGCTGAAAAACACAAAAATATGCAGGTGTAACCAGTTACCCTAATGCTGGTAACCGGTTATCAACACCCAAACATGTTATCTTGGGCTGGTCAATGATGGTGTAACCGGTTCACAGATTTGGGTAACAGGTTACCACAGTCAAAAATTGTCTTTTTTTGGCTTGGACTGAGGTGCTTTGGTCGTGGCTTCGTGCTTCGGCCCTATGCTTGGATAGATAGACATGGAAATCCTTCTGTTTTGCCCATATTGATGATTTGACGACTTTTCTGGGATACAATCAACCATTGTCGTGCCAGTATCAATTTTATAGCCTCGAGACCTTCTGGGAATTTGGATATCCCTGTAATAAATCCATAGATAAAAATGTCGATGTGTATGCTGTGAATGCAAGTGCACATGTTTATGCAAAAGGGAAAAAAGTTAGATAGGAGAGGTCAAATTTTGGGGTACGACAATAAGAGTTGGGTGTCAGGTAATGTGGAAGTGCAAGATAGTGTTTGGGTTAAGAAATCTTATAGTGCTAGAGGAGTTAGAAATCAAGGATTTCTATCTGATAAATTTGTCTAAGTTTGAGAAATGAATGAGCCTGTCGTGGAATTGGACTAACCATTGGTATGAACAAGAATTTCAAGTAATCCCATATAGTGAGGAAGGAAGGATGGTTTGTTAAGCATATGACATAAAGTCTAAAAGTGAGGTAGTTTATCTGTCTTTTAGTTCCTAAGGTCACTATGGCATTTTGGAAAAACAGGAGTATTTCAGGGAGTATGTTCAGAACGGTACCTTCCAAATGGTTGACAGCTTGAGAGATAAAGATGTTCAATATCTTTGTAAAAGTCCAAGGTAGTGGTGAAGTGTAAAGAGAGGCTCGAGGACGTGACTTTCTATTCCAAGTGAACTGTGTATGCACCATACGAAGAGTATGAGATAAATCAAGTATATTTAGTCTTGGAAGGGAGATTGGGTTCATGATAGTTCGCCAGGAATTCAGTATTCAGTGAGAGACCAATTTGGAAATGTTGAGTTACTCAAGGATCGGTTATAAGAGATTGTGTTGAAGGGAGAACAAGCATCATATAGTAATAAAGGTTGTAGTGGTATGGGTTGAATGAGGTTATGTTGGGAAATAGAGGAAGTAATTCAGATTCAAGGAAAATCTATTAGGATGGTGTTATAATTGAAAATTAAGAGAAATACCATAAGGAGAAAAGAAAACGCAGAGTGGAGAACAATGTAGCCATTATAACATGAAAGAGGTAACGGGATGTATTTTGGACGAAAGCACAATGGAATTATTAAGATTTTTTTAAGACTAAGATAAGGGCGAGTCATCATTGATTATTCAGATATGAAGACTTCGAGAGTGTGGAGTGGAGGAAATTATACCTTGGTATTAAGAGAATTATGTGATAGTAGTATTGTGGTTACCGATAGGTGTATTTGGTTATCTTGTGTTGGGTTAAATGGTGGAGTGTCACACTCATTGTTTCGAGCAGTGAGTCTTGTGTCTTGAGAATTTTAAGTTTGTGGTAAACAGCGGAAAACAAGTCAAGGTTGAGTACGAGACTAAGTGTGAATCATGGACATGGACTATACCGGGTGATCTTGTAGGTAGTTGATGAGAGTTGTTGGTTACGAGTCGTTCAAATAAGGGGCTTCTGTGTGGTGAAGTATTCAATGGATACTGGGTTAGAAGAGAATCCAAGTCAATAAATATGTGGAAGATGTCAAGGTTCTTTAGGAGGGTGTATTATCTTGGTTGTCAAAAGTGGGAGAATTGCATGTATTTGTGAATGGTCGAAGTATTTCGAATCTACCTTTTGTTGGACTAGGAAAGTTTATTATCTTAATTATAACAACGGAATCAAGTGAGAGAATGAGGTTGTATGCTTGACGTGGTTTGTTACTGATACCTCTTAGATGACGTGATGACTATGATATTGTAGGTTTGACGTTCAGTTGTAAATCGTGTTGTTGACCTTATACTATGTCGTTAAATCGTATGGTGGAAAACTTGTGGTTGCTAATCCTTGAATTTGAGATTATGTTTGTTGTTGTTCTTG